>OZ023320.1:15571658-15928355 GCA_964007375.1 Ophion obscuratus
GAAATGGATTTACGAAACTTCAATGACTTTCAGCCGAACTCGAGGAAAACCGAGAAATACTCGGTGGACGGATATTTATCGATGCAAATAAATTTTACCGGGATACACAATTCTCGGTATGGATCTTTCTTAATGGGTTATGCCTAGTTGCAACAGTCAAAGAACACTCATTTTTGGGATTTTTTTTTAAATCGTCATAATAAACGTGTATAAAAATGAGGTATTTAACAAAGTAGTGTCATTTGAAGAAGCCTTTGTAGTTTTTTGTGCAAGAATATCAATAAGATTTCGTTAGTATATTATTTTATTCTATGATTAATCGAAGGAGTTTCCGTAATATCAAATTTAAAAAAAATGACGCATGCTAAAAGTGAGTCTTGATTTTTGCGAAAAATGGGAATTTTTCGTTCATCAAGTCGAAAGTATACATTGGAAAAAACCAAGGGTTGGTTTTTTCCGAAGTCGAAAATATACATCGGAAAAAACCAAAAAAACCAAAAGTTCGATTTTTAAATTTAGAATTGATCTTTTCTGATAAAAAAACAGAACGTCAAGAGGGTTTTTCTTTAAAATAATTCTGAAGATAATTATTAATTGTTTTATATCACGATAATTCAAACTATAGATGTTGGCGCCAAAACGCCCCGCTATCGGCGCTGGCGCTTGTGACGTCACCGTTCGAAGGCGACCGAATAGGTTATGCATACGGCTTACACGCGAGTGTACACAAGTGTACAATTTAGTGTCATTTTACATCGGAAAACATCTTGAGCATTTTCAAAAAGTCGAAAACTAGTTTAATTCTCGTGCAACGATGTGTGAAACTGGATTTGTGAAAGCAAATTTGAGTAATTTGCCGACCGTGGATTTTTATGTTAGGAGGGGCTTGATAAATTGTGCCACTTATTGTCGCTACGTATCATAAGCACATTGAGAAAGGCGTATTTATAGAAAAATATTTCACTGCAGTTTATGTTATAACGCGTTTACACTTTCACCTAAGTGGTCTTCACAGCAAAAATAAGTGGACGATGATTTCGGGTTAACACGTCGTGCTGCATCGAACCACCGATCTCGACGTTATACATTTTGTGGCACCCTCAGAAATACCTTATTAGGGACACTTTTCGTCGTAATTACGTAAAGAGGAATGAAACAAGCCTTATACGATTTTGTCGTTGCCATTGTTGACAGAAAACTCGTATTACACGAATAGTTCGTATACCGGCGTTCGTAAGGTGACGTCACAGAGTGCTCGGGTAACTTCGGATACTCTCGGCGCGTTTCAGCCGAGGCAATCAAAACAATTTAAAAATGCTATATCGATGAGAGTTGTTGAAAAAAAAGAAAAATACTTTGCTTAAGGGGTTAGGCCACTCTAGAGGCCGAAAAAATAGGCTTTTTATGGATTTTTTTTCAGAAAAACTACAAAATAAATTGAGATTACAAAAAAGGGTGTTTATCATGGCTACGTCACATCTGACCCGACGACAAAATATCCGCGACAAAATATCCGAGGACAAAATATCCGAAAGACAAAATATCCGAAAGATAAAATATCCAAAAGACAAAATATTCTCATGACAAATATCCGCGAGACAAAATCCTAAATCTCGTCCACCACATCAACGGGGTCGCGCGCAAAACACCTTTGTGGGGTGTGTGAGATAGTGGGGTGGGGGCATAATACGAGCTTCTTCATTGCACTTAATTCTTTATTGTAAAGTTTTTGTACACTTTAAACTGTAGCACTACTGACACTACAAACTGACAGCACTACTGACACTACAAACTGACAGAATAAATTTCAACGGCATGACTGTACACATTAAACTGTACAGTGTTACAGTGTGGGGTGTGTGAGATAGTTTGTACTGTGTAATTTGTTGTACAGTAATGTAATGTCTGTACAGTTTACACTGTAATGTCTGTACAGTTTAAAGTGTACACCTTTGTGGGGTGTGTGAGATAGTGAGGTGGGGGCATAATACGAGCTTCTTCATTGCACTTATTTCTTTATTGTAAAGTTTTTGTACACTTTAAACTGTAGCACTACTGACACTACAAACTGACAGAATAAATTTCAACGGCATGACTGTACACTTTAAACTGTAGCACTACATACACAGCAGAGAGAAAAACATTGACTGTCTCATGAAGCCAGTTGTCCTAGTTTAAGAGTAATAACGTTAATCATAGATTTAATTACCGACAGCGGATATAATATCGGCAGATATTTTGTCTTGCGGATATTTTGTCATGAGGATATTTTATCCTGCGGATATTGTGTCGTCGGATATTTTGTCGCGGATATTTTGTCGAGGATATTTTGTCGTCGGGTCAAAACGCGTGTTACCGTTTATCATACATATCAGTGACTGTATACAATAATTTGTTTAAAGCGATTAATTTCAAAATGGCAGCTGTGCAGCGTTTATCTCAAAAATGCATTGTTTAAGTTGGCCGGAATCATAACTCAAACAATTGACTCAACCGATTCACTTGAAATGTTGAATATATATATTGAAAAATACATTGTCTATGGAAGTACGTAGGATCTTTTTTTGTATTGCATAGTTCATTTGTTGTTAAAAATTACGTGACGAAATTTTTCACTTTCCAAAAATTCGCCTAAAAAATCGTCAGATAATTGTTTATAACAAATCAACTATGTAATATAAAAAAGCCTATTTTTTCGGCCTCTAGAGTGGCCTAAGGCCTTAAGAAACCGCACATGATCTTTACAATTAAAAAAAAAGAATAATTTAACGACTCAATTATAGCAACTATCCGAAAATGGTAAAACCCTCAACATTTTCGAAAGTTCGTAAACTGTCAGAAAAAAAATCGATAATTCGCCTATCCACCCAAAGTTTTTAGCTCTAAATCCGAGACGTTTTGTCCCCGAACTCTTCGGTCCTCTCCACAAAGCGTGATCTCGATCTTTTTGTCGTCAGTCTGACAATGAAAGGAAAAAAAAGAAACGTACCTTATGGGATGTTTTTTTTTTGATTGGCAAACTTTCCCGTGCGTCGCGCGATCTTGATGAAAATGTAACTCAGCTGTGCTTGCTCGGATGAATAGCCAGGACGTGCGTCCCTTGGGCGAAGAGGATCTCTCGTGGACGTATGCGCTGACCCGAAAAAAAAAAAACGAAAAAAGAAAAATACAAAAGTGTCCAGTCACCGTTGGACTATCAGGGCGACCCGTGCACACATAACGCGAAATTTCCCCATTGTAAATTTTGATAGACTCCTTTCTGTGAGCTCGTTCAAGCAAACCCGTGGCTGTAAGGACTTCATCAACGAGGAAAGTGGCCAAACATCGTTGAGAATGATTCAATAGTTCGGCCAATAACGATGCCCGCAAAGCGACCGTTGATTGATGAAACTCCCGACGGATTATTAAATCCCATGATTCGACAAAGTTTCAGTCAATAAAAGACTGAATAAAAAAAAACATGTTTTTTCTTCTCTAGTCCGCTTCGTTTTATTTTTACGCCGGCACGAGCCTCCGTATGTCGAGATCATCGCGTCGGGCTCGAAAGGTCGCGTGGCTCTTGCTTCGTCCCTTTCAGTCCGATCGTGGCCCGCAGCCGCGGAGAGCCAAGGGGTTGTTAATTAGGCTCCAATCGACGTGGCGAGTGCATACGTTTAAGGGGTAAGGCCACTGTAAATTTTTTGAAAAATCGATTTTTTTTTATTGGCTTAAAAAATAGTTTAAACCCTCTAGAATAAGAAAAAAAAGGTCCTGTGCGACCCAAATAAACCCAAACAAACCCAAACAAACTATTCGCAAAACTTTAAACGCGTTTTTCTCGAAACATGGTTTTTCAAAATGGCACGCAGCATAACTCGAACAATTTTCATTTTTTTTACTTGAAATTTTAACCAGATGTGAACATTTACATTATCTTGAGAATGTCGATCGGAATTTTCAAGAACTTTATTTATTGATTTTTTATTAACAAAAAACTTGCCGTTTTTTTCGTCAAAAATCAATTTTTTTTTTCAAACGCACGCCAAATCCACAAAAATTGATACTTTTTAAAATCCGATCGACATTCTCTAGCTATAGCCCTCTAGATTAATGGTTTTTTTTTGTTCTAGATTCAAAAGTGCACCAGTGGTGCTGCGTGCCGCGGAGCCCTGGAAGCAAAACATGTCCCGGGAAGATAGCTGTGGAACCGCCATTTTGTTTTTTTTTACTGTAAAAAAATTTTATAATAAAGTTTAATGTATGCCCGATAACACCATTAAAAGTTTTTTTTTCAAATACCTTCAATTTCGGGAGCAAAAAATTAGTGAAAAAACCTTTTTTTTTTGGGCCGTTACAGTGGCCTTACCCCTTAATGCAGCATAATGTTATTCGCGTAACGTCATTGAGGGGGGATATCACGATATCTGTGGCCCCTAATTCCGATCACGCAGCCTTCATATTTCACCGAAAATAAGACTTTTTTCACGAGTGGTAAAAGTCGAAATTCGATCCTTAAAGGGGTGAAACAAGGGTTTTAAAGTTTGGGTTTGTTTGGATGTTTTTTTTCATGATTACATATGTGTGGCATACACAGTCAAGGATTTAAAAGCACTAGATTACACGGACTGAACAGCGAGGAAAACATGGTATAGTGTTATATATAAAATAAATTTGGTATGTTTCAAGTAAATCTGGTAAAAAAAATAGGTTTTTTTTTCATAGAAACCTTAACACTCCCGTTTAACCCCCTTAACGGTTACATTTTGGAAATTGCTGAAATACATGTTTAATTATTTGTATTCGAGTCTATTTATACCAAGCTTCAAGCAAATCTGAGCGAAAAAAAAAGTTGTCTCATATAAACTTTAAAACCCCCGTTTCACCCCTTTGTAAAATGGGTAAAAATAGGCGACACGTATTTTTTCATATCTGCCGAACCCGATTTCTAAGGGGTGAAACGCACCCTCGAAAATAGGGGTGTTTTTCGTTTTTCGTCAATAACGTATAGTATGTACAGTATAGTACACGAAAAAATATAGTATAGCCAATGTATAGTACACGAAAAAATAAACATTGTTGGAATTTGAAATTTTTCCATTTCTCGTACTATTAAAACGTTATCGATGATGAACGAAAAACATCCCAATTTTCGAGGGTGCGTTTCAACCCATAAAAACGGGTTTCGGAGATATAAAAAAAAATACGTGTTTAGGTATGAAAATTCCGCAGATATACAAAACAAAATACGTGCTTAGATATAAAAATTCCGCAGATATACAAAAATACGTGTTTAGATATAAAAATAATACTATTTTTACCCATTCTACAAGCATGCCAAATTTCATCGAAATCGGAGAGGTCGACCTCGCAACCATTCCTTGTCAGTCCGAATTTAAGGTGAATGGGAAAAATGGATTTTGAGATGCGACTTACATCGTTTCAGAAAACAGTTTCGAGAAAAATGCAAAAGAAGAAAGGGTAAAAATCGTCACAACTCGGTCCATTCTGTTATTTTTACGAAATCTTCGTAGCAAATTGAAATTAAGACTTGGCTATAAAACTATACAGTAAAGAGACGTATCTTGGAAGTTTCAAGTTTACCCCTCAATACTTCAAATGCAGTATACGTATATATAATACAAACCGTGTGTTTTGATGTGCGTGTGCCATCCACTATACACATGATTGCTTTCAAAATTAATTGACTGTCTTCCAGTAATGATTTACTCATTAATCATTCCAATGCGTGAGTTATGCAGGCAATGCCTACGTACACATTCTTAATTTTATTCAAATGTAAATTCTCGTGCACATCTGTTATACTTTCAGTGGTCCTAATGAACACCTTGAAGCGACGGCCGGAAATGTCCTCATAATGATCAATGTACAAAATTGTACAAAATGTCTAAAAAAAATATTGGGATTGTTCCCCCGAGTGAACAATGTCCCTATATGTACCGATAGAGTACACAAATGGTCCCGATATAACCCCTTCATATATATATATATATATATATATAGATGTGTGTGTGTGTGTAGTTTATTCACGGGAATTTGTGAATTGTACTCATACCACGTACTCCACGTACAGTCCAGTAAAAAGTAAAGAAAGTGAAAAGACTTGTTTAAAGATATTAATGAAAGTTCTTCCTCTTGTTCTCGTTCTCCATATTATCATTGTTGTTATTATTATTATTAATTCTTCCACTCATTGTTATTATTATTATTATTCTTCTGTTGATTATGATTGTTATTATTCATATTGAAGTTATTATTATCGCTGTCAAAGTTTTTTTATTTAAATTTATGTTTATATTAATATTAGTTTAATTAAGTGAAATAAAAAATTATAATTTAGCAGACTCTACAGAAAAACATTACAGCTTATTATATTTTATTTTAATATAATCCTGGTACCAATGACGTAGCTCGTCTTTTATTTGTTCACAATGATTTTGTAGTCAAGAGAATCGATTGTTTATAATTTACCCAAGTCTCGAAAGTGGCGAAAACTTCCCTCTAATTTACGTCGTGTAAATTTTATATTTAAGTTTGCTAATATTTACTGGTCATCGTTGAGGTGATTGGATGGGTAACGGGGTTGGTTGACAATTAATTTATGGCGACTGTACAAAAACAGTAGCTCCTCGAAGGGGACGGGGGTGGCCGCAGCGGGCGCCGACTCAGCCCCCTCGACGCACATTACAAATGGACCCCGTCGAAAGGCATGAATGCGAAATTATACGTAACGACTGGAGCACTGCGTTTGGATCGAGAGTTGACTCCGGCGACGTTGCATAACGGGTGCATCGTGCGGAGCCCCAACTGCACTTAAATTTATTCCTGTGTATGAAGCTTATTCGGTTTTAACGACGACAGTACTGGCAGTTTAGCGCCGATAGCTAATAGGCAACAAGACTCGTGAAATATATATTTTTTTTCTCGACTAACGAAACCAACGCGCAACTATTGTGATTTTTTGTCAAATTCGTGTTTTTTTTTTAAATTACTATATTACTCGTAATATATTGAGGCTATTAAACCGATAAAAAAATATTAACCCGCAATAAAATAACAACTCGAGAAATAAATATTTATTGGGTGAAATTACTGTAGAAAATATACAATTAACAGGTCAGCATAAACTTGGGACCCAAGAACAGGTCAATTTTCAATGCTTTTTTAAAGTGAGAGTTGGGATGACAAATTCGGAATTTTACACGCAATTAAGGGACCACTGTGCCGAGCCGAAAAAAGTAGTTTTTTCGTATTTTTTTTTTGTTTTTTGTCTACTCGATTAGTTATTTAGGATTTGGAAAAAAGGTGTGTTATTGAGCATACATTGAACTTATTTCGTAAATTTTTATTTAAAAAAAACTGAAAAATTCACTATGTTGGTGAAGTATAATAAAAACCTCCGTATAAAAAAAGCGGTCCAACGGTCGGATCGATAACTTGACAAGGGTTGGTTTGAAAAAATTAAATTAAAAAGTCTTATAATCTATATCAACGTAATCCTCGTTAACACTTGGCCGTTTTTCGAAAGAAAAAAAAAACATTTTCACAAAATGGCGGGTGTTAAAAAAATGTAGTTTTGGCAACATTGTTACTTATATTCGGTGGCCCAAAAATACTAAATTTTGGCAAGAAAGAACGGCTACGTAGAACGATATTTACTGCAATTACGGAAATTTTGGTTTTTTCGTTAATTTTAAATGAAATCGAAATTATACCTAGAGATATGACAAGTCATTTGAAGAAAAATGCAATTGAAAGTTTTAGTATGCGCTATCTGCTCTCACTAAATCGTCTGTAAGTTGGTCAATATTCAATATTTGAACTTGAACATTTTTCACATACTCTTGAAAATGTATACTTTAAGAAATTGGAGAAAAATCGATTTTTTCCATCCGTCATAATGGTCGGGCCTTAATAGTCTTGCCAAGTATGAGTTTTATTAAATTGAAAAACATTGATAAACAATGAATTTATTATTAATTAAACAAAACGCATCCG
Organism: Ophion obscuratus; assembly: GCA_964007375.1. Lineage (NCBI taxonomy): Eukaryota > Metazoa > Arthropoda > Insecta > Hymenoptera > Ichneumonidae > Ophion > Ophion obscuratus. Next base: position 15,579,654 of record OZ023320.1, read on the forward strand.
ATGCTGCATAACCAATCGGTGTAGGTTCTCCCATCTAGGATGATCCAGAATGAAAAATAAAAAAACCTACTTTCAGTATAACAATAAAACTTCCGTATAAACATTTTTTTCTTCAAATTTTGCAAATTACAAAAATGGCTAACAGCAATAACAAAGTTCGATTATCGACTAAAAAACCACGATAATCATTCAATGTTAACAATTATCTAAGCATATAAAAGAATCATCCGGTCATACGATAGAAAATGTTATAAACTATGCTTCCACCGAATTTCAAGTGAATCGAACGAATAAGTCTTGCGATACGACCTACACCGTTTCATAAAACATATTTTTGAAAAAAAAAAACGCAAAAGAAAAAGGTTCATCGTGGTGCCATCTTAATAAAAATTATCGCGACTCGTCCTATTTTGGCAACTTTTAGGGAGTCTTTGTTGCGAATTAAACTTGAGACCCTACACTACAAAAAGACGCAATAAAAAAATCGTTTTTTCGAAATGTTATGCTTAAGCTGACCCCTTAAATCGCCAGAGAGCATATAATAAGTTCCAAAATCCTCGGTCCAAAACCCAAAATCCTCTGTTGTAAATCAAATTTGCAGATTTGGGATATCGTTCATTTTAGGTAGTGCAAACATTACCCTTCTTTTTTCAAGGGGTTTTCTTCGTTGCACCCCGAAGAACACCCCTAGACATGTGTACGTATGTATATGCATATACGTCAACCGTAGGCCACGTCCGAGGGATCGTAACGAGGAGTCACGCTCTGTTAACGAGGGTGATGCATATGTATATATATATAAGGCTACTTATATATATATATATAAATATCTGTATATAAGTAGTCTAATTTCTCACCCCTGCGAAGGCAGGCCCAATGTGCCCACACCGGACGTAAGAGCGAGACAATCCTCAGAAGTGAGGGAGAAAGGAGAGAGAGAACGAGACAGAGGGAAAGGGAGACCCCACGATGCTCGCGCCAATAACGTCAGATCCGCTGCACCGTTGCACCGGCGCACTTAATGTTGCATGCTGCCATTACATTGCTACTGAATTTACCGACGTACGCCCACGTGGAATAAGCATTATTGCCGTTATTATTTTATAATGAATGATCGAGAAAAGAGTTCGCTTTCGCTGCGGGAGGTCTCCATAAGGCTCCATTGTAATTATATCTCGCTCCGAAATTCGTCGAAAGAGAACCAAGCGTAACAAATCGAAGGGTTGTGAATAAAATTGACCCCACTCGATATTCATTTTTTCCATACGAAAAAATTAAATTATACACCATAAATTCCATTGAAAATAAAAAAGGTCAAATATATATATATATATATATATGTGTGTGTATATAAATTAGGGTGGTTAAAAAAAATCGATTTTTTTTTCTCAACGGAAAATTGAATTTAAGAAAAAGACAGTTTTGCAAAATTTGAGGGTTCTGAACAATTTTTTAGCTAGTAGTCAAACGCCTTTTTCGTGTTTTTATTCATGATTATCGGATTATTAATTTTTTTTTTATCTCGATACAGAAAATGTTACTGCGTGATCCAATGTGATCTTGATTTAATTTTTTCTGTAACAATACACAATTTTTATTTAAATTCTTTTTTTGCTATAAACATTTTGTATTTGCAGATTAAGAATCAATTAGTGTAATTCGGTTGTGAACATTATATCAACCACTTGATGAACAAGAACACGCTGTTTGCATCACTTAACGTCTAACAAGTATGCGTGTGTTTTTGGAGTAATATGTTGTTTTGGAGTAAGAAAACAAAGTCATACGGATTTGAGAGTTACAAACCGCGGGGCTGTTGACGCTACTGCACCTTTGTTTCTCTGACTGTCCGTGAGTTCTTTTCGCGATTAATTTGACTGTTTTCAGAAGTTGCTGTATCGAGATACGTCACAGTACACGTAAAAATAAAAATGTAAAAAAGTTTATTCGAACGATTTCAGCTGCTGTGCAGTTTTTTGGAATCCTTTACTTTGAGACTTTAATCAGGATTATAATACGTGCTTGATTACTTTTAACAACATGCAAGTTGTAAATGACATACCCGGGCGAGCCGTTTCTTTGATGAAAGATTTCAACGGTTCGATTACGAAAAACGAAGACCAAAAATATCTGTTGCAAGTTGTGAGCGAGCACAGAAATCCCATCCTTTTTGCGTGAAGGGAAATTATTATTCGGCTCGATCTTCGGAGTAATTACGTAAGTTTTTCAACAATCGTATACTGTGATACAGAATACATATTTTTTTAAACATCGTTTGGAATAATTATTTTTATTAAAACTACTTGGAATGAAAACGACCTGTTTATGTTAAGGCCTTAGGCCACAGTAACGGGTATAAAATCATGTGCGAATTTAACAATTTTTTTCGTATGAAAAAGTGATTCAATCATGAAATTAATTACACATCTATTTAGTATGAATATCATGCTGTTAGAAAATATATCTATATTTTTTTTTCGATGTACAAAATGGCCGACTTCTAATATTTTCCTTTTTTTAGGTGCTCCGCGGCGTGACATTTAGCATCCACAATTTTTTACCTATGACAAAAAACAAAAATTCTCGTCAAACTACATCAGAATACCTAGAGAAGTACATAAGGAATTTAAAAAATGTTGTTTTATTCAAAAGTTGTAGGTATTTGAAGTTAAGAAATGAATTTTCGGTGAAAAATTTCGTTATAACTGCTCATAAACTGCACATAAAATGAACATTTTTTCGATTAATCAGAAATTCCGCACGTACTTCTCTGCGAAATGCAAATAGGAACATAACTTTTAAATTTGAAGTAAATCGAGTGAAAATTGTTGAAGTTATTGGTCACGCCAATTGGAAAAAAGCTGTTTCGAGAAGTTTCGAGTAGTCAACCATTTTGTATATCGAAAAAAAATATATATTTTTTCTCACAGCTTGATATTCACACTAAATAGACATGTAACTAATTTAATGAGTGAATCACTTTTACATACGAAAAAAAATTGTTAAATTCACACATGATTTTATACCCGTTACTGTGGCCTAACCCCTTAACTTAGAAAATGCTACAGAGCATAAAAAGTTTTGAGAAAATTATATTATTATGATGTCTATTCGCGGGGAAAAATAATTCACGAATAATCGAAAAAAAATTAAAAGCGTTTGAGCAGTGCCTAAAAAAATGTTTAGACCTCTCAAATTTTGTATGAATTACTTTTTCATAACTTAGTAATGTTTACCGTTAAGTACCGCGAAAATTAATGTACTTTAACCATCCTAATATATATATATATATATATATATATATATATATATATATATATATATATATATATATATATATATATATATATATATATGAGCTTTTTTATTTTCAATGGAATTTATGGTGTATAATTTAATTTTTTTGTTTATATATATATATATATATATATATATATATATATATAAATGTTTACACACACACACACACACTATCGGCCCAAAATATCCGGGCACTTCAGTCAATTGCAAAACATTCGATCAATTTAGATAATTGCAAAATTATATTAGAATAATATAATTAATTATACAGAACTATATATCTTCGTAAAATAATAAATGAAATGAACTAGATTATTCTAACATTATTTGGAAATTATCCAGTGATCTAAAGTTTTGCAATTATCTGAAGTATCTGGAAACTTTAGGCCGGTAGTTTATATATTTTCATCTTGAGTGGTTTCAACATGTACACTAATATTATCGTTATCATTATTTTGGAGTTCGAATTCGGTTGGTATTTTTTTCGTCGCTCTTCAAAATTGTCTAGCATTTACTGACGTACGTCGATCTTATCTCAGTACGTCATTTCCTCGTTGTACAAATGGAATACACAAATGGTCAATTATAAAACGATCCCATGTACATGGTATTCGGACCAAGGAGGGCATAAATTATTTTCCCGCTTGCCTCGATTAGCCCTCGTATCGCTCTTAACAGATTGATTATCTTGGCGATAAAGACGACGCGTCGAGGGTGGCGAAGCGTTTCTTACCTATTCCCGTACGTGCCAGACTGTTTTCATATGCCACGAAGGTATCTTCGGCCACCAGTCAGTCAGTATGGGGCACTTTTATGCGCCGCTGAATTTCATGGGGTATTTCACGACAGGGGAGACTCTCTTCCATCCTTGGGGGTCAACTATATACACTAGTGGAATTAATGCTGAACATTTTTAAGGGAGGTTTCTACGTTGGAGAAAAAAAAACATTTGAAGGAGAGGAAGGTGTACCCTAGGGTCCTGGCATAGCAAATGAGGCGTAAGCATAAAACTCCTCATTTTATTCGCACGTATACATTAACTTTAAACGCGTTTTTCCGGAAATCACGTTTTCCAAGTTTGCGGAAGTGCTCCTACACGTCTTAGATGAGCAATTGTCATGAAATTTGACAGGCACGTGTACAACAAATATCTTCATTAGTTGAACTAGAATTATCCGAAAATATTCAAACGTTTTTATTTTATGAACAAAAAACTGCAGACATTTTTGGTTAAAAACTAAACTTGCCCCTCGATCGCTAGCTTTTTTTTATTTTAAAATTTTTCTTCTTAATTCCAGTTCGATTTATACACAATATTAAAAGTAAAAGTAAAAATATGTTTGATTTTATTGATTCGGCTCACCTGTAGAGGAGTTAGGACTTCCGCAAGCGAAGATTATCATCTCGTCCAACTCCCAGTACCATGTTTTGTCAAAATTAATAAAATATCATGTTTAATAAAGACCAACATGCCAAAAGACCAACGTAAACATGCCAAATTTCAACATTCTATATTTAATATTTTTCGCATTTAAAAACTTGAAAAATCGAACATTTTTCAGCCCAACAAAGTAGAAACCTGCCTTGAGGGGTGGAATCCCTTTAGACGCCCGAAATTGAGTCATTTTTCATTACATTTTTTAAAGGTGATAAAATAATAACCTCAATTAAAATTTTTGACATTATCTTATTACAACTTTCAAGTGTTAATTTTTTTTCTTTTTCAAACAAAACACAATGGCGGCGTTATAAGGTATTCCTTCAGGCGTCTTTCGAAAAACTGCTCGTGTTATATCTCAAAAAGTTATCGATCGATCTGGCTGAAATTTTTGGAGGTTTTCCAATTTAACATTATTGCAAGGATACACTAAGGTTTAAGGTCTCAGAAGTATTGGCATTTCGCTCACTGGTTGATTTATATATATTAGACTGATTCAAAAAAAAAATTTCCTTCTGGATTCTCGTGCTATTGTTGGGCACTGATAAAACAAAATTTTTCTAAAAAGATGGGCGCGGTCACTCAATTTTTAGAGGTGGCTATCTCGACTTTTTTGTATTTGAATTTTTTTAACGAACGTATTGCATTTAAGCATAGTCATGGCTTCAGATTACGGATAAAAATCACATCCAGCAGCTTTTTCGTAACAAAAATAAACTCTAACAATTTGAAAAGGGTGCAATATTCACAATTCAAATCCAGGTAGATCAATAATGGCGTCTATACTACTCTCGTTATTCATGTAGATTTATTTATACGCATTAACTTTTTGCACTTTTTACGAAAAATTAAATTATAAGCTTTTATTCATAAATCGTATATTTACATTTTCAAAATGCTATGCTTATATTATCTTCAAACTCATTTACATTTCTTCCCAGCCATTCTCAAGTTCGTTAACATTTTGGGCAGAAAGAAAATGTGCAACGTTGAACAGTTTGTCCAAATCTCTCTTAAATTTACGCTCCTTCGATATTTGTGACGGCAAATTCTTTTTAACTCGATTTTTTTAAAGTTGTTTCCAGACTAGATGGAGTTTTATTGATTTCAAGATTGCGTTATTCAATCGACGCGTTGGAATTTCAGCACATTTCCATTGTTCGAAAATTTCTTTCATCGTTTCGTGTGCACTTCGACGTATGGTCAGTTTTTCTCTGTTATGTTTGTAAAAGAACAAACTCAAAACTTTTCCGATTTTTATCCGTAATCCGAAGCCATGACTATGTTTAAATGCAATACGTTCGTTAAAAAAAATTCAAATACAAAAAAGTCGAGATAGCCACCTCTAAAAATTGAGTGACCGCGCCCATCTTTTTAGAGAAATTTTGTTTTATCAGTGCCCAACAATAGCACGAGAATCCAGAAAAAAATTTTTTTTTTGAATCAGTCTAATATATATATATATAACAAAACATAATGGCGGCTTTTCTATTTTTTTGTTTTTCAAACAAAACACAATAACGCCGCCATTGTGTTTTGTTTGGAAAATGAAAAAAATGTAACACTTGAAAGTTGTAATAAGATAATGTAAAAATTTGAAAATGCCGTTATTATTTTATCAACTTTAAAAAAAAGGTGACCAAACCACCTTTATCACCTTTTTTTTAAAGATGATAAAATAATAACGTCATTTTCAAATGTTGACATTATCTTATTACAACGTTCAAGTGTTACATTTTTTTTATTTTACATACATACATACATACATACATACATACATACATACATATATATATATATTACACATATATATATTATATATGCACACCTCGCTTTCCCAAAATAATTGTTCCAAAAAAAAAAATATTTTTACGAAGCATTTTACACAACTCAATATTATTTGGAGCTTGCGTCAATTATAAAAAATGTATGTTAATAAAAATCCGCAGAAACCGACATATACACACGACACGTTTACAACGTGTTAAGAAGGTCGATGCAAAGCCTTAAGGGGATGATAGGTTACCTCGTCCTAAAAGTATATAACCTAAGTTACCTTAGTCCAAAGTCTAAGGATTTCGAGTTATCATGGTAAGTATGATTTTTGGAAAATTCCTCGAAATTAGGTACTAACTCGTTCATAATGATCAAACAGACAATAATTGGTAACTAAAAACTTACTTGCGTCTTAGCTTAATGTGTATTCAATCGACAAACACCAATACAATCATCTGTATCCACACAACTAGCTGAATGGGACGTGATGAATAATTGAAAACTTGTAAAAAAATGAAAAAAAAACCTCTTATGTTGATGCTATTAAAAAAAAACTGGTATTAACATGAGAGGTAAACGAGTTAGTACCTAATTTTGGGAAATCTTCCAAAATTCATATTTACCATGATAACTCGAAATCCTTAGATTTTGGAGTAAGGTAACCTAGGTTAGATATGTTCGTAACGAGGTGACCTATCACCCGCTTAAGGCTTTGCATCGATCTATATATATATATATATATATATATATATATATATATATATATGCGAGTACTACGTGAGTGGTGAGCGTAAAATTATGCGCATGTTGGTCGTTTTTACGGTTGCAAGAGTGCAACCGGACAGACAGCAGCAGGACGGAAAGTGCCGGCGCGGTTACGCCTTTTGCCAGCTGACTAACCGAACACGCGTGTTTCGAGCTCTCTCTCTCTCTCCATCTCTTTTTCTCTTTTTATTTCGTCTCCCTGTTCCTCTCTCTCCGCACTGCATGGTAATTCTGGACGTGACGACTACGGATAACGTTTTACCTCGTATTATAGTAATGCATTAACTGCAACACGTGACACGTACGATTCCCTGCGACTAAAAAAAAAAAACTGTTTCACTTCCGTATAGAATCGTTTCGACTTCGTAAGGGGAAGGGAAAAAATGCAGTCTCAGACCGCAAAGTGGCGTTAAAATATCTCGAAAGAAACACGGTGTTGCGGGAATCGCGTGTTAATAATGAAACGTTTCCTATTCGCCGTGGGCATTCGGGCAAAATCTGGAAGAAAGATTTTTTTCAGTGGTTTCAACACGTGCAGATTTTTTTTAGAAGGGACGCGGCCTGTAGGGTGACCGCATTGGAATCCACGTGGATTCCGCGCTATTTTCCAATTGACGGCGTTTGAAATTTTTTTTATTTCATATTCTCAACCGAAATTTGTGGGATCTCCGAAAAAATATCGTTTCGTGATCGCGTGCACAAATTTGTTGGGGAGCCCCAAGATGCACCCACATCTCGACTAGTGTTGGGCAAAATTTAATTGCTAGGGTAACTAAAGATGAACAATTAATTAATCGTTAATTACGAGTATGACAATCAATTAATTGTAATTGTGAAAACTCACGATTAACAGTTAATTAATTGTAATTGTGAAAACTCACGATTAACAATCAATTAATAGCAATTGTGAAAACGCTCGATTAACAATAAATTAATTGTAATTGTGAAAACTCACGATTAACAATTAACTAAGGGATAAGGCCACAGTAAAATTTTCAATAAATCAATTTTTTTCGCTAAAACGGTGCTTTATCTTCATAAGAATAAGTTACTATTCGATTTATAGCAAGAACATTTTTTTTCACCGACTTTGAGCGTATAAGGTAAGCCCACCTCTGGCACGGCTATAGAGTACCTAAAACGTTCAACGCGTTTTTCTCGAAACAGCTTTTTTCCAATTGGCGTGACAAATAACTTCAACAATTTTCACTCGATTTACGTCAAATATAAAAGTTATGTTCCTAATTGCATTTCGCAGAGAAGTACGCACGGAATTTCTGATTAATCGAAAACTTTTCATTTTATGAGCAGTATTATACGAAATTTTTCACGGAAAATTCACTCAAATACCTACAACTTTTGAATAAAACAATATTTTTTAAATTCCGTACGTACTTCTCTAGGTATTCTAATATAGATTAACGACAATTTTTGTGTTTTGTTCTAGGTAAAAAATTGTGGATGCTAAACGTCACGCCGCGGAGCGCCTAAAAAAAAGATAACAAAAGAAAATATTAGTAATCAGCCATTCTGTACATCGAAAAAAAATATTTTTTTACCAGCTTGATATTCATAGTATATAAATGTGTAATTAATTTTATGAGTGAATCACTTTTTCATACGAAAAAAATGATTATATTCATGATTTTATATCCGTTACTGTAGCCTAACCCCTTAATTGTAATTGAGAAAACTCACGATTTACAATTAATTATTTGTTCATTTCTGTAGTTGCAATTAACAATTACCCAGTTGTTAATCGTGACTTTCCAATATTGGACACTAATCAATTAATGTATCTTAATGTATCTGATGAAATGTCTCTTAATGTATTCTTAAGGCGTTAGCCCCACTTGTAGCGCAAAAAAAGCCTTGTTCATGAATTTTTTTAAAGAAAACTACAAAACTTTTTTAATCGATCAATATACCATCTTAAAGAACACATCTTGAAGAACTTTCAGTAATTTTTTTATTGAAAAATATTACATTGTTTAGTGGCAAATGGCCGTCAATGAAATAATGTTTTTATATACACGGTTTGTGGTGACCAATATTGCGGCGAAGTGGATCATCTGAAAAAAAAAATGCGGATGGATTTAGTCAAATATAAGTATAAACTAATCTTTAATCGAAGGATTTTAAAAAATATTCATTTTTCACAAAATGACGGACAGTCAAAGTTAATGGTTCGATTTTAACGAAAAAAAACGGCCATTTTTTTCGAAAAAGAAATCGAACGATTAAAGACTACATTTTTATGTATTAAATAAGCCTGCAAAATTTCAAGAAGATCGGTTCATTAGTGTTCTAGTAATCTTGATCACCGACTTCAGAAATGCCATTTTGAGAAAAACGCGTTTAAAGTTCCAATTTCCGGTCGTTTACACAACGGATTCTTCTCTTTCAACGCTCATATCTCAGTCAATTTTGTTCGGATCGACTTGAAATTTTCAGGACATATTCTCAGATACTTATACTTCACAAAAATGCAATAAAAAAAATCGATTTTTTTCAAAATCGCAAGTGGGCGTAACCCCTTAATGTTCTCTTAATGTATCCGATTAAAAACTAACAATTAAAACTGATGATTGTATAGAGCGCGGAGTGACGTCGGAACAGATGTGCAAGTTATTGAAATACAAGTATGAGGTTAATTGTTAGTTTTTATTGTTTCTTAGAACAATTAAAAAAGTTAGTTGCAATTAACATAGATTAATCCAAATAAACTAATTGCAACATGCAGTTAATAATGTAATTGCAATTAACATTAAATGCAATTACTTGTTCAGTCAATTAATGTAATGATTGAGCTTTTCATTGATTTACACCCAATACTGATCTGGACGCATGGTGACACGACACAATATGCCACTGGACTTTCGTCGACGTACGTCGTCTCTTGATGGACTGACCGCGGGTATGGCTTATAAATGATTTTCCGATGGACCTTACACAACAGATCATTAAACATCGAGACACAACGGGAGGACTGCACGTTGTCGTGACAATAAATGCACCGTGGATACGCCCGAGCTGGAGAAGGAAAAAAATGTATGGCGCACGTTTCAAGATTAATTGTCGTAGAGTCTGAAGTTACGAAAAACATCTGGACATGGGTGAGAATCTTTTGGCGAATAATTGCAAGGATTCAGGTACAAAGAATTGGAATTAACACCCAACGTTTTTTAAGATCGATCTAGGTATTTTTTTTCAACCATACCTGAGATTTTCTTGATTTTTTTTCGTTTTTGACTGGATGCACCGACATTGTATAGGGATTTGTTAGGGACACCGCACTCAGGAAGACTTCATCGGGATCCAGATAGATTCGTACCGGGTGCGAATCGAAAATATGTGAAATCATGTGGTGATATCACGTCAAAGTGGAGTAAAATAAATAAACGATAATTACAGTGGATTTTCAGTGATATGATTCCTATCGATTTTTAACATATACTTTTTAAGCGGTCAATACTTTTTTGACACAAGATTTATACTTGTTTAAGGAAGTTGGAGCGGTCCAGTTGAGTCAAATGACGGTTTGTAATTCTTTTCTCAATGTACGTCAAGCAATTGCATACGAAGTATATTCTGTAGGTGTTAATTTTTCATAAAATATATAATTAACGGGCAAAATTAAGTATTTTTCTGTGTTTACTACGTAAATAAGAAAAACTTTTGTGTTAACGACCAAACTTCATCTACCAACCTGAAAAAGTATAACATTATTGATGAAAATTATGAAAAACTGCGTTAGCAAATGTTTTATACAACTCAAAATGAAATTTTGCGTCATCTATAATTATGCCTATTTATATTTATGTCACGAGATTATTTACTATTACCACTAATCAATATCAAGTGTTGCCGAAATACGGCAACTTCGCGGACATTGAGATTGGCAGCAATGCTCTTCATTCGCCAGCCAAGATTCGTAGTCTTCCAACAAACCTTGATGGTTCAATATTGAATATACATGGTTTACTATGGGTAAGATGCGTGTTTTTTTTTTTCTAAATGTTTACAAACGTATAGTGTTGGGTTAATCCGTTATTAGAAATGGTTTATCTTGGTGCTAAATATCGAAAGAAAATTACTTCACCCGTAAACGTCTTGGCCATCCAACAGCACGTAAAATTACATACATGAAACTATTTTTTATTCCTGGTGTTTTGTGACGAAAATTTTTTCAAAAGATTCGTAACGGCCCAATTTAGTCAAGACAATAACGTATATTTTCGAAGAAAATTTCATCTTGGATTGTGGCAAACGCTCCAACCTCCTAAAGATCCGCTATTTTGTATAGAAAATTCACCCCACAGGATGCGATGACATCCATCAAGAATCGTATCGGATTCTGTTCAATAATGTGGAAATCCATTGGGATTCAAATTGGATTCGTACATTGAATGCCAATGGAGAATCCCGATTACAATCCAATGTACAAGCGTGACGTTTTCGTCCAGGAATCCAATATGATGACCCATTGGATCCCTACACTCAGAAAAAAATATTTATTAAGGACAAAGAAGTTTGTCTCCCGGCGAATAAGTTTTCTTATTCGTATGACGGCCTACTACGATTTTATTAACAGCTAACAATTTTTTAATTTAAGTTTTTGTTTAAGATTTACTAAGAATTTTTCTTTGGGGGAGGGTAGGGGTTTCAGCGTGAAAAAAAACACTTTTTTGCGATTTTTTTTCATCTATATGGATAGAGTAAATTTATTGAAACCTTTGGTACATTGTTAATTGTCATTTCAAGAATATTCCGTGAAATTTGTACGCGAAAATATTCACAAACAAGCCGGTGACAAAGCTGTTCCAAGAACGCCTTTGGAAAAACACGATTTGCGGTGTTCACTGTATCTCAGCGAGAAATTATCTGAATTCAAGTACCATTAAAATTTAGTCAAAGTATCATCAAATCCTCCCCCCAACGGTCTTTGATAATTCTTTTTTTCATTTCTATATTTTCGGTGGTTATGTAAAGTGAAAAGTGCTATTTTTCACGAAAAATTCCGCCATTTTGGGAGTGGAAACCCCCCTCAATGTAAAAAAAATCTCAAACTAACCGTTGGGGGGGAGATATTTTATATGTAGAAAGTGTGTACCAAGTTCGAAATAAATCGTTCATGTAGTTTTCAAATGGCAGTGAACACGAATTTTGAAAAAGTGGTTTCGAGAAAAACGCGGCACCGGTTTGTTTGTGGATATTTTCGCGTACACATTTCACGGAACGTTCTTGAAATGACACTTAACAATGTACAAAAGGTTTCAATACATTTTCTCTATCCATATAGATGAAAAAAATTCGCAATAAAGTGTTTTTTTCACGCTGAAACCCCTACCCTCCGCTTAACATCTAATACGATATATAAGTTAGAAGAAATGAGTGTTTCCTGTCCGACAAATAGACGTTTTCTTAACATCTAATAGGATTCTCCATAATCCGCCAGCTGGTTTTTTTTCGAGAAATTGTGTCATTTCGTCCCGCGACTATGATACCATTAGTACCATAGTCGCGAAATAAGAGATTTTCGTAATTGGAAAGTAGTTTTTCTATGATTTGAGAAAATATTTATTCAAATTTTCCATTTTAAATATGGTTTTTAATTGATGTGAAAAATCGGCGCGTAATAAAACATATTTAGTGACGCCGAATAAATGCCGTAGTTACAATCACATAAAAACTGTCTCCATACGAGTAAACGTTTATTAATTTCCAATAAATTATGTTCTAATCTGTCAATTTATTAGAACGTAATAAATCTTTTTCCTGAGTGTATCAGGAAGTGAGAGCGCGAATAGGAGTCCAATTGGATACCTACGACAATTTCTGCACGAGAACCGGAAGTGCCCTTAAACCTTGCCCTACGTATACTTAAATTCTTGCCAATCCTACATTTTTATTTTTCTGAGTACACACCCGGGAAAAAAAGTTCATGTCTGAGTGGATATGTTCATATATGTTTCAGATACTGTCATACATGTTTCAGATATTGTCATATATGTACCAGATATATTTACATCTGACATTTTACAATATCATATATGATTAGGTCTGATCATATTCCACATCACATATGGGTATAGAAGATCATATCTGATCAAATACAGTATCTGGCCTGACCATATATGAACTCATGTCTGTTTATATCTGGCTAAGTATCAAGGCGAGTTGGTACCGTAAATTCGCATCTGAACATACATGATGCGATATGTGAACGTATCTGTTCGTATAAGATCATATTCGATCAAATACGGTACCAGACTCCGCTATATAGATCTCATATATGTTTTTATCTGGTCAGGTACAAAGGCGAGTTGGCAACGTGAAACCATATCTGAACATATATGATGTGATATATAAGCAGGCGCGTTCATGTAAAATTTTATCCCATCAGATACGATACCAAACCTGGAAAATATACGAAGTCTTATTCACTCATACCTTGTCGTATGTGCAGTTCAGTTGTTCACACATGAAAACATCTGAATATATGAAACGATATATGAGGATATTAGACGATATCCGATCAGATATGGCACCTCACCTGACTGTATTATATGTGATCATGTGAGTTACTATAATATTATTAATTATTAACACGTCAAGTGATGACGTTTTAATAACCCCGCTCTATATATGTAAACATTTTAATATCTTCATGTCTGCACTAACAAGATTTGATCTGTCTCAACAGGGTAAGATTTGCTCGGATATAGTCGGAGTCATACCTGGTCTGATGGTTCAGATAAACTATGATTCTATCATATGGGCAGGTCTATTGTTCATAGATGTCCGGGTCTACTGGGATCCACGTTATTTTATTCTTATACGGACAGACAGATCTGGTCCAATAAGATTAGATTTGCCTGACATGATCAGATCTGGCCCAATAAAATCAGATCTGGTGCAACAAGATCAGATCTTGCCTGGGGATTGGATCTGGTCAGACCTGCAGCGATATGAACGGGTCTGCTCTCAAAATTATCAAAATGGCTCTGATATGATCATACATGCTCAGATATAAGCATACATGATCTGTCATGACACCACATGAACAGATATTGCCAATTTTCTTGTCTGATCATATCTGATTCTACAGATATGATTCAGATATATTCAATAACATTAGATTTTCCTGACATGATCTGATCTGGCCCAATAAAATCAGATCTACCTGGCATGATCAGATCTGGCCTAATAAAATCAGATCTGGTCCAACAAGATCAGATCTTGCCTGGGGATTGGATCTGGTCAGACCTGCTGCGATATGAACGGGTCTGCTCTCAAAATTATCAAAATGGCTCAGATATGATCATACATGCTGAGATATAAGCATACATGATCTGTCATGACACTACATGAACAGATATTGCCAATATTCTTGTCTGATCATATCTGATTCTACAGATATGATTCAGATATATTCAGATATGAACTTTTTTCCCGGGTACCACTCCTTTGCACAGCTTAGCCCCAATAAAAAAATCCTTGTTCCTCCATTGCCGTCAAATCACGTCCCCTCTCTTTTCGAAATTTCGTCCTTGTCCGTCGTAAAGACACTGAACCTAGGCAACGGCGTTTCACTTCCCACAAATAACTTCCGTATTATAAAAAAAAAAAAAAAAAAAAAAAAAGACGATTCGCTCGCCTCGAAAACGTCCAACAACGAAGAAGAACGTAAAAGGGCAAATACTTCTCCGCGCGTAGGGCAGTGCGTGGGGTCGATGATACCAGCCGCGCTGTACAATAATTCTCGCGGTCATACAAGACCGTCGACAGGAGTGTCGGGCGTTCTCGTTTTCTCAGGGGATGCGTAAAATTATCCGCAGTCCGTCATTCACGTCGGAGCGTCGTGCCGAGAAAGAGGCCCACAGTTAAAGAGCGCGCCAGCAACGGAAGTGGTAGCGTAGAAATAAGAGACGAGAAAGTGAGAAAGCTCACTTTCTCCGCGGGCGAAGCACTAATTGGCGGGGATGACACATGGCTTCTGTAATTGACCGAACGAGCGTAAAAACGAAGATAAAAGACCGGCGAGCCCGAGGGATGAAAAAGTGGGCGGGTGAACGTGGCCGGAAAAGTGTGAAAAAGTTTCAACGAAGAAGAAGAAAAAAATTCTCAGCCTGTCCATACCTTTCTCTTCCGTCACCGCGCTCCAGTCCAGTTTTTCGTTATTTATTAGATCTCTCTATACCCATCCGTGTACAAGCGTGGCATTTCTTCCGTAAAATCAGTTCGACCATTCTCACTCTCTCCGCGTGTGGCGTAAAAATCACCTCGGTCACCAATAATTCGTCCTAAATGTGTTATTTAGCCATTGTCGAAATTGTGATTTTTATCGTCGAGCTTCGAGCCTCACTCCTTTATTGTCGATTTTCTCGGCACGCTCGTAAAAGTCATCGTAAAACTGGATCACTTCTTCCATCTTGCCTTTCCATCTCTCGCCATTTCTTCCGTCGCCAATGCTCGGTCCCCGATTGGTCAATACGCCAGCCAAAATCCATATCCGTTTCTTTCATCCGCCATTTCTTTATTCCAATCTCCCATTCGCTCGAGTCTCTTGTGGATTTTCTTCGCGATGAAAGAACATACGGCGGAGTATCTATCAGGAATTCGTTATGGACGGCCTAATTTATATTCTCGTGGCCAGTCTTTCGGCTTCCAGCATTGTTGGCGATTATCGCGGGGCAAACTCACCCCAAAAGAGCCGAGAGGAATTGCAGGGTGACCGGAAGAGAGAGAGAGAGAGAGGAGGAGAGAGGGGGAGATAGAGAGAGAGAGAGAGAGAGGACGAGACCGGGCGCCACACATCAACGGCTCCTTTTCTCGAGTCCTAATTCGATGGCGTCACGCTATGCGATGCACGCCGTAAAGCATCTGCGGTTAAGGTCACTACGCGGTGTGGTCACTCCACGTACCTCTCCGGCCATGCCTCAAACTTCCTGACACAACCGCAGGGGCACAGATTCCGGTCACCTCCTCGGGCCTCAGTGTTGAGCAAAAGGGATGAAGATGATGGAATCCTTCGGATCGTGCATCAGCTCTTCGCCCATCCCCGGGGCTCCGTTGAAAGGTGAATTTTTAAAATCGTCACGGAACGTTAAGCCCGATTTCATTCGAATCCTTCGAATAAAGAGCATGCTCTTCTCCCCTGTAAAGACACCGAAAGCACGGGGCGCAACCACGGAATACATCATCCTCGAGCCGGACAACGAATCACATCGATAATCGACCAAACGAGAACTCGACTGTGAGAAATGCGAGAAAATACGTGTCCTCGCGTACGATAGTTGCGGTGACGTTTTTTCTTGCGCCAGGGCGACTTTCCACACTGAGAAAATAATGTATTTCTGTGTACCGGGATTTGTTAGTTATTGAGAAATGGTAAAGTTGGAGATGGCGAAATAAATTCTTATGGTTGATGAATCGTTCATTTAAGCGTCTGGATTGTTACAATTAATGATTTGGCAATAGTTGGGAAATGGGTACTTTAAAGGGTTACCCCCACTTGCGATTTTGAAAAAATCGATTTTTTTATTGCATTTTTTTGAAGTATAAGTATCTGAGAATATGTCCTGAAAATTTCAAGTCGATCCGAACAAAATTGACTGAGATATGAGCGTTGAAAGAGAAGAATCCGTTGTGTAAACGACCGGAAATTGAAACTTTAAACGCGTTTTTCTCCAAATGGCATTTCTGAAGTCGGTGACCAAGATTACTCGAACACTAATGAACCGATCTTGAAATTTTGCAGGCTTATTTAATACATAAAAATGTAGTCTTTAATCGTTCGATTTTTTTCGTTAAAATCGAACCATTAACTTTGACTGTTCGCCATTTTGTGAAAAATGAATATTTTTTAAAATCCTTCGATTAAAGACTAGTTTATACTTATATTTGACTAAATCCATCCGCATTTTTTTTTTTCAGATGATCCACTTCGCCGCAATGTTGGTCACCGCAAACCGTGTATGTAAAAACGTTATTTCATTGACGGCCATTTGCCACTAAACAATGTAATATTTTTCAATAAAAAAATTACTTAAATTTCTTCAGGATGTGTTCTTTAAGATAGTATATTGATCGATTAAAAAAGTTTTGTAGTTTTCTTTTTAAAAATTCATGAAAAAGGCCTTTTTTTGCGCTACAAGTGGGGGTAAGGCCTTGAAGGAACGTACCCGTTCTTAGCCAATAGATGTACAGTTGGTCTAACCCGATCAATGCGTCGTATTGATATACTATAAATACTTGGTTCCTTAAGGGGAGATATACACTTAGGTGGTCGAAAAAATCGATTTAGAAGCTATGAACATTCCGTCGACCGTAGAAGACCTACACTATGGGCCTGTTCATTCACTATTCATTAATTCCCAAATTTTCAAACGCGTTTTTCTCAAAACCACGTTTTTCAAATCGGTACCCAAAATTTCTCGAAAACCAATGAACCGATTGCCTTGAATTTTTTTGTGGTTATACACCATTGTCTAGTACTTGTCATAGGATGTTTTTTCCATTACTTAGTTTTTGTTTTATAGGCAAAATAATAACTAATTTTTGGCCCGAAAATCACTATTTATGTTCAAACGTCCGCCATTTTGTCACAAATCGATATTTTCAAAATCGGCTATGACAAGTACTAGATTATAGTATCTAATTTAATAATCTGTTTGGTTTTTTTTTCAGATGATTTTTGAAGAAACGTCAGTGGGTACCGTATAGGCAGATTTCTTTACGACGGTCCAAGGATCATACAATATTCTTGTATATTTTTGATATTTTTAAATAAATAAAATTAAACATATTTTTGAATGTATATACTTTTCAATAATTTAAATCCTAATCCGAAATTTTGAATAGTTTCCCTTGAAAAAATTCACAAAAATGACCTTTTTTCCGGCTCCTAGGTGTATATCTCCCCTTAACCGAGGCGTTTATTCAATGAGATCAGTGCAAAAGTTGTCCCAGATGTAAAGGATAGTTGAGTGAACGATATTTTATATTCGCACAAATCAAGATTCGTGCATAGTTACCAAATGAATATTTGGACACAGTAATTCATTGATTGTCGGCAGATGATGGTGCAGTTGAATCAATGTAGCACTATAGTGCTAGTGGGCAAGTGTACAAGGAACAACTCTCATATCAAATGAGAGTTGTTGCTTGCTACTTGTAGAGGACAAATCGTTGGACAGCGATTTGTCCTCTACAAGTAGCAAGTCCGTTAAGGACTTATATACGCAATTTCGCCGATTTTCGAAGGTACTCATCTAGACGCGCTTAAAAAAACTGATGCATATATTGACAACAACAATTTTTTTTACAGATCATTTACGCACATGGTTCAGTATATGTAAAAAAAAATCAGAAATATTAGAAAATGGCGGAAATATAACATAATAAAGCAATGTATTTTTTTTGCGCGCGCGTTGATGGTGAAAGTTCTCGGCATCGATGTGGGTGTCCGAAAAAAATGAACATATTTTTAATTGCATAATGAATGTATCTGCAGTACGAGCCAACAATATTATTTTTTTAAATTATTATTATAAAAATTCGGATCTTAAAATTTTTTTACTCAATTTTCTGTTGGTATTTTATTTTATATATTTTTTTGTGTCATCGAAATTTTTGTTTCTATGGATCACACGATAGGTGATGATACTAAGAATATATTGTAAAAATTTCAAAGCGATCTGAACCTTCGTTCAAGAGTTAGAACTTTCACGACCTTCAAAAAAGTGAATCGCGGAAAAACGGCTTCGAAGTTGGCGGTCGGGCGCGCCGCGCGGTATCCATTATAAATGCAATCTTACCTTATTTTTGGAATTTTTGGAATTTTTCAATTCTGTAAAGCTTATAATACTCCTTTCAGGCTAATGGAAACAAAAATAATTTTAAAATGATTTTTTTAAATATTTTTCGTGTATATAAAGCCTTAAGAGGGCTATATTTGATTCAACTGAAGATTTTTTAATTATTACCAAATATTCATTTTGTAATAAGTGTACAACTGTTATCTCAAAGATCTACTGGGCCAACATCTTCAATACAGATTCATTAATAGTTAATAAATCCTTATTTGCGGTAAATAGAGGAGTTGTCGCGACAACTGTATGACACTTGGCTCAAATGCGGCCGAGATAGTCGTTTTGAATGAAGATCAGTTAATTGTTGTGACATGTTGATTTGCATTTAACAATAAATTATTGCACTAAATTATTACGCTAAATTTTAAATATATTAATTGTGAACAAATCTCTACTCTGAACTGTATTATCATATCACAATTTCAACTCGTTATTCGATTGCCATAAACATCTACTCAGTTAAGAGAAATAAAAGTCGCCAAATAAATCATTATTTTCAAAGAAATACTATGGCTATGAAATGTTGTCACGAGAACAAGAATATTTCTTAACGGCTTAAGGCGGAATATACCTTTACAACGATCAAAAAATCGATTATTTTTCTTTCTTTAAACGATAGAACTATATATGTAGAATATTTTCCCAAAGTTTCAAAGCGAAATTCGAAAAACTCCAAACGTTACAGCCCGTCAACGCTGTGCCTCACCGCTCGGATCCGGAACTCGCGTGAACATCAAACGCATTTTTCTCAAAGCTGCATTATCGAAATTGGCGTACAGGATTACTCAAAAACTATTTAGGGCCACTCTAGAGGCCGAAAAAATAGGCTTTCGGGGATTTTTTTTTTCAAACAAAACTACAAAATAAATCGAGATTACAAAAAAGGGTGTTTATCATACATATCAGTGACTGTATACAATCATTTTTTTGAAGCGATTAATTTCAAAATGGTGACTGTGCAGCGTTTATCTCAAAACTGCATTTTTTAAGTTGGCCGGAAGTTTGGAAGTTTCGCTTTCCAAAAATTTGCCTAAAAAATCGTCAGATAATTGTTAATAACAAATTAACTATGCAATACAAAAAAAATCCTACGTACTTCCATAGACACTGTATTTTTCAAGATATATTCAACATTTTAAGTGAATCGGTTGAAAATAGTCTGAGTTATGTTTCCGGCCAACTTTAAAAATGCAATTTTGAGGTAACGCTGCCCAGCCGCCATTTTGGAATCGATCGCTTCAAAAAAATTATTGCATACAGTCACTGATATGTATGATAAACACCCTTTTTTGTAATTTCGATTTATAATGTTTTTTTTTAATCCCCAAAAAGTCTATTTTTTCTACCTCAAGAGTAGCCTAAGGCCTTAAGCGGATTGCATTGTAACTTGGTAGAAATATTGATAATATTGGTACGTTCTACTTTACGAGAATTGTTTTTGAAAAATTGAAGAAAAAAAACTACTTTTTTAATCATCATTTTACAGAAATGTTGCGTGAAATGTTGATTTTGAAAATGTAAATGCGTGCCATTTTCTTCTTTTTAATTACCGTCACATAGAAACTAAACATGTTATAACTGAAAAAATGTTTGAACTTTTTTGCAAATCAAAGTCTACGGGAAGCTAGACTGCACGCCGATTCGCAACTCCCGCGGCGACATTGTTATGACGAATTAATTTTTAAAAATTGTTTTGTATATTTAAGTACACTATTGAAGTATGCCTAAAGTTTGACAATTGTAGAATAATTATGTCTTAGTTTAAAAAATCCCTCAACATTGCTTATTGTTTTCGTGTCTAAATGAATATTTGAATAAAAGTGCCAACTAAATGTATTTCTTAACTATAAATAAACTGTTTCCTCAGTGCAGGGGGAGGATTTGCCGAGGGGAATATTTGCATAGCGACTCGCGAACGTCCGCGAGCACATATGGCTCTCGTACGGATCTTTTGTAACGTAATGTTCTTTTTTTTCGGCTTCCAACACGTTTTGTGGCGAGAAAAGAACATTAAAAAAAACGGTGAAGTGATTGAGAAATGATTTTACGCCATTTGGCGTCAACAATCCACCCTCTGTTGGTCGCTCCAGCAAGGGCGCAGAATGTACAGGGCACAAAAAAAGCCACCGAGTCATCGCGTCGTCGCGAAAATAACCCCGACGGTGACCAGTCGGAAAGCGAGTTCTCTCTTTTTTTTTACGTTTACACTTTGGCTCGAGTGCGATCGTAATTTTTCCTCGGCTGGTTCTCCGTCATCGTAGGGAAAAAAAAGTGACACCTCGGGGTGTGGTGGATCGCCCTCGATACATAACACGCAGCCCGGAGAGGGCGAGGACGTTGCGTAAGCAAAATGCAAGAGTCCGAGTCCCTGGGGGTTGGAAGGACGGGAAGCAGCGAGAGGAAGAGAGAGCGCGAATCCAGGCTGAACCGAGATTTTTTTTTCTTCTCGAACGCCCTATCGTCCGGTGACACGACACAGTATGGCGTTGGACTTTCCTCGACATACGTTTTCTCGATGAACTGACCGCGAGTATGGCTTATAAATGATTTTCTGATGGACCTTCCAAAACAGATCATTAAACATCGAGATGCAACGAGAGGACCGCACATTCTCGTGGCGATAAATACGCCCGAGCTGGAGAAGGAAAAAAATTTGTGTGGCGCACTTTGAAGATTAATCGTCGTAGAGTCTGATGTTACGAAAAACATCTGGACAGGAGTGAGAATTTTTTGGCGAATAATTGCAAGAATTCAGGTCGGGGTAATAGTCCAGCAAAAGAGACGAAAACCCAGCACTTTTTAGCGTAGAACATGCATTTTTGACTGACGGTCAATAGTGTTGCATACTGAAAGTAAGCCCAATAAAATGTTGCCCCTCGACTCGCCCCAACCCTAAGAAATAGGGGTTGAAAACTTAAAAATCGCCGTATCTCGATAATTAATAGCCCGATGAAAAAATATTTCAAACAAAAGTTATCTGACGTCCAACGCCCTATCTTTGAAAACAGTGGTGCTCTGGTGTTTTTGTGCCGCTATTTTCAAAGATAGGGAACCGGATGTTGAATAACTTTTTACGTGTTTTATTATTCCAAACAACTTTTGTTTGAAATATTTTTTCATCGGGTTATTAATTATCGAGGTACGGGGATTTTTAAGTTTTCAACCCCTGTTTCTTAGGGTTGGGGCGAGTTGAAGGGCAACATTTTATGGGGTTACGTTCAGTATACAGTATTTTTACCTTCAGTAAAAAATTCATATTCTACGCTAAAAGTGCTGGGTTTTCGTCTCTTTTACTGGCCTATGAGATGAATGAAGAGGTGAATGAGTGCGAAAGTATCAACTGTAGTACAACTGGAAAAAAACAATATAAAAACAAATAACTGGAAAAAACAATATCGATTTTTTGAGAAAACGATCTCATTTTTGGTAAAGTTTACCATCGTTTCAGTTCATTTGAGTTGCTGGTATTGATTAGAGAGAGGTAGGTAAACACAATGAAAGTACTAATTATTAATACAATAAGAACGGTTTGTCAGAAATTTTCAAGGTTATTGCGTGATTTTTTGGTAATTCTTTAACCGTCTAATGGGGCAAGACGAATACAAGCTATCGCATAGCCGAAATATTTTACAACGTACCGTCATTTACGTTAGAAAGGGTGAAATCAAACTAGTAAAGCCTTTAGTTCCTGTTCAATTGGTGTTTCTACCAGGGGAAGAAAAATAACTTACAAACGATCAAAATTATATGGAAACAAGTTTTTCCGGACTCAATACTACAGAACTTAGACGATTGGCTTATCAAATTGCTGGTATTGAGAATGTCACCACTTCTATATGCGAAACATGCCAATAATTCGTGGCCCATCATTCACCGAGCGCTGTTTCATTTTACCCCACATACGGGGTAAGATGGGAAAAATAAAAGTATAATTAAAAATATACATTGTATGGTAACAAAAAAAATGGATTTTTTTGCTTCCAAAATTAAAAGATTGATAAATGTTGATTAGTTTAAAAAAATAATTAAGGGGTCTTCTCACTTTAGACGCTGAAAAAGGCTAATTTCATGCATTTTTGTCATAGGTTTATATTATAGATATTGATATAAAATTTGTTACACTTAATAAATCCACTTTCGAAATATATATATTTTTTTAAATTATATATTTTAGTCCCTATTTTCAGACGAAAAAGGTAGTCAAAAAAATTTCCGAAAAAGATTGTAGGTCTGCGCTGTTGATGAAATCTCGGAGATGGATCATCCGAAGCAAAAAAATGAAACGATTTTAGATTCAGTGTGTTAATGGCTATAGCGCATATCATACGATTTTTTATATATGCAAAAATAACAAAATGGCGGACATTTTTCGAAAAAAAAACAACAAAAAACGTGATTTTCACCGTTTTTGGCAAAAAAAAAAATAGTGAGCATCAAAATTTTAAAAAAATCTTGTGCGATGTGCTTTATAGCTATTATTGTAAAAAATATGTGGTTAAAATTTCATAAGGATCGGTTCAGTAGTTTCGAAGATTTTATCGACAAACTGTCGAAAAACGTTGTTTCGAGAAAAACGCGTTTAAGGGGCTATACCAAAGTGTGACCTTTTCAAAAAATCGATTTTTTTTTGGTCGCCTTTTTCGACAGTTTATACATTCAAGAATATCGTTATTATTTATATAATTTATATCAATATCATTTTATCTTGCAAAAGTCGACAGTTGAATCATTGAGGGGTTACCCTCACTTGCGATTTTGAAAAAATCGATTTTTTTTATTGCATTTTTTTGAAGTATAAGTATCTGAGAATATGTCCTGAAAATTTCAAGTCGATCCGAACAAAATTGACTGAGATATGAGCGTTGAAAGAGAAGAATCCGTTGTGTAAACGACCGGAAATTGAAACTTTAAACGCGTTTTTCTCAAAATGGCATTTCTGAAGTCGGTGACCAAGATTACTCGAACACTAATGAACCGATCTTCTTTAAATTTTGCAGGCTTATTTAATACATAAAAATGTAGTCTTTAATCGTTCGATTTTTTTTTCGAAAAAAATGGCCGTTTTATAGCCAAAAAACGGCCGTTTTTTTCGTTAAAATCGAACCATTAACTTTGACTGTCCGCCATTTCGTGAAAAATGAATATTTTTTAAAATCCTTCGATTAAAGATTAGTTTATACTTATATTTGACTAAATCCATCCGCATTTTTTTTTCAGATGATCCACTTCGCCGCAATGTTGGTCACCGCAAACCGTGTATATAAAAACATGATTTCATTGACGGCCATTTGCCACTAAACAATGTTATATTTTTCAATAAAAAAATTACTGAAAGTTCTTCAAGATGTGTTCTTTAAGATGGTATATTGATCGATTGAAAAAGTTTTATAGTTTTCTTTAAAAAAATTCATGAAAAAGGCATTTTTTTGCGCTACAAGGGGGGGGGGGGTAACGCCTTAAACGCGTTTTTCTCGAAATGAGATTTTTCAAATTTGCTGACATTGTAACGCAAAGAGCAATTATCCGATTGACTTGAAATTTCAACTGAGTACTCTTGAACATATTTACTCTACAATGACGCCGGATATTTTCGATTGGATGAAAATTGACGATTTGGCATTGAAAAAAAGACCATTTTATAGGCAAGAAAACAAATTTTTTTTCATAACTACGCCATTTTGTTAGAATTCGATATTTTTCGAAAATCCTACGTCATTTTACAGGAAATACCTTCCAATTTTACGACATTTTTTTCCTTTTTGGATTTCAGCTACTCAATCGGCCCGAATCATGTCAGCAGTGGAGGAACTTTTTTTTTGGCGCCACCGAAGGCAGCGCATAAGTCGCTTGGATCTCAATATTTTTCTATGAAAGAATTATGCAATATGGGTCAAATATAGCCAAATATATTCTTAATTTTTCGAAATATTTAATTGAGTACTTTTCTTCCAAACAAATCCCGAAAATCACGCAAATTTTCAGCGTTCACACTGGTATAGTCTCTTAAAGGTTGTATGGATTACAAAAATATATTTAAAAAATTCTTGATGTATTCAGAAAGTGTATTTATTCAGTGTAATAACTTTTATGTCAATATTTATAATGTAAACCAATCAAAAAAAATCATGAAAGTAGCCTTTTTATAGCGTCTAAAGTGAGAAAACCCCTTAAAGTTCACTGACTCATATATGTATTGTTTCATTTGAACATGACCTTAGCGTTATCATCTTACCCTGACTTCCCTGCAAGGAATTGGAATGATCGCCCAACGTTTTTCAAGATCGATCTGTACACTTTTTTAGCTCATGCCTGTGATTTTCTTGACCTTTTTTTCGTTGTCTCTTCGTTTTTGATTGGATAGGGGAGCCTCATTTCTTTTGGCTCATCTTTCATCGAACTTTCTCCCCAGTGATGAGAGGAAGAAAGCGATTTTTTTCCGTCTTAATTAGCCGATTCCGAAGTTGCAAGAAAGGTAAAAAAAAAGAGAGGGAAAAAATGGTCCAGGTAGAAGCACCGAGTCACGCTTGAATTTTCATCTCGAAATCCAACGAGGGGTCTTCATCGGGCGGTCTTCTCGCATCTGCGGTGGTCGAAAAGGGAAAAAAAATCCGTACCCTTATCCTGTCACGAGACATTGGCCACTGACCAGACGTAACCACAGAAGCGCGACGAGACCTTTCGCCACGATGATCAAGGGATGAGATTGAAGAGGGCAAAGGAACAAGCCTGCGGAGGGCTGCTCGCGATCGTTGCTTTCATCCCCTACATAGCAAAGAACGATACGAAATTTACATCGGCGAAGTATTGCCAAGTTGAGGTTCTCACGAGGCCCTATTTGCAAATGCTCGTACTTTTATTTGACGCGATAAACGTGTATTAGGTACCGCAACCTTTGTCTAAATTCAAAACATTTTTTGCTGTTTTTGAAAAACAGGTATTTTGGGTTTATTTGTTCGGGTTGATACGTTTAGGATTTAAACAATAC
This sequence comes from Ophion obscuratus, assembly GCA_964007375.1. Taxonomy (NCBI): domain Eukaryota; kingdom Metazoa; phylum Arthropoda; class Insecta; order Hymenoptera; family Ichneumonidae; genus Ophion; species Ophion obscuratus. The sequence goes on from OZ023320.1 coordinate 15,605,794, forward strand.
ATTGCGTTTTTTTATTTATTGGACGATGTATGTTAACATATATATACGCTTATTTATTTATTCCCTGCATTCATAAACGAATAAATCGTTTTATTTTGTCGATTAACTTTTATTTAACGCGACGAAAATATATTGGGTACCATAACTTTTGACTGAATTCAAAACATTTTTTGCTGTTTTTGAAAAACAGGTATTTTGGTGCGGTAAATTTTGATTTGGGACTTTAGGGTTCAAACAATACATTGCGTTTTTTATTTATTGAATGATGTATGCAAAAATATATATCCGTTTATTATTTATTGCCTACATCCATAAACAAATAAATCGTTTTATTAACGCGACGAAAATGTATTAGGTACCATAACTTTTGTCTTAATTCAAAACATTTTTTGCTGTATTTGTAAAACAGGTATTTTGGTACGGTGAATTTTGGTTTGGTACATTAGGGTTTAAGCAATACATTGATTAAAAAAAAATTTGTCGATGTATATAAAAATATATATAAGCTTATTTATTTATTGCCTGCTTCTATAAACAAATAAATCGTTTTAGTGTCGATTTACTTTTATTCAACGCGACGAAAATATATTAGATACAATAACTTTTGTCTTAATTCAAAACATTTTTTGCTGTATTTGAAAAACAGGTATTTTGATACGATAAATTTTGGTTTGTTACGTTTAGTGTTTAAACAATACATTGGGTTTTTTAAATTGATTATACGATGTATATAAAAATGTGTATAAGCTTATTTATTTATTGTGTGCATCTATAAAAAAAATTAATCGTTTTTGTGTCGATTTACTTTTGTTTAACGCAACGAAAAAATATTGGATACCATAACTTTTGTCTAAAAACAAAACCTTTTTTGCTGTATTTAAAAAAATGTATCTTGGTGCGATAAATTTTGGTTTGGCACGTGTAGGGTTCAAACAAAACATTGCTCTTTTTTATTCATTGGACCATGTGTATAAAAATATATATACACTTATTTATTTATTACCTTCTTCTATAAACAAATAAATCGTTTTATCGTGTCGATTTACGAGAAAGAACAGTATAGAGAACGATAAAATATGGTAGATCGTTCCCCCAAATAATATGAAATATAGAAATTGCTCTGCAAACACAACTGCCTGTGGAAAATATTGACGTGTTATTCCTGGCTAGCCCCTTGCTGATGTTTGCCGGGTCAACGAAGATTATTTTGAAAAAACACTCGTATCAACTTTAAATTAAATGTAAATTTCCCACGGGACTGGATAAGCCCTAGTCGATTTTCCGCTCCCTCCGAGTAGCCAAAGGTGCACTGAAAGCCACTGTACGAAAATCCCTATGAATCATTTTTTTCCTTGTTTGCCGGATTAGAAGAAAAAACGGAGTGGCAAAAAAAGTAGCGCGTGGTGAAACTCAGCAACGACTCACGCGCCCTTCCATACATATTCCTTCCCCATTTAGTGCTTTTTCGTTCGCCCGAACATTTTTTTTCCTTCGAGATTTTTTTTCTCGCAGCATCCCCGTGAGTCCGATGGACCTGATGATCGGGTCGGAGAAGAGCGATTGCGAATCTCGGTCAAGTCGTTTTTTTCCGAGCGAAGAACGAGAGGCGTGAGAGTGCAGAGGGAGACGAGTCCGTCGTATCGCGCTCCGAATCGGTCAGTGGGCAACCACGATGGGCATCGTGAGACCTCGAGGTCCAGAAAAAATCGCCGATCTACCGTAAAATTATCGGCCAGGGTGATCCAACGTCCAAAAAAAAATTACAAAACATGGAACAAATCTATCTCACATCGGCAAAAAAAATCGAGTTTTCAATGGCGTAATGCATAAATCGATAAAAAAAAAGAAACGTTCAAAATTGATCTGTTCTGGAAAAACGATTTACTCAAATTTTCTCCCTTTCAATTTGCACCTTCTTACTGTCTCTCTGTTCTTCGAAGAAGCGTAACGTTCCCATGAACTCCGCCGACGGACTTCTCCTCATTTGATTCTATTCGCGGTGTACGCATGAGATTTTCATTGATGAAGCGTTGAAAGATCGATGCGTCAAAGTCGATAAAAATGGATCGCAGGTCCAAGACGTGGTCGAGAGGATACAGTGGGAAATAACAGTGCAGTAACGATTCGCGTAAGAAAAAATGGAGGAATCTCGTATTGAGCTTGTACTCCATAAAAAGTACGAATTTACGGGTTTTTTTAAATATAATTTTCATTGCCAGGTGTCAAGATCGTGCCACACGTGTTTTGAATTAAGGCCTTAGGCAACAGTAACGGGTATAAAATCATGTGCGAATTAAACAATTGTTTTTTGTGTGAAAAAGTGATTCACTCATAAAATTAATTACACATCTATTTAGTATTAATATCAAGCTGTTAGAAAAAATATATTTTTTTTTCGATGTACAAAATAGCCGACTACTAATATTTTCTTAGGTTATCTTTTTTTAGGCTTTTTTGACCTAGAACAAAAAATAAAAATTCTCGTCAATCTACATTAGAATACCTAGAGAAGTACGTACGGAATTTAAAAATATTGTTTTATTCAATAGTTTTAGGTATTTGAATATAAGAAATGAATTTTCGGTGAAAAATTTCGTTATAACTGCTCATAAACTGCTCATATAATAAAAATTTTTCGATTGATCAGAAATTCCGTACGTACTTCTATGCGAAATGCAATTAGGAACGTAACTTTTTAATTTGAAGTAAATCGAGTGAAAATTGTTGAAGTTATTTGTCACGCCAATTGGAAAAAAGCTGTTTCGAAAAGTTTCAAGTAGTCAGCCATTTTGTGCAGCGAAAAAAAATATTCTAACAGCTTGATATTCATACTAAATAGATGTGTAATTAATTTTATGAGCGAATAACTTTTTCATGCGAAAAAAATTGTTAAATTCGCACATGATTTTATACTCGTTACTGTGGCATAAGGACTTACGGCGGGAGCCTGAATGAGAAGGTCTGAAAAATCTTTTTTTTAATTGCTTAACGGCGGGGTAAAGTTAATTCGGCGAAAAAAGGCATGTTTTTAAGAATTTTTTTTGGCGTAACGAATAGTGTTCGTTTATTGAAAAATTTACATTAATAAAGTAACATTTGAACAACATTCTCCTAAATTTGCATTGCAAAATATTCAAAATTGAGCGAGTGAAAATTAAACCCCGGAGGCGCCTCGAAAAAAAGTTGGTTTGCGGTGTGCACCATAACTCGCAACAGAATCATTTGAAACAAAAAAATCAAAATGCATTTGTCAAAGGAGATGTTTCTCGAGGTAATAACGGGAGGATTTTTTTTTTTCGATTTTTCGATTTTTCGTAGCACTTGGGAGCCAAAAATCCGATTTTCGCTAAAAAAATCGGCTAATTTGTTGTTGAAAAATTAGTAATTATTAAAAAAAAACAAAAAAGCTCTCGACAATACCTGGTGAATTATGTGAAGAAGTACTGTGCAAAATTTCAAAGCGATTGGTCCAGTAGATTTTGAGTTATCTTGCACACGGACTTCAAATATGACAAGTCTCAGAAAAATGGTTTGAAAAACGCAGAAGAGAAGAGAACGGCATGGAGCAATAGACGCTCAAATACTCATAACTTCGTCAATTTTACTCCGATCGACTTGAAATTTTAACACAATATTCTTGATATATTATGCATTCATTTAAAAAAATTTTAAAAAATGAAGAAAAAAATTTTTTAATACTTTACCCCGCCCTTAAATCGACAGATAAACTATCCAAGAACATATTTATTTAGTTATAGAGGCCAATTGTTAATATTTTCAAAGATACAAGACCAAAAGCAGAGAAAGCAGAGAAGCGCGTTTTCTCCAGTTTTCATTTTCACGATTTTTCCAAATTGGCGGGCGTGAGCGCAAAAAACTAAACGACCTATTGCATCAAGCCAAAGTTTATTTTCTTCACTATAAAAATCTCTTCTAAGTGAATGAAAAAAATCGTTAAAAAAGTCGTCTTAAATAATTTTAATAGCACGTTAAAGTGTTTTTTTACATACATTTTTTTCAAACCTGAGAAAAATTATAATTTCACGATTTTTTCAACTTTTTCTTAATTCGTCGAAAAGAAAAATATATGGCAATTGAACATTTTATCGGTTTATTTGGTTCAGTCAAGAATTACGAGCGACATCTTTTCCGCCGATTGGGGACTGCAGTGGCAAGACCCACATGGAATAGGCTGATAAATCTGCAGTCATTTATTATTTCATGTTGAATTTTTTATACGTTTCTAATATACATGAAAAGATACCTCAACGTTGACTGGGCTCACTTGTTGTTTTCCCTTTTCAAAAAATTCCCAAAAAAAAGCCTTTTTTGACTTTCTAATTCAGGCTCCCGCCTTAAGGGATTATGCCTAGTTGTGAAAGTCTAATCACTTTTTTCAAAACTAATATATTTTGATAGTTTATCATCTTATAAATGTTCCCTGAAAATGTCAAGGTGATCGGATCAAAATTGACAGATTTATAGGCTGCCATGTCGACGCCTGTCGGAACCCTTCGAGCGACGTTCTAAACTTTAAACGCTTTTTTCATCAAAGTACGTTTTCAAAGTCGATGACCAAATTATCTCAAAAACTACTGCAGTGATCTTTCTGAAATTTGTAGGGCTTTCTCTAGATGTAAAAATATAGTATTTGGTCGAAGGATTTTTCCACATTTATATTTTTGATTTGATGAACGAAAAATGCAAATTTTTCGCAAAAATCAAAACTAATTTTTTTTTAATTTGATATTTCGGCAACTCCTTCGATTAATGATAGGTTGAACTAACGTACTAACGAAATCCGATTGAGTATTTTATGTCAGCTAGCCTGGTTCAGAAGGGCATGGCTCACGGCAAAAGTTCTTTTCGAGAGGTGCGTTCCGGACATCAGCTGCAAATCGATTATAATTGAATATTTTGACACAAAAAAATGGTGAGCCTTCTTCAGATGACACTTTTTCAAATAACCTAATTTTTGTGAAAATCTGTCATCACGATTTTCTATTTAAAAAAACCTAAAAATGAGAGACCTTGTCAAAAAAAAAGGAACGGACAAGGGATTAAAACAATGATGAAGAATGTCTCGGGAATTGCAGAGATATGTCCGAGATCGAGGATGCTGTCCCGAGAGACCCCTCTTTTTTTCTTTACCCCGTTTTTTCGTTCTCTCTCTCTTGTGTCTCCGAAGCATCAGTTGTCGTGGCAGAACGGCTGCGGTCGCTTATTACGCATGTCGTGCGAAAGAGTAGCAAAACAGTCAGAGCCGAGCAAAAGCTCCACCAGGCACGCCTAATAATTCTCCGTGGGCGTCTTCGCGACGTGTACGTGTCAGGGCGTCGCGACGTTCCCGTCCGTCTCGCTCCGAGAACACCATGGCCACACGACCGAGACCGAGGACGCAGCTTTTCCCTTTTTTTTACATTCTTTCTTTTCGCTTTTTTTTTTCACTCGGTGACGTATCCGAGAATGCGGACCAGAATGACATTAAAAAATCGAGAAATTCAACGATGCATTCGTTCTGCCATTTTCCGAAAAAAAATCGAATTTGCTTCGATTTACGGGGTTAGGCCACAGTAATGGGTATAATATCATGTGCGAATTTAACAATTTTTTTCGTATGAAAAAGTGCTTCACTCGTGAAATTAATTACGCATCTATTTAGTATGAATATCAAGGTGTTAGAAAATATTTTTTTAATGTTGACATTTGGCATCCACAATTTTTTACATAGAACAAAAAACACGAGAATTTTCGTCAATCTACATTAAAATACCTAGAGAAGTATGTACGGGATTTAAAAAATATTTTTTTATTCAAAAGTTGTGGGTATTTGAATGAATTTTCCGTGAAAAATTTCGTATAAAACCGCTCATAAAATGAAAAGTTTTCGATTAATCAGATATTTCATACGTACTTCTCTGCGAAATGCAATTAGGAACATAACTTTTTAATTTGAAGTAAATCGAGTGAAAATTGTTGAAGTTATTTGTCACGCCAATTGGGAAAAAGCTGTTTCGAGAAAAACGCGTTTAAAATTTTAGGTACTCTATGGCCGTGCCAGAGGTGGGCTTACGTTATACGCTCAAAGTCGGTGAAAAAAAACTTCTTGCTATAAATCGAATAGTAACTTATTCTTATGATGATGAAGCACCGTTTTAGCTTAAAAAATCGATTTTTTGAAAATTCTCTCATGGCCTTACCCCTTAAATATTATATGGAAAAATCTACGAAAGTAACTTGTCGAAAACTCCAATTTTTGTTCACACTTTACTATCTTTTTTTGTTTTTCATCACATCTTTCTGCACTTCGAATTCGTAAGATTTTACGTTTAAAAACAAAAAGTTGGTTGTTGCTTTTTGAACTGGAATTTCTGCTGTTTAAAAAAAATGGGAAACGAGTAAAAATAATTTTGACGAAGGAAAGTCTAGAGACTCTATTCCGCCTCTATTTCTCGGGCGATGACTGCTCCTTTTTTATCACCCTCGCGTGTAGAGTAGGAGTTTTATGCTTATAGAGTGGTCAGCTGTCGACACTAAGTCCCACGAAGGGTTATAAACGCCGAGTTGATAATAACGAGCGGTTCGTAACAAGCGTATAAATCTCGCCGCAACAATTTCTCGCACGCAGACTCTCGGCCGGTGGAGATCTTTTTTTTTCTCACCGCGCTAAACCGCCAATCGCCAAAACTTCGCTCGTATTCGTAAATCAACAGATATTCACAACTCGGTTGCACTTTTCACGCCGATATCACTTAACCTGCACTGCAAATGTTTCAAGTGGTTCAAAAAAAACAATTCAAAAATCGACTAACGTTTAACCTCCTATTTTCTTTGTTAGAAAGAGATGGTATGTCATTAACCACGTTGAAATAATAAAATGTAAGCTACTCCACCGTACCATTTCCGAGTCATGAACGTTGAAATTTGGCCTAAAATACACGCACTCAATCGTAACCTCCGAAAAATTTACCGGAAATCATAACTTTACGAAAAATTTAGTCGTTTGACCCAACGAACTAAACTTCTTATTGGAATCTTCGATCATGACGGAATTCACCTGCAAAAATGATAGCTCATCCACCGTGTCATTTTTTCACAATAATTTATTAAATTTTGCGATGCGGCATCTGTCTCTCTCTAAACGGTGATCGAAGCGTCAGCTGTGATTGCTAGGGGAAATTCCTAGACGACAATTCATGCAGAATGCGATGTGAATGTCGCCGAATACCTACGCTGCAGATCATGCTAAATACAATAAGAATATAATAAAAGTAATAATAAAACGAAAGATAAAAAATGGATAAAAATATGTTGATTGTAAATCTTAATTTTTTAAATTGATTTTTACGTATACAAATATACATATGAAGAACGGTTGTAAACATTTTTATTTAGAAAACGCTAAAATTTCTTTCTGTTTTCGTTCTGTATATTTAAGGAGGTACGGTGATGACCACGCTAGTAAGCTAAGAGTCTTTTTTTCGCCATAATACCGCTACGTTTTAGACATATGTGTGTGGCCTATATTTCGAGAAATATTTTTTAAGTATTGAATTTCAAGCTACTTATTATTTTTATAATATGAAAACAAACGTAATAATCGACTACTCGACTTCAGTAGTACGCCATATCTTTGACGTTTAGCATCGTTGCATTTTCGATAGCTGTCATCGGTCCCACGCGCTCGGCTTATTATTTTTGGTAGCCGGTAAACATGGAGAATGAAAATAAGTACTGTAGAAGTTTATCAAGAGAGTAACAGGATTGTACCTGAAGTCCAGTTTAGAGACAAAGGTAGATTCTGTCGGACAAGAATTAGAGAGTGAAAAGATGATATTGCGAATGCAAATGAAAAACGTCGCGTTGACGTTAACCTCAATATCCAATGTCCAATCTGTCCGAAGTCAAAACATATTTCATCGATTGTTATGTTATTTTTCCCTTTCCTAATTTTCACAATATTTGCAGATATAAAAACGAACGTTCATTTTATATGACGGTTTTTCCATGCTGACTTTACATATAAATGCGTTGTATGCATGTCGCCAGAAAGATTGAGATGCCTTAGCTATACATAAAAGAACTTTGAGTAAATATCGACGAAAGGGTTTTTATAATCGATTAAAAAACGTACGGCTTCACACAACCATATTTTTAATTCGCGTTGAAAATATCCGATAGAAGAATCAAATTTGCGCGGGTATCCGGCGTTGCCACACTTCGAGCAAGATGGCTGCGGTTACGTCACGAGACGTCTCTCTCGCCGAATACTTCGGTTTTTCGCGACTTTATTTCTAAATTTATTGCTTATTTCTGCGGTGAGCTTTCCAATTCAAGTTGCCTTATTGATCACAACGAACCAACTAACGCAACCATCAGTTTTTTTTACGCGTGTCTTGGCTCCAAGTAGCACAAAAAAATCAATATATGAGAGGACAGGCACATTTTGTCGTCTACGTGTGACTAATTGACCAACTTTAACAATTAATAACTCGGAAACTGTACGGTAAATCTCGCGGAAACTCCGCATACGCATGGACGAAGCTCTCGACAATGTTATTAAAAAAAATCGGGCTTTTATCTTGGACTCGCTCTAATCACCGTACCTCCTTAACTGAAGATAAAACTTTAAAAACTGCCCAATCAATCTCTTATTTTTTGTCTGCGTGAACAAAAGCAGATCAATTTTCTGTAAAAAAAAGAAACGACCACTTACAAGTAATTGTGCGATGTTTTGACATTTGTCGAGTCGTTGAGAGGTGATGTTTAAATTCATCTAAAGTGAGGTTATATAGCGTTGCCAACTGCTCAAAACAGAACTCACTAGTAAAGTCGACAATGATCAACCGAGTGCTCAATAACCAATGTCGATTGTGAGTGTTTATGAAAATCATCATAAATTTTCATTCTAATGGGTACCAAAATAAAAATACTTTTTTATGAGATTAAATTTTAGGTATTTTAAACATTTGAAAGAATAAAATAAAAATCGTTAAAATTGTCAGTTCGACTTTTGGTTTTTCTTCCAAACTACGTTAAGGGGCTATACCAGTGACACTTTCAAAAAAACTATTTTCTTTCTTCCCTTTTTCTATAGTTTATACTTTCAAGAATATCATTATCATTTATATCAATCTCATTTTAACTTGCAAAAATCGATAGTTAAATCATTAAACGCGTTTTTCTCGAATAGAGATTTTTCAAATTTGCTGACATTGTAACAAAGAGCAATTATCCGATTGACTTGAAATTTGAACCGAGTACTCTTGAATATATTTACTCTACAATGACGTAGGATATTTATGATTTGTGAAAATTGACGATTTGGCGTTGAAAAAAAAACGACCATTTCATAGGCAAGAAAACAGACTTTTTTCATAACTACGCCATTTTGTTAGATCTGGATATTTTTCGAAAATCCTACGTCATTGTACAGGAAATACCTTCCAGCTTAACGACATTTTTCCCTTTTTCGGTTTCAGCTACTCAATCGGCCGGAATCATGTCAGCAGTGGAGGAACTTTTTTTTGGCGCCTCCGGAGGCAGCGCATAAGTCGCTTGGATCTCAATATTTTTCTATGAAAAAATTATGTAATATAGGTCAAATATAGCCAAATATATTCTTAATTTTCCGAAACATTTAATTGAGTACTTTTCTTCCAAAAAATTCTCGAAAATCATCCAAATTTTCAGCGTTCACACTGGTACAGCACATTAATAGCTGACCAACCGATTGCATGAAACGTTTAGAGAAAAATGTTCGCATTAAAAAAAAAATGTATTCAATGTAAAACTGTTTTTTCTCGAATTGATTGAAAAAATGGACGAAAAAAGCTTTCCGCAAAATAATCGAGGTAAGTTTAATCAAATGCCAATAAATCATTTTTTCAGTCGTCGGTGTTGGAAAAAGTACAGGCGAGAAATTCGTATACTCAGAGTGATCTCTGCCATCCGCAGGTGCAAAATTCATCCATAACGAAATACCGCCAAGACCGTAAGTGCGCGTTGACAGCCAAAAATCAATGATCCTCGGAGGAATATCGCTTGTCAGAGAAATAATTTAAAAAAAAAACGAACCGCACTACCGAAAATTAAGACACCGGCGAAATTTCGCGATGAAATAGGCTCGTATAAAGCGGTGCACTAGTCTAATCGTACCGGAGACAGAGACTTCGACATATAGTCGAAGATGGGTCTGGTAAGAGAATAATCTCTTCATCGTGAGTGCACGTACACGTGGACGAGATCCAATGAGAATTTAATGAGGGTGGAGCGAAGCGAGAAATCTCCACCTACTCTCTTAGAATGCTCTATTTTTCGACTACGAGAAAACTCGGGATAAGATTGCCAAGACAGGGAAGACGACGATGAAGAGACAGAAGACGAGGAAGGAGAAATTTACAGCCCGAAGATCGGGCAAGAGAGAGAGAGAGCGAGAGCGATGAAGAGAGGGCGACGCAGGGGTCGATCTTTAAGTACGTCTTAACTCGGCAAAGTCAGTTGGCATTCTGCCTCCTTACGCACGGTCCGCATAAAATAATACTCAAACAGAAATTTCCAACATTCTTCATTTTTTCCCCATCCTCCTATAATTTCTTCCTCCCCCCCTCTCTTTCTCTCTCTCTTTCTCTCTTCCTCATTCTAGGTCCGGCAATTATACCGGTCGTCCCTTCCACCCTCCGGAAAGTTAGAAGAGTTTCACCACCGTCGCGTTAACACTGTGTCATATTGGAGACGCTTCTTGAATAATTCGATTAGCCGTGGAATTAAACGTGCGAAGATGTATACCGCCTGAATTACGCTGAATTTAACTTGTCGAGCGGTTTCGCGTCTATCTTGACCACAGAAAAGAAAACAACTCTCGATCCACTCCGGCCTGCATTGGAGTACGCACGTCGCCAATTTCCGCGCCGGTGATTAATATTTCTCCGGAATTCAACGGAGCCATCGACTTCTCGATCGGCCCATCATCCCTCAGCTTTTAAGTTTGCAAAAGTACAAAGCCATTGGACGCGGATCGAATCGGAGCGGAAAAAAAGATTGAAGGCACGTGGAACTTGCCGCGTGGTTCTGTGACCGTTTCCGGTACGCGACATTGTGATACAACGGGAAAAAAGTTGACGGGAATAAAAATAGAAATTGTGAATGACATCAAAACAGTTGCGTGGCTACTCATTGCCAAATCGGCTTTGAATTACAAGAGAAAGGTGATCAATTTTCTTTCTCCACTGTTGCCTCCTACTTGGTCGAAGTCACGAAAAAAGTCTTCGCGATCCTCGAGTGATTTGAGTTCACCTTAATATCTCATTGTTGCCCACGGGATCGTCAATAATAAAAAGCAGACAAGTGCGTGTCGTATGGCGCATTGAAGGGGAAACCTTCTCAGGTATGCATATAATTGTAGCATCAAATTAAGGGGCTATACCAGCGTGAACGCTGAAAATTTGGATGATTTTCGGGAATTTTTTGGAAGAAAAGTACTTAATTAAATGTTTCGGAAAATTGAGAATATATTTGGCTATATTTGACCTATATTGCATAATTTTTTCATAGAAAAATATTGAAGTCCAAGCGACTTATGCGCTGCCTTCGGAGGCGCGAAAAAAAGTTCTTCCACTGCTGACATGATTCCGGTCGATTGAGTAGCTGAAACCGGAAAAGGAAAAAATGTCGTTAAACTGGAAGGTATTTCCTGTACAATGACGTAGGATTTTCGAAAAATATCAAAATCTAACAAAATTGCGTAGTTATCAAAAAAGTGTGTTTTCTTGCCTATAAAATGGTCGTTTTTTTCAATGCCAAATCGTCAATTTTCATCCAATCAAAAATATTCTACGTCATTGTAGAGTAAAGATATTCGAGAGTACTCAGTTCAAATTTCAAGTCAATCGAATAATTGCTCTTTGAGTTACAATGTCAGCAAATTTGAAAAATCTCCTTTCGAAAAAAACGCGTTTAAAGATTTAACTGTCGATTTTTGCAAGATAAAATGATTAGAGATACGGCCTTGACATTTTTTACAGGATTTTCTTGAAAGTACAAACTATCGAAAAAGGCGACAAAAAAATCGATTTTTTTAAAGTGTTACACTGGTATAGCCCCTTAAAGTTTAATCATGCCCATAGAGTTCGCAAACTAACGTTACTTACCAACAGCTGTGATTATCGACACCCGTGCAACTTTTTTTCCGCACAGTGTCGAAACGGTAATGGAAAAACCGTTTTTTCTTACCTTTGCCCGAAGATAATTGTTTTCCAGTGATCGCAAAAATGTTACTCAAAAGTACTCTCCCAATGTTACTTTCGTGAATTATTTGCGATTTTTTAGCCGAAGGGTTGCGACCATAAAGTGGGGACTTGTCTTTGCAGGGCCACTTTGCAGTGACATTCGGGCGGACAGATGAACATGCCGAAATCACGAGGGTTCCCATTACCTACGCAACCCTGAAAACCACCGGGATCGTTCACCTAAGTGTAAAACCCTTGAGATCAACTCGCCTCTGCGCGCGGACAAGAAAAAAGTAGCACCTTGGCTCTAGAAACCCAGTGACTGAGATCGATTCGATTAAGGCGATCAACATGTTGCACACCGTGGAGCATTCTGCCAACGGTGGATCCGTGATAGTGTCCCAGGTCACGAATTCTCACGTTCCTCAGGATTTTACGGTCTCCCGGCTGTTATCGACTCCCACGCATTCCCTCGGTAAATATCATCCACGCGTACGCGCATGAGAGGCGAGTCTCAGAAGGAGGCGAAGCAGGGTAGTCGAGACTAAAGCGCTTCCGAATAACCGAGGCGTTTGATTGCATCGAGATAATGGGGGGAAAAAAGGACGGAGAACGAGAGAGAATGCGCGAGAGAGAGGAAAGGATGACGAAAAGATTCATGCTGCTCGCATTATGCCGCTTTGATGATTGCCCGAGGACAGTGAGCTCATTCAGAATATCCCGGAGGGTCCGGTGTGTGTGCGGGACGGCAAACGCAGCCTTTGCAGACTTGAAAAGACCCAGGCACCATCGGGGGGTACAAATGGCTCTCCCTCTCTCATTCTCTCTCGAACAGCATTACCGAGAGAGAAAGAGAGGCCTTTTTTGCACGCTCAACTTGTTCCGTTCCGCATATGCGGGCCACACTAAACGCCGCGGTGTCGGAAGAGCTTAGCGAGTGGGTGTTCTCTCGCCTCGACGATCTTCCGCGGGCAATCATTGCGATGACGATGCGAGAAAAAAAAAGTCTCGCGAATAAAAAGAATTCGTTCATTCGACCACTGAATCGCAATTGACGCGCTAATGAATCACACGAGATTCGTTTGTTCACGAGCCAGTGATTATTCGGCACTGTAACGACCTGAAGGGTGTTTAGGCTCGTACTGCGATTCAAATATATCGATTAATCGCGTTAATTGGCGCCATGTGGGTAGCCTCGACGCCAACGCCATCGCGGCTGAAGCCAGCGCCAGGTGGATCGCTCGGGACGGTTTTGGTACCGTGCACTTGCTTGAAAAAAATCGAAAGGGGCACAAAAGTAATTCCGAAAAGTGCCTACAGATCAGCTCTGTAAAAAGATTCTTCTCGTTCTGCAATTTGTTACGCTCGTTATTTGATTAGTAGGCTGAATGGATGGACGATTTTTTTTGCACGCATTTTCTCCCTTACCTACAATCATTGCGTCACTGCGATGACGATGCGAAAAAAAGGGTCTCGCGAATAAAAGGAAATTGGTTCATTCGTCCACTGAATCGCAATTGACGCGATAATGAATCACACGAGATTCGTTTGTTCACGAGCCAGTGATTATTCGGCACTGTAGCGACCTGAAGGCTGTTTAGGCTCGTATTGCGATTCAAATATATCGATTAATCGCGTTAATTGGCGCCATGTGGGTAGCCTCGACGCCAACGTCACCGCGGCCGAGGCCAGCGCCAGATGGTTCGCTCGGGACGATTTGGTACCTTGCACTTGCTTGAAAAAAAAATCGAACAGGGCACAAAAGTAATTCCGAAAAGTGCCTACAGATCAGCTCTGTAAAAAAAATTCTTCTCGTTCTGCAATTTGTTGCGCTCGTTATTTGATTAGTAGGCTGAAGGGATAGGCGATTTTTTTTGCATGCGTTTTCTCCCTGCCCTACAATTACCGCGGCAACTTTTCGATATCTTGTCCCTTCGCCGCGCCGCCCATTCCTCGTTTCAATCTGTCGAAACTAGAAGTAAAAGCCATCATCATTTTCCAGGATTGCCCGTAAAACCTGCTTTCCCAAAGCGATAAACCTGATGGTCCGGTGACCTTTTACTTCCGCAGTCCTTTCAGCTACCCGATTACTTCTCTTCGGCCTCTCCGCTTCCGTTCTCCCGTAGTATCCAACGTATTTACGTGTTTTTTCTTCGTAGATTGCAACGAGAGTCCCACAGCCGGTAGCCGAAGACCGCGAAGGAGCAGGACGACTTTCTCAGCTCAGCAACTGGCGGCTCTCGAGCGAGTCTTCGAGAGGACCCATTATCCAGATGCGTTCGTGCGAGAGGAGCTCGCAACCAGAGTCTCCCTGTCCGAGGCTCGAGTACAGGTATTCACAATTCGGCCTGTACCTACTTATCATCGCGAATTTCCATTTTCACATCTTAAGGGGCTATACCAGTGTGAACGCTGAAAACTTGGGTGATTTTCGGGAATTTTTTGGAAGAAAAGTACTCAATTAAATGTTTCGGAAAATTAAGAATATATTTGGCTATATTTGACCTATATTACATAATTTTTTCATAGATAAATATTGAGATTCAAGCGACTTATGCGGTGCATTCGGAGGCGCCAAAAAAAAGTTCCTCCACTGCTGACATGATTCCGGCCGATTGAGTAGCTGAAACCGAAAAAGGAAAAAAATGTCGTTAAACTGGAAGGCAGAGTGGGCGTAATTCTATTTATAAATATGAATACGAATTTATTCACATCGTGATTTTCTTGTGAACATAAATACAATTTTATTCATACTTCACTTATTTGTTTTCACATGCATGCATACAAATACAATTTGTAAATTGTACAAATACAATTGTAGTTGCACAAAATCCTGTGAATTAAAAAAAATTTACATCCAAATCTGTGAATGCAAATGTATTCACAAAAAATTGTAAATACAAAAAAATTCACAAAATAAGTTGTGAATTTTTTCATATTTAAGACAAATTAAAATCAAATTCACAATGATTCGATTAAAATTTACAGCAAAAGTAAGTTCTTGAGCAAAAGTAACTTCAGCTTGAGGAAATTCACAACTCGTTTTGTGATGTTTTTTCATATTTATAATGTAATATTTGAAACTCGCAACTTTTTTTGCAAAAATTTCTTTGCCTCGACGCAATGTTTTCTCTCAAAATACGAAAGAACTCACTTTTGGTGTAAATTTTAATCTAATCATTGTGAATTTGATTTTAATTTGTCTTAAATACGAAAAAATTCAGAAATTATCTTGTGAATTTTTTCGTATTTACAATTTGTTGTGAATACATTTGCATTCACCGATTTTGATGTGAATTTTTTGTAATTCACCAAATTTTTTGTAAATATCCACATTTTTGTGAATATTCACAATTTTTTCTGCGAATTTATTTGTATGTTCAGAATATTTGTGAATACAATTGTATTTGTATGCGTGCATGTGAATAAAAATAAATGAAGTATTAATAAATTTGTATTTATATTCACATGAAAATCGCGATGTGAATAAATTCGTATTCGTATTTATAAATAGAATTACGCCCAACTCTGCTGGAAGGTATATCGTGTATAATGACGTAGGATTTTCGAAAAATATCAAAATCTAACAAAATGGCGTAATTGTGAAAAAAGAAGTCTGTTGCCTTGCCTATAAAATCATTGTAGAGTAAATATATTCAAGAGTACTCAGTTCAAATTTCAAGTCAATCGGATAATTGCTCTTTGAGTTACAATGTCAGCAAATTTAAAAAATCTCATTTCGAGAAAAACGCGTTTAAACATTTAACTATCGATTTTCGCAAGATAAAATGATTAGAGATACGGCCTTGAAATGTTCACAGGATATTCTTGAAAGTATAAACTGTCGAAAAAGGTAAAAAAAATCGATTTTTCTAAAATGCCACACTGGTATAGCCCCTTAAGCAGTCTTTTTCCCGAGTCTTCTCGCATGCGTACGCCAGGTGTCGTTAGGCTTCTTCTTCTACTCGTATGGCAGTGCGTTCGACGTAATTCTTCTGACAGCAGGAATCGGTGCAAGTGTCATCCCGAGCTCAGTTCGTATCCGTTCTCCCCCTTGATCCAGTGATTCTTATGCCCGATGTAATTCCTGCGGGAAGACTCCTCGTGCGCCCTTTTCTTTGGCCGCGGCAAGTTTTTTGCTCCAGCGCATCGTGGTCTCCTTGCGTATACTCGGTAGCGCATATGAAATCCCCCAAGTCTCGTAGGATGCGGACAGCCAGGCATGAAATCGGAGGAGACAGGTTGTCAGACTCGGAGTAGCTATGATTAGACCTCGTGGCTGCTGCTTTGCTGTACGACCGGCTGCTACGGCGCGATGATACTCCTCCGGAGCACATGCGCTCGGCACAGAGCGTGTCGCTTTTTGGTCCAGCACGTGTGCCCACTTGGATAGAGGGAGAGAGGGACAGAACAGTAAGCAAAGGCAATATACCCCGGCCTGCTTCTTCGTTCATCCCTGTCCTATTTTTCGTATGTGTGACATTGCCTTCTTCCTATCCAACATGTAGAAAATCCCTCCTGTGTGTCAACGTCAATGTTGGCGGCGTTTCTGCGCGCCTGCCAGGAGCCGTCACGCCGTCCCGTCTCCGGTTCCGACGTGTATCCGTTTCTCTCTTTCTCTCTCCACCTTCTTTCCTTAGGAACTTGCACCACGAATCACTTGTCAAAATGCTCCTGGTGTTTTGGCAACTTCATGTCGTTGAGAAAAAACGTTCGAATATTTTTATGTTATTTCTTATATTTATAAACACACACACACGCGCGCGCGCGCACACACACACACACACACACACACACACACACACACACATATATGTATACAAGGTGTCCCATTTTAATCTTACACCTGAATTTTCTCGAAAAATATTGCTCGGACGAAGTATTGTGTGGAACAAAACTTCTAGGGATTGAAGGGGGACGTTTGAAAAAAATTTATTTGAGGAGCCAAAATTCAAAATGGCGGCGTTACAAAGGCTGACATGTTTTTTTCAAACGGAAACATAACTTTTTTTATTGCCAAAAAATTTGTCAGCTGAAAACTAAAAACTTTTGTTAAAAAAATTTTTTGATAAAGTTCATAGTTTTCAAGTGAGAACATCATTTTCAATTATTTCGGATGTATCCAGAATTTGTGTGTGTGTGTGTGTGTGTGTGTGTGTGTGTGTGTGTGTGTGTGTGTGTGTGTGTGTGTGTGTGTTTGGATGTGTGTGTGTGTGTGTGTGTGTGTGTGTGTGTGTGTGTGCATGTGCGTGCGTGTGGAACACTCACAAGGATTAGGTCTCTGCGGTTCGTAACTACCGTAGGCGCGTAAATTTTGGAGCAAAATCGATGAAAAATAGTTTTTTTCCATTTTAATAGCGTTTGTGCCATTTTCAGGCCCAAAAACGTGTTTCTTTAAATCCTTGACGAACTTTGATCACGATGGGTAAAAAAAACGCACACACACACACACAAATCCTGGATACATCTGAAATAATTGAAAATGATGTTCTCACTTGAAAACTATGAACTTTATCAAAAAAATTTTTCAACAAAAGTTTTTAGTTTTCAGCTGACAAATTTTTTGGCAATAAAAAAAGTTATGTTTCCGATTGAAAAAAACATGTCAGCCTTTGTAATGCCGCCATTTTGAATTTTGGCTCCTCAAATAAATTTTTTTCAAACGTCCCCCTTCAATCCCTAGAAGTTTTGTTCCACACAATATTTCGTCCGAGCAATATTTTTCGAGAAAATTCAGGTGTAAGATTAAAATGGGACACCCTGTATATATATATTTCGATCCGCCATTTTTTATTTTTCTATTTTAACCTCAGATTCGTAATGAGCAACTTCGAAAACCCCCGAACACAGCGTTTCATCCGATTTCGAGTCATTTTTGCATTTTGGTCCGCCATATTGGATCCGCTATTTCTTATTTTTCAATTTCAGCCTCAGATTCGTAATGAGCGGCCTCGACAACCCTTGAACACAAAATTTCGTGATTTACTCATTTTCCGTTTGAAAATCGAAAAATTTCACTCTGCGCCGGTACTTGAGAAATCTCGATTTTCGTGAAAATTGACGGATCTTCGATTTTCTCGAAATAAACGGGGTTGCAACCCAACTAAAGAATAAAGGCAGCGATCTGAAATTTGGTGGAGTATTTCGACATACCCTTGACTCAAAAAAAAAAGCAAAAACCTTTGGTGCCCCTGCATTTGTTATAATGTTAATACATGATAAACAAAAAAGTGTAAAAACGGGCGGTTTACACACTTTTAAACAATAAGTTTTATGATGTTGAAAAAAATTCAAAAAAATATACAAAGTGAACAATTTTGTAGGGGGGAATCCAAGCTTTGCAACGATCTTAGTCTGGATGCTGTGCGATAATTTGGACCAGAGTTATGACAGGTTAAAGTGGAAAAATGCATTTTTTTAATAAGCTGCGATAACTTGGCTAAAAAAATCGCACAGAGGTTTGTAAAAAAGAAAATTGCAGGGGAAGGTACAAGCTTTTGAATGGTTGGAGCAGATTTTTGAAAAAAAAATTTCTGTTTCCCGTGCACCTTGTCAAACTTGAGCAAATTTTTTATTTTGTTTTGTTTTGTTTAGCAAGGTTGACGCTACAAAAAGCTTTACTTTAATTTTTTTCCCCGATCCTTTTTCACTGAGTGACAGCCGTTTGAAAAAGGGCTATTTTTCGTAGAAAACAAAGTGATCCTCTAATTGTTGCGCTCAGTGTATATAATATAAAATAATATCATATTATATATAATATATATATAACATATTTATTATATTTATAAACATTCGAATATATTTTATGTTATTTTTCTCAATGATGGAATGTTTAATATTGAATTTCCGATATTATTATGCACGAAAAAGAGTCAACACGCATTTCTGCATTTTCCGAATTACTCAATTATGGAGCTTTGGCAGCTTGTTAAGTTTTTACAATCTTCCCCGACGTCTGTGGCTCCAAACAAAACAAATATTGATTTTCATTACTTTTTTTTATCAGTCCCTATTTATTACCCCCTGAATACTAATTCACCATTAATTTTTCCCCAAAAACCAACATTTTCATTAAAACGTCGTCAAAAGCGTGTGAAACGCCGTTTTTGGCGTGTAGCCCGCGTAATTTTGAGTTGTCGACAAAAAATCCGTGATATTCGCAATCGGCAGAAAATTTCCGAGCGTGTACGCTTCTAAAAGAGTATAGGACGAAAAAAAAATGTTCTCTTTTGGCAACTTTTTCGAAATCGTAAAGATTCGCGAAAATCGATGGCCCGACGTTGCAATTCTGGCAAAATTTATAAAATTGTCGGAGCTCAATAAATCAAACGGCATGTTACAAAGCAAACGATACGAAAAGAAAAGGGGCGGGTATGGAGTTCCAAATCGACACAGAAAAAAAAATTATCAACAATTCAGTAGAGCAACTAATTTTTGGTCGAGATGGGAAAAAAATTGACTTAAACATTGTTTTTACAAGCCCATATCGATGTACTTTCATCCCCTGAATACAATTTCACTATTCTTTTCCCCCAAAACCCCAAATTTCCATCAAAACTCGTCGAAAAATGTGTGGAAAGTTGTTTACCCCCTTAAGCTTGCTATCCAGCAAAAATGCAAAAATACGTAAGCATACATTTTTGTCACCCCTTTAAGGTGTTACCCGTTACGTTCGATTCAGTGCGGCCTTTTGAATGTTCTCTACCACATACATGAGTTTCCACAAAATCGAAGGCGGACACCAAAGTGATGTCCCTCGGAAGTCACGTTGGATCTCATCCGCACTATAAATACACTTAGGTTTGAATAAAACATAAAAATTCCGGGAACATCTTGAAGAAGCCACGCGGTGATGGTTTTCCGGTACAAGTGATACGGTTTATCTATGGCGGTACTACCCAGGTGTCGTCTTCGCTTCAGATTTTGAAATCAACGTTATGTGAAACATATACACTGCAATCTCTCATATTGGCACTGCGGCGGAATCGACTCCGCATCACACTTACCAAGATGGAGGCTGCCCACCATGCATGCAATTCGACTCTGCACAGCTGGGGTAGCTGATTGCAGTACTTCTCAAAGCCCTCTCTTACACCCGTATTCATAGATGTACCTTGAGGAATCCTTATTCCTTGTTCTTTGTTCAGAACAAAGAACAAGAAGGCCTTATTTCTTAAGGCCTTAGGGCACAGTAACGGGTACAAAATCATGTGCGAAATTAACCATTTTTTCGTATGAAAAAGTGATTGACTCGTAAAATTAATTACATATGTATTTAGTATGAATATCAAGATGTTAGAAAATATATTTTTTTTTTCGATGTACAAAATGGCCGACTACTCGAAACTTTTCGAAACAGCTTTTGTCCAATTGGCGTGACAAATAACTTCAACAATTTTCCCTCGATTTACTTCAAATTTTTAACTTATGTTCCTAATTGCATTTAGCAAAGAAGTACGTACGGGATTTCCGATTAATCGAAAACCTTTCATTTTATGAGCAGTTATAATGAAATTTTTCACTGAAAATTCATTTCTGAAGTTCAAATACCTAAAACTTTTAAAGAAAACAATATTTTTTAAATTCCGTACGTACTTCTCTAGGTATTCTAATGTAGATTGACGAGAATTTTTGTTTTTTGTTCTAGGCAAAAAATTGTGGATGCTAAATGTCACGCCACAGAGCGCCTAAAAAAAGATAACCAAAGAAAATATTAGTAGTCGGCCATTTTGTACATCGAAAAAAAATATATACAAGGGTGGGGTGAAAAGTTTCCGGCCTGACCAAGAAAAACGATGTTTTAAAAAAATTTTTCGCCTTATTTTTCAACATAATCTCCATCAGCACTGATAGATTTCTCATAACGGTGTTCTAATTTAGTTATACCAGTTTTAAACGTAGATTCGTCAAGCTCCTCAAAATACTGATTTACAGCTTCGATAACTTCTTCGTTGCTCTTAAATCTTTTTCAGGAGCGTAGTGGTGAACCCATGTCTCATCAAGAGTTATGAATCGACGCAAAAATTCGTTTGGATTACGCCTATACAGCGCCAAATTGTCGGTAGAAATGGTTTTTCGAAGCAGTTTTTGGTCGAGCGTTAGCAAACGCGGCACCCACCTTGCACACAGCTTTTCCATGTTCAAATGGTTGTGCAAAATATTTCGCACACGTTTAGCTGACATCCTACAGGTCTCAGCTATCTCATGCACTTTCAACCTGCGGTCTTCCAACACTATTTTATGGATTTTTTTCAATCATCTCTGAAGTTGTGACTTCAACGGGCCGTCCTGAGCGAGGCTCGTCAGAGGTGCTCACACGACCCATTTTAAATTCAGAAACCCACTGCTTAATAGTTGAATATGATGGGGAGGAGTCTCCTAGTGTTGAATCCATCTCTTCTTTTATTTGTTTTGGTGTAAAACCTTTGAAATGGAAGTATTTGATGACAGCACGTTTTTCCAATTTTTCCATTTTTACGAAAACAACGGAAGCGTCTCGCGCAATGTGCTCTCAAACGCAAACTAACGTAGCGATTGGGCTGAAACTGTACCTACAAGCTCGGTAGGAATGGTACTGTAGGACGACGCTCCAAAACTAGACCTAGTGGCACCATCTCTTGGTCAGGCCGGAAACTTTGCACCCCACCCTCGTATATTTTCTAACAGCTTGATATTCATACTAAATAGATGTGTAATTAATTTTACGAGTGAATCACTTTTTCATACGAAAAAAATTGTAATATTCGCACATTATTGTATACCCGTTACTGTGGCCTAAGGCCTTAGACAATTAAAGCGTCAGGTTATTTTGAGGCACCCCATAAAAAGTCGGCGCTGTCTTTGAGGACACGCGATGTCGGATATTCTGCCGATTTTTTATAGGGTGCCTCAAAATAACCTGACGTTTTAATTGTCTAAGGCCTTAGGCCACAGTAACGGGTATAAGATCATGTGCGAATTTAACAATTCTTTTTGGTATGTAAAAGTGATTCATTCGTAAAATTAATTACCCACCTATTTAGTATGAATACCTGTTAGAAAAAATATATATTTTTTCCGACGTACAAAATGGCCGTATACTAACATTTTCTTTTGTTATCTTTTTTTAGGCGTCCCGCGGCGTGACATTTAGCATCCACAATTTTTTGCCTATAACAAAAAACAAAAATGCTCGTCAATCTACATTAGAATACCTAGAGAAGTACGTACGGAATTTAAAAAATATTTTTTTATTCAAAAGTCGTAGGTATTTGAACTTAAGAAATGAATTTTCAGTGAAAGATTTCGTCACAACTGCTCATAAACTGCTCATAAAGTGAAAAGTTTTAGATTAATCCGAAATTCCGTGCGTACTTCTCTGCGAAATGCAATTAGGAACATAACTTTTAAATTTGAAGTAAATCGAGTGAAAATTGTTGAGGTTATTTGTCACGCCAATTGGAAAAAAGCTGTTTCGAGAAGTTTCGAGCAGTCGGCCATTTTGTACATCGAAAAAAAATATATATTTTTTCTAACAGCTTGATATTCATACTAAATAGATGTGTAATTAATTTTATGAGTGAATAACTTTTTCATACGGAAAAAAATGGTTCAATTCGCACATGATTTTATACCCGTTACTGTAGCCTAAGGCCTTAATTGAATATAGAAAAATCGGCAGCACGTTCGACCTCGCGATTCCTCAAAAACAGCACGGCCATTTTGTAAAGCCGCGTGACCATTTTGTGAAGCGCGTCATTTCCACGGATCTCGAAACCGCACGATTACTTTATGCGCAGGTATGGTTTCAAAATCGACGAGCGAAGTTTCGCCGAAACGAGAGAAGTTCGGCTCTTAATCGCGGTGCATCGGCGAGCCGAGAGATCGAGTCGACGACGTTACCACTGAGGCCGTTGAGAGTGACGCATGCGCACGAGCACCACGGCGGGGCTGGCAACGATGCGAACTCGTTGCAAACGTCGCAGATGGCCCAATATCCTTACGGTGATTATTGGAGAACTCCGCAGCACTATGCAGCCGTGCAGAGCAGCGCGTCGACGTCGTCGACTTGTCACGGCTTTGCGAACGGAAATATGGGCAACGTGGCTTTTCCGGCGTATCACCAAACCGATTTGCACCATAACCTCGACGCTGCCTCCACGGTCAACGGGATCAACGCCGCACTGAGGCTCCGAGGTCATCCTTACGGTGGCACGTACTCGGCAATGCACGCGAGTATGTGACGCTCGGTCGTACTCAACGAGCGCCGGGGAAACGATTTCCGCGATCGTGCAGAACTTGCCCCATAAGCCGATGCAACAAAAAGGAACGAAACGTTTTTTGTTTTGTTTTCACGAGGATCAAAATACAGGGTAAACTTTTGAATAATGTTAGGTATGAGGCGCGACGAATGAGAAAAATAAACGAACGAATGAACAACGAACAACGTGTATAAGTAGACGAGAACGGTAGTCGCAGGTACTAAAAGTTATTCTAAATTACAAACGGCGCGCGTGCGACTCGAAGACATCATTTGTAGCTTGAATGTAGCCGCTTGCGGGAGACGAATCGTATTAATGGTACGTACACGTGTATACATTAGGATGCTCGTTGTGTTCGGGCGATGCCTGAATTTCTTCGCTCCCATCGCTACGAAAATATAATTGATATGTGTAGAAAACACCGTGCGCCAAGTACAAGCGGGGTCGGACATTTTAACCCTTTAACGGCCACGCCTATTTTTGGATGGCTCAAAATCATTTCGTCTGGTAGTATAGCTAAAAAAGGGCTAAATATGAATGTCCAACCATGATTTTGTCGATAAGGGCCCGGGGAAGTTGTATTTTTGGAGTGTAGCAAATTTGCTACTACCCGCTCGGATCGAACTATTATTCTAATTCAATAAAAAATCTTCAAAGCCTAGTATTTCAAGTATGTCGATTTGCTTACTTTTTTTGGACAAAAAACGGGCAGCAGATCGAGTGCTGGGGAAAGCGTCGTAAATTTTCACAACATTTTTGCCATATCAACATAATTCATATGTTTACGTTTGAATTTCAAGCTGTCCCGGCATTTGTAGCTGCATCTAGCATAGATTGATGGAACTGTGAAGTGCCTTGTCCGCTATGGCGGCTTTACGCTTTTACCGACGGGGTCAAAGTGAACGTAGCAAATTTGCTACAATGGCAGTTAAAGGGTTAAACACGTGCCACCGAGCCGTGAATATCTTCAATGTAAAAAGTATTTGTTCCATAAATGTTTGCTATTTTCCAAAATCAAGATATTAATTTGATGATCTTGAAATTTTACATCTTTGGAGAATAACGAAATGAATTGTTCTTTATTGATGAAATTTCTTTTTGGCTGACTTAGGCTATTAAAATCATTCGAACGTCTTTACGTATTTTTATTGCAGATTTACGACCTCAAGCTGGAAAAAGGTTTCGAATAATAATAAAAATGAAGCAATAAAAAAATCGTATTTCAACGATGCAAACTTTAGCGTAATTTAATTTGATGCATAATCGTAAAGCTTATGATGGCATGAATATGAATGTGCCAAAATTCATTGAGTCTCTAGATAATACGTATAACCTTTTTCTGCTGTAATTTAAATTGAAAAAAAAAACAATATAAATTGAACACAGGAAGTGCAACCAAAATTTCTCGACGTACTGAATGAAAAATGCATAGATCATGGGTGGTGTCTTTATTACATCAAATAATAACGATTAAAGTGAATTTCACAATAATTTACAGATCGACAATTCATATATAATATAACGTTTGAGTTGTGCAATGCTTGGTGTAGAAATGGCCGAAGATAGATATTTTAACCAACGTTTTTATGGGGACGGGTTGAAATTCCGAACTTGAATGCTCCGACGGCTTAAAATTCCGAATTTTAATGTTCCGAAATTCAAGATAGGGCTGGGTTGAAATTCCGAACTTTAAATGGTCAGAACGCTCAAAACTCCGAAAGAATAGTACTCCGAAAGATTAAAACTCGGAAAGAATTTTACGCGAAAGACCAAAACTCCGAAAATATTAACTCCGTCAAAATAATTCGGCCATGGAAGTTTTTAAAGTTTCAAAATTTTCAATCAATCGACGAATTGTTTCAAGTTTTTTTTTTTATTAAGAAGTGATTTTGCGTCAATTTTGAAATTTGTCTAGACGATGTTATACGCTCTACATCATTTACAGTCAACTGTGTAGACTTTCGCTGGCATGATCTTGACATGAGGGCCGGGTTGAAATTCCGAACTTTGAATGCGCCGACGGTTTAAAATTCCTAATTTTAATGTTCCGAAATTACAAGGTTCGTCAAGATTATGGCAGCGAAAGTCTACACAGTTGACTGTAAATGGTGTAGAACGTATAACATTGTCGAAACAAATTTCAAAATTGACGTAAAATCACTTCTTAATAAATAAAAAAATCTAATATAATTCGTCGATTTATTGAAATTTTTGAAATTTTTGTAACATCAATAGCCGAATTATTTTGACCGCGTTCAGATTTTCGGAGTTTTGTTCTTTCGCGTAAAATTCTTTCGGAGTTTTGATCTTTCGGGGTAGTAATTTTCGGACTTTTGAGCGTTCTGATCATTCAAAGTTCGGAATTTCAACCCGGCCCCGTTTTGATAAACTTTCTGGTATTCGCCCATAATTACAATAATGCAGTGTTTTTAACGTTCGTCGTGATTGACTCCACAGTGATATTCAGTCAATAGCTCAAGGCCTTCTCCGACGTTGAAGTTTGCATCGTTGGAATCCGACGATTTTTTTATTCAGTTTTTTATTTCTTCATTTTTATCATTATCCAAAGCCTTTTCTTGGCAAATTGAGGTCGTGAATCTCTCCTTAGAATACGTAAAAACGTCTGAGTGATTTGCACAGCCTTCAACGGTCAAAAAAGATTCGATCAATTAAAATGCATCAATTTTTATTTTCATTGCAACGATGCAAACTTCAACATCATCATATTCTATAAATCTGCGATCTGTAAATTGTTGAAAAATGAACTTTATTGCGTAATATTTCAAGCAATATAGACTATATTTGATTGCTTTTATTATACTAATATTTTAGACTATCGACTAATATTGTAAGCAATAAAGACTACGATGGATGTTTGTCGTTCAGTAATTCAAGAAACCAAAGCGACAATTCCTTCTGTTTAAATATCATTTTACCGATTTAATTTATCGCAATCGCTCGTTGAACAGATTTTCCAAGTATTTGATTAATTTGCCTACATTTGATAGAATTCTCAAGCTTTATTATTATGCATCGAATTTTCGTGTTTGAAAATATGGGGAAAAAATTATTAAAGTGGATTATTTATTAAATAAGCCACCCATTATTAAAAGTTAAAAGTTACGACATTAAAATAAATTCAATCTCTCTGTGCCAGGCGTTATCATTTCAGAGCCCAGTCATACTAAACGCACATAGTTTTTTACGTACTTTGATGATATTTGAGGGGCGAGAGTCGAGAAATTCAGAAATCACCTGGATAATATCCACCCCAGTATATATATATAATATAATATTAATATATAAGTGTGAGTGTATAGATATAAATACTTATTGTTACGCGAATATTAAACGAAGATAAAATGTACATCCGGAGGGAAGAATGGAAGCTCGTTTAGCAGCTAAATTTCGCTCCTCTCTTATCTTTCTTTTTTTTCAATCGATCACGAGTTACGAAAAATGTCACCCAGGATGAGTCAGCAACGTGTTTTGACACACGCTTACAATATAATCTCACTTTGATAGTCTTATTTTCAATAATGGTCCTCTATGTGGCATTCCTTCTCGGTCGCACGTTATTGAGATCATTAGAGCACTGCGCAACGATCAAACGAGTGCTAAATTTCGAACGATAAGCGCTTTTGGTTTCAATCTCTCGTCTGCTCTTTTTTTTCCTGCAAAGGCCATTGCCGGGTAGTAGGGAAAAATTGCCCCCGCATTTTCTCCAGCGAAATTAGGAGTATATTCTGAGGTATAAAAAAAAAACCAATTTTCTGAAAATTTCATCCCCGCCAACGCAATGGTTTTGGAAAAATGAATTTTTTTTTTTTTTTTTAAATAAAAATTCCGGAAACGCTTCAGTAGATCGATTCGATTTTTTTTGCTACTTGTTACGATCAAACGTGTTACGAAATAAAATGACAGAACATCTTGCGAGATTAAGGTTTAAAAAAAATAATGTTCCTTGTTTTATTTTTTTTACTGTAATATACTTGGGGTACAATAACGAAATTTTTTTCATATAATCTTTGGGCACCTTATTAGATTATGTATTTTTTTCAAAATGATCGGTTTGGTACGCCACAGTGAAAAAAAAAGAAACAGACTTTATTGATATATTTTGGTTATATAGATATATAACTAAAATATATCAATAAAGTGTGTTTCTTTTTTCTTCACTGTGGCGTACCAAGCCGATCATTTAGTCACATATCAGACTTTATTGATATATTTTAGTTATATATCTATATAACTAAAATATATCAATAAAGTGTGTTTCTTTTTTTCCACTGTGGCGTACCAAACCGATCATTTTGAAAAAATTATATAATCTGAAAGGGGGCCGTCCATATATTACGTCATCGATTTTTGCTGATTTTCGACCCCCCCCCCCCCCTACAATCATCCTATCGTCATTTCCTAATGACCCCCCCCCCCCTCTCGCAAAACTGACGTCATTACCAGTTTGGCAAAATTAAAACATTTGCGGATTTGAGAAAAATTGGGTAACATTAAAACATTTTGTTATAGAATCATCTTTTATTATTTTGTACTTTGGCAATGTTTATTAATATAATAATATTATTCTTCCCTATTCTTTAGTTTTCTTTGGATAGCTCCCACATTTTGTTATAGAATCATCTTTTATTATTTTGTACTTTGGCAATTTTCATTAATATAATAATATTATTCTTCCCTATTCTTTAGTTTTTTTTGGATAGCTCCCACGGAGTTTTCACCGATTCTTGCAAATCCTGGATCACGGGTAATATCTCCGTATCCTCCCCATATTCATTTTGGCTCGATCGAACTATTTTCATAGGTACGCTGTTATTTGAAGTTCTCGAATATAATGTTGACAAACCTTATGTAATAAATAAATAAATAATGAGTTCAATAATTAATACCATTAGGTACTTGCAAAGTATTTTTCATCACTCATGCGGGGAAACCACTCTAGTTGTACAATATACTATTGTACATTTTGAATTAACTGGTATCACAAGAATGACGTCAATTTCGAAACGCCCCCCCCCCCCCACCCCTTATCCATCATTTACCGTCATCCGCAGACGAACCTCCCCCCCTCCCAAATTTAGAATGACGTAATATATGGACGGCCCCAAGGTGCCCAAAGATTATATGAAAAAATTTTCGCTATTGTACCCCAAGTGGATGATAGTAAAAATTAATAAAACAAAGAACATTTTTTTTTCAAACCTTAATCTTTCGCAAGATGTTCTATAATTTTATTTCGTAATACGTTTGATCGGAACAAGTACCAAAAAAAATCAAATCGATCCACTGTACCGTTTCCGGAAAATTTTATTCTTTTGATACTTAAAAAAAATCATTTTTCTAAAACCATTGCGTTGACGGGCATGAAATTTTCAGAAATTTTTTTTTTTTTTTATACCTCAGAATATTATCCAAATTTCGCTGGAAAAATGCGGGGGCAATTTTTCCCTACTTACCCGACTATGGCCTTTGTAAGCAAAAAATGTAAAAAGCACGGTTAAGGATACAATTTCGTTCGAGGTATCGTGAAAAAGTATACGAAAGTTACTCGTTTGTCAACTACGGGGATTGCGGCGATTACCTCGATCGGGGAATTACACGTTGCACGCGGGTATGGACTTTCTCATACGGTGACGAGAACATTTTGCACGGCGTTGCTCCAGTCGACCTTGGAGGGTACGAGATAGAAGGCAGGAGCGATTTTGGTCCCGCATGGACATTGGCAGCCGGATATCCAGCTGAACGAGCCAAGTTTCGCCTCGCACTTGGGACAATTGAGCTTGCCTTCGACGTTGTGAACGATGTCGGGCATCCAAGCGAGGGGCTCGATGAAGTACGTCTTGTTGCACAACTCGAGGCTCCCGCTGTCCTGTCTCGGGTCGTTCGTACCGTCGCTTTCGGATAACGCGATTTTCGCAGCCTTGGGTGATTTGTCGCGTCTCTTGGTGCTCACGTGACGCCAAATTTGACGCTCGCGCGGCGAGTGAGGCAGAACGTTGCTCGCGCTCGCCACGATTCGTCGACATTTCTTGCAACGATAGACCGTCGGCTCGGGACGCACGGTGGTCAGAGCCGGATCGGCTTTTATGAGATCGACGCAACTACCCGGCAGTATTCGAGCTTTGCGAACCATGTCGGCCGCTATCTGGAGCCTGTACATCTTGAATTGAACGTTGGTATTGTCGATGCTGCAGCCCATGTCCTCGTAGAGCTTCAGCTGCGCCATGAAACCAGGATTGGGAGCTACGAAGCGTCGCTTGGACTTGACCAAAGCGAATGCCGCGGCGAACGTCAATTCGTACTTCTTCATCGTGTAGGCGATGACCAGGGTCGCGGATCTCGACACGCCGAAGTAACAGTGCACCAGAACTTTGCCTCCGCCGGCCAGCGCGTAGTCGATGAACTGATACGAGTCCTCGAAGTAAGTGAGGAAATCCTCCCTGGGCATGTCCGTTATTTGAATGTACTTGAGCGTCGTGTCGGGTAGCTGCTGTATGCTTCTGGGCAGAGGACACGAGTCCACGGTCAGTATGTGCGTAATCTTAGCTTCCTTTAGCCAATTCGCGTCAGTGGCTGCCGTCAAATTGCCCAGATACAGGCCTGCGTGGATTTCGTTGCTACTGGAGGGACCCGCGTCGAAATCTTCTGTCTCCTCCTTTGCCATTGCCGACGGATGACGCGCAAAACAGTCCTTGCGGTGTTCGGAAGATCCTGTCGAATTAATTCATCAATGTGCGTACTTTTTTGTCTCAATAGTACGTGCAAATTAGATACGCAACGACTAATGAGAGGATTAGACAAATAACGAAGTGAATGATCTTCAGCTAATATTTTTACGATAGTTAGTGTGAGTTTCGCGCGAATGTCTTTGACCGAAAAACAATTAGCGTATTTCGTAAAGCTCGCGTATTTTTCTAATTTTGTTGGAAAGTTTGATTTTCCCGCGACGGTGACGAAGTAAATCGCGCCTTTTATTTATTGGGCAGTCAGACAAAACGAGTGAAGCCGAATTTTGACGTATGGAGCAATAATAATGCATCGGCATTGCAACGACAGCGAGGACAGATTGAGGATTCGAGAGTCTTTATAGATTATTGTAATAATTACAGTTGGAAGCACGATGAATTTCCTTGGTGAACGCGAAAGACGTGTTTACCATTAATGGCGAATCGGATACGCGAAAAACTACCGCTCGATAAACACGAGGAAGAGAATCCGAGAGAATACCCGAGAGGGATCGCTCATGTTTCGTACGATTCGCACACAAGTTTCCGCGAAAAGTAGCTTGGCTGGTGCTGCCGACTGGATTAGCTGGCAAGCCGAATTGTAAGCTGGTCATAACGGGTAGCACGATACCCACGTCGGTAAAACAGAGAGGGGGTGTCCCTTACAGTGCTAGTCAAATGAGCAATGCATTTTTTAAATCGGTAATAATGTCCTTTATTACCGACAAAATGACCTAACCCATAACCTCCATGTTTGTACCTTATATTAAAATTAAAAAATTCGTACTTTCCAAATAAATAATTCATTTTATTAATAAATTAAAATGTCAGGTCATTTTAAGACACCCTATATTGGTTTCAATCAGCTATTAAGGATATTTTATTTAGACAAAAGGTTTTCTAAGGGCGTACGCCTGGTTCAACTTTTTTTAAACATCGATTTTTGATGTTCGACGGATTCTCAAAATATAACATTTCAAAAATATTCTCGGAGTTTCAAGTTTATCCGTTCAAAATTGAGAGAGTTGTGGGCGTTTATAGGTCCTGCAGACCGGCGAACTTCAAACGCGTTTTTCTCAAAATGACTTTTTCAAAATCAGTGACCACGATATGTCAAATCATGGCGACGATCAACTTCAAATCTGACGAGCCTCTTTTACATATGAACAAGCCCTGATTAAACGAAGGCATTTTTTATGACATTTTTTTAAACGATAGCAGGGCGTCGTTTTTTTACCAAAAACCTATGCGTTCATTTTGGACGGGAGCCATTTTTTTTAAATACATATTTTATCAATTCCTGCGTCCGAGCATTAGATAATTTCATGCAAAAACCAAATGCATTTGATTTTTTTGTTTCCGAGCAGCTGGTCACCGCGAACGACGTTTTTCAAACAGGGGTCTGCACAAACCATTGTATCTACCACATTAATAAATATTTTTCAATATCAATATTGTAAAAGGTCCGTAAAATCATACTTTTTAATGTGAAAAAATTGACAACCTGCACACATTTTCCCAGAATAAAAATAACGAAAATAACTATTATCCGGTTACGATCTGTCACATTTAGTTTTGAGAAAATCTTGTAATTATGAAAGCGGTAGCGACAAAAGGTTAGTTCCACGGTATAATTGCGATTTTTTCTTCCACTACTAAAATATAGTGACACTAGAATCATAGAGAATACTTGTAACCAGTTTGAATGATATTAAACGCATCGCCACTTTTGCCCATTAGGCGTCATAAGGCGTTCTCAAACGTCGAGTTAACCTTAAAAAAAATGTATACCATAATTTGTCCCGGACTGCGTTACTCGAGAGAAAATTAAATGAATGAACGACAACCCGATTGTATATTTTAGAGCTGTCCAATCCATTTTAGTGAATCCAAGAGCTAAGGAGAAACAGGAATGAATTGCATGCGTCCCACGTTTTTCCTTTTAAATCTTCAAAGTATTTTCATAGCTACTCAAAATTCACTCACAAATTTTTAGGACAATCCTTATGGGGTTATAAATCTGCTAGGAGAAATTATTTTGTACTTTTTAGTCCGTTAGAAAACGTGGTATATTAACAAAAAAACATGTATTTCGACATTTCTGAATCTTTTGTTGCCTCTTGCTCTGACATAACCTCTGAAAACGCCGACCGGCACAAAACGCGCGTAACGTAGCTGTGACCTGTGACAGTCGCTGCAGTCAACCTAACAGCCGCGAATTACGAGAGAGCCGTGCGACGTTGCCAAAACTTGTCTATTTAAATGAGCTTTTTGAACATCGAAAATTAATTTTCTGATAATCCTCACTCCGTCAAATTAACATATATGTAACTATGATTATCTACCGTACATTTGAAAATGTTCACGATATTCATTCCTACACATCATTAATATTCTGCTCCAATAGGTTAGCACTGTTGACCTCACACAATGTAATATTAGCATAGGAACTTTGTTTCTCCGCCCACCCATCAAGAATTATTTAGCAATAACCTTAAGTGGTCTTTTCACTTTAGACGCTAAAAAAGGGCTATTTACATGCATTTTTTTGATAGCTTTATATTATAGATATTGATATAAAAGTTGTTACACTTAATAAATACACCTTTAAAATACATTTAAACAAAATTATTTATTTATTTGTCACTATTTATAGACGAAAATGGTAGTTAAAAAAATGTCCTAAAAAAATAGTAGGTCTGCGCTGTTGATCAAATCTCGGAGATGGATCCGAAACAAAAAAATCAAACGGTTTCAGATTCAGTGTGTTAAGGGCTATAGCGAATATCATACGATTTTTTATATATGCAAAAATAACAAAATGGCGGACATTTTTCGAAAAAAACGTGTTTTTTTCATTGTTTTTGGAAAAAAAATAGTAAATATCAAAATTTAAAAAAATCCTTGTTAAGCGCTATAGCTATAGTTGTAAAGAATATGCGGTTAAAATTTCATAAGGATCGGTTCGGTAGTTTCGAAGATTTTATCAACAAGCCGTCGAAAAACGTTGTTTCAAGAAAAACGCGTTAGAGGTGCCACAGTAACGGATATAAAATCATGTACGATTTCAACTATTTTTAAGGGCGTTTTAACGCAATTTTAACGCGTTTGAGGGCCACAGTAACGGATATAAAATATTAAGGACGTTTTAACGCAATTTTAACGCGTTTAAGGGCCACAGGAACGGATATAAATCATGTGCGATTTTAACCATTTTTATTCGTATGAAAAACTGATTCAGTCATAAAATTAATTACACATCTATTTAGTATGAATATCAAGCTGTTAGAAAATATATATATATATATTTTCGATGTACAAAATAACCGACTACTCAAGACTTTGCGAAACAGCGTTTTTTCCAATTGGTGTGACAAATAACTCCAACAATTTTCACTCGATTTACTTCAAATTTAAAAGTTATGTTCCCAATTGCATTTCGCAGAGAAGTACGTACGGAATTTCTGATTAATCGAAAACTTTTCACTTTATGCGCAGTTTATGAGCAGTTATAACGAAATTTTTCACTGAAAATTCATTTCTTAAGTTCAAATACCTACAACTTTTGAATGAAACAATATTTTTAAAATTCCGTACGTACTTCTCTAGGTATTCTAATGTAAATTGACGAGAACTTTTGTTTTTCGTCCTAGGTAAAAAATTGTGGATGTTGAATGTCACGCCGCGGAGCGCCGAAAAAAAGATAAAAGAAAATGTTAGTAGTCGGCCATTTTGTACATCGAAAAACAAAAATTATATATTTTCTAACAGCTTGATATTCATACTAAATAGACGAGTAATTAATTTTATGAGTGAATCACTTTTCCATACGAAAAAAAATTGTTAAATTCGCACATGATTTTATACCCGTTACTGTGGCCTAACCCCTTAAAGTTTGTATGGGTTACATAAATCCAGAAAAAGAATCTTATGTATTTCTTAAGTGTAACAACTTTTATATCAATATACTATAACTATAATATAAACCTATCTCAAAAACCTTCATGAAAATAGCCTTTTACAGCGTCTAAAGAGACCCCTTAAAGTTGATTGCCACTGAACGAGCAGCGCCATCTGCACCCAAAACGCAACAGCACAAAATCGATTTCACGGCTATAGACCAAATACTACTTGGGCTGCGTATATCGGCCCTATCTCCACTGTACGACCGGCTATCGCCGAGTAACAGGAAGGGGGCGTACATTGTCCAGCCAAGCTCGTGAATCAAAGAACGTAAAGTCCTCAGAGGACTAAACGCCACCCGGCATTGTCAGATTTCGAGCCATACACTGTTCGAAGTAACGTCAGCACGGTGTTTTGCAGAAACGAATGGGGTGCACAGTTCGATACACGCCAGGCCAGTTGTTGTCCTCGTCTCTCGGGCAACGGTACCCCCCACCACCAATGCGCGGCCCAGTCCGTGTGTCCGAGGTGGTGTCCACAGCACTACCCGTGGAGAATGTGAAAAGGTGCAGAAGTCGGCCACGTAAGATCTGACAGCAGCGTCAGTTGCCGACAGCTGATCGACGCAGCCACACGTGTGCATCCTTCGCCGAGCAGGCTTGGCGCGTGGCCGAAAAGTGACAAGTCCTCGTCATGTTCAATTGATAAACGATAAATAAATCGTCAATTTCTCGGCGCAGGCGACAGTTATCTTCGCGAATGTTAGCGAACACTATTCCAATAGGAAAATACGGAATTCGTGCGTTATCGCGATGACGCTGGATGCATCAGAGTCGATGAGGGATCTGTTGCCGGAAGGGACGAGTCGAAGTTCATTCTGGTCCAGGCAGGAGAAGAGACGTTGGTTCATATCTCTGATTTTCGGCACTTGTATGGTGTACGCGACGAGATCGTCCGTGCCATTGTCGATGCCGACGATGAGCAGAGAAAAATCCTGGACGAAAACCGACTCCGGAGTTATATTGTCGAGCTTCTTTTGGGGTTACACGATCACCCAAGTCGCCAGCGGCTACTTCAGCGATCGCATAGGCGGCCAAAAGATCATGTGGTTCGCTGCACTCGGTTGGTCCGCGACGACTCTCTTCTTGCCGGAAGTCGTAAACTTGTTCGTCGATGTTGATTATTCGGTGCCTGCGGTCGCGACCATCCGTGCCGTGAACGGCGCGTTTCAAGGTACTTCGCGTCATTTTTTTTTTATTACTTTGGATACTAAGTGGCTAAGCGAACTCGCTGAGTCGCTATGTGCGAGGGAGAATTAACGTTCCACGCTTTTACTCCGTTTCGTGAGAGTGGCGCTATCGTTAATTTGCGATTAGATTTCGGCGAGTTTGTATTGAAAAGAGTCATTGCAGGTATGCATTTTCCCAGCATGATAAGCCTCACGAGCCAGAGACTCCAGGAATCGGAGCGGGCCTCTTTCTTCAGCGTTTTGATATCGGGCTCGGCTCTCGGAATTCTTCTCTGCGGCTCGCTCGGCTCGTACTTGTTGGAGAACTACAGCTGGCCGTTGGTTTTTCAATCGCTGGGTAAACGAGCCTTGCGCAACGTTCGGTGAACTTTTTTTTGTTTCCTCGTATGAACCGACACATTGGCGTCTATTTTTACGCAGGTGGCATCGGTATAGCGTGGACCGTGTTTCTTTACTTTCACGGGCTGTCCATAAAGAGCGATAGAATCAGGAAGAAGTCCTCCGCGGACGATTTACCGTGGAGACAACTATGGACCAAACCATCCTTCTGGTGAACTTCGAGAATATATTTTCGCCTCTTTTCCAATTTCTTCTCTTGAATTGTTTTCTTTTTTTGCTGTTTTGCAGGGCCTGCGTGATAGCCCACGCTTGTCAAAACAACTGTTTCTTCGTGCTGCTCTCGTGGATGCCGATGTACTTTCACGACACGTTTCCCGACGTCAAGGTAAACTCGAGAGAAGAGAATCTCCTCCGACGAGACTCCGAAATCCGGCGACTGATTCCCGATGATTGTTTTTTTTCTTCTTCGGTCACAGGGTTGGGTGGTGAACATGTTACCGTGGTTGTCTATGTTGCCTTGCACTATTCTAGGTAAAGCAATATCGGAGAGACTCATTAGCTCCGGACATTCCGTCACGACGACACGCAAAATAATCCAAAGTTGTTGCTTCGCTTCCGGCATCGTGAATCTTCTGATACTCGGTAAACAAAAAACAAACAGACTTCCGTGATCAGGGTTGTGGCGCCATTGGTGACTCAGAAATTCCTTGACTTTTTCCGCTTTACCGTACAGCTTTTGCAATCTACCCAGATTAGGGTCAAACAAATTTGTTTTCATCAAATATATATATATTTTTGAATTAAGGGGCTATACCAGTGTGAACGCTGAAAATTTGGGTGATTTTCGGGAATTTTTTGGAAGAAAATTACGCAATTAAATGTTTTGGAAAATTAAGAATATATTTGGCTATATTTGACCTATATTGCGTAATTTTTCATAGAAAAATATTGAGATGCGAGCGACTTATGCGCTGCCTTCGGAGGCGCAAAAAAAGTTTCTCCACTGCTGACATGATTCCGGGGGATTGAGTAGCTGAAACCGAAAAAGGAAAAAATGTCGTTAAACTGGAAGGTATTTCCTGCACAATGACGTAGGATTTTCGAAAAATATCAAAAACTAACAAAATGGCGCGGTTATGAAAAAAAGTCTGTTTTCTTGCCTATAAAATGGTCGTATTTTTCAATGCCAAATCGTCAATTTTCATCCAATCAAAAATATCCTACGTCATTGTAGAGTAAATATATTCAAGAGTACTCAGTTCAAATTTCAAGTCAATCGGATAATTGATCTTTGAGTTACAATGTCAGCAAATTTGAAAAATCTCATTTCGAGAAAACGGCGATTAAAGATTTAACTATCGATTTTTCCAAGATAAAATGATATTGATATAAATTATATAAATGATAATGATATTCTTGAGAGTTTAAACTGTCGAAAAAGGCAAAAAAAAAGAAAATCGATTTTTTGAAAGTGTCACACTGGTATAGCCCCTTAAAGACCACAAGTTGAGTCTCGTTTCAAACATACGAGTATTTGTAAACGTTACCAAATATACGGGGAAAATTATTCACGTCGAAATAACAATGAAACATTTTTATGAAAAAAAAACATAACATTTTTAACCGACTTGAAAAAACAAAGGAAATTCTCAATTCGGTCCTTCTATTGAAAAATTATTTTGAACTGGATAACATAATTTTTTTTAAGATCCAATATGGGGCCGTCCATATATTACGTCATTCTAAATTGGGGGGGGGGGAGGTTCGTCTACGGATGACGGTAAATGATGGTTGAGGGGGGGGGGGGGGGGGGGGGCGTTTCGAAATTGACGTCACTCTTGTGATACCAGTTACTTCAAAATGTACAATAGTATATTGTACAACTAGAGTGGTTTCCCCGCATGAGTGATGAAAAATATTTTGCGAGTACCTAATGGTATTAATTATTGAACTCATTATTTATTTATTTATTACATAAGGTTTGTCTACATTATATTCGAGAACTTCAAATAACAGCGTACCTATGGAAATAGTTCGATCGAGCCAAAATGAATATGGGGAGGATACGGAGATATTACCCGTGATCCAGGATTTGCAAGAATGGGTGAAAACTCCGTGGGAGCTATCCAAAGAAAACTAAAGAATAGGGAAGAATAATGTTATTATATTAATGAAAATTGCCAAAGTACAAAATAATAAAAGATGATTCTATAACAAAATGTGGGAGCTATCCAAAGAAAACTAAAGAATAGGGAAGAATAATATTATTATATTAATAAACATTGCCAAAGTACAAAATAATAAAAGATTATTCTATAACAAAATGTTTTAATGTTACCCAATTTTTCTCAAATCCGCAAATGTTTTAATTTTGCCAAACTGGTAATGACGTCAATTTTGCGAGGGGGGGGGGGGGGTCATTAGGAAATGACGATAGGATGATTGAAGGGGGGGGGGGTCGAAAATCAGCAAAAATCGATGACGAAATATATGGACGGCCCCTATATAGAAATGTTAAAAATTGAAATGAAATTCGAAAAATAATTTAGACTGTAAAGCAAAAAAAGATACTTTAAAAGCAAATGCAGAACCTGTTTTTTATTATAAACAGAATTTTTATGCCGGTGACAAAAAATAAAAAATAAATATAAACACTTATATATAATAATAATGATGTGGGTGTGTATCGACAGATCGAATGCAAAGCTTTGCGGTAAATTAGTTTTCAGTTTTTTAAATTTTCAATTTTTGGCACTGACATCACTATTTTTGTATATAATGAAGAATAATATAAATATTAAAAATATTAATTTTTATGCTGTTCAGTTTTTTTGTCAAGCTCGTTTCATTTTTCGTAATTCTTGCAAAAAGTAAATTCTGAGAAAATTCCAGAGCATTTTCAAAATGCCGTGACTTTTCGCTGATTATTCCAGGAGGAAAAGAAATCCCTGAGTTTTCCCAGTTTTCCATGTACGTGA
Source organism: Ophion obscuratus (assembly GCA_964007375.1). Classification (NCBI taxonomy): domain Eukaryota; kingdom Metazoa; phylum Arthropoda; class Insecta; order Hymenoptera; family Ichneumonidae; genus Ophion; species Ophion obscuratus. The sequence continues at coordinate 15,644,473 of OZ023320.1, forward strand.
CAAGCCTGGTGGTTCTTCGGGTCCCGTAATCTTTTGATGTAAACACTAAAATTAATTTCAGAACGATGCGTTCAGCGATTATTTTCAAGTCAAAATGTTATTGACGAATCATTAGTTTCAAAAAGAAAAGGTATTTTTGATTTGGTACGGTTGTGCTTGTCAGATTTTTTGTAGCGGTAGAAATTGTCGCTACTTGTTGAATACTGTTGTTCGACGATCGAGACATTGAAAAAAAAAATGCCTTGAGCTGATCAAATCTGTCATTGGCGGAAGGCAACGAGTTGTCTAAGGAAAGAATGGAATAGTCGGTTGTTTTAGGAATTATTCGTTCCGTGGAACGAATAATCGGGATAATCGAATATTTTAGTGTTTCGTGACGAATATTTCGTTGGCCACTTGTGAATGAACAATTGTCTGCATTTTTTCCTGTGCAATTTTAATACATAAGCTTCAAAATTCAAAACTTCAAATTTCAATTCAATATAACAATTGTGGTCGCACCCAACCAGTTAACTGGTAATGTCGCATATATGCGCCTAAAATGTTCGTGTCCAAAATTGGTAACGTCGCACATGAGCGCACTCTGAATAACTCCGATAAATTTCGATGGATGTGGACAAAACTTCGAATCCTAGAGTTTACAAAATTGTCATTATTTAGTTAACATGGCGCCTAAAAATGCTTTTTTTAACCGGTTTTAACGGACGATGAGTCAAAGTACAGCTACAAAGCAAAAAATAAATAGATAAATTCGTCTCATCGCCCCGCTGGTGACCACAAAATTCAAAAAAGTGGGAACATTGCGATTTTTCACTCTTATTTCTACGGTGTAGTGAACAAATATTGTTTTATGTATTTCCATCGCCAAATTAGTTTGTGCGAAGCAAATCGCGCTATCGAGAGGTCTGCCAATATTGGATCTACAAAGATCGTTTTCAGCTCAACACATAGTGCGATGGAATCAAAGCATAACAAAATAGATTGGATTAGTAACTGAATTCTAAGAGTTATTAAAAATTTGGGTTTCGGTATGATCAACCCTAATTATATGTAAAAAAAAATATTCTATAAAAATATTTAAATTTTTTTGAAAAACAAGGTTTTATTTAATGTACTAAAAAGTAGAAAATAATGTTTTGTACCATGTCACCTATATGTGATCGTAAATAAAAGCTTGGGGCCCTCAACTTTCTCAAACGTTTAATAAATTTGATCAATTCAGTTTCATCAACCGTATTTACTTTGCCTGAATAGTAATTAAATAAATTATTATCACACGTTTATACTCAGTTTCAGGATTTTTATTTAAGAAATCTAAGGTTGTTTTACAGTAAATTAAATACAGTTGATATGTTGACGAATTTATGTAAATTAGAGATTATATGTCTAAACTTTGAGCGCTCCAAGCTTTTATTTATAGTCACATAGAGGTGACGTGGTAAAAAAAATTATTTTCTATTTTTTAGTGCTTTAAATAAAAGCTTGTTAAAAAAAATCGTTTTTTACATGTAAATAATTTTCTACTTTTTAGTATTTAATTGATTTTACTAGTAGTTTACTAGTTTACGAGTTTGTGCGTTAGGAACACGGAATGCTTGTAAAAAATGACAGAGACTGTAATTGGGATTGACCTTACGACTAATTGCTGCATATAAACTTTTCACATACACAGTCGGCTACAAATTTGTTTGTATGTGTTAGTGAGATTTTATATGAATTATTAGATATCGCTAATTTTACATGAAAAGTACAAAATTTTATGAATATTTTTTTTTTTAAGTTGAATCTCGCATTGTCACCTTAAAATTTCATAGCTCTAAGTAGCCGGCAAGTGGGTAAAATATCAATTTTCCATTTTACATCTCAAAGAAAGTCAAGTTAAATAAAAGCTTCTAAAAACGAGCGTACGAATTGCCAAAACAATCTTTCTTACCAATTTTGGCACGGAAAACAACTCAACGGCTAATCAGTTAACTGGTTAATGGGCTTAAGGCCGCAGGCCACAGTAACGGGTATAATATCATGTGCGAATTTAACATTTTTTTTCCGTTTTCACAAAGTGATTGTCATAAAATTAATTACACATCTATTTAGTGTGAATATCAAGCTGTTAGAATTTTTTTTCTCCGATGTACCAAATGACCGACTACTAGAAACTTCTCGAAACAGCTTTTTCCAAATGGCGTGATAAAAAACTTCAACAATTTTCACTCGATTAACTTCAAATTTCAAAGTTATGTTCCTAATTGCATTTCGCAGAGAAGTACGTGCGGAATTTCTGATTAATCGCAAAACTTTTCATTTTATGAGCAGTTTATGAGCAGTTATAACGAAATTTTTCACTGAAAATTAATTTCTTAAGTTCAAATACCTACAACTTTTGAATAAAACAATATTTTTAAAATTCCGTACGTACTTCTCTAGGTATTCTAATGTAGATTGACGAGAATTTTAGTTTTTTGTTCTAGGTAAAAAATTGTGGGTGCTAAATGTGACGCCGCGGAGGGCCGAAAAAAAGATAACAAAAGAAAATATTAGTAGTCGGCCATTTTGTACATCGAAAAAACAATATATATATATATTTTTTAACAGCTTGATATTCATACTAAATAGATGTGTAATTAATTTTATGAGTGAATCACTTTTTCATACGAAAAAAAAATTGTTAAATTCGCACATGATTTTATACCCGTTACTGCGGCCAAAGGCCTTAAGGGGGAATATCAGTGTGACAGGCTGAAAAATGAGGTATTTTTTGGCAATTTTTTTTCGACTCGATATTATTATTTGAAATTTGGTGTATTAATTATTGAAGTAATGAAGCATACAAGGAAATTTTCTTCTTTATTTTTAGTACATTTTATTAAACAGAGGAGCGCTCGCAAAATGGCGTCTCATAAAAGACTCCCCGACGGCTGACAGCATAAGTGCCACAGCAAGCATCGGAAATCAAAAATTTAAAAAGATTATTTATTTATAATAATATAGCTATCGCAGCACCGTAGGAAATTTGAAAATTTTGATTAGAAAAAAAAATGGCGGCCATTAAAAAAAATCGAATTTTACACAAAAATTTTGCAGTAAATTGTTAATAAAAAAAAAGAGTAAACAATTTTGTAAAAAACTCTACGATGCGACGATAGCGATAAGTTTTCTGAAGAGAATCCTTTTAAAATGAAGTCGATTGGACAAAACTTGACAAACTTATGCTGTCAACCAGGTCAAAAAACATGGTTTCGAGAAAAACGCGTTTAAAGTTTTGAGAGAATCCGGTGCCGAGAGGTCCGGCCCGTACAGAAGGCTCTGAGAGCGTCAACGCTTGGCGCCAATTTCGAATACTTCTAAGCCGAATATTGTTATGAAAATTTGCAGGCATATTCTTAAAGGCCAAAGCTATCTAAGCAAAAAAATCGATTTTTTTTCACACTGATATTCCCCCTTAATGGGCACCTGAGCGTTTTTTCCTCACGAATCGAGACCATGAAATCATTTGCATTCCCGTTTTTTTCTGGAACTGCAGCGGAAGTGAAAACATTCGCGAGCGCGATGCTGTGTCTGACTCTGATTATCGGCGGCTCGGGATTCCACAGTAACGCCGTAGCGGTAAATCCGTCGGACCTGGCGCCACGACACTCCGGCAGCGTTTTCGGGCTTATGAACAGCGTCGGCGCGGTTCCCGGTCAGTACAGGTCGTGTTCGTTGGGTCTCATCTATGGTCGTGTTCGTTGGGTCTCATCATTTTGATACGAACAAGTGCGCATGCGCACAATGATGCGCAACGCGCCACTGCGCTCGTTTCATTGCGCAGTTGGGCGTTGCGCATCACTATGCGCATGCGCACTTGTTCGTATCAAAATGATGAGACCCAACCACGGTCGTATATACAGGTCTGGACACTCCCGTATATTTCATATACCCCAAAGCGTGCCTCTATCTGACGCCTCTCTTTGCGGAACTGGCCGCAAAAGCGTGGAGCGCTGCTATCTCGGAGGCATGTGCGACAGAGCGCGATATACGCGCGTATGCGAATTGTCTTTCCCTTCACGTGGCTGTGATGAAAAATTAATACATCCTAAATAATTAGTCAAACACAAAAACTAAAAGCATGAACCGAAAATATGAGCAATGAGCCATTAGTTAATGATACTCATCGTCTTTGACATGGATATGCCGATTTAACTATCGCTCAATCCAATTACATTTTTTTCGTTTACGGAAAAGAAGAACATTCGAAATTTACGTGTAGCACGCATTCCTTTCATTAGCAGTAGTAGTAGAAAAGTAGTAGAAAATATCAGTAGTCATCATTGGGAATTTTAAACAATGAGACGTGCTCCGGGTTATTTATGTATTCACTTCTGCATCCCGGAATCATGCACCGCTTCGGCATCGCAATATATAGACACTTCATCTTTTGTTATTCCGTATTGAATAAAGACCATGGCTACGATACACTCGAAATCACCCCGCCAAAACGAGGTTAGGCCACACGTCCATACAACCGTCACCACAACAACGTGCATGCCATGCCCTGTAAACGCGGTATAAACAAAAGTGCCTCCCCTTCACTAGCGCCGCGGTGGAATGCGCAAATAGAGGCGTCACTTAGAGTCACGCATTTTTGAACGGAGTGCCCAGACCTGCATATACGACCGTGGACCCAACAAAGGTCGTGTTCGTTGGGTCTCATCATTTTGATACGAACAAGTGCGCATGTGTATAATGATGCGCAACGCGTAACTGCGGAATGAAACGTGCGCATTATCTTATGCGCATCATTAGCGCATGCGCAGTCAAAATAATGAGACCCAACGAACACGACCAAACACGACCATTTTGATACGAACCAGAGCGCATGCGCATAATGATGCGCAACGCCCAACTGCGCAATGAAGCGAGTCACTCGTTTTGCGCATGACTTGTTTCATTGCGGAGTTGCGCGTTGCGCATCATTATGCGCATGCGCACTTGTTCGTATCAAAATGACAAGACCCAACGAACACGACCATAGCCGAAGAAAATTTACGCGCGTGCGCGCTCGACGGAATAATAAAATAGCCGGTTTTCTTCAGGTTTCCTCGGCGTGTACTTCGCCGGATATATTTTGCACGTGACGCACAGCTGGCCTGTGGTCTTTCTTTACATCGCCGTCGTCGATACCTTCGGCTGGGCCGTGTATCTCTTTTTCGGTGGCGGTCAGCCGATCATATGAAAACTTGCGGGCCCAAACATATCGAAAGATCGTGTAAATAAAATAATTTATCGAATGTATCGTTCTTTCGCTTGCATTTTACATACTATTTATTCTATCCCCGGTGCGTTCTCGCACTTTCCATCACTCCTTGTTGCGATCGTCCGTGAGCAGCATTTTCGACATGTACGGACCGTCCAATTCGTAGCCGATCTTTCTGTAATAATTCCGCGTCCCGACCCCCGATATAACGGCTATTTTTTCGGATCCGTGTTCCTCGCGGGCTATACGCTCGGCCTCCTCCATGAGCAACATTCCGAAGCCTTGATGTTGAAATTTGGTAGGATCGCGAGCGTTCACCGGTACCACGCTGCCGTAAACGTGGAGCTCTCGGACTATCGAACATCTTCCCTTCAGTTCGGATCTGAAATTGTCGTTTGCACTCTCGTAACAACGGAATGACGAGCTCGCGTGATTTCGGTGGCCGAGACGTTGCGAAACTCACCTGAACGTTTCGTCGGAACACTTTCGCAGTCTCAGCAGGCCAACGAGTATATCCTGAGTGGGATCCTCGTACGAGAGGAACGTTTCCCAGCCGTTGTTGGCCGTGTAGTCCCGGCGAATGAGCTCGATCTCGTACGGCTGTACCTTGTTGTGAATCTCCTGAATTCCGACCTCGCGAGTCCGCACGTCACGGCAATCCGTGCCGAAATCTTTCATACGCGCGAGGGCCAACTCCCGAAGATTGCCGTGCTCCACGCCAGAGCTTAAGGAGTGAAAAGCAGTCAGAATTTTCGAAAATCATTTTTTTTAATTATATTTTCTTGAAGTATGTTTCGAAAATATTCCCTGAACATTTCAAGTCAATCCGATGAATAGTTTCCGGGATATTCCACAATTAGTGAAGGGGCGTCGATTCTCAACGTACAGACGCGACTGACAAACACGCAAACGATAATACCCGGGAAGGCAGAATGCTTCGAGGACAACAAATTGATATTTTGAAAGCTTCCACATCGGCAGAAGCCCTTTGTATGGGCCAGGAATTGATGTTTCGATGTAAGTAATTTTTAATTAGTATTTCTATACATAAATTAAATGTAAAATTGGAAAACTCTTTCAAAAATGTATTACTCGAAAACTATGAACTTTAGCAAAATTTTATAAAGAATACTTTCGTTTGAAAATTGCCCAAAATGTTTAAAAATAATAATTCATCCCGAAAAACTTCAATTTTTTGAAAAATTGTTTTAACAATTGGCTATAAACAATTGAATGCTCGACTTTTCGGCAAAAAATTGTGATATTCGGATTCAGCGGATCAAAATACATTAAAAATTTTAGCTTCATCCATCGAGTTCAAAATTGTACGAACACATAATACCATATCCGTGTCGAAAAACTTTAAACGTGTTTTTCTCGAAACTATGTTTTTCAAGTAGGTGATCACTATAATTCAAAAACCACTCGACGGATTTTGATTAAATTTGGTCTGCTTATCGATAGTATTAAAAACTAGTCCTTAATCGGCTATGAGTGAAGTAGGCGAAGGCAGGATCCTGGGAATGATAAGGGGCGGAGAACGAACAACTAACATTAAAAAGGTAATGGAGGAAACAATCGAAAAAAAGAGAGACCAGGATATACAAAAGGATTGGACAAAAATCGATAAGTCGAGTTTCTGCGAAATATATAAACACTTGAAAGAGGAAATTGGAAGAGAAAAATATTGGGAAGAGAAAGATGTAAGGGGGGACCTGAAGGAAGAGTGGGCCCGGATTAGATGCGGCAATCTGGGAAAAATAGGAAATAAGGGATTTAGGAGGAGAGAGCGCGGAATCTGTGGCCAGGAGGAGGAAAGCATGGAGCATATATTGACATGCGGGGAGGCAAGGGGTAAAATAAAAAAAAAAAGAATGGGTAAAGGCGGTGGACGAATGAAGAGGGGGAAAAATTGGGGAAGCCTTAAGATGGTGGCTAATAAGAACACTGAAAGGCAAAATAATAACTAGTGTGTGCGAATACGCGAAGGCTTTTAGAGCGCTTAAAAGGGAGATGGAAAAAGGAAAGGAAGCGAAGAGGAAAAGGTCGCTGATAGAGGGCGGAAGACGATGGAACGGGATATATGGCAATGTAATATATGCGAGATTACAAGAAAGATAATAGAGATAAGTATTAGAATTAAGGGGTAAGGCCACTGTAAATTTTTTGAAAAATCGATTTTTTTTTATTGGCTTAAAAAATAGTTTAAACCCTCTAGAATAAGAAAAAAAGGTCCTGTGCGACCCAAACAAACCCAAACAAACCCAAACAAACTATTCGCAAAACTTTAAACGCGTTTTTCTCGAAACATGGTTTTTCAAAATGGCACGCAGCATAACTCGAACAATTTTCATTTTTTTTACTTGAAATTTTAACCAGATGTGAACATTTACATTATCTTGAGAATGTCGATCGGAATTTTCAAGAACTTTATTTATTGATTTTTTATTAACAAAAAATTTGCCGTTTTTTTTCGTCAAAAATCAATTTTTTTTTTCAAACGCACGCCAAATCCACAAAAATTGATACTTTTTAAAATCCGATCGACATTCTCTAGCTATAGCCCTCTAGATTAATGGTTTTTTTTTTGTTCTAGATTCAAAAGTGCACCAGTGGTGCTGCGTGCCGCGGAGCCCTGGAAGCAAAACATGTCCCGGGAAGATAGCTGTGGAACCGCCATTTTGTTTTTTTTTACTGTAAAAAAATTTTATAATAAAGTTTAATGTATGCCCGATAACACCATTAAAAGTTTTTTTTCAAATACCTTCAATTTCGGGAGCAAAAAATTAGTAAAAAAACCTTTTTTTTTGGGCCGTTACAGTGGCCTTACCCCTTAAGGATGGACATGTACAAAGCGGTAACGCTATATGGAAATAAATTTAAAAAAAAAAAACTAGTCCTTAATCGAAGGATTTTCATTTTTGTTGAAAATTTCTATTTTTTTTTTAACAATAAACGAGCGATTTTTTGGTCGAAAATCAAAAGTTATCTGTCGGAAGCCGCCATTTTGTTAATTATAAAAAAAAGCTTCGATTAAGGACTAGATTTATTATTAAACTAATGATTTTTTTGGTTTTTTGATTTCAGACGATCCAGTAAAATTGTATGATGGTCACCGCAAAGCACTACATGCCGAAGAGGGTCCGACAAAGATGGCGATATTTTTATAAATAATCAATATTTTTCTTTGAAAATTTGTACGAGTCAAGTTGGAATATATCATAAAAAGTTTGTGCAACCACTTTTGTAAAACAAACTTAATTTGTATACAAAAAAAATGATTGCAAATGCTCGTTTTTTCAGGCCTCTGTCTGCATCTCATCCCTTAACGAGGAAAATCATAGTAAGCGCGTTGAAGATAAATCGACGTTTATTTCCGCGTCGAAGAAATGGCAATTCGCTTACCTGACGAGCGGCATCGGTATGTCTCTTTGAACGCGATAGACCCGAGTCCAGGGTGGAATGAGAGCGAGAATCCTAGCGATCAGATCAACGAGAGTACTCGGCGGATAACTCTTGTATCTTCCGGTTTTCCAAAGCTCGTAAAGTCCCGTGCCGCGAATAACGAGGGTCGGATAGATCTTGAGGCCATCAGCTCGAAAGGCGGGATTCTCGAAAAATTCCTGCAATTTTTCGCCCAATCGATATCAGTCGGTACTCGGGGAGAATGACAAACCCGGAGTACGAGGCCACGATCTACTCACGACGAACTGTTCGATGTCGCGCTCGATATCGACGTTCGGAAGATCGGGCATCATGTGAGCGATCACTTTGAAACCGGCATCTTTGGACAATTGGAAACTCTCGCATACCGCGCGAACCGTGTGCCCCCTGTTCGTGTCACGAGCCACGTCCTCGTAGACCGACTGCACGCCGATCTCCAATCTCGTACAACTGCGACAATCGAGTTTTAAGGGGTAAGGCCACAGTAGAATTTTCCAAAAATTGATTTTTTTTTCGCTAAAACGGTGCTTTAACATCGTAAAAATAAGTTACTATTCGATTTATAAGAAGAACATTTTTTTTCACCGACTTTGAGCGTATAACACCTCTGGCACTGCCAGAAGCATATGTAAAACTTTAAACGCGTTATTCTCGAAAGAGCTTTTTTCCAATTGACGTGACAAATAACATCAAGAATTTTCACTCGATTCACTTCAAATTTAAAAGTTATGTTCCTAATTGCATTTCGCAAAGCAGTACGTACGGAATTTCTGATTAATCGAAAACTTTTCATTTTATGAGCAGTTTTATACGAAATGTTTCACTGAAAGTTCAAATTCAATTGAAATTCAAGTTCAAATACCTACAACTTTTGAATAAAACAATATTTTTCAAATTCCGTACGTACTTCTCCAGGTATTCTGATGTAGATTGTCGAGAATTTTTGTTTTTCGTTCTAGGTAAAAAATTGTGAATGCTAAACGTTACGCCGCGGAGCGCCTAAAAAAAAGATAAAAGAAAATATTAGTAGTCGGCCATTTTGTAAATTGAAAAAAAATATATTTACTAACAGCTTGATATTTATGGGGAGGGTAGGGGTTTGCACTTTTGAAAAATCGATTTTTTTTTTGTTTTTTTCTTATAGTTAAACATTTCAAGAATATAATCCCAAAATTTCAAGTCAGTCAGAGCAAAATTCTCGAAGTTATTGACTATTTAGTCCCGCTCCTCTAACACTGTAGCTCCGACTTCTCTAAACCTCAAACGTCTTTTTCTCGAAACCACTTTTTCAAAGTCCGTGTTCACTGCCATTTGAAAACTACATGACCGATTTATTTCAAACTTGGTACACACTTTCTACATATAAAATACCTACATATAAAATACCCAACGGTTAGTTTGAGATTTTTTTACATTGAGGGGGTTTTCCACCCCCACAATGGCGGAATTTTTCGTGAAAAATAGCACTTTTCACTTTACATGACAACCAAAAATTTAGAAATGAAAAAAAAAAAAAATTATCAACGTCCGGGGGGGGGGGGGGCGGATTTGATGATACTTTGACTAAATTTTAATGGTACTTGATTTCAGATAATTTCTAACTGAGATACACTGAACACCGCAAATCGTGTTTTTCCAAAGGCGTTCTTGGAAAAGCTTTGTCACCAGCTTGTTTGTGGATATTTTCAAGTACACATTTCACGGAATTTTCTTGAAATGACACTCAACAATGTACAAAAGGTTTCAATAAATTTACTCTATCCATATAGATGAAAAAATCGCAAAAAAGTGTTTCTTTCACGCTGAAACCCGTACCCTCCCCTTTATATTAACTAGATGTGTAAATAATTTTCTGAATCACTTTTTCATACGAAAAAAAATTGTTCAATTCGCACATGATTTTATACCCGTTACTGTGGCCTAACCCCTTAACGTATTTTGCAATGCGAAGTCAATTGAGGAATCGGATTACGATGGCGGCTCGAATAATCCGACTTTCAAATGCAATTTGTAAGATGCCTGAACAACCGATCGACCTGCGGAGTCGTACTGTATTGAGGTGTTTGATAGAAAGTGAAAAACGATTTTTACAATTGTTACATGGTAAAAATCGCCATGAAGGCGCCCAGCTACTGGTCCTTTTTTTCAGAGGTCGGAATGATGTACGCCACACGTTTTTAATTGTTCGAAAAAAAAAATCCAAACTTATTATAAAATATTTTTATACCTAAGCATGAACAAAGCAATTTTCGAATTATTATGAATATTGCACAACAGCATTTTTACGAAAGTTCGACACTACTTTTCAAAACTCTGTCACTATGCGAACTTTCCCAAAATTTAATAATCACTCGATTATTTGATATAAAAGCGTATTTGAGGCACGAACGAGAATTTTCGTTCGTCGCTTAATGCAACTCAAATTGAAGAGGAAGGTTCAATATCTGGCGCAGAATTCGCAGATTAAAGCTAAACTTATGATTACAACGATAGAACTGCTAGGAAAGCTTCAATCGCGTTTTTTCTCTAAATGATGCTTTTCAAAACGGTGAACACGATTTCTCGACATCTAATCAAAGAATTGACTTAAAATTTCGTACACTCATTCAGTGTAATACTAGTTTAGTCGTGACCGACGTTTTTCTTCTTTACATTTTTTTTCATTAGATATTAACAATAATGAAGTGATTTTTCCTTGAAGAACCACGAAAAAGATTTAAAATTGATTTTTTTAAGATTGAAAGACAATCACAAAAAAAAAGCTTGGTCAAGTCGTAGCCAATATTATCTATTTTAAGAAAAAAAAAAAACTCGTTTATTTCGTCTCTTTTTGTTTGAGTACACTGTTGAGCCCCTCACGATTGAAAGTTCTCCACGAAATTGTTTATCACTCCTTTGATTTTCCATATTTTCAATGAAATTTAGTACACAACTTTGTCAATATACATAAAAATAAATGTCCAAACGATTTTTCAGTCATCTTACTGATTATTTCAAAATTCATTTTATAACACGATCTTCGGGTTCCAATTTCTCGACATCCAATCGACGAATTGACTTGAAATTTAGTACACTCATTCAGTGTAATAGTAGTTTAGTTTTTCTTCTTTACATTTTGTTATTATTAGATATTAACAATAATGAGATGATTTTTCCTTGAGGAACCAAAGATTCCAAATTGTTTTTTTTTTTTAGATTGAAACCAAAAAAACTTGGTCAAGTCGTAGCTAATATTACGTATTTTAAGAAAAAAAAACTCTTTTATTTGGTTCCTTTTTGTTCGAGTACACTGTTGAGCCTCTCACGATTAAAAATTCTTCACAAAATTGTTTATCATTCCTTTGATTTTTCATATTTTTCCACGAAATTTAATACCCAACTTTGTCAATAAAATAAATGTCCAAACGATTTTTCAATAATCTTACTGATCCTTTCAAAATTCATTTTATAACACTGATTTTCAGCTCGTCACAGTAGGCCAACTCCTCAATAAAACAACTAGACTTTGGTCAGCATCTCACTACGATATTCATGATCCATTAATTATTGGAATCGTTCTATACTTTTTATAATATACGTAAATACAGTGCAAAACCGCAAATGGATCGGTTCTTTAGTTTCTTCACACCCAGATAAAAAAATAAGATACTTTTGCGACGCGTTTGCAGCATTCTCTTAAAACGTTTTGCAACATGTTCCACGTCCCTGAATCATGGCTCTTCGTGCAAATAACAAAAGCAACTCCATTATTGACCGGTAATTTCTATTAATTCGCTTGCTTTTTGTTCTCACCCATAACGAAGCATATCGGACAGATGCTTTTTGAGGCAATAGTCCGGACGCGTCTCGATAGTGATGCCGATACACTTCGTTCTGCTGCGCTCGGAATATTTCACCGCCTCGTCCACGTTGTTGCTGACGTGGCCGGAGAGCGCGTCGTGCAAGTTCCTTATGAAATAATCTCTGTAGTCTTCCGGCAGCGACATAAAAGTGCCTCCCATCACGATAAATTCGACCTTGTCGACGCTGTGGCCCAATTGTTTCAACTGAAAAAGCGAAGAATGAGTTTTGTCGCGTTTATCGTTCCGCGGAGTTGTAGAAAAGTCAATTTTTCAATGAAAACCTGCTCGACTCGATGCCTGGTCTGCAGGAACGGATCGTATCTCGCTCGAATCGCTCTCATGGACGTGGGCTCGTATCCTGTGTAAGACTGAGTGGAATACTCGAAGTCGGAGTCTGGTCCGCCTGGACAGTAGACGCAGATATTTCCGGTCATATTTATATGGGGACATCGGTGAGGTTTGCACATCACTGCTACCACCGCGATCTGCGTGAACGAAGCGACTCGTCAGCCCAAAAGTAATCGACAAAAGAGTAATTTTATTCGTTACTTCGTGTAGCAACTCACTCCGCTGGCCGTTCTTATGGGTTTCGCTTTGAGTTTGGGGACCAGTATGCTTTTGGCGTTCGCCGGAACCGACGCTATGATGTCGACGAGCCTCGGCGATGATTCCAGTCCGTACTTCGCGGAGATACGCGTCTTTAGTTTGTTGAGGTCGACGTCTCTGTGCTCCTCGTGGGCGAGCAAGAGCTCCTGAATGATTTCGCCTATCGTCATGATCATTCGCTCCTCCTTGCTCTCTATGAATACTGAAGCAAAAATAACGCAGTCGGTAACGTTTAACGAGCGTTAAGGCCTTAGGCCACAGTAACGGATATAAAATCATGTGCAAAATATTTGTCTTCTATAATAAAAAGACATATGCCAACACCACAGAACAATATTTCGAGTTCGAGTTGAATATTTCGGGAAAAATGTTCAATATTTCGAGAAAAAAAATAATTATCGTGTTCTTAAAGCTAAAAATGTCATAAAAAAATATTTGCATCGTAAATATTAATATTTTTTATTGTTTATGTTATCTTCATTAACAAATAAAGGTGTTGGTTCATTCATAACTACTTAAAAACTTTGTTCGATTAAAAATTACTTCCAAATAAAAATTTGTGTTGCAGTATTGTTTTAAATGGGCCGCGCAAACTCACGTCATTGGATGTAGGAATGATATTGGATATAGGAATGCTGCCATATGTCTTCTTATTATAGGGGACAAATATTTTTTACGGAAAATTATTCTGTCTAAATTTCAATACAAACCCTGCAGTGTTAAAAGTTTCAATTTTAAAACCCATTATCTCCCAATCTAAATAGTCGTCTGTTCTAAAATTTCACTCAAACCTGCATAATGATATGAACAATGTCTGGTTAAAATTTGAACAAAATCTATAGATATCAAGATTGCACGCTCGTACTACCTTAAGGAGAGATATACACCTAGATGGTTGAGGTAGAGGATTTGAAAGCTATGAACATTCCGTCGACCTACACTATGGGCCTGATATCGATGATTCCATGCAAGTTGAGAAATTTCATGATTTATTCATTCCCAAATTTTCAAATGCGTTTTTCTCAAAACCACGTTTTTCCAATCGGTACCCAAAATTTCTCGAAAACCAATCAACCGATGCCTTGAGGTTTTTTGTGGTTATTCTATACACCATTATCTAGTACTTGTCATAGGATTTTTTTTGTCCGTTACTTAGTTTTTGTTTTATAGGCAAAATAATAACAAATTTTTGGCCCAAAAACCACTATTTATGTTCAAACGTCCGCCATTTTGTCATAAATCGATATTTTCAAAATCGGCTATGACAAGTACTAGATTATGGTATCTAATTTAATAATCTTTTTGGTTTTTTTTTTCAGATGACTTTTGAAGCAACGCCAGTGGGTACCGTATATGCAGATTTTTTTACGACGCTCCAAGGATCATACAATATCCTTGTATATTTTTGATATTTTTAAATAAAGAAAATTAAACATATTTTTGAATGTATATACTTTTAGGTAATTAAAAGCCCAATCCGAAATTTCAAATAGTTTTCTTTGAACAAATGCACAAAAATGACCTTTTTTCCGGCTTCTAGGTATACATCTCCCCTTAAGGGATCTGCATAAGCTTAAAATTCTAAGAGAACGATTTTTTAGCGCAGCTACATAGTTTCTGGTTTTAAGGTCAAGTGTCACAATGACCGAGCCGCCATGAGTACGAGAGATAGCTGATTTGCAGATGCCCAGTATCCTCCGAGAAGACTGATTTTTCGGAAAAATCAAAAGAAACACTTTACGCTCTAGTGAACGGAGAACGTCTTTCTCTTGATTGCCCGAAATGTGATCCATTTAGGAGAAAACTTGGCGGTAACTTCAATTTGCAACCAAAGTGTTGTAAAAATTCAAAAAATTGCCCGAGTTGAGACGATTTTTGCGGAGAGACTGTGCATTGCACTACGGTGCATCTTCTTTTTTCGCGTTTTTCTCGAAACTATGTTTTATGAAAAGATGTAAATCGTATCTCAAAATTTGGACAGAGCACAACTTATAACATTTCCTATCGTATGACCGGATGGTTATATAATATATACATCCATTTGTCAATAAAGAATGTTAAAGTTCTTTTTTATGACCAAAAATTGAACTTTTTTTAGGCAGCCTGCCATTTGCGGAATTTTCAAACTTTGCAACGTGACATGAAACTGTGAGAGAGATGAAAGCAAGACGAAACCGAGATATTAGGCATTAGCCTCATCTAGCGCAAAGAAATCCGTTTTCTGTAAAATCGGAGAACGAAATGTAAAACATCGTTGAAAGCGATTTCTCCAACAATTTCTAGGTTATGTTGACGCTGCATAGCGTCTCGATGTTTTTTCATTCTCGTGTGCATATTGTATACGTTGCTCGTACGTTAGACAATCCAATTTTCTTTACCTTTGCGTTTCCGCACCATTGCGAAAAGATTCCAACGGTGTCCGTTAATAACCAAAGCCGACGAGAATTTGCATCAACTTTTATAAGTACCAAAGTCGCATTTATTTGACCGTACGCTTGTTTTTAGCACGTTGGACACGTGGTTTGTGTGCAATGTGCAGTATTGCGCACCGCGAATGCCAGCGAAAAAAGAGACGCTCACCGCCATCTAGTCGTTCGTCGTCAAAGTCCCAGCGCGCAGAATACCTACGGTCGGTAAGGAAGGAAATTCCGATCGAAAACTGCAAAGCAGCTTTTCTTGTTCAGTGGCTCTCAAACCGACGTGACACTCGCTTCTTTGGTAACGAAAATAAACGCGCAGGCAGTGGAAAAACACACATATATCTGCAAGGACCGATTGAAGAAAAAAACACTTTTTCCAAAGTCTATAACAATGATTTATTCGCAGATGCCATCAAACGAGAATTACATATACGCGATCTCATTCGTTTCCCGTAGCGTTTTTCACTCAACTACAATGCTGCATTGCATATAATCACGTTACTTGTCTCGTGTAAAGTTTGCCATAAAATTCGCAACTTCACACGCGGGATGCAACGCTCGCGTGATCTCGACGAAAGCAACGCGACATTCCGACTGGGGCTAAATCGAAGAAAACACACGCGTTGGCATTGACCGGCAATTGCGAATCGCGAAATCGTACAAATCGTCCTCGTCGTTCGATCGAAATCCGAACGAATCGGCGTGCGAAGTACGCGTTTTCTTTTGCTTCGCAGCTCGCGCTCTCGGGTGTAACAATTGTCTAGGAACTTATTTAGTACGTATGCAAGAGAACGCTCACGAGGAAGACACTTGCATCTTCATCGGCCATTTGTCCTCTTAATATTCATCGTCGAGTTTTTCAATCTATCAAACTGTCTCGCGTAAATTCTCGAGATCGATAACACTTTGTTTTTCGTATGTTCATTCAACAATTGCAAACATCGAACATCTAGTTGTCCATTGCTAAATATCAATGAGGTAATTATCCAGGCGTACTTATAATACTAATCGCTCGCAGATTTGATAATTATACGACGCAAAGCACGCACACACATATATGCGCAAGAGGCTCGGCGGGGTAATACGGGTCGGTCGAAGTTTCGAGTGGGGTAATACGGGTCGGTTGGATTTCTCGGCAGGGCAATGAGGGTCGGTCGTGCCTGCGGGCTCATAGCGATTGGAACGTGCGAACATTTTTGTTTTCTTCATTCTGGCAACCGTGACCGCACCCCATGACGCATGCTGCCGAAATTACGACAATCGTACAAAGCACACGTGGCCATCGGGCTGTCCGAGTAAATCATCGATGTTTGTTTTACGAACTATGGAAATTAATTAGAAATGAGATGAAAAAAAAGCATTCTCACTTTTCTTCTCTCGCTTCTGTAATTCATTACCGATCGAGCCAATCACGCGCCTCTACACAAATAGCCTATCATGAACACGTTTTTAACATTTTTCATTGTTTTCCTTTTTTTCTTTGCGTTTTATCTACTTTTTTTTAATAATTAAGATCGATTGTGCAATTTGTCGATCTCGGGATTGATCGTCAATCTGATACGACGGCTTGTTGCTCGTGTGCTTTAATCGCTTTGTTTTTATCCATTCGACATTGTTTTACAGTGTTGGGTACACGTGTGTCCGTGCACGCGCGCTATAACGTATAATCACAGCCCATTGCACTAATTTCATCGTGACGTTTGATCAATGGTTTTAATATATGTAGAATTATTATTATTATTACTATTATTGTTATAAATAGGAAAGAAGCTCTTCTTTCGATTATCGTATTGGGAAGCGAATTAAGCATTGCTCGCGATCAAAACCGTCTCGCAAAGGATCATCGTCGTTTTTGCAATAGCTTGCCCTTTTTGTTCGCTCTTTTTTGGAAGCTCGCGTATCATTACGTGTTCACCATGGAGACTTTTTTATTGGATACATCGATGATTGTGCTGGCACGACGTAAGATCCTAAAGCTTACAATCGAATAGTCGTTCGCGTATAATTGTACAATCGAGAAAGAAAAATCCGTTGCACAAATTGATTGAAAGTCGATGTATGGATTTGGCGATTTGTGAGTTAAGGCGTTACATCTATGAGTAGACTTTTTTCTTTTATTCGCTTAAATTATGTGTTAACGTCACAAGAATAAAAAGTAAGATAAAAAAAAGGAAGTATAAGCGGAATAATGAGAAAACACATTTTCAGAATTCTTTTTCCGAAGCACTGAGGAGCGCTTCGAAATGCTCGAAAGAGCTTAGACGGTGGAGGTAGAGTACACACAGTTTGCAGTGGTTTAGTCCAGTGGGTGTACAAAAAATATACAACGACCTATAACAGCTGAAGACCTGCTATCAAAATGCTTCGGTGGGTACACGCATAAGTCAACTGAGAGCTTCCATCCCGTTGTGTGGACGGGCTCCTAAATCAATTTTGACACTTTTAGGGGGGCGAGGCAAAAATTTGCTGATTTTCCTTATTTTTTTTTAAGGAAAGATTTAATCACCTTATTGAGACTTAGGGTATGTTTTGGTTACTACTTTTGACTGTTACGTGGTGTTTTTTTTTTTTTTTTTTATTAAACTTTGAAAATAGCGGAGGTATAGCACGGTCTTCTAAACTGGCGTGACTAGCTAAAAAACTACTCGACCATTCTTGAACATTTTTTAAAAGTATTTTTTTTTATTATTGCAGACCGCATCCATTTTTTGAAAAATTCAATATTTTGGTTTCAAAGCGTACATTTCATTGATTTTCAACACTTCACACTTTTTCTTGGTTCATATTCTGCGTATGAGTGTTAATGAAAGAAAAATCTTCGTTGGTTTTTTTTTCAGATTAAAATACTATCGACGCTACGTGTCACGCCGTCTGACAACATCCGCCGTAACCCGTTTAGAAGGCCGTGCCATAGCTCGGCCATTTTTGAAGATTAATAATAATAAAAAATACCATGTAACAGCCAAAAGTAGTAATAAAACATAACCTAAGTTTCGAGAATGGTGAAGGAATCTTTCATTTAAAAAAAAATTATGAAAATCAGGAATATTTTGCTCGTCCAAAGGGATCCCTCCCCCCTTAAACGCGTTTTGCTCGAAATCACGTTTTTCGAATCGGGAGAACGCATAATTCGTGCAATTTTCATCCGATTGACTTGAAATTCAAACTGTAGCTCCTTAAATAGATTCTCTAAATAAATACACACGATTTTTACGATTCATCAACAATTCTCGCTTTTGTAAACAAAATAAGACAGATTTTTTAGCAAAAAAAAAAACGAGTTCAAAATCGTGCCATTTTGTAAAAAAACCACATTTTATAATAATCGTGTGTACTTGGTCACACGATTATTATATCACACACACTACCTCGGCCATTTTTAAAGATTAATAATAATAAAAAATACCATGTAACAGCCAAACGTAGTCATAAAACATAACCTAAGTTTCGAGAATGGTGAAGGAATCTTTCGTTTAAAAAAAAAAATGATGAAAATCAGGAATATTTTGCTCGTCCAAAGGGATCTCTCCCCCCTTAAACGCGTTTTGCTCGAAATCACGTTTTTCGAATCGGGAGAACGCATAATTCGTGCAATTTTCATCCGATTGACTTGAAATTCAAACTGTAGCTCCTTAAGGGGTAAGGCCACTGTACATTTTTTGAAAAATCGATTTTTTTTATTGGCTTAAAAAATAGTCTTCGCAATTTCTATATAATAGTTTTCAAAAAACTATATCGCACTTTCTATATAATAGTTTTCAAAAAACTATTCGCAAAACTTTAAACGCGTTTTTCTCGAAACATGGTTTTTCAAAATGGCACGCAGCATAACTCGAACAATTTTCATTTTTTTTACTCGAAATTTTAACCAGATGTGAACATTTACATTATCTTGAGAATGTCGATCGGAATTTTCAAGAACTTTATTTATTGATTTTTTATTAACAAAAAACTTGCCGTTTTTTTCGTCAAAAATCAATTTTTTTTTTCAAACGCACGCCAAATCCACAAAAATTGATACTTTTTAAAATCCGATCGACATTCTCTAGCTATAGCCCTCTAGATTAATGGTTTTTTTTTGTTCTAGATTCAAAAGTGCACCAGTGGTGCTGCGTGCCGCGGAGCCCTGGAAACAAAACATGTCCCGGGAAGATAGCTGTGGAACCGCCATTTTGTTTTTTTTTACTGTAAAAAAATTTTATAATAAAGTTTAATATATGCCCGATAACACCATTAAAAGTTTTTTTTCAAATACCTTCAATTTCGGGAGCAAAAAATTAGTGAAAAAACCTTTTTTTTGGGCCGTTACAGTGGCCTTACCCCTTAAATAGATTCTCTATATAAATACACACGATTTTTACGATTCATCAACAATTCTCGCTTTTGTAAACAAAATAAAGCTGATTTTTTAGCAAAAAAAACGAGTTCAAAATCGTGCCATTTTGTAAAAAAAAACACATTTTATAATAATCGTGTGTACTTGTCTAGCAAAACTAATGTAAATGAAACGAAATTTTTTCTCTTCTGGGTGCTGAACCATAGAAGTTCTGCGTCCTCCCGCAGAGCGCCTAAAAAGCAGGACTGACAAGGAACATCACTTTCGTGTCCTCCTATTTTGTTGAAACTTTTTTATGTGGAAGTGTTTAAAAAATTAAGAGAGACGAATTTTTCTTATCGACGGAAAAACGGTTTTAAGAGGTAAAACGCACCCTCGAAAATAGGGATGTTTTTCGTCGATAACGTTATCGTTCTCGTCTCCAATGTATAGTACACAAAAAAATAAACATTGTTGCAATTTGAAATTTGTTTATATCTCGTACCGTTGAAACGCTGTCGACGAAAAACGAAAAACATCCCCATTTTTGAGGGTGCGTTTCCACCCCTTAAAACCGTTTTTCCGCCGATAAAAAAGATACGTATCTCTTAGTTTTTGATTCTCTTCCACATAAAAAAGTTTCAACAAAATCGGAGGAGGTTACCGGGGTGTTCCTTGTGAGCCACCACTTCCTTGCGTTTTTCATAATTTTTTTTATATACGTTCACACTTGTACAATAAACCCTCCAAGCCTAAATTCCGACAACTTTTTTGGTCTAAAAAAAAAGAATTGCCAAAAAAGTTATATTTTTCAGCGAGCCACACAGATGTAACGCCTCAGGCAAGAATGAATAAACAATTGGGAGTACACTTTGTACCACGATGTTGAACAATCGTGACATTCTGAGGGTAAACGGCATCGAAATATTTCCCCTAAGCCAGCAACATCGCGAACGTCAATATAAAACATCATCGTCATTTTGTGTGTTGCTATTGTTCAATTTCGTTATACAGTTCGAGAGTTACCAAAAATGGCAACAAGTTTGTTGGATATGTCTCGCGTGTACGAATGGGACTACGCTTCGGCGTCTCCGCGAGTTCACGGTACGCGACTACTTTATTAGTGCAGCGTGCCGTTACGTGTTTCACTAAAACGGTATTCAAGTTGTAACGATGAAGTATCAGGGCCGAGGATCAGGATGCTATAATGCTAATTCTACTCGCCCTGCCTTTCGCACTCGTTTTCTCTATCCCTTTCTTTCTCGCTCTCGCTCGTTGATTATTTCCTGTAGTCGTTAAAGATGTAGAGATTATCATTTAAAGAGACGTTCATCTGAGGGTATCGCCGCCATGATAAAGCCCCTAATAGAATTGGCTTTAGCGATAAACAGTTTACTACGAGATTACAGGCCTTTTGAGTCCATCCTACGGGAATGATAATGTCATTTTTTTTTCATCCGTTCGACGTGCCACGAAGTACATTTTTTTTTGTTTTTTTTTCTCTTCTAGTGATTGTATCTTTTTGAAGTTTGCTCGAAAAAATTGAAACAAGAGAAGGAAAATGAAGAGAGAAAACGCGAGAGGGAAGGAGATTAAGGTTGGCGCATTGCAGGTGCCCAACTCCCCCCATACCAAACTCTGTATCTCTGTATCTCTCTCTCTCTCTCTCTCGCTCTTTATATATATATATATATATATATATATATATATATATATATATATATATATATAATATATATATATATACATACATATATACACATACATACACTCACACACATACGTATTCATATTTCATACCATAAAACGTGACCAAAATTACGTTTTTTCCCATTTGAATGAGGCTTTACGTATATTATTCACTTTCTCCACAGTGGAGAAAACCTAAATCCTCGTCCCAAAGAGATGAAATGAGATTAGTAATAAGCCTGAAAAAGTGCGCAATATACACACCCACACCCACACAAACCCACACACACACACACATACACACACACACACACACACACACACACACACACACACACACACACACACACACACACACACACACACACACACACACACACACACACACACACACACACACACACACACATGTATGTATGTATGTACGTATGTATGTATATATAGGGTGTTTGGTACATGGACCGACACCATTTTTTGGGCGATTCGGTCCATGTGCCAAACTATGCTGTTCGGACTATTTGCTATTTTTTTCACCCTTAGACCAATGTCCTAAGTGTCACGATAATTAAGATATGGCCTTATTCACTTCTTTTAATTACCCAAAATTTCGCCTTCAAATCGTCATAACTTTTTTGTTTGTGGTTGTAACAGAACGAAATAACTTTCGTTTTATTCTGCAATGTATGTTTATTATAAATGAATCATTATTTGATACAATTGTTGTCAAGAAAATAATTCATGAGCTTCCAAAGTCTGAAAAATGTGTAAATGTACGAAAAATGTCAACTTATAAATTCAACAACAAAAACCAAAAGCTATTTTACACTTAGCTATGGTTTGAAAAGTTCTCTAGTTTATACCATTTCCAACGGTATGCTACATGTCATAGAAATCCTTTATTATGTGGTCAAAATAGCGAGAATAAGTTTTTTTAATTATTAATATAGAAGATGAAATTTTTCATAAATTTACACATTTTTGTGTAACCAATTGCATAAAATAATGATTTACTTATAATAAACGTAAAAGTTATGACGATTTAAAGGCGAAATTTCGGGTAATTAAAAAAAACGAAAACAATCATATGTCAATTACCGCGACACTTAGGACATTGGGTCTGAGGATGAACAATTTAGCAAAATATCAAATAGCCAAAATTACCCCCCCCCCCCTAATCCCCCCAACAAATGGTCGGTCTATGCGCCAAAAACCCTATATATACATATATGGGTCATTCCATGTCAAATCGACAAATTTTTTACCTGACCCCCTTTGATTTCGCTGAAAATTTTCTATCTTTTTCTACCCCCCGAAAGTTATTTTTCAGAATTTTTTCAAATTTTTTTTCCCGACTCAAAAAAAGTTATGAATTTTTGAAAAAAACCGCTCTTTTATTTTTAAATTGCCAGAACTTTTTCAAAAATTGACCGTTTGGGAACTTTTTTTTTTCAAAATTTTTGTTTTTAAATGTAGTTTTCGAAAAAAAATATGAAAAAAATTTCAGAATCCCAGATATATGAAATATTTTAGTTTTTTTGAAAAAACCGTAATTTTCTCAAAGTCCGACCGTTTTTTTTTTGTTTTTTTTTTGCTCTAAAAATACTTCAACTAATTCTGCAATGATCCCCGTTAATCAAAAGATGTGACGACAATCGCTTCTAATTTTTTTTCTTGATTATAAAAAAAATTTTGTTGAATTTTTGCTGATTTTATATAACTTTGTTATGAAATTTTTTTAATTTCCTCGTGAAACCTCAAAAGTTGAAAAATAAAATTTTATTGGAGAATTTCAAGTGATTATCGTCCAAGAAATTGTTATTTTAAAAAAAAAATAATTTTTTTCTCTCATTGACGTTATTTTTTTACTCTTATGGACGTTTTTTTTTGGTACTGAAATATGACAACTTCAAAAATACAATGGGTTTAAAAGTTACCTCCAGTTGATACAATGTGATAATTTAAGAGCTATCGATTGTCGGTAAAAAAGATATCATCTACATTTCATTTAAATAATATGGAGGTTATGTTTTCAGAATAATTACATTGTCGTTGTGTTCATCGTGTCACGTAGACTTACTATTGCTAAATAAAGTACCTATTATTTATCATAAAGTGCTGTTAATTTATATTTTGTTAACGAGTGATTACAATGCCGAAGTTTTTTGATCGATGTTGCAATCCATTTAATTTGGAGAAGCATAGAAAAAAAATATCCCTGCGAAATTTACCGGAGCATTTAGCAATTCGATACAATTTGTCGACTGATGAGCGAATATGTAGTTCATGTTATAAAAAAATGCTTCAGCCCTCTGTTGACAATACTTCTGATGAAAGTTAAATAAAAGATAATATAATTTGAACACATACAAAAAAATGTTTTTAATTTATTTAAAGATGTTAAGAGACGGTGAATTTATTTAAGAGTAAGAAAAGTCCTTTTTTTTTACTTTTTTGAAAAAAAATAACAATTTCTTGGACGATAATCACTTGAAATTCTCCAATAAAATTTTATTTTTCAACTTTTGAGGTTTCACGAGGAAATAAAAAAAATTTCATAACAAAGTTATATAAAATCAGCAAAAATTCAACAAAATTTTTTTTATAATCAAGAAAAAAAATTAGAAGCGATTGTCGTCACATCTTTTGATTAACGGGGATCATTGCAGAATTAGTTGAAGTATTTTTAGAGCAAAAAAAAAACAAAAAAAAAACGGTCGGACTTTGAGAAAATTACGGTTTTTTCAAAAAAACTAAAATATTTCATATATCTGGGATTCTGAAAATTTTTTCATATTTGTTTCGAAAACTACATTTAAAAACAAAAATTTTGAAAAAAAAAAGTTCCCAAACGGTCAATTTTTGAAAAAGTTCTGGCAATTTAAAAATAAAAGAGCGGTTTTTTTCAAAAATTCATAACTTTTTTTGAGTCGGGAAAAAAAATTTGAAAAAATTCTGAAAAATAACTTTCGGGGGGTAGAAAAAGATAGAAAATTTTCAGCGAAATCAAAGGGGGTCAGGTAAAAAATTTGTCGATTTGACATGGAATGACCCATATACACACACACACACATATATATATATATATATATATATATATATATATATATATATATATATTCATATTTTATACCGTGAAAATGTGACCAAAATTACGTTTTTTGCCATTCGAATTAGGCTTTGCATATATCATTCACTTTCTCCACACTGTAGCAAACGAAAGCCCTCGTCCCAGCGAGACCGAAGGAGATTAGTGATGAGCTTGCAAAAGTGCGCAAAAGTGTCTCTGTCCTACATTCGGGCGCAAAAAGACATTCCCCATTTTTACAGACAACGTAATTTTTTTTTCAGGGCGTAAATTTAGCAAAATTAACATAACTATAGATGAAGTGAAGAGGAGGTCTCGACTTTTATTTTGATGGACTTTTTTTTTCCCTAATGTGAATGAAGCAAGTGACAATGTTCGATGATGTAGAAAATATAAAAATTCTGGACATTTCGCGGGGTGAAAGTCTGTCAAGATGAATCATTTGGAGGAGCGGTCAATTGACATGTACACGGGGAGGCTGTAGGATTGTTCGATGAAATTGTTCGTCGAGGGAATGTCACGTCCCACGTTTTCTGGGTATATCGCCTTTCCATTCATCTCAACGAGTAGATTAGCCTAATTTATTAGTTCGCTTGTTAAACTCGAGCTTTGCCGAGCGGGTGGGTGTGTGTGTGTGTTGGGGTGTGCGGAGAACACAATTGATCGAACCGACCGGAGAACGTCCAGTGCTTCAACACTCGAACCCTTGTTAGTGCTGAGGGTTACGTGTACGCAGGGACGAAATTTCGTTGCTAATGCATCCGCCATTCGCGTATCGAATATTGTCACGGGCAGCGAGTGACCTGTGGTCAATTTTGGGGTCGGTTGGTCATTCTGAATTCGGTAAAGTTCGATTGGATTTCATCTTCGAAGGGAAGACTCTTTTTGGGCATTCGGATCGCTATGATAGAATGTTTTTTTTTAAGGGGTGAGATGCAGTCAGAATTTTCAAAAAATCGATTTAAAAAAAAACATTTTCTTGAAGTATGATATTTCGGAAATATTCCCTAAAAATTTCAAGTCAATTCGATGAGTAGTTTCCGGGATATTCTACAATTAGTGAAGTGGCGTCGGGTCCCCACGGCATGTAGCGGACGGCAGCTGCAAGCAAACGATAATACCCGGGAAGGCAGAATGCTTCGATGTAAGTAATTTTTCAATTAGTATTTCTATACACAAATCAAGTGTAAAATTGGACAACGCTTTCAGAAATTTTCAAAAATTTATTACTCGAAAACTATGAACTTTAGCAAAATTTTATAAAGAACACTTTCGTTGTAAAATTGCCCGAAATATTTAAAAAAAATAATTCATCCCGAAAAACTTTAATTTTTTGAAAAATTGTTTTAACAATTGGCTATAAACAATTGGATGCTCGACTTTTCGGCAAAAATTGTGATATTCGGATTCAGCGGATCAAAATACATAAAAAAAAGTTTAGCTTCATTCATCGAGCTCAAAATTTTACGAACATAAAATACCGTATCCACATCGAAAAATTTTAAACGCGTTTTTCTCGAAACTATGTTTTTCAAGTCGGTGACCACTATAATTAAAAAATCACTCGATGGATTTTTATGAAATTTGGTGTGCTTATTGATATAGCATTAAAAACTAGTCCTTAATCGTAGGATATTCATTTTGGTTGAAAATTTCTATTTTTTTAAACAATAAACGAGCGATTTTTTGGTCGAAAATCGAAAGTTATCCGTTAGAGGTCGCCATTTTGTTAATTAAAAAAAAGCTTCCATTAAGGACTAGATTTATTATTAAACTAATGATTTTTTTGGTCTTTTTATTTTAGATGATTCGGTAAAATTTTATGATGGTCACCGCAAAGCACTACATGCCGAAGGGGGTCCGACAAAGATGGCGATAGTTTTTATAAATAATGAATATTTTTCTTTGAAAATTTGTACAAGTCAAGTTGAAATATAACATAAAAAGTCTGTGTAATCACTTTTGTAAAACAAACTTAATTACTATAAAAAAAAAAAATCATTGAAAATGCTCGTTTTTCCACGCCTCTGACTGCATCTCACCCCTTAATCCAATTGAATAATGTGTTTGGGTGAAATTGGGCATGAGAATTTCATCGATTGCTTCTTGTTTGATGAAATCGAGGAGGAATGCATATATCTTTTTTTATTACGGAAGCTTTTCGCGCAGCTCGAATTTAGATTGAATTTCAAGAGCTCGATCATTTTTCTCATAATAAAGAACTCGTGATTTCCCCCCCCCCCCCCCCCCTTTCGGTAACCATGAGATGAGAAATTCAAAATAATTATTGAAATGTTAGCTTGGGAGCGAAATAGTTAACACTCAGGGGTTGAAAAATAAAAATGAAATATAATATACAGGGTGTCCCTCTTATCTTTGCCACCCGAAATAACTCGATAATTAACAACGTCGCAAAAAAATGTTCCAGACAAAAGTTGTACGGTGTGAAGGGGGCCAGCAAATGCGACCAATTGTTTTTTATTTCAGCGGACGCGCTGACGCACAGTGAAGGTCACCTCCACTTTTTCAACTGGAATGGTACATTTTTTTTCAACCAACTTGTGCCGTACCCCAAGCCGCATAAAAAACATTAAGGGCTCAAAGTCGTTCAAGGTCATTCAAGGTCAGTATCGACGATAAAAATCTAAATATCTCGGATCGCTACCAAATATTTGGTAGTGATCCGAGATATTTAAATTTGTATTTCATTTTAACGAGTGACCTTGAATGACCTTGAACGACTTTGACCCCCTAATGTTTTTGATGCAGCTTAAGGTGCTCCACAAGAAGGTTGAAAAAAATGTACCATTCCATTTAAAAAAGTGGAGGTGATCTTCACTGTGCGTCAGCGCTACCACCGAAATAAAAAAAAAATTAGTCGCATTTGATGGCCCCCTTCATACCGCACAACTTTTGTCTGAAACATTTTTTTGTGACGTCGATAATTACCGTGTTATTTCGGGTGGCAGAAATGAGAGGGACACCCTGTATACGATGAATCGAATGGAAGAAATATTATTTTACAGTATTGAGTGGATTGTTATTAAGGGTTAGGCTACTGTAAAAATGACGATCAGTCGTTCGTCGCTTGAGGCAATTCGAATTAAGGGCGGGGTAAAATATTGAAATTTTTTTTTCATTTTTTTAAATCTTTTAAATGAATGCATAATATATCAAGAATATTGTGTTAAACTTTCAAGTCGATCGGAGTAAAATTGACGAAGTTATGAGTATTTGAGCGTCTATTGCTCCATGCCGTTCTCTTCTCTTCTGCGTTTTTCAAACTGTTTTTCTGAGACTTGTCATATTTGAAGTCCGTGTGCACGATAACTCAAAATCCAAACAATCGCTTTGAAATTTTGCATAGTACTTCTTCACATAATTCACCAGGTATTGTCGAGAGCTTTTTTGTTTTTTTTATAATTACTAATTTTTCAACAACAAATTAGCCGATTTTTTTTAGCGAAAATCGGGTTTTTGGCTCCCAAGTGCTACGAAAAATCGGAAAAAAAATCCTCCCGTCATTACCTCGAGCAACATCTTCTTTAACAAATGCATTTTGATTTTTTTGTTTCAAATGATTCTGTTGCGAGTTATGGTGCACACCGCAAACCAACTTTTTTTCGAAGCGCCTCCGGGGTTTAATTTTCACTCGCTCAATTTTGAATATTTTGCAATGCAAATTTAGGAGAATGTTGTTCAAATGTTACTTTAATATATGAAAATTTTTCAATAAACGAACACTATTCGTTATGCCAAAAAAAAAATCTTAAAAACATGCCTTTTTTCGCCAAATTAACTTTACTCCGCCGTTAAAGAAGGTCCAACACATGGAACAGGAATCGCAGATTGAAGGTAAACTTATTATTACAACGATAGAGAACTGCTGGTCAAATTTTAAACGCGTTCTTCTCGAAACTATGGTTTTCAAATTGGTGTGAACGAGTTCTCGATATCTAATGAACGGATTGACTCGAAATTTGATACACTTATTCAGTGTAATACTAATTTATTAGTCTCGATCGACGTTTTTGTTTGTAGAATTTTTTTCATTAGTTATTTTTTCCCTTGAAAAATCGATTCAATATTTTTCAATATTTTCAATATTGTTTTTCTGATATTCAATATTTCTTTTATGATTGAAACACGATTCAATTTAATATTTTTTTTTCAATATTTCATTTAATATTTTTCATTCAATATTTCAATATTTTTTTTTATGATTGAAACACGATAACAAAAAAAAGCTCGGTCAAGCCTTGGCCAATATTATATAGTTCAAGAAAAAAAAATCGTTTTTTTGTTTCTGATCAAGCGGGTAGCTAAAATCAAGTACACCGTTGAGGCCCTCATGTTCAAAGGTCCTTTACGAGATTGTTTATAACTTCTTTAATCGTTGATATTTTTTTATGAAATTCGGTACACAACTTTGTTAATGTCGATACAAATAAATATTGAAACGATTTTTCCATCAACTTACTTGTTCCTTCAAAATTAATTTTTGTAAATAAGACTGATTTGGAGGTCGTCACAGTAGCCTAACCCCTCAAGTTTGAGCACAATAGACGAGTTTCTCGACCGTATACGACCGACGAGCTCGTTTGCGAGACGAGTGAGTCCTCGATCTCGAACTCACGACTACGAAGCTGCTTCGTTCGTCGTCCAAAAGAATTCTTCACTACGAAAAAAAAATGTACGATCAACTTGGTAGAAGAAAATAAAAAAATAAAAACATTCGATGGACTTTTCTTTTCGGCTAACACTGGCTCATTTCTAGACCTATATTTTTCTTTATCACACGTTGTCTTTCGTCTGAATGATTTGTAACGATCGATGCAAAATTGTGGCACGATTTTCCATTCGTTCGACGATTTTCTTCCTACTTATAATTTATACATGAGCCTATTTGGGCCTTTTCTCCGATGCCTAAGAATACAATTTAACAATCTTTCTACAACGAGAAAAATCGATCTACACGAGCTCTCGGAGGCATTCTATCCAGATTGAGTCAGCGTGAGTAATGTGCCAAAAAAGCGATGTAACGTGTAAACATTTTTTTTTTAACCGAGAAAATAACTATTAAAGTGACGAAAAATAGATACGAACATTTCTAAAGACTATTTTTTTTTTTACAAATGGAATTCTCATTTTTCAATGCACGTATTCCTGTCGAACTTTTGCGGAAATGAGTTCGAAAATTGTTTACGACGTAGCAGAGCGCGTTTAATGAAACGTGAATTGAAAAAAAAAGCATCGTTTACTTACGCAGCATTCGTTTTTTAGATTTTTTTTCTCTTTAACGCTAGTAAATTTTGCAAAATTCGCTGAACAATTTTAACTTTTCGCGCAATCTCTCGTGCAAAGTACCAACAATTCTCGTAACTTTACTCACTCGCACTTTTCTCAACCCTCAACAACGCAAAACATAAACCATCACAGCTGCGATACAAGCATATGATTATTTTTTTTTTGTAAGTCCTTTTTTTCCATTTTCTCCTCGTACGCAACACATCGTAGATTTCTTCGAAAACACAACGATATAAAATATTTCTCTAACGAACTATTGGCTATATAATTAACAATGATGTGTGTTTCTCGCGTGTACGTGTGTGCGAATATTCTGCTTATGCTTCGAAATTGCAAACGTTATCGTTATTATTAATGTAGACCATCGACGCCGATGGAAAAGAGAGTCTGCCATTTCTGTCCAAACTCAAATCAGTTACAAGCTCCATGACGATCAACATGACGTTGAGCACGAAACTCAACAAATCGAGGAAAAATCAACTGAGCTCGGCTCGTTCGGAAGGTTGAGCTTAAATAATAACAATTGCTCAATTGTTAAATTCCCTTAACACGCCATCGTATTTCGGCATTAAGGGGGGACACGACGGTGACGGGTTAAAAAAAGTCGATATTTTTTGCACTTTCTCAAAAATGTGAGAAATTTTGCATTTTTTAAAATATGTGCCAAATGTTGCGTTTTCTAAAGTATGTGAGAAATTTTGCATTTTCTGAAATATGTGAGAAATTTTGCATTTTCTGAAATATGTGAGAAATTTTGCATTTTCTCATAATTCACTCAAGAATGTGTGACAAAAATGTTCGAGCTAAAATATTGGAAATTGACCAAGTTACAGGCGGTTTAGTGAGAGCAGGTAGCGCAAGGATTTACGTACAAGTACTAAAAGTGTCAATCGCGTATTTCTCGACCTGACTGGAATCATAACTCCAGCTATAATTGTCCGTCATTCGATATAAAAAATCAAAATTGCCATAATTGCAGTAGCTATCGTAGTAGGTAGTCGTTATTTTTACTTTTTGAAAATTAATTTTTTAAAGCCCCCGAATATAAGTCAAAATTTCGACAAAATTTTACTTTTTTTTTAACCCGCGCCATGTGAATTTATAATATTTTAATATGAATTTATGTGTGTGTGTTTTTTTTGTTTATGTGTGAATTTATGTGCGTGTGTTTTATCGTTTTATATATATATATATATATATATATATACAGGGTGTCCCAGAACTCAACGTTAACACGACACGGGGTGACAGGATTGATTGTAACCATCATGAGAAAAATCAGAAAAAAAATAAAGCAAACAAAAAAATAAAGCAGGGCCTTTCAAAGACAAATTTTGAAAATTTTAAATTTATAGTTTAACAAATAGTCTTAATTCTAGGAAACTTGGGATTGCTTGGGTTTGTTTGGGTTTGTTTCACAATAACCGAAAAATGGTTACAGTTTGACCAAATTTCTAGGTTTTTCTTAAATGCCCATAATTTTCAAACTGCATGGGATAGATTTTTTTTCTGATTTTTCTCCTGATGGTTACAATCAATCTTGTCACCCCGTGTCGGCTTAACGTTGAGTTCTGGGACACCCTGTATATATGAATTATTTTTTCGAAGAACGACTACGTACAACGAGAACTACAGTCGAACCTTGATATAACGAAATCCTCGATATAAACGCCATAATAATATACATTTTGCCCTAATTTCTAATTGCTCGTAAAAATTTCTCAAATTAAACCCGTTCAATCCCCAAAAAATATCCGTATATTTATAGTTAAAATATCTTTTTTTTTAAACATTTTAAGCAACATGACCTCGATATAACGAAACCTCAATATAACGAGAACTCGATACTACGAACTTCCCTAGAGATTCGTTATATCGAGGTTCATATGTAAAAACAATCATTGAGGAGGTCAGAGCGGTCGAGTTGAGTCAAATTGCCATTTATGATTTTTTTTTCTCAACGAACTTAAAAAAATGCATATAAGGTAGAAATTTGTATGATGCTAATTTTATGAAAATTTAGCATCTACAGAATAAGCGTCTTTGTTTTGGGATTTCTCATAAAATATATAATGTTTTCATAAAACATTTATAGACAATGAATTTTTTAATTTTCACTGTTCGATCCGGCCGTTGAACCGCATTTTTTATACAGAGGCTCTATTATACCTCAATAACGTTAAAGATTTTTTATTTTTTTCAATTTAAAATTTACACGAAATATGTTCAATGCATGCTTAATAACATATATTTTGTCAAATCCCAAATGAATAATCCAGTAGACAACAAAAAAATCGGTAAAAACGACGTTTTTCAGCCTGTCACAGTGTTGTCCTCCCTTGCGAAAAATCAGAATTAATTGATCATTGCGTAATAACTAAATATTTTTTTGCAAATTCCAGATTAAATATTAATGCACATGTAGAAATAATTAAAAGGAAAAAAAAATTCTTCACAACAATTCAACAGACCAATCTCCGTGAGTCACGCAATAGCGGGCGCATTTGATTGAACGCCCTGTAACATTTATAGCACTTTACACTAAAATATCGTTTGGTGTTCCAATAAACTTTCGTTATATTCGCATCGTGAACCTCATGATCATGATCACACGAGTCATAGAAATATCAATGAACGCGTCGCTTCTCCCATTTTATTTCGTTACCGTCTAAAAACGCATTAATCTCTGCATAGGCCACATCGAACTTATCATTTATCAATGTTATTACAATATTATATCAACAGTTTACCTGGCATCACATTCGATCGTTTTTTTTTTAATCTTCATTCTCACCTCGAACGAAAATAACTAAAAATTAAATACACGGCAACGAGACAACGAAAAAAAAAGATTGTTCTTTTTTTCAAAAGCTATTCGAGCATCGACGAAACGCTCTTGTACGCTCAATAATACTTAATTGTTATTATTGATAATATCATCTATTGAACAGACGCACCTTGACACGTTTAGCAAATATTTTTATACAAACTCTTATACGAATTAGAGGCACCGCATTTTCAACTAAAGTTTAACTTATTCTCGAGAACTTAGTGAAAACTCGAGCAAGTATAGCGAGCGTGTATGTGTATGTGTATTTTTCTTCCGCCTTTCCTTTTCGTCTCTTAAGGGGGGAAAAACGTTTAGGGGGGAAAAAATTTGCTGATTTTCGTGGTTTTTTTTACGAAAGATTTCTTCACTATTTTTGAGACTTAGGGTATATTTTATTACTACTTTTGGCTGTGACATGGTATTTTTTTTATTAAGGAATCATCACCTTGTAAAATTTTCAAAAGATCGATTTTTTTTTGCATTATCCCATAGTATAGACGGTTATAAACATGCTGTTCATATACTTACATAAACGTAAGTAGACAAATTATATGAAAATTCCAGACTCGAAACTTTAAACGCGTTTTTCTTGAAATGTCGTTTTTCAAAACGGTGTACACTCTCAAAGAAAGAGTTTTCAAACTATTCGTCTCAAATTTTGACACAACATTCTTCACGCTCTTTTTTTATTGTGTGATGAAAGGTTTTTTTAAATCTTTATATATTTTTTTAACGGAGAATTGTCGAAATAGAACGCTAAATTCGATACTTTTTTTTCAAATCGCCGCCATTTTGTCAATTTTGATTTTAAAAAGACCTCCACAGCAAAATAACGGCTTTCATACAGATGAAATTTTCTTTTTGCAAATTTATTGATATAATTTTACAAACAATGATAAAAATAATAATTTACTGATAAAAGTTTACAAACATACTTATGAAATTTTATTTTGGCAAATTTTGTTTTTGATAATATTTACGGCCGAAACCGTGTACATTGTGAGGACTCCTTTTTTCGAAGCCATTTTCAACGGTTAAAAAAAAATGTAAAAAAAATGAATATAAACGTTTAAAAATTTATTTTCTGTTCTTCATGAGTAATTTGATTTTATATAAAAAAATCAGACTGATTAGCATATTTTAACCGTCGAAAAAAAATCGCGAAAATTAGCTTTTTTGATCCGTTACAATGTGGTGATTCCTCAATCTTTAAAAGTAGCGGAGGTATAGCATGATCTTCCAAACTGCATTATCAAAACTGACGTGCCGTGTAGCTAAAAATCTGATCGACCGATTCTGATTAAATTTGGTGTAAATCTTTCTTCTTCTAAAATTAAAAAAAAAAGTATTTTTTATTGCAAAATGTAGTCATTTTTTTTCGGAAAATTCAATCCTTTTGTTTCAAAGCGTGCCATTTCATCGATTTTCAAAATTTCTCACTTTTTCTTGGTTCATATGCCGCATGCGAGTGTTAATAAAATAAAAATCTTCGTTGCTTTTTTTTCTGATTAATCCCGCCGACGCTACGTGTCACGCCGTCTGACAACATCCGCCCCAACCCGTTTAGAAGACCGTGCCATACCTCGGCCATTTTTAAAGATGAATAAAAATAAAAAAAATACCATGCGACAGCCAAAAATAGTAACAAAACATACCCCGAGTCTCAAAAATGGTAAAGTAAGCGTTCCTTTAAAAAAAAATCATGAAACTCAGCAATTTTGCCTCCCCTAAAGGAACATCCCCTTTATCTCTCACTCGCCCCAAAGGCAGCCTTCTCCACCTTTTACAAATTCTAAAATTCACCGAGTCGAAATATTCTCAACCGTGAAATTTTCTTCGCGTGAAAATTCAAATCGTCCATCGTCGTAGCAATTGTTCCACGATAAATAACGCTTTAACAAGTATCCATAAAATTTCTGAGCAGCTCGTCTCACCACCTCACGGTTTTTATTTTATTTTTTATTTTTTATTTTCGATTTCTCATCCATTTTTTTTTAATATTTGTTTTTTTTTTTCATGATTGTAGCCTCGCCTCTTGAGTATATTTTTTTTTTTCGAATCAGCAGGATCCCACGACTTTGTGGGACGCGAACCTGATGGTTCTTTATTCTCGGGCACTCGACACGATTTCGGTGAAGCCCTCCGGCAACTCGTAACGATAATCATACTGGACAAACAAACGTAAATCGAAACGAGAAGTGACGATGACGGTAAGAAAACAAATATCATCCATGGTCTGGTGGATTAATTGACGCGGCGAAAATCCCAACGCGGTGTACTCAGCTTTAAGGCGGATTCAGATTCGTTTCTTCGTACCCAACGCGAATGGGATCTTCGCTGCATTGTGATCGTCAGCAAAGTGGCTCTTTGCGTCTGACAACGAAATCATATATATTCGTTTGAATATTCGTTAATAATAAATCCATTGTCTGAGGAATGTGGGACCGCGTGTTATGATTAATCCTATCCCTATTATTATTATTATTATTATTATTATTATTATTATTATTTTCTTTCCAGGTCTTTTTTCGCTCCATCAGCTACCGTGTTGTCAAGCACTGCTTTTTTACAATGCCCAGTGCACGTGGCCTCATCGTTTGTCTCGTTGTATCGGCATAGCACATTCTCAATGAAGGCTTCATTTTCAACATTTACAATCAGTCGGGACCCGCATAGTCACCTTTTCCTTCCGAACAAAAATCGCTTACGAGATCGCTGATGTTGTTTTTGCTTTCTTTTCGTAAAGTTTTTTTTTCAACTGTGACGGGTGAAAAATCATTATTTTGGGTTTTTCTTTAAAGTATACATATTTACGAATATGTGAAAAAATGTACGGGTTAAAATATTGAACATTGACCAAGTTCTTCTCAAGCTGCCTGAAATCACAACTCTATCGATAATTGTCCAATGTTCAATTGAAGAAAAGCAAAATTTCCGTCATTGGAGTAGCTATCGTACGTAGCCGTTTTTTTAATTCAGTATTTTTTAGACCCCCGCATATAGGTAAAAATTTCGCCAAAATTACAGTTTCTTTGTTGAACACCCGCCATTTTGGGAATTTTGTTTTCATCGAAAAGCGGCTACGTACGGCGAGAACCAAATTTATATAGATAGTATAACTTTTTCATTTTTACCTTTCAGACCGTCATTGTAAAGTTCTCGATCCGGCCTCTGTATAAAACATTTTTTATACAGAGGCTCCATTATCTACCTCAAGGACGTTAATTTTTTTCTCTTTAAATGAAAATTTTCACGAGCCAAGTTCAATGTATGCTTAATAACATAAATTTTTTTCCAATTCCCAAATGAATAATCTAGTAGACGAAAAAAATCTAAAAAAGCCATTTTTTCGGCCCGTCACAGTGTTGTCCTCCCTTAAGGCGGGAAACCAGTTTAGATGACAAAAAATCGTTTCTTTTTTAATTCCATAAATTGCTCGTAAAACCAATCGCTGATTAACCGGTTAGCAGCATAAATAATTCATTCCTGCGTTGAATTTTTTGGTTGCGGTCATTTTTTTTTACAAGCGTTTTTCTCGAATCGACTTTTTTTCAATTTGTGTACACTCTAGCTCAAAAAGTTTCTAACTTATAATTTTATAAAGCGATAGTTAGTTTCTTGATATAATTACGCTCTATATGAACCTAAATTTCGGGGAATATCATTGTTCATAGTATATTTTTTATAACCGGAAATGGTTATAAAGTAATGGCAAAAATTACTTCAATCAAATGAATGAAATTTTGACATTTTTTGTCATAGTTAGGTTCATATAGAAGAATAACATGTTTTCAAAGTAATCTTCAAACCGTATTGATTTCCGATGAAAACTGTGGCCTCCGGAGTGTACGCAAACAGCAAAGTCTGATGGCGACCTTCGATGGGGAGGTTATGTGTTCCATATTTTCGGAAGAAATGCTTCGAAAAAATTAAAATATTTGTTTGAAAATATTTATAAAATATTCTCAAAGTTTCAATAAATTATATTCATTCGTTTCTTGTCAAAAAAAAAATAATTAAAATAACTTAAAACCAAAGTACTCCTAAATACTTCGAAAAAATTAAGTTGTCTTCTCACTTTAGACGCTAAAAAAAGGCAATTTTCATGAATTTTTAAAAATCGTTTATATTATAGATATTGATATGAAAGTTGTTACACTTAATAAATACACTTTTGAAATACATAAAAAAAAAATTAATCTATTTATGTAACCCAAACAAACTTTAAATGCGTTTTTTTCGACGTTTGATAAAATCTTCGAAACTACTGAACCGATGCTTATGAAATTTTAACCACATATTCTTTACAACTATAGCTATAACGCATATCAAGGATTTTTTAAAATTTCGCTATTTACTATTTTTTGCCAAAACGTTGAAAAAACACGTTTTCTTTTGTTTTTTTTTTCGAAAAATGTCCGCCATTTTCTTATTTTTGCATATATAAAAAATTGGTTCCATGTCATCTGATAACACGACAAAATATCACGGACAAAATATCACACGACAAAACAAACCCAAACAAACCCACTCTCGCGTGGGAAGAATAATCGGATTGTGATATTTTATGGTCGTGATGTTTTGTCCGTGATATTTTGTCGTGTGATATTATGACATGCTACCAAAAAATCGTATGATATGCGCTACAGCCATTAACATACTGAATCGAAAACCGTTTGATTTTTTTGTTTCGGATGATCCATCTCCGAGATTTCATCAACAGCGCGACCTACAATTTTTTAGGACATTTTTTAACTACCATTTTCGTCTATAAATAATGACTTGAATAAATAATATTAAAAAAATGTATTTATTAGTGTAACAACTTTTATATTAATATCTATAATATAAAACTATCAAAACAAATCATCAAAATAGCCATTTTTAGCGTCTAAAGTGAGAAGATGCTTCAAAATATTTGTTCGAAAATATGTATAAAATATTCTCAAAGTTTGAATAATTTCTATCCATTAATTCCTTGTGAAAAGAAAATCATGGAAATGACTTTTGAAAAACGTACTTCTAAATTGGTTTTCCCGCCTTAAACGCGACACCTCAATCGTTTTTATCGCTTCTAAAATCCGAATGAAGCCTCTGCAGTGCAAAGGTTTAACCTAAAAAGGGCAATCGATACCATTTTTGACACGATTAAGCCATTTTTCACACGAAACGAAAAATCCTCGATCGAAAGATACTCGTTTCTTTTTTAAATTTCGTTTCGCGGAAACCGACAAATCATCAACCGGAAGTTAGTTTTTGTTTCTAAGCTGGGATTTACGTAGGAGTGAACGGATCATTGATCGTAATCAAAGGATTACGATCCGTTTGGTTTCCGTCCAAACGAGAATCGCTGGGAGGTGATCGCCTCATTGGGACGCAAAGCTCAGTTATCGCGAGCGATTATCATTTCTCGATCGCGATCTCATCGAGCGAGAGGAAACGATGCCTCAACGACGTCCGCTCCATCGCGTGCACAGGCAGAAAATGCAGTTGGCCGTTGTTTTGTATTATTGCGTGCTGATGGAGCTGTTGCTGCTGGTCGACATTTCGGAGACCGGTGGCTCCTCGAACTGTCGCACCCTCGGTGGCGGCGGGAGCGGCAAGTTTCCGCAATCGGGCAAAGGCGGCAATACGTTACGCTGAAATTGTCCGGACGCGTTCCCGACCGGCTGATAATTCGCCACGACGATTATCTTGCCGCTTCGACTGCGCGCCTTTCCGACTCCGAAGCTCCGGCTGCTTGCCCATATGAGCTGCGTGAAGTGACCTGCGCACACGGGACATCGGGATCAGGAGAGTATAAAAGACCTCCTCGCGGAGTCGACGAGATCTACTCGCCTATATACATGTGTTTACGTATGGAAAAAAACGCGGCAAAGGCTCGGCTCGAAGTAAGGGGGGAGTACCTTTAGACGAGGAAAAAACTTGCTGATCTTCGTAATTTTTTTTAAAGGTAAGATTTATTCACTATTTTTTAGACTCAGGGTATGTTTTATTACTACTTTTGGCTGTTACATGGTATTTTGTTTATTAATCTTTGAAAATGCCTCTTAAAACTGCATTTTCAAAACTGGCGTGACGTATAGCGGAAAAACTAATCGACCGATTCTGATGAAATTTGATACAAATCTTTCTAACCTTATTGTCTGAAATATGAGGCTAAATGTTTTGGAAAATAACATAAAAATGATTTTTGTGTTGCATAATGTAGCCATTTTTTTCGGAAATTTTATAATTCATTTTTGTTTCAAAGCGTAACATTTCATCAATTTTCAACATTTATGTCTTTTTCTTGGTTCATATTCTGCGTAAGAGTGTCAATGAGAGAAAAATCTTCGTTGGTTTTTCTTTGTCGAAAAGTATCTGCAGCAACCCGTTGAAATGATCGTGCCATAACCCCACTATTTTTTAAGATTGATCATTTAAAAAATACAATCTAACAGCCTAAAGTAATAATAAAATATACCCTAAGTCTCAAAAAGTACGAAGGAATGTTTCCTTTAAAAAAATCATGAAAATCAGCTATTTGTTCCTCGCCTTAAGGTATCAGCCCCGTTAACGAGAATTTCACGATTGTCGATAATTACTCACAGAAATTATATTTATTCACATTATTATTGTAATCGCAATGATTATTATATCAAACATTGAAATATGAAAGTGAGCGTAAATATAATTAATTAATCTCGTGCACTTTTTATTATCTACGTGAATATTCTCCAAACTAAGCTTTGTTCGGAAAAAACAAAAAAACATTTGTAACTTATATGGTTATTTTACTTGGGAAAAGAATTTTAATGTACAAATAAAACGTATGCTGACTTAAGGGGGGCATCCAGTTGTGTATGGAAGTATTTTCTGAGTGGTCTTTGTTTCCTTTTTTTTTTTAAAGAAACTTCGTTGTTCAAAATAATTTCGGAAAACATTTCAAAAAATTATATGGTCTTTATTTTATTTTCCAAATAAAACTTATTTGGAAAATAAAAGGTATACCGTTTCAAGGGTGACATCCGATTGTGTACGGAATTATTTTCAGAGTGAATTGTTTAATTTTTTTAAGGGCGGATATACATTTACAACAATAAAAAAATCGATTTATTTGTTTTTCTCTTTAAACTATAGAACTGTATATGTACGACTTCGATCCCCGAATGTTTTTTATGCGGCTTAAGGTGCTCCACAAGATGGTTAAAAAAATGTACCATTCCATTTTGAAAAAGTGGAGGTGAGCTTCACTATGCGTCAGCGCCTCCACCGAAATAAAAAAAATTGTTCGTATTTAATTGCCCCTCCCCCCCCCCCCCCCGCCGCCACATCGTACAAATTTTGTCTGGAACATTTTTTTGTGACTTCGATAATTACCGAGTTATTTCGGGTGGCAGAGACAAGAGGGACACTATGTATATATAGTATGAATAAATCATATAAAATATAAATAATCACAGAAAATTCACAGATGCGCTAAGAGAATAGATAAACCGCAAAAAGATCGTCCCGCCATCATTATTCTCGTTTCCCAGTTAGAGTCAATGCACAAATAAATTGGCAAAATGAAATTCGCGATGCGTAAGCGATATAATAAAGATGGAGAATCATTGTTGATTTGGTTTGGAGCAGGGGGTATATACCGATGGGGAAATTGCTCACTAATGGTGCGCGAGTCGTTTTATTCCTACTGCAGGAGACATTGGCTCTTGCGATTACTCTCACGTACTCTCCTATCCTCTTTCTTATCCTCTTTCTCTCTCTCGCTCTCCCTCTTATTCTTCCTCTCAAGTTTATACAGACTTGCCGTTCGTTTCTCCATTTCGATCACTCCTGCGAATGAGGATTGATGAGACGCCTATATTGCGATTCGACTGGCTCTGATGTGCCGACGAATGTTTTCGAGTTCGTCAAATAACGAGTGCTTTTCGGGGTTTGATTGTTAAAATTCGTCGTGTGAAAATACCCAATCTGCGTTAGTGTTTAATTTAATCACTCAAGCACATACTGTATTACGGGAGCACTCGAGCATTCGAGCAAATACTCCATTACGGAAATTCGTTGAATTCGTTTGCGAATCGATCTTATGTTTAATTCATTATCTCTATACTTAGTTAAAGAGCTTGCACAACAAATACGATTGGTTTTCATTGCACAGATTTGTAGCCTAGTCTGAACTTTAATTTGCAAGAAGAATTTTGGAAAAATTCCGATACTTGACCGAGTTATGACGATTTTTTTGAAGCATCATATCATTGACTGCGACTTATCAATTTTATGGAACGTTGTAAAGTCGTAGGTCAAAATGTATTCGTCCGATTCACTTCAAAACGAGACGGAGCATACTTCATAAGACTTTCTATCGTATAGCCTAATGATCTTTTGATACGTTCATGCATTTGTTTATGACAAATTATTAAAGTTGTTTTTTCTGTCAAAAATCGAACTTTTTTCCACAGCTTGCCATTTTTATCATTTTCAAAATTTCATCAAAGTATCCGGTCATACGAAAGTGTTTTTATTATACTAAAGTACATTTGTTCCATTTTTTATTGGCCATATCCTATTTCATATTCCATTTCCTATCGGCCATGCAGCAACGGTGCAAAATTGTTGAAGGGGTTACACCTAGTAGGGATTTTTGAAAAAATCGATTCTTCGTTTTCGACTGATTCTTATAATATAACCTTTCAAAACTATTCACTGAAAATTTCAAGTCGGTCCGTTGAAATTTGGGGGAGTTATGCGCGTTTTTATCTACGAGTTTTATGTACGTATGTACCTGACGTAAAACTCTAACGGCGGGGTAAAGTTAATTCGGCGAAAAAAAGGCATGTTTGTAAGATTTTTTTTTTGGCGTAACGAATAGTGTTCGTTTATTGAAAAATTTACATATAATAAAGTAACATTTGAACAACATTCTCCTAAATTTGCATTGCAAAATATTCAAAATTGAGCGAGTGGAAATTAAAACCCGGAGGCGCCTCGAAAAAAGTTGGTTTGCGGTGTGCACCATAACTTGCAACAGAATCATTTGAAATAAAAAAATCAAAATGCATTTGTTAAAGGAGATATTTCTCGAGGTAATGACGGGAGGATTTTTTTTTCTCGATTTTTCGATTTTTCGTAGCACTTGGGAGCCTAAAACCCGATTTTCGCTAAAAAAATCGGCTAATTTGTTGTTGAAAAATTAGTAATTATTAAAAAAAACAAAAAAGCTCTCGACAATACCTGGTGAATTATGTGAAGAAGTACTGTGCAAAATTTCAAAGTGATTGGTCCAGTAGATTTTGAGTTATCGTGCACACGGACTTCAAATATGACAAGTCTCAGAAAAACGGTTTGAAAAACGCAGAAGAGAAGAGAACAGCATGGAGCAATAGACGCTCAAATACTCATAACTTCGTCAATTTTACTCCGATCGACTTGAAATTTTAACACAATATTCTTGATATATTATACATTCATTTAAAAAATTAAACAAAAATGAAAAAAAAATTTTTAATACTTTACCCCGCCCTTAAACGCATTTTTCTCGGAATGAGTTTTTCAGAATCGGTGAGCAAAATATCTCAAAAACAATTAAACCGATCTGCTTCAAATTACACAGACGTTTTTTGTATGTCAAAAGGCAGTCCTTAATCGAAGGATTTTTTTTTCAATGCACACTTTTTTTATATCAAGTAAAATAGAGTGTTTTTTGTTCATCGAAATTTCGACGATCACTTTCGATCGGCGACCATTTTTTCAAAAATCATTATTTTATCAAATACTTCGATTAAAGACTAGATAATACGGTACAAAAACTAAATTCATTTGTTTTTTATTTTATTTCAGATGATTTGTTCCCGAACAGGAGTGGTCACCGCGAAGGACCTTTTTTGCACAGCGTCTGTGTAATTTACTGTATTTCCGTCGTTTATAAATATTTCCCAATAAAAAAATTGTCAAAGATACTTGAAATAATACCCTTTATATGGAAAAAAGTTTAAAAACCTGCACCCATTTCCCAAAAAAATCACGAAAGCACCTCTTTGATTGATTTCAGTAACATATTATTTAATTTGAAAAAGCTCTTCTGTTTTGTGAATATGTACATTTTCGTTAAAATAAAATTATATTCGATTGAGATCACTCTATATACAATCCGTAGATGTATGGATGGAGTAATTAAGCGGTTGCTACCACATTTTTTATTTCGTACAAAAATATAATCAATAGAATTAATTATTTCTTTACTGCATCGAAACGAATATGCCATGGGACGTAAGTTTTTCAATTTGTTTTAAATCTTAAATGAAAAGTGAGCATTAAAATGATCATCCACGATAAAGGTGCGGCCTCATGCAGTCGCTCGTCGCTCGTTTGCAGCGACAAATCGGGACACGTGACCCTATTTTGAATTTCCCGCGACTCAAAAAAGTAGCGACAAGTCGCTACTTGTCGCCACTTGTATCGCTCACTCTCCTCTCCCCACTCTCCTTTCCCAGCGATAAAGCTCAACATTTTCAGCTTTGTCGCTATATATCACGTGACCAGATTTGTCGCTGCAAACGAGCGACGAGCGACTGCATGAGGCCGCACCTTAATTAAGTGGAGAGAATATCAGATATCCAATGGAATATCCATGGAGAGAATATCAGATATTCAACTGATAAGAACAGATACTACACTTTGATCTTAGCCACAGGCCAAGAAGCGATACTCTTTAGAATTTCTCCGGCGTTTAAGTAGATTTTCGGTGCGCGCTACGCTTACGAGAAACGAGCGCGCGTGCGGCTTCTAGCGGTTACTCCGACAACTACGGGTTTCCTCACACCTATAATTTTGGTGGCGCTCGGCCATGATTTGGTTGAATTTTTTTCAACCAAATGCGCAAGAAACATATTCCATTTTTGCATAATCTTTTAACCAATTCAGACATTTGCTGAATATTTTTCAATCAAAATAAAATATTAATATTTTAACGAATAATCTAATTGGAAATCAATATCGGATATGGTGAAAAAAATAAAATAACATATTTATTCAATATAAATTTTCTCTGAATAGCACGAGCGAAATTCAATTTTTCTTGTGCACTCGAATTAACAATATTCATGTAATTAATTGAAAAGCTTTTTTTGTTCGTTGCAGAAAATGCATTCAAAACTATATAATTTGTTCGCGATAATTTTTTAGATAATTTTAATAATATATTGTTCTCGGCTAACAATATATCTTATGAATGAAAAAAAAAACTTTTAATTTTATCATTAAAGTCAATAGCGTTTTGTTTGGACAAATAAATCCCATTATTTCGACCAACAATTCTACAATTGAATCAACGAAATTTCATTCAAAAACACCAATGATATTGGATCAATGATTTTTTTTCTCAGTGTAGGTGTAACCCGATAAATAATAATAACTTCATTTTTACCAACCTTTTTTCTTCAAATTAAATAATCTTCATTGCTTTCTTCATTTCTTCAACTTCAATAAACGTCATTTTTTAACAATATTTTTCGATTAAAAAAAAAATTTCGCCTTCGACATCCCAATAC
Organism: Ophion obscuratus; assembly: GCA_964007375.1. Lineage (NCBI taxonomy): Eukaryota > Metazoa > Arthropoda > Insecta > Hymenoptera > Ichneumonidae > Ophion > Ophion obscuratus. Next base: position 15,688,775 of record OZ023320.1, read on the forward strand.
TCATCAGAAAAAATAATTAAAAATTATTTTTTTCGGTCTCCAAGCTTATGCAAACCCGTTTATTCCTTGTTTAGCATTATTTATTATTATAGCTTCTTTACCATGGATTATAAGATGACAGACACAAACTTGCAGTTTCCTAATGCATCTTATGGGTTGTTATACATTGAGGTGAGATTTTCCTTCCCCCAATGAACAACCACGAGTCGAAATTGGTCCCATCTCATAATAATGGCATAAAATAATCTCGCGCCCGGATAAAATTATACATCGTCATGCTACCGCAAATCTCATCCGACCACAATGCCAATAACTCGTTGGTTGTCAAAATTGCCCAATTTCGGAAACTAATCATTTTTTTATTCCTAACAAATAGTCTCGTTGAAGTTCCACGGACATTTCGATACGACTTTTGGGTCATCGTTACAGCCGGTGAAATATGTTCACCGGCAATTCGAGCCCTTAATCGTCGTTGACGTATTGACGTGAGCACACATACTTTGTTTTCTCTATACGAAAAGAAATTGACTGTAACGACCGGGGGTACAGTTGTAATGGACGTGTAAGCGAAATTTTAATGGCTTTTCGATCAATCTAAATAATATTGTTCGAGAAAGAGAGACAGAGAGAAGGGGGGGAGGAATAAATACACACCCTATCGTATGCTGTCCCACTTTACGGTCAAGGTTTTACCTCGGTTATTCTCGCGTTTCGTAAATTCTTCGTATTTCACCGCACAAGGATAAACGCAAGTGCATTTAAATATCATGAATGTACATATATACATGAGCGACGAAGATGGAAGAGGATTCACTCGATCTCTATGCTCCAAAATAATTGGACTCGTGTTCCAGCTCCGACAATTCTCACGGTTCTGATGGTGGAAAGAGAAAGAGGAAGAAAGAGGAAGAAAGAAAAAGAAAGAGGGAGAGAGAGAGAGAGAGAGAGAGAGAGAGAGAGAGAGAGAGAGAGAGAGAGAGAGAGGGAGCACGCGGATGAAAGCGTAAGAGGAAGGATAGAGACTGAGGGATTGATCGGGTCAAGGCCGCGAGGTACTCTCTTCCCGTTGATTTCGTCCCTGCCCGCTGAACCCACCGCGAAAGTTCAAGGACCTCTTTGTACAAAGCTCTCTGTTCCTTTGTACGTGAAAATCATTTTCACCCGATCGCCTATTCGCAACTACTCCAATAACTCTTTGTATCACACGGAATATATATATTCGATTTAAGGGGCTATACCAGTGTGAACGCTGAAATTTTGGTGATTTTCGGGAATTTTTTGGACGAAAAGTACGTAAATAAATGTTTCGGAAAATTAAGAATATATTTTGTTATATTTGACCTATATTGCATAATTTTTTCATCGAAAAATATTGAGAACCAAGCGACTTATGCGCTGCCATCGGAGGCAGCCAAAAAAAAGTTCCTCCACTGCTGACACGATTCCGGCCGATTGAGTAGCTGGAACCGAAAAAGGAAAAAATGTCGTTAAACTGGAAGGTATTTCCTGTACAATGACGTAGGATTTTCGAAAAATATCAAAATCTAACAAAATGGCGTAGTTACGAAAAAAGGTCTGTTTTCTTGCCTATGAAATGGTCGTTTTTTTTTCAATGCCAAATCGTCCATTTTCATCCAATCAAAAATATCCTACGTCTTTGTGGAGTAAATATATTCAAGAGTACTCAGTTCAAATTTCAAGTCAATCGGATAATTGCTCTTGGAGTTACAATGTCAGCAAATTCGAAAAATCTCATTTCGAGAAAAACGCGTTTAAAGATTTAACTATCGATTTTTGCAAGATAAAATGATATACAGCCTTGAAATTTTTACAGAATATTCTTGAAAGTATAAACTGTCGACAAAGGCAAAAAATAATCGATTTTTTTTAAGGGGTTACCCCCACTTGCGATTTTGAAAAAATCGATTTTTTTATTGCATTTTTTTGAAGTATAAGTATCTGAGAATATGTTCTGAAAATTTCAAGTCGATCGGAACAAAATTGACTGAGATATGAGCGTTGAAAGAGAAGAATCCGTTGTGTAAACGACCGGAAATTGAAACTTTAAACGCGTTTTTCTCAAAATGGCATTTCTGAAGTCGGTGACCAAGATTACGCGAACACTAATGAACCGATCTTCTTGAAATTTTGCAGGCTTATTTAATACATAAAAATGTAGTCTTTAATCGTTCGATTTTTTTTTCGAAAAAAAATTGCTGTTTTATAGCCAAAAAACGGCCGTTTTTTTCGTTAAAATCGAACCATTAACTTTGACTGTCCGCCATTTTGTGAAAAATTAATATTTTTTAAAATCCTTCGATTAAAGACTAGTATATACTTATATTTGACTAAATCCATCCGCATTTTTTTTCAGATGATCCACTTCGCCGCAATGTTGGTCACCGCAAACCGTGTATGTAAAAACATTATTTCATTGACGGCCATTTGCCACTAAACAATGTAATATTTTTCAATAAAAAAATTACTGAAAGTTCTTCAAGATGTGTTCTTTAAGATAGTATATTGATCGATTAAAAAAGTTTTGTAGTTTTCTTTAAAAAAATTCATGAAAAAGGCCTTTTTTGCGCTACAAGTGGGGGTAACGCCTTAAGTGCCACACTGGTATAGCCCCTTAAGACGGGATATACATTTAGACAGGAAAAAAAAAGCAATATTGAGGGTTTTTTTAAACTAAGAAATAATTATTATACAATTATCAAACTTTAGGTACACTTTAATAGTATATTTAAGTATACAAAACAATTTTTTTTAATTAATTCATTATCAAAATGACGGAGCTGTGGCAGAGTATTACAGCAAGGTCGCCGCGGGAGTTGCGAATCGGCGTGCAGTCTAGCTTCCCGTAAACTTTGATTTGCAAAAAAATTCAAACATTTTTTCAGTTAGAACATGTATAGTTGGTATGTGACGGTAATTAAAATGAAGAAAATGCAAATATAAGAAAATGGCATGCATTTACAAAAAAAAATCAACCTTTCACGCAACATTTCTGTAAAATGTCGATGAAAAAAGTCGTTTTTTTTTCTTCAATTTTTCAAAAACAATTATCGCCAAGTAGAAGTTACCAATACTATCAATATTTGTACCGGGTTGAAATTCAATCGGCTTAATAGTTTTGAGTAATCCTGCACGCCAATTTCGATAATGCAGTTTTGAGAAAAACGCGTTTGAAGTTCACGCCCGCTCGGAATCCGAACGGTGAGGCACAGCGTTGACGGGCTGTAACGTTTGAAATTTTTCGAATTTCAATTTGAAACTGTAGGAAAATATTCTACATATATAGTTATATCGTTTAAGGGGTTAGGCCACTCTAAAATTATCGAAAAATCGATTATTTCTTATAACGGTCCCCTAGGACCTCAAAAATGATGTCCCAATAGATTTCGGCCGGGAAAAATCTCCAAGTACTCGGTTTTCGAATTTTAGTACAAGGCCGCCTGGTCCGCATCGGGCGGACTCAAAACTTCAAACGCATTTATCTCGAAACTGCATTTTTTATTTTGGCCGGAAACATAACTCAGACAATTTTCAACCGATTCACTTGAAATGTTGAATATATCTTGAAAAATACATTGTCTATGGAAGTACGTAGGATTTTTGTTTATATTCCATAGTTTGTTTGTTGCTAACAATTATCCGACGATTTTTTAGGCAAATTTTTCACTTCCCATTTTAGAAGTGCGCTATTTGGCCAAAAATCAATATATCGAAAAAATCCTACGTACTTCTATAGCAGTTATTATATGTAATCGAAAAAAAATTCAGTAGCTCATAATTAAAAAATTACAGGAGCTGTTTGTCCGTCCGTGGACCCTGGAAAAACGGAGACGTCATCGCAAAAACGCTGCACCGCCGCCATTTTGAAATTAATCGCTTCAAAAAAATTATTGTATACAGTTACTGATATGTATGATAAACACCCTTTTTTGTCATCTCGATTTATTTTGTAGTATTTCTGAAAAAAAATCCCCAAAAAGCCTATTTTTTCGGTCTCTAGAGTGGCCTAAAGCCTTAAAGGAAAAAAAAGAAATCGATTTTTTGATCGTTGTAAATTTATATCCCGCCTTACGGGGATTATTCTATTCTACTGTGACGGGATGAAAAAGTCGAATTTTTACTTTTCGCATTTTTCAACTCTGCCATCATAGAATTGATATCCAATTGCTGGTAAAGTCGATTTCCACTTTGCCGACTCAGTGCCTACGGCGCTTTAAAGTAGAAGCGCTCGGTGCGCGCGCTCGACTCTAGTACGGCTACGTGTCACTGGCAGCTGTTGGGAACAGCTGTTTTGAATTTCTACCTGAGCATACACATATACACGTATGCTTCTATACATTTACTGTATAGTAGTAGTCTCTCTTTTCGTTGTGTGAGTAAAAGGACGCTCTGCCGGTTAGTATTGCTCTGAATTTTCCGTTTTGCTCTGAGTCGTTTTTCTCGAAACGACTTTTTTTTCACCTGGCGTTGGTGATTTCGGAACAACCGCTTAACCAACCGGGCTAAAATGTTTACTGCATATTCAGCATATGTATGGCTGTCGCCCGAAAGTAACATTATTTTAAAAATATTAATTTTAACTTATAATTTCGCCGGAATTATGGCAAAAAACGTGTTTTGCGAACACTTTTGCAAAAAAACGACGACATTTTATTATTTTGCAATGTGGAATAATAATTCTAGGCGATAGCGACACTCGTACGGGTTAAGGAGGGATATACACCTAGATGGTCAAGGTCGAGGATTTAGAAGCTATGAACATTCCGTCAACCGTAGAAGACGTACACTATGGGGGCCTGGTATCGATGATTCCATGTGAGTTAACAAATTTCATGATTTATTCATTCCCAAATTTTGAAACGCGTGTTTCTCAAAATCACGTTTTTCAAATCGTACCCAAAATTTCTGGAAAACCAATGAACCGATTGCCTTGAGGTTTTTTGTGGTTATTCTATACACCATTATCTAGTACCTGTCATAGGATTTTTTTTCCGTTACTTCGTTTTTGTTTTATAGGCAAAATAATAACTAATTTTTGGCCCAAAAATCACTATTTATGTTCAAACGTCCGCCATTTTGTCATAAATCGATATTTTTAAAATCGGCTATGACAAGTACTAGATTATTATATCTAATTTAATAATCCTTTTGGTTTTTTTCAGATGATTTTTGAAGAAACGCCAGTGGGTACCGTATACGCAGATTTTTTACGACGCTCCAAGGATCATACAATATCCTTGTATATTTTTGATATTTTTAAATAAAGAAAATTAAATATATTTTTGAATGTATATACTTTTAGATAATAAAAACCCCAATCCGAAATTTCAAATAGTTTTCCTTGAAAAAATTCACAAAAATGACCTTTTTCCGGCTCCTAGGTGTATATCTCCCCTTAAGAATCTGTCCGATTTCGTTGTTTCGGGTTACTTGGAGAGCGCGAGTTATCAACGCCAGCAACATACTTTTTTCATGACTTTACACGGTTATAAATTGTTAAATAAATATACATTTATATGTGCAACAACAGAAAATTGTTTTCTATTGTGAAAAAGTGTACCTTTGAGCGAAAAAAAAGTTTCTATCGATAGATGCAAGTTTAAACAAAAAATTATTAACAATAGCTTATTTTTGAGCAGTCGTAGTAGAATAGCCCCTTAAAGAAGATTTCTACTTCGTTGGGCCGAAAAAATAAAAATGTTGATTTTGCTGTATCAGGGGAGGTATCAGCAGAGGAAGGTGCACTCTATGGTCCTGGCATAGCAGATTAGGGATAAGTATGAAACACTTCATCTTATTCGCACATAAACTTCAGTTTAACTTTCAACGCGTTTATCTCGAAACCACGTTTTCGAAGTTTGCGGAAGTGCTCCTACACGCCCTAGATGAGCAATCGTTATGAAATTTGGCAGACACGTGTACAACAAACGTCTTCATTAGTTGAACTAGAATTACCCAAAAATATTCAAAAGTTTTTATTTTATGAACAAAAAATTGCAAATATTTTTGTTAAAAGACGAAATTTCCCCTTCGATCGCTCGCTATTTTTTCATTTTTCAATTTTTCTTCTTGATTCTAGTTCGACTTATGCACAATATCGCACTAAGTAAAAATATGTTGGATTTTTCGCTACAGATCACCTGTTCGGGGCTTAGGACTTCCGCAAGCCAAGAATATCATCGCCGGCGCATCGACATACTCGGCTCCTCCCACTCCTAGTACCATTTTTTGTCGAACTTAAAAAAATATTATCGTGTTCAATAAAGACCGCTTCCTAAATATACCAAATTTCAACATTCGATATTCAATATTTTTCGCATAAAAAATTGATAAAAAATCGAATATTTTTTACAGCGAAAAAATACAGTTAAAAGTTACCATAATATGTGTATAAATTTTTATGTTAATATATTTAAAGGTTTTGAAAAATTCTTGAATAATCGATCTTTTTGGGCCTCCTGACTGTATATAAACTCTTAAGGACATTTTTTTTTAACTACCATTTTCGTCTATAAATAGTGACTTAAATGGATAAATAAATTTTTTAAATGTATTTCGAAAGTGTATTTATTAAGTGTAACAACTTTTGTATCAATATCTATAATATAAACAGATCAACAAAATTCATAAAAATAGCATTTTTTAGCGTCTAAAGTGAGAAGATCTCTTTAAAAAATGTGTTTCATTTACACCAGCCGTTTCCCAGAAAAAAAATCGGAATATTGCAATTTTTTGTCGAGCCTCGGATGTAACCCGTTAACTATCTGTGAGAAAGCTCCGTTCGAAAACGTGCGCGGTTCCATTGCTGATGGGAGTTGTTTTCGAGTTGAGGGAGAACGAGGGCAATTGAGTGACATGTATCTATCGGGAAGAAATCTCGTTCGCGCTAATGTCTGCCGATGTTATTTCAAAACACTGCGCCGGAGTTACTCTCGCCGGAGTACACTTGAAACTTGACAACGTAGAAATTGGCCACGTTCGATCCCTAGAGGGCGTTTGGTTCTTTATTGCACGCGTGGTTAAACAATATCTGTCTGTTTCCCGCAACTCGGTAACGGCTTGAACATTGCTCCGTTCCCCGAGGGACCGTAATACGTGGTCCGTAAACCAGGTTCCGAAAGGAATCCTCTCTCGTCGAACGAGCAGGCAACTGTCCCCACTGCAGTCAGAGCTGGCCTCAAAGACACACGATTCTACGAATCGTAATTCTTCATATTCCTCAACCATCCTTTTAGCATTTTCATTGTGCTTCGATGTTTTTCACTTCGGCGATTTTTTTCGCGGGACTCGAGTGTGAAAGAGAAAAAAAAAATTACGGGCTCAACCGGGATTTGAACCCGGGACCTCTCGCACCCAAAGCGAGAATCATACCCCTAGACCATTGAGCCGTTCCGTACTGTCTCGACAGCCGAAGTGGATAGACCGCCAGCGGCACAGCACTCGGTAGTTGATCATAAACCTAAACGTAATTGTAAAGTGAGTGCGCAAATAAAAACATTTCACGAATAACAAACGTAAAAAATAATAGTCCGCTGTGGATAAAGCAACGGAGTGAGGGGGTGGACGCCCGCGATGAAAAAACGAGTGTTTTAGACGGGGGGCTCGCAGACAAAGAGGCCCCGAGGGCCCGTGCAAAAACAATGTTACCCCACACGGGGAAGCGAAAAGCCACGAGCCCAAGTACGAGTGATAGTGAAACGGTAGCACAACTAAAACGCGATGTGCGAAATTTTCAAAGACTGTATGGTAGAAGCGATTACTCGAGCATGCGAGACGCTAATAGACGTATAACGCCAACGCCGAACTTAAGGCTGCAAAGAAGGGCCAGTGAGTCTTCAAGCGACGGAGACAAAGGGCCCATTCAAAGCACACATGTGGAGCCGAAAAGAGAAAGCGGCGGCGCATGCGAGGAGGCAGCGGAATTCAAACTCCCGAAGAGACCGGCCAAGTCCAGGAAAACGGCCGATAATTCAGAGACGGAGGTTACCAACCGCTACGACTGCCTCTCTGACACCATGAGCGTCCAAGAGAGGGAAGAAGACGACGCGGAACAGGAGCCTGCACCGAGGAGAACGATAGACGGAACGCCAAGCAATGCGGCGGCTTCAAAATTCAAACCACCGCCCATATACGCGAACATGAAAGGAATAAAAGAGACGATTGCACTGATGAGCGAGAATAATTTCTCAAAAGATAAGTACATCGTAAATATTAGAGATAAGGACTCGATAAGACTACTTACAGTAGATTCAGACACATACAACAGGGCCATAGAGCTACTAAAAACAAAACAGATAGAATTTTATACATACACACCAAGATACCTGAAACCAAAGTCCATCGTGCTCAAAGGGGTGAGAGGAGGCTTCGAGGAACAGGAGGTAGCAGAAGAGCTGTCCAGCCTAAAAATACAAGATATAAAGGTCATAAAGGTGAGCAAGATGATATTCAATCGCAACACCCCGGAGAGATATCACTTTATAGTGACATTATCGACGGACAGTAACATGGCAGCATTAACAAGAATTAAAACACTGCTGAGCCAACGAGTCAAGTGGGAGAGGCTGAGGAAAAAGCCTATCTTCCAATGTACAAACTGCCAAAGGACAGGACATGCCAGCTCGAACTGTCACTTTAAAACGAGATGTACCAGGTGCGCCGAACAACATAGGGCGAAGGACTGCCCACTAGATAAAGAAAAAAAGGAAATCCATCGCTGCGCAAACTGTGGAGAGATTGGACATCCAGCCTCATACTACGGATGTCCGATGATTAGCACCCTTCTAAAAATGAAGAAAGATTTATCGAAAAGGCAAAAACAAGTCAACGAGGAGAAAATAATTAAAATTAATAAATTTATTCAGCCAAAGGTCTCATTCGCAGAAGCAGTACGTCAGTCGAACACGACGAAGTGGGTTATGGATGGCAGGGCCACCGCGGGATCCACGATGCCAACGACACAGAGGAGCCACACCGAAGAATCTCAAGCGGAAGAAGCGGCAGCCAAAAACAGCGTCCCAGAAAAGGTCAACTCCACAACAAATCGAATTGAAGAAATGCTGGCCAACTTCCAAAATGAGCTGCTACGCGAGATCAAAGAACTCAAGCAGACAGTAACCCAGAACTCACTCAGGGTGGACTTCATCATGAGTTACTTAAATATCGATTAAAATGGCTGTGATAAATACTAACAACGTCAATATTAAGATTGCAGCAATCAACGTAAATTCGATCTGTACAGTCAAAAGGCGTTATGACTTACAGAGATTCATCGAGCAACACAGCATCGACATCGCCCTTATGTCGGAAACAAAACTGAACGCTAAACATCGAGTCCACCTGGACAACCACAGCCTGATAAAGACCGACAGGCCGAACGGAAGAAGGGGAGGGGGCACAGCAATCGCGATCCACAACCGACTGCAGTACTCCCTCATCTCGCACCCGAATTGCTCGAATAACAATATTATAGAGTTCACCGCGGTGAAAGTCAAGGTCAACTCCAACAATACGCTGCTGATCGTGAGCCTCTACGCGACGCAATGCGCCCGAGTCACCTTCGTCAACGAACTGGAAAGAATGGCTACTGGTTTTGCATTAGATAATGAAAACGTCTTCTACGTCATCGCAGGGGACTTCAACGCGAGGAACACCAACTGGGGCGACAACGCCACGAACGACAGAGGTCGACAAATGGCGCAGTGGCTGAACGATCGCAGCATCATATACAAAGCATCCTGGTATACACCATGCAACCCCACATTTCCAAGCGCAGGGTCTTACCTAGACTACTGCCTGATGGACTCCAGAATAAACATCACCGATGCAATCAATGGAAAAATTAACACGGCCCCTTACGACAGCGATCATAACGCAATTGTCTTCACCATCGACACCGAGGCACTGCTACAAGGACTACCAAGACCCAAGCCAAAGCCCGACGAATACAACTTCAGGAAAACGAGATGGAAAAAATTCAGTAGACATATAACGAACATGTATACACCAGACACACCAATACCCCCTGACAAGAACCTAACACTCGAAGAGATCGATGACCACATCACCCAACTGGAATCACGCATACGGGACGCAATACAACACACTGTACCAAAAAGAGGTAACGGACCGACTGAATACTACCGAAAATACGACAATAACACCATTTCGAGACTACACAGATACAAATCTTTTCTACTTTCCCGACTCTTCGATGCAACTAATAGACGTACAACTAGACTCAGCAGACAAGAGACAAACAGAATAAAAAGGACTATCAAAAGAATAAACAAGATACTCAAAAAAGAATTTAAAAAGACAGTCACGGCATACTGGACGGCACAGATAAAAAAAATCAATTACAGAAATCCATACGAATTCTTCCCAAAAATCAACGCACTGCTGCGGCCAAGAAAATCGATCGACATCGACACACTGCGGATTACCAACGACAACAGCGAATTCAACAACGAAATGCACCGATTATACGCACATCTCGTAAACAACAACGAAATAGTTGCCACCGACCCGAACACGAAGCTGGATATTATGGGCAAATACCTGGCAACAATCAACTCGCCCAGGTACACGAACGACAACACGGCCACGAGAGAGACGGTAGAACGAGCATTCAGGGAACTAAACGACACAAAGAAACAACTGAGAAGAGCAAGGCAAACGTTTACGGTCTTCACGAGAGAAAACCCAGCACACGATCCCACCGAGCAAGAAGGAAGTCCAAAATTCCTATTCTCATATATCGAAGTGGTAAAAATAGTGAGAAAACTCAAAAACAAAACGTCGACAGGACTGGATAATATCCCGACAATAGCAATCAAAAACCTGCCAACCTGTATGCTGATCGATTACACAATACTCTTCAATAACGCATTAAACAATTTTTATTATCCGAACAGATGGAAAACCGCAAAAGTATTGCCGTTATTGAAAAAAGGGAAAAACCCAGAGGACCCTAGAAGCTACCGGCCCATCAGCTTAACAATAAACATCAGCAAAGTTTTCGAAAAACTGATAAAGATACTTCTGCTCAATCATACCAACGATAAAGCGATAATACCGGCAAACCAATTCGGGTTCAGAGCCAAGCACTCAACAACACACGCCATCAACAAGTTCGCATCGGACATAAATATGTACCTCCATAGAAATCTAATTACCGGTGCGGTGTTGATAGACCTCGAGAAGGCGTTCGATTCGGTATGGAACAAAGGCCTCATATACAAAATGAAACAGTACAAATTCCCTATGGGATTAATCTATCTCGTACTGGACATGGTCAGAGGAAAAAACTTCGTCACTTGGGATGGGAAAAACCTCTCGACAACGAAATTCATAATCTCCGAAGGACTTCAACAGGGCACAGTCACCTCGCCCATCTTATTCAACATCTACAACAGCGAGGTGATCAACAAATTCGGGCTAAATAGCGAAGAAAAACTCCATGCCATCGCGTACGCAGACGACCTCATAATCTACAAGGCCGACAAAGACGTTGACATAATCCACAGAACGCTACAAGACAAAATGGACAAAATTAATCAGTATTACCTCGACTGGAACCTGAAAATAAACCCGCTGAAATGCGAGACAATAGTTTTCAGACGCCCAGTCAATCACATCAAAGCCTCCACCGACAAAAAAATCAAGAAATTCAAAATAACAGCAGCAGACGCGACAACAGCAGAGCGAATCGACATCCCTACTAAGACTACGGTGAAATACCTAGGCATCACCTTCGACCACCTGCTACGAATGAACGCCCACCATAAAAGCCAATTAGAAAAAGCAGCGAAGACACTCAAAATAAACTCCAGAGTGTTCTACAACAGCAAACTGGAAACAAGAGCGAAAATAATCTGCTACCAACTACTAATAAGACCCATATTGACGTACGCAGCACCAATAACTTGGAACGTAGGCCCCACAGTTATGGAAAAATATCGGAGACTCGAGAGATCCATCTTGAGAGCCTGCCTAAGATACCACAGGACCCCGGATTCAGGATACACTAGACGAACCAGGAACAGCACGGTATACAACAAGGCCAACATCCCAAGAATAGACTGTTTCATGTTAAAACTGTGCCGAAACTATTTCGCTAAGGTAAACGACGTAAGCAACAACACCATAGAAGAATTCATGCAGGTCGCGGCTGATGAAAACGAGAGGCAGAACATGTTAGCCTCGGGATATATACCGCCACAGCTGTTCATATACTGCGACAAAGAAGGCCTGATTCAGGACAGCCGAAACATTCCAGTGCTGTATCACAAACCAAGGCACTGCTCCAAGAAAAGTATCAGCACGGTCCACCAGGACTACGAACATGCGAGGCTAATGTTCGACACAGCACTACCATGGCGAGATACCATGGACCGCAGCAGACTGACCACCAGTTACTGGTGGCTACGAGAAGATGCGAGACATATCGACGAACTCAGAAGAAGGACAAGATTCAGGCATTGAATATTACCAAAGAATCGCAAAGTAGGAGGGCAACGGAAGTCACCCCCTCTCAAAATATATTGACTAGCCAGGAGTGCTGTTACGCGCCTAACGAGCTTTATCAACAATTATGTATATATGTAAATAGATAAATAAATACCCCTCCCCCCACCCAATCCCATCCCAACCCATCCCTCCCCCTTGCACCCAGTAGACGATAAGAGAAAATAACAAAAATATAAAAATGTTGGACGGTTTTTCCCGATCCGGGGCCTTTGCCATCTTTTAAATACTACGAGACTGAGAATATATGTATTACTCTTAAAGGCTGTTAGTAGGTGCCAAAATTTATCATTAAGTGCAATTTATTTTTTTACCAAAGACTGTTGACGAGAAGTAAAGACTTTTACCTAGCCAATATTATATATTAAACAAAGATTTAATAGACCATAGTTTAAGTTTTTGTAAGAGAGTTTAGACTTAAAAATGTAACACTGTTTTCGGATTTAATAAACAATCTTTTTCAAAAAAAAAAAAAAAAAAAAAAAAAAAAAAAAAAAAAAAACCATTGAGCCGTTCTTAGGAATCTTTGCGAAAATATCGATCACAAGGATCAACTGTGTTTTACTTTTATTTGTGTTATTGGCAGCTGCTTGTCAAATGAAAATTGCTTCAACGAAACGTTGGAACGTCGATCCAATAGGCATTTTGAAAAAAACTACGAGAACCTATCGTTTTTTTCGTTCACATTTAAATTGAAAATATTCGAAATGTATCAATTACAAATTAAACTCCATTTTTGCTAATTCTGAATCTGTTTATTTGAATTGATCTAGTTTTTTTGACTTGTTTATTTTAGGCGTATTTATTCGTTCGTTTATTAAATTATTCTTTGATTTGATTTGTTATTCAGTTATTTGGGGACCTATTTATTTATCCATTTATATAAATGGAAAAATATTACTCGATATTTTGGTATAATTCCATAATTATAGAAAATATTCGTAAAAATTGTTCGTTACAGGTGTTTTTGTAAAAAAACGCGAACGAAAAATGCATAATTCGAAATGAAAAACGGAGCATCGCGGATTGGAATGTATCGCTTTCGAATGAAACTCAATTTTTGTTCTTCTTAAATCTTGTAATTTCGGAATGGTTCATATTTGCTTATTTTATTTTTATTTATCTATCTACTCATTCGATTATTGGATTGGCCATTCTATGCAAATTTAGTCATTATTTTATGCATTTATTTACATATTCAATCATTTATTCATTTGAATTACTTGATTTTTCGTAAGATTTCATTATATGAATTATATGAAATTTTTATTTAAAAAACTGTGCGTCGCGACCGAAAAATGCAGAACTCAAATTTAACAATGGAATATCATGATTTGCAATATGAGGGATTCTCCATCAATTCAGCCACTTTTTTTCGACCAACATTTTAGAAAATGCCGTTTTTTTCGATTGAATATATCTCGGAAACTAGAAGTAACAGAAAAAAAAATTCTGTACATTAAAGTACTAGTTTTGTGTTAGCTTTCGAGCGGACGACTTAAAGCAATTTTTACGTTCGGGTAACGCTGAATTTTTAACAAAAAGGGGGAAATTGTTTTTTAATTAAAAAACGGCCATTTTTGTTGGGCTGAAAAAATTACAGTCTTCCAATATGTCTGATGATATCGCAAAAAAATCGCCAGAGTGGCACGGATCGAGGTTCTAGGGTAAAAAAAATGAAACCACACAAATTCATTTTTTTATATCGGAACCTCGCTCCGTGCCACTCTGTCGATTTTTTTTGCGATATCGTCAGACATACTGGAAGACTGTAATTTTTTCAGCCAAAAAAATGGCCGTTTTTGAATAAAAAAAATAATTTCCCCCTTTTTTGGTAAAAAATCAGCGTTACCGGAACGTAAAAATTATTTCAAGTCGTCCGCTCGAAAGCTGACACAAAACTACAACTTTTATGTACAGACGTGTTTTTTCAGTTACTTCTAGTTTCCGAGATATATTCATTTGAAAAAAAAACGGCATTTTCTAAAATGTTGAATTAAAAAATCTAAAAAAATTCACATATAATGCCTTTTGGTAGTACTTTGATATAACCAATTGTGGGGCAGATCTAAGATGGTCAAAAAAAAGTGGATGAATTGACGGAGAATCCCTCATATGAAGCATCCCACGCCAAGTGAAACACTAAAAAATCATGTCATTTTTAAATGGGCTCATAATTTGTTTTTATGTTCGTTCGAATGTCACAAGCAACTACAATTTTTTTTAGATTTTTAAATTGGATTTTACACTCGAATTTGGATACCGGAAAATTTTTCTCGTTTTTTTTTCGATTCATCATACTCAAAAAGTGATGCATTGTACAACAGAAACGTCGAAGAAGAAAATTTAGGTTTTCAAATGTACTCTTCAATCATATATGTTTCGTAACTGTTAAAAATACTGCTAATGTATTTTTCAACGAAATAAGGTAAAAATAATTTTTTTCGTCAAGTTCGCCCACTTTTATTTTTCTATAAATTTGAGGGAACTCTCGTTGATTTCATAACAAACCACAGAAAAGTTGGCATGATGGAGAATTAATAGCTTCCAATTATTTTTTAAGATTAACTGAGGAAGAATTTTATCGAACCATGAATATTGAATATCGATCATTGTTTTAGGCCCAACAGTGGATTGCGACGAATATTTAGTGTTATCTAGAACCATTTTGTCCTCCTCCTTTCAATTCAATTATGGTTTTGTTTGTTTGCCTCGAAATTTTTCATTTACTCACCGGTTCTCGTAGCATTATTCTCGTATCAAAAAGAAATCTTGCTTCTCGTTTGTTGAATGATCTGGTTTGCTCACTCTCAATGCTAATACAATTGATTTTGCGGAAGAACTCGGTCAAAACGATTTGATACTTTTTCATTCGATATGGTTTTCTCATCGGTGGCTTTTGTATTAGTAAACTAACCATATTATGATTCACTCATTGTTTAACGATAAAAAGATTAAAAAGTGAAAAATTTCGAGGCAGACAAACAAAACCATAATTGAATTGAAAGGAGGAGAACAAAATGGCTCTTGATAACACTAAATATTCGTCGCAATTCACTGTTGTGCCTAAAACAATGGTCGATATTCAATATCCATGGTTTGATAAAATTCTTCATCAATTAACCTTAAAAAATAATTGGAAGATATGAATTCTCCATCATGTCAATTTTTCCGTGGTTTGTTATGACATCAACGAACGTTCTCTCAAATTTATAGAAAAATAAAAGTGGGCGAACTTGACGAAAAAAAATATTTTTACCTTATTTCGTTGAAAAATACATTAGCAGAATTTTTAACAGTTACGAAACATATATGATTGAAAAGTACATTCAAAAACCTGAATTTTCGTCTTTGACGTTTTTTTTTTGTACAGTGCATCACTTTTTGAGTATAATGAATCGAAAAAAAAACGAGAAAAATTTCCCGGTATCCAAATTCGAGTGTAAAATGCAATTTAAAAACCTAAAAAAAAATTGTAGTTGCTTTTGACACTCGAATGAACTTGAAAACAAATTATAAGCCCATTTAAAAATCACATGACTTTTTAGTGTTTCACTTGGTGTGGAATGCTTTATATATGGATTTTAAAGGAAACTCAATTTTTTATCATTTTAAATCTGACAATTTTATAATAGGCTATTTTTGTTTATTTATTTACTCATTTATTCATTTATTAGATTTCCATAAATTAATCTTGTTATGTACCTATTTTTATATTCAATTATTTATGCATTCAAGTCACTTGATTTGTCATAAAGATTTAATAATCATATGATTGAAAAATCCACAACTCAAATTTAAAAACATAGTATCGTGATTCGGAATGATTTCAAAAGAAACTCAATTTTGTATCATTTAAAACTTCTCAATTTTGTAATAGGCCATTTTTGTTTATTCATTTACTCATTTATTTATTCATTACATTCTGCATTAATTAATCACGTTATGCTGTAGTTTACATATTCAACTATTTATCCATTTGAATTACTTTACTTTTCATTTAAAAAATCATAATTATATGAAATGTTTGTTCAAATTTTTCGTAACAAACGAAAAATGCACAAGTCAGATTGAAAAACAGAATATCGTGATCCGAATTGTATCGATTTCAAACGAAACTCAAGTTTTGATAATTTCAAATCTGTCAATTTTCAAATAATTCATTGTTCTTAATTTTCTCATTTATTTAATCGTCAGATTCTGCATTAATTAATCTTGTTATGTAGTTATTTAGGCATTCAATTATTTCCGGTGTTGAATTACTTGATTGTTCATAAAAAAATTTGTAAGCATATTAAATATTTGGACAAATTGTTCGTAGCGAACGAAAAATGCACAAGTGAGATTGAAAAACAGAATATCGTTATTTGAATTGTATCGATTTGAAAGGAAGCTCAATTTTTGCTAATTGAAATGTGTCAATTTTGAAATAATTAATTTTTATTTATATTGTTATGATTTATTAATTTACTCAACTATTCTTTGGTCAATTCTGCATTAGTTAATATTGTTGTGTAGTTATTTACGCATTCAATTATTTATCCATGAAAAATACTTGATTTTCCATAAAGATTATATACACACACACACACACACACACACACACACACACACACACACACACACACACACACACACACAGTAAATTATATGGAAAATTTGTAAAAATTTTGTTCACTGAACGAAAAGTGCATAACTCGAATTAAAAAATCCTCATATCGTGAAACAGTTATTTTCTTTTTCTTCCTAAAATTCAGTGATTTGTTATAAATGTATATGCTTATTTTCAAGAACGTACCCGCATTTACGTTGGCGTGAAGAACGTCCGGCTCTTTGACAAAGTCGTACTGTCTTACGGCCGAGTACCAGTAAGCGGCAACGTCCTGACCGGTCACGTCGCCGGGCACTGCACCACCGGGACGACAGTACAAATTTTGTCCCACCTCGCGATCGTTGCGATAATAAAACGTGTTCGTGTGAGCCAGATGATTTGCCCACGTTTGAGCGTATTCGCACAGCTGCGCAAACCAAAACAAAGGATCACATCTTCGAGGATAGGAAGAACGTCATTTAGTCCGTGTTTATGAAGAAGAAAAAAAGTTCGTTTCGTTCGAAGCTCTACTTTCGAAATATCGCCAGTTGTTTACCTCCGGTGACATGGAAAGGGTCGGCGCATTGTGTCGTTGTCGATAGACGTTGTGCCAGCAAAGGCATTCGGTTATAAATTCGCTGTCTCTCCAATCCGTTTCCAGGTCGCTGCTGTCGTAAGATATACTCATTGGCCTGTTACTTAGGATCTGGAAAATAAACGCGCAAAAACGACACTCGTGAATCTTCGGGAGCAACCTGCCATCGTGTCGTTTAGATGTCGCGATGTTACTTTTTTTCTGTTATTGCGATTCATTTTCTCGTTTTAACCCTTCCTTGTCACACTGAGTCATTTTGACCCTGCCGAATTTGAAATAAAATTCTCACTTTCCTAAAGTTGAAAGTTTTCAATAATTTTTCACAATTCAATTTTATACTTTCCGAATTTTAATTGTGCAGGCATATGAAGACATTTTTAAAGTGTATCCTGCATGTAAAAAAAATCGACTTAAGGGTTATTAAGGGGGATGAAGTATTATCCGGGTCAAATTGACCCAGTGTGACAAAGCTGTGGCCAAATATAAGTGTGTCGAGGAAGGATTAACGGGTTTTCAATTAGAAAATTGTGATGATAAGTTTCTACAAAAATTAGGTATTTGAAAAAGTATCATCTGAAAAACACTCTGGTATTTTCTTTGTGTAAAAATATTTAATTATAATCGTTAGGATATTGGTTTATCCTATGATTAATCGAAGGAATTTTCGAAATATCGAATTTAAAAAGAATGACGCGCTGTCGAAGTAATTTTTTATTTTTTGCGGAAAAAATGGCATTTTTCGTTCATGAAATCAAAAGTATACATCGGAAAAAAAAATTACTTTGATCAATGCTAATTTTTTCTTAACTTATTCTGCTCACCTTGAAAACTTATTTTCGAGAAATAGGGTTTAAAGTTTCGAGCGGATGTTAACATAACAGCCTATAAATCTGTCAGTTTAGATCCGATCACCTTGAAATTTTTCAAGGAACATTTATAAGATGATATACTGTCTAAATATATCGATTTTGAAAAAAGTGATTTTTCGACTTTCACAAGTAGGCATAACCCCTTAAACAACGCGATGCGGGAGTTCTTTTCGCTTGAGGATAAATGCTCGGTAATCCTAAATTGCGCATGCATACAAATGTTACGAAATGCTGTTCTCCAGCGAAGTATAAACGCCTCCGTGTATTTATTCGTTCGATAAATTTAGTACTGCGGGAGGTCGTGTATAGAGAACGGCAAATAAAACGTGAGAAATTTCAAGTTTCGTGTAATCAATTTGCCTTGTACACGTGTCTGTCTACGTTCTATTGCGCACGTGCCACGTTATTATGTAGGTAACATCTGTACGTCAAAATTGCCGCAACGTTCTCTATCGCTATCGCAAACCGGCGATACTCTTTGCATATTCGATTTTCCTTCGGAGGAAACCGACCCTGCGCACACATATAAATCTTTTATTTATAAACTGCATACTATAAATAAATTTCGATCGCGAAATGTAGAGAATAAAGTCGCCGAATTAAGGAGCTATACGAGTGTGGCACTTTGAAAAAATCGATGTTTTTTGGTGCCTTTTTCGACAGTTTATACTTTGAAGAATATGATTATCATTTGTATAATTTATATCAATATCATTTTATCTTGCAAAAATCGATACTTAAATCTTTAAACGCGTTTGTCTCCAAATGAGATTTTGCAAATTTGCTGACATTGTAACTCAAAGAGCCATTATCCGATTGACTTGAAATTTTAACTGAGTACTCTTGGATATATTTACTCTACAATGACGTACGATATTTTCGATTGGATGAAAATTGACGATTTGGCATTGAAAAAAACGACCATTTTATAGGCAAGAAAACAGACTTTTTTTCATAACTACGCCATTTTGTTAGATTTTTATATTTTTCGAAAATCCTACGTCATTGTGCAGGAAATACCTTCCAGTTTAATGACATTTTTTCCTTTTTCGGTTTCAGCTACTCAATCGGCCGGAATCATGTCAGCAGTGGAGGAACTTTTTTTTGGTGCCTCCGAAGGCAGCGCATCAGTCGCTTGGATCTCAATATTTTTCTATAAAAAAATTAGGTAATACAGGTCAAATATAGCCAAATATATTCTTAATTTTCCGAAACATTTAATTCAGTACTTTTCTTCCAAAAAGTTCCCGAAAATCATCCAAATTTTCAGCGTTCACACTGGTATAGCCCCTTAAGGCGGGACACCAGTGTAGCGTGACAAAAAAAATCGATTTTTTATTGCATTTCCTCAACGTATACGGGTTCAAGAATATGTGGAAAAAAATTGAAGTTAAAATAGTGAAAATTGACCCGGTTATAGACGATTTAGTAAGAGCAGGTAGCGCAACGATCTACGTACATACTAAAACTTGCAAACGCGTTTTTTTTCATAACGACTTTTCTCAGCCTGACGGAATCATAACTCTAGTTATAAGTATCCGATTTTCAATTTAAAAAAAAAAACAAAATTTCCCGCAATACAGGAGCTATCGTTGTACGTAGCCGTTTTTTTATTTTGTATTTTTTAGCCCCCGAATATAAGCAAAAATTTCGCCAAAATTATACTTTTATTTTAACACCCGTCAATTTGTGATTTTTTTTTTGAAAGATGGCTACGTACAACGAGATTTACATTTATTTGGATTATAAAACATTTTTATTTTTATTTTTTAGACCAGTCAAGTTATCGATCCGGCTGTTGAACTATATTTTTTTATACAGAGGCTTTATTATACCTCAATAACGATGGTCATTGATTTTTTTATTAATAAAAATTTACACGAAACAATTGCAATGTATGCTGAATAACATACCTTTTTTCCAAATTCCAAATAAATAATGTAATAGACAAAAAAAATCGGAAAAACGACTTTGTCGGCCTGCCCAGTGGTCTCCTCCCTTAAGGGGCACCACTAGTGTGATTGCCCAAAAAAGGTCATTTTTGAGCATTTATTAAAAGAAAACATCGAATGTTTTGAAATTTCGAGAATATATTTGTGTAAAAAATATGTATATACAGTAATTTTTTGTATAAAAATATTTAACTATCAGCGACTTATGCGGCGTCTCTCGAGTCTCCAAAAAAAAGTTCTCTCAGTGCTGCAGTGATTGCGGCTTCAAAGTGCTTGAAAAAAAAAGTTCGTTAAACTAGAAGGTATTGCCTGTACAATGACGAAGGATTGTGAAACAAAAAATGTAATCCAAGAAAATGGCGGATTTTTGAAAAAAGTTCCAAATTACGCTTAAAAATCTCATGGTTCTTTGTATGGCAAATCGACATTTTTTATCCAATAAAAAAACCGGAGAGGATTTTATCCATAAAGAGGATTTTATCCAATAAAGAAACAAATACTAAATACGCTAAAACAAGATTCAAGTCGATCGGATGATTTGTATTCAATCTAAATCTGCAGCAAATTGTCGGTTTGAGAAAAACGCGGTGAACGATAAAAGTATTGATTTCATTGTATCTTCACTTTTTCCTCCTAAGCCCTTATTTTCTTTCTTCACATTACGGCATCGTATTCCCATTCTATTTTTTACGTGTAAATAGCACTTCAGTTTTCCTATAGGACCATCATATGCGTTCAAATTCGAAATTTCAATAACTCGGGCACGGCCCCTCAGCTCACGCACGTTTCGACTGACTTGCAGCTGTTCTTTAGACGGCCGTACTTCAAAAACTATTTGAGATCCGCACTTGAAATTTTAGTAAGTCATTCTTGAAGGTATAGACTATCGAAAAATGCAAAAAAAATCGATTTTTCTAAAGTAGCACACTAGTGGTGTCCCTGAACAAGCATCTAGTTTGTCGTATAAAACTATATTATTAAAAATATATATATTTAAGATTTTTCATAATTTTTTCTAGTCTATACCTGAAAATATCATTATTTTTACACGCGACGCATTTTTGGTAACAAACTCCCTCCAATTGTAAACGCAGTCTCTTTAATTTTGCGTTCACGTCGTACTCTCAATTATACGTAAAAGTAAAGTTTGATACGACACGATCAGTTGCTAGGATTTAATCGTTCATTGAGAATTCCAAGGCAGAGCTATGCGATGGTGTTATCTCCGCGAGTGCCGGCGAGCGTGTGCGTGTCGGGCTCGAGTGGAGCCGCACGTTTTCGCCGACAGATGGCGCTGACACGCGAGCGTTTCTCACAAGCGGTTGTACCCCTGGGGAGTTTGTATATAAGAAAGAAGCGTTTGCTTACCTAACGTACTTGCTTCGGCAGTACATATACTAAAATTGGAACGATACAGAGAAGATTAGCATGGCCCCTGCGCAAGGATGACACGCAAAATCGTGAAGCGTTCCACATTTTTTGCAATATGGAGAAAAATAATATTTTTCACGCGCACGAGTTTTTCCCCGTATTTATCGAAAATTCACACTATATGACTGAAGATGGATAGAAGCGTGGGCGGCACGTTTTTTTTTTTCGTTTTTAAGGGGGAGGGGCTTTTAAGCAGCCGAAAATAAGCGAATTTCGAACATTTTTTCGTGTCGACATTATTTATTCTACATAATTAAAATTTTATATACATATTATTATTGTTAAATTTTACAAAGAAAAATTGTTTAATGTTTAAATTGGCTATTGAACGACACTTGTTTCAGAGACGGTTGCCGCCTGAGTTGTTCCACGGCGTACAATCCAGCATCTAGTGCATTGATCTGAAACATCGGAGTCAAGAAGTTTTAGATTTCTAAGACCCACGCGCTCTATGTGAACCTAAAAAATCCAAAGAAAATTGAAAATTCAAAAAATGTTACGTGTTTGAAAAAATGTTCTATTTTTCATGCATTGTTTACTATAGTATTTGTTGCTGAAAAGGTAGTTAAAAATATCATCTCCAAGGAACTTTTTTTCAATTATCTTCACATAGACAAAGTTCACATAGATGGTAATTATGTTATCTAAAAATGTGCAAAATTCCAAAATGATCGATCAGATAGTTCCTGAGCTATTTTGTACGAGCTTCACGAAGAAGTGATTTTGGGAAAACGCGTTTGAGGGAGAGATGCCTTTAGGCAAGGATTTTTTGGTTCTGATTTTCATGATTTTTTTTAAGGAAAGATATTTTCATCATTTTTGAGACTTAGGGTATGTTTTATTACTACTTTTGGCTCTTACATGGTATTTTTTTTATTAATCTTTCAAAATGACGCAGGTATGGCACGGTCTTTTAAAATGAATTTTCAAAACTGGCGTGACGTATAGCTAATAAACTAACCAACCGATTCTGATGAAATTTGGCATAAATGTTTGCAACCTTATTGTCTTCGTAATGTTTTCGAAAATTAAAAAAAAAAGTATTTTTTATCGAAAAATGTAGCAATTTTTTTCGGAATACTCAATCTTCTTGTTTCAAAGCGTACCATTTATTCGATTTTCAACACTTCTCACTTTTTCTTGGTTCATATTCTGCGCATGAGTGTCAATGAAAGAAAAATCATTGTTGGCTTTTCTTCAGATTCATCCCGCCGGCGCTACGCGTCACGCCGTGCCATACCTCCGCCATTTTTTAATATTAATAAATTACAAATATACCATGTAACAGCCAAAAGCAGTAATAAAACATACCCTAAGTCTCAAAAATTCCGAAGAAATGTGTCCTTTAAAAAAAAAGTCACAAAAATCATCAATTTTTTTCCTGCCCAAAGGTGTCTTCTCCCTTAAAGTTTCAAGACTGAAAAATGTTGTGACACATGACCTACCGATCAATCTGCGACTCCCCATAAAGTAGTCCCTCAGCATCCTCGTGGAGTTCATTTTCGGCCATAAGCCCTTCTTTACGTTACAAAGGGATCTCCCACCTTGATAAATACGTAGTTCCCGTCACTTTTCACATTCGCGCAGAGTTCCCTCGCGGTATGAGCTGCGGCCAAGGCTGGCGGGGAAAAAGAGCGCGAGCTCCTTTCGCAGCCTCGCGTTGGAATGGCAAAGAAATGGAAGGGAAAGATGAAGGGAGAAAAATAAAGAGGGCCGAACACGACATATGAATGGTAGCTACTCTACTATTCATGGCACGTGGCAAATTCTTTCGCATTCACGAGTTCCGTGGCCGAGTGTGTAGTCTTTTCATTCTGCTGCTTCGATCGAAGCTCCCTAAGCCGCGACTTCCGGTTCTTCTTTCTGCAAAGGTTGATACACGCCCCCCCCCCCCAACCCGGTCTTTTCTCTGCTGCTTATCATTGTTATTATTCATTCGTTCCTGGCAAATCCGACCGATCCACTCGGGCGATAAGGACGTCGGTGGAAGGTCAAAAATTAAGGGCGGTAAGTGTGTGACATTTTTTTGGGGGACAGCACTCGCAAGTGACCTTAAGCTGGGTGTAGAGGGCTCTTTGTCATTGCCGTGTGCTCTATCGCAGCGATTCGTGAAAGTATTCCCAACGAGGGACGTTTAACGACTCGCCGGTGGGCGATAACCCATCGGAGAACGAAAAAAAACCACCAGCGTCGGAGCTGAACGAGTATTTCTTGTTTCTCTTTACATTAAGGGGGTGTCCTTCTCTGGAAACTTCTAAAAATCGTTTTTTGCATATTGTCATAGTGTGAACTTTCAAGAATATTTTGAGACCAACCTGACCCTGGAAATCTAAAAATTGACGAAGTTACACCTATTTTAGTGGAACAGGGTGCGTTGGGTATATCGCGATCCGTCGAGTTTGAACGCGATCTCGAAACTACATATCTTTACTGCAAAAACAAGTGTGTTGTTTATACACACTTTAGGTGTGTAAATGACTGTAGACACTTTTTACACGTTTTAACGTGTGTGAAAAATAACACGAATAGATGCGTTCAAACAGCACAATTACGTGCGTTATTTTCTTACATACGTTGAAACGTGTAAAAAGTGTCTACAGGCATTTACACACTCAAAGTGTGTAGAAACAATACACTTATTTTTGCAGTACTGTATATACATGGGATGTGGCGGAATATTAAAATGACTAACAAAAGCTTTTTATCTTAAAAATATATGCATTTATTATACTGAACTCAACAGTACTTATAGTAGTTGTAGTAGTAGTTTTTATTTGTATGACCTTTATGGCCTTTTACAAAAATTGTAACAATCTCTCTCTCTCTCTCTCTCTCTCTCTCTCTCTCTCTCTCTCTCTCTCTCTCTCTCTCTCTCTCTCTCTCTCTCTCTCTCTATTTTACAATCTATTTTGTTCGCTATCGCATAAATCTTTGGTTCGCACTCGCCTTGTAATTAGTTCTTCTGTTCGCTATTCTCAACTTATATCTAATGCTATTGTTTTCTATTATTAACTTACATCTATTGCCTTTTTTACTCTATAATTAACTTAAACCTAATTCGGAACTCCCGCTCTCCGTTATAATCCCTTCTCCTTTTTACACATTGTTTCTATTTCCCTGAAAAATTGACACAACTCTACATCGATTTGTCCTCTTATCGTCTTTATCAATTTCTTCCTTATTACGCTTCCATTTTGTTTCTCATTTGCCCATATATATATATATACGCCTTCGCCCCATCGGATAATAGCTGTCTTCCTTTTTCGCAAGCGATTAGAAGCTCCAGTGTTTCTCTTTCGTGTTTGCAAATCCCGCATGTCCATTCTTTCTCTCCTTTCTTTCCATCCCTCCCTATGTTTCCGCATCTTAATCTCGCCCATGTATTCTTATCTTTTCCCGAGATGTCCTTCGCCGCCCAATATTTCAATGGGCTTTCGATATCTTCTATCATTTCTTTATATGCACTATTGTACGTTGAATTTTGTATCTGTTCTTTTTCTTTCTCTATGGTCTTCCTTATTAAGTTTTTAAGCCCGTTTTCAATCAAGTTCTCTATAGTTTTTATTTCTTTTCCCTCACTTATCATATCTACCATTTCCTCTACTTCTAATTCCTTTATTGTTTTTGGAAAGTCTGTTCCCCACTTCGACGGCTTTCTGTTTGCTATACCTCTCATTTCCTCCCTTAAACATATGTTTGGCAATCTGTTTCTTTCCATTTTTAATATTGTTACCACGTATCGCGGCGCCCTTTCCCTGATTTTGAATTCAAATGTTGGGATTCCCAGCTCGGTCCTCCATACATATGTAGTTCCTCGGTCCTCCATACATAAGCGTTCTTTTGTCTATACCCAACGCCATTTTACAATACCTGTTTTGTATGATTTCAAACTGCCCAATTTTGTCAAAACCCCAAATTTCTACTCCGTAGAACGCCCCATCTTTCACGATCGTATCGAGTAGATATAGTCTTTCTTCCATGATATCCCTGCCTGCTCTTTTCCACATCCCCCATACTGCATTAACCGCTTTTGGAGCCCTTCCTATCATTTTCCTTCCATGTTCTTTTAATACATTCTTTGTTGTAAACCAGTATCCTAAGTACCGAAATTGGTTCACAATTTCTATTTTTTCTCCGTTTATTTTCCATTCCTCTTCCTTTTTCAACCGTCCTCCATTTCAAATACCATAATTTTGGTTTTTTCTCATTCACCTCCATATAATTTTCTCTTCCCCATTTCTCTAGCTCTTTTAACATGCCCAACAGTACTTATATATTACTCCGTAGTATGTATGAGAGGTATCACTGTTTTTCTTGTCTTCGCATAGACTGGGTTCTCAAACGGCTTCACGATGACGGCAGCTTTTTGCTCGTCGGTGATGGCCGCGAAACAAAAATACGTCGCTAAAGATTCAATGCAGCTAGCGAGGTTTTGGAAAATAGATTCCAATTGCAGGTTCTTCCACGTGACAAACTCAAAAATGATCTATAAATGAAACAAAAAGTTAAGACCAAATGTGGTCTTGAATTATCCGGTTAATCAATCAATGTCAAATCAACTAATGAGTTTCACGTGATGCCATAACCAAGGTGATTTTTAAAACACATGATCAATAACTCACAATTAACACACTCAAACTGTGTTGCTTTTTACCGTGTTATTTTTGCTCATGTGTTGCTATCAACGTGTGTTGTTTAGTCCAATGTGTGTAAATATGCGTCTTGTGTGTTGATTCTACACGCTTTACGTGTGTTCGAATAAGCGTGTTATTGATGGGGACAGCTACAAAGGTGTGTACTAAATTAATGCGTAAAAATTGCACACTCACGTGTGTAATTTTAACGCATTACGCGTTACCAAATGCATAAGTGTGTAGAATCAACATGGCAACGCGCGTACTAGCCTTATGTTGTGTTACTTCTACATACTTTGAACACACTTCAAACACGCCTAGTTTTTGCAGTGTTGCTACGGCGGGATTGATATCTTGAGTAACTTTCACGCTATTGACTTGCATTTGCACAGTTAGTGTTCAAACAGTAGTCAGTTTCGGTTTACGTTCGCATTTTTTAATTGGACGAACCATTTGTTAATAACAATGACTTCAGCATGCTGTTTTTCAAGAGAAACATGAGGTTTTCTTTGGAGAAGCTGTCATTTTTCGTATTTTTCGAAATTTCGAAAAGTGGTTCGTGAACCCATAGCCAGTTGGATACATTTGAAGAAAACATTTTTTGTTTTCGTTTCAGATTACATTTGAGTTTGGTGGAGATTCCGCCGTTTCGGGCCTCGCCGCTGAAGGACTGCAACGCCAACGGCAGCACCACGAACACTTTGAAAGATTTTCTTTCGAAAAAATTACATTGTAACCACAAACACGTGTACAACGTGCTGGGAAAAAATGAATTTATTCCAACCAATGTGTTACTAGAAAAAAATGCATCATTCTGACCCTTCATATTGGGCTTCCAAAGAGGGATAGATACCGAGGCTTCAGCCGATGAATGTTAGACATTTGAGCTGGATTCCTTTTCTAGGATTCCGTAGCCGAACAAAGAGCTCTTTTAACTTTTCGTTACCTTCACCCGTCTGTCACAGCTACACAGTTTCTGCAGTTCTTAACCTATATACATGAAATTTCAACAGTACATGCTGCTGATCCGGATATGAATGAAAATGTGGCAGAATCTGGGGAAGACATTTGCGAAGCAGGCGAACAAAACGAGACTTGTCAAAACTACGTAATTTTTTTTTGTGCTAAAAACTGCCCTTACGTTTGAGCAGGCAGTTTGCAACATATTTTCAGGTGTTCAGAGCCGGATTTAATTCAAAATATTTCGGCAGCTAATAACGATGTGCTTGAAGAACACGACAAAACAAATTGATGTAGTTTGGACAAGTCCAATTTTGCTCTTCATTTTCGGCTTTTTACCCTATGTGTAAAATGGCAAAATATCTTTGTTTTACGCAGACCGTCGAGTGGATGGTTATTGAAGAGGTCTTTCAAAATTAGAATAAGGCTCCCTTTACCAATTTTAAGTCCGTTTGCGAAACATCAAGCTTCAAGGTGTCTGTAGCGACGGCGGTACATTATTTAAATGATAATTTTTTAAACGAAGTTAAAAAATAATCGTTTATTAATATTTTACAATAACAAAAACTCGTCCTTGACAAGATTGTGTATTAATTATCGTCAAAATCTCGACCTAGTCATTCCACTAATGTAATCGGAAAAACATGTTGACGATCATCTTGATTTTTGGCTTAAGTGATCCTATAAGAGCTTACGCCTAGTTGGAATGTTTGAAAATATCAATTTTTGGTTTTCGACGAGTGCTCAAGATATAACATTTGAAAAATATTCTCTGAAAACTTCAAGTCGGTCCGTTAAAAATTGAGGGAGTAATGGGCGTTCATTGGTAGGTTCCGCGAAACGGCGAACTTTAAGGGCGTCTTTTTCAAAATGAATTTTTCAAAATCGGTGACCATGATATCTCAAAAATCATAGCACCGATCAGCTTCAAACTTTACAGGCATCTTTTACATATCAGAAAGCAGTGTTCGAACGAAGAAATTTTTTTCCGCCCCATCGTTTCTTTTCTATCAACGAAAATCGAACGTTTTTTCATTGAAAATCGATACTTTCACTTTGGTCAGCGAACAAAAATGACAAAAATCAATATTTGATTAAATCCTTTGGGGAAAGCACTAGATAATTTTATGCGAAAACTAAATGCGTTTGATTTGTTCATTTTGGATGCTTGTTGACGCGAAGGACTTTTTTCAACAAAAATTGTTAAAGCTGCTTAAGGGGTCTTCTCACTGAAGACGCTAAAAGAAAGGCTATTTTTATGAATTTTTTGGATAGGTTTATATTATAGATATTGATATAAAAGTTGTTACACTTAATGTATACACTTTCGAAAAACATTTAAAAAAAAGTTTAATGTATTTATGTAACCCAAACAAGCTTCGAACGCGTTTTTCTCGAAACAACGTTTTTCGACGGCTTGTTGATAAAATCTTCGAAACTACAGAACCGATCCTTATGAAATTTGAACCACACATTATTTACAACTATAGCTATAACGCATTGAATGATTTTTTTTAAATTTGATATTTACTTTTTTTGCCAAATAGTGAAAAAAAACACGTTTTTCGAAAAGTGTCCGCCATTTTGTTATTTTTGCATATATAAAAAATCCCATGATATGCGCTATAGCCTAACGTACTGAATCTAAAACCGTTTTATTTTTTCGTTTCGGATGATCCATCTCCGAGATTTCATCAACAGCGCAGACCTACAATTTTTTAGGACATTTTTTCAACTACCATTTTCGTCTATAAATAGTGACATAAATAATTTTTTTTTTAATGCCTTTCGAAAGTGTATTTATTAAGTGTAACAATTTTTATATCAATATCTATAATATAAACCTATCAAAAATTCATGCAAAAAAGCCTTTTTAGCGTCTGAAGTGAGAAGACCCCTTAAGACCGGAGTGAAAGATGTACCACATGAGAGATGAGTGATAGAGGAATGAAATTTTCGAACAAAGACTTCGAATAGATGAATGCTATTCGGGGCAAAAGAAAAGCGTCAAGCGCTGCGTCAGGGAATTTTCCAGAGCCTTTCGTAAAAAAACAAAACAGTACCATCTATGAAAAAACTCGATTCGAAAATTTGTGAGGTTACGTTGCTCTTGTACGTGCCCTCAAAATGACGATAGTGCGATACGGACTTTTTCACGAAAATTGTGAATTAAGCAACCTTCAATGCATCTTTACATTTTAATACCCTAAACAACCTTGTGCCAGGCATCTGCGATTTTCGTCAACTCATCCTCCAAAAAGGCGTAATCGCGTAAATTTAAGAGTTGAACTTCTATCGAGTGATAACGACTAAAAAAAACTTCCCTTTTCTTTAACATCGATCAAGGTTGCCCGATAATTTAAGACAGAAAATTCTTGGTCCCATTGTCGCTTCGCATTCGCGACGATGCCGATGCGACGTGAA
This sequence comes from Ophion obscuratus, assembly GCA_964007375.1. Lineage (NCBI taxonomy): Eukaryota > Metazoa > Arthropoda > Insecta > Hymenoptera > Ichneumonidae > Ophion > Ophion obscuratus. Next base: position 15,718,777 of record OZ023320.1, read on the forward strand.
AAATCGATTACTCGTGTGCGAAAAGAATGGACCGTATTTGTCCAAACTGTTATCGCACAACTCCCGCGATCGCATTACTCAGGATCTCCGCTCTCTCGGCTCATCGTTCTTTTTTTTTCCCCCTCGCTTTTTTTTTATATTTCCATTTGCCGTACGACGAAACGCGCGCCCTCGTTCGGAATAACGGACAAGTAAATGCATTTTTTAAATGTGAAAGCATTATTCACGTTGCCGGACGTTTGAAGATACGTAACACCTCTGTATCCTTTGCATATCGATCTCGCACGCTTACACCCGGAGACACGCCAGCACACACACACCCACACACTCGCCCATCTGCAAATATTCTTTTGTCATATGCAACCTGATAGAACACGAGTACAGACAGCGAGTGAAGTCTTTTACGCCTCTCCGCCAGAGTACAGGCAAAGGATAGAGTAGAATTTAATATTCCCCGAGCTTTTTCTCTCCTCTCGCAAGTCGTTTGAAGACGGCAGCGTTACTTTGGACTTTCAATCCTCTCGAGTCGAAGGGGGAACTCTTTCTATGGAATATACACCTCGCTATGCATCGGAAAATTGTCTTGGAATTGTGATCCTGATTTCTCTCGATATTCGATAAACCCCACGTTATATATGAGGTATTCCAAGTATTTTCGAACGGCCTAAAAGCCTGACATTCTTCAATCTTTTTCAAAGTTGGTGATGTTTTTGTATCATATATTTTGAGTACGTGGCATTTTTTTCAGATTTTGTCGGCTCGCTAACTCGGCTAACTCGGAGACTTCTCTTCGTACGAAAAAATGTCCTTTGCAAAAAAGATGCTTTTTTCTATGAACTATTTTGGAAAAAAATGTCAAAAGTTTCCAAGTAGTACAACATTAAAAAAAAAGAAAAATCTTTCATTTTTTAATTTTGTAACCCCTATAACTAGATTGATCCTGTTCAAATTTGAACTGAATTTTCTTTTATTAGTGTAAAGCAACATGCGTAAGTTTCATGCTGGGCTGAGGTTGCGTTCAGTTAACATCATCGTCTTAAATTTAATGGGAAGTTGTTTTCGTTGAATAACTCGGCGATTTACATTTTTTTAGTAAAAATGGTAATGACTAAACTTTTAGGAAATCGAGTGCTTTACAACTTTGGTCATTACAGTTTTTTCTCTACCGTAAATATTTTTCGAATTAAACCTGAAAAAAGCTACTATAGGATTATCTCGTCCATTTTTAACTTTAGGGCATAAACGAACAGAAACAAACTTGTAGAGAATGAAATTCTCGATAATTTTCGTTTCTACCCTTTTTTTCCTAGAATTAATATTTAAGGTCTTCAATGTTTTAGGCCGTTCGAAAACACTTGGAATACCTTATATACAGACGAGGGTGGCCCAAATTTAAGCTTTATTTTTTCTCTTTTTCTCACCATCCAATTATCTTCTTTGGAAAAAAAAAAAAATGTCGCGGACGCTGCGATCGGTCAACAAATATTTATAGATCGCTCAACCCTCCCGAATATTCAAATTTTCATTAAAAAATCGATTTTTTTTTGTCCACTTCTCATCCACTAATTTTACGCGTTATAATTTTAAAATTAAACTCGCGCAAGCTCTAGCCGGCCAATGAATGTTTAGTGGTTGCTCAAGGTTTTCGAAATTCAGAATTTCAGCCCAAAAATAAATCTCGCATGCACTATAATTCCTTATAGCATAAAAACAAAATAAACAGCGAAGTATTACATTTTCTGAATAATTGTTTATAATCATTTGTAAAAAACACCAATTAGATGATAGGTATTATTATGTATTATTTTCTATTTGAAGTCTTCGAAAAATTCTTTATTTTCTATTTTTAGGCTTATTTTCTTATTCTATTTTATATTCTTATTTTTATAAGAATTTTAAAAAATTCTTATTTTCTATTCGAAGTCTTCGAAAAATTTTGTATGACGATAGTATCACCCGGGTTTGGAAGTCTTTGCCGTCTTTGTCCAAGATGTAAAGCGACAAAAAATCAACTATAGAAGTATTGGGAAAAAAAATTAAATGAAGGGTGTCACCCCTTCATTTAATTTTGTTCTTTCTCCTTTCTTTGAGGGGTGGTTGCTCACCCTCAAAATTGTTTCTCCGCCGATAAAAAAGTACGTATCTGACAGTTTTCATTGCTTCATCACATATATGAGTTTCAACAAAATCGAAGGCAGGCACTCAAGTGATGTTTGTTGTAGAAAAATATTTTTTGAATACAACTCCAAAGGGCATGAAATGGGGTGTAAAAGTTTGTATGGAAAATTGTATTACTTGCGTGTATCAACGCGGGCGAAGCCGCGGGCGGAAGCTAGTCATTCGATAAAAAATACTCTTCTATTGGAAATCTTTAATAACATCACTACAGCGGAGAGTGAATACGTTTTCACCTTTTTTTAATTATTTTGGTCTTGGTATGGTGTAAGATAATCCGCTAGTTTGATGATATTCAAAATTTAATTAAGGATGTTAAACCGAAGGGATATATATATATATATATATATATATATATATATATATATAGTGATAAACATGTACACCTGAAATTAATCACATCACGAAATTCCACATTCGGATGCGAATCGTATTTGCGGACATCCTTATTACAAGCCTGTTATACGTAGCGTATGGAACAGCTGTACACGAGAACTATGTACTGGCGATGTACCTACGTGTGCATGAAACAGCAGAACCAGATGGGGTTGTCAAATTTTGAGGACAATGTGAGATGACGGGGGATGAAGATTTTAATTATAGGAGACTGCGAAGCTGATATGTAATTACTAATAGTGACAATGCGCTGCGATGCATATCTGCAAACATATGTACATACTTGCTCCACATACATGTATATATGTTACATTTACACGAAGATGTATATATATGTTTGCAGATATGGATCGCAATGATATATGGATTGGGTGGTTGCATTGAAACGCACTGTTAGGCTGTATGCCAAATTGCGAAGTTTGCTGGATGACAATCCTTCTCAAACATTCGGAGGATTGGCTGAACAGCTCGATGTCTATAAATCAACAGTATCTTGGTGTTTTCATATCACGGGAATGATGTTGAAAGAAGAAAAACGGCTGTCACACGAGCTGAACGAGAACGCCATTGCGAATTTGGTTGACATCGCAGCTTCTTTGCTCGCGAGGCACGAAAAAAGGGTTTGTGTAGCGTTTGGTGGCTGGGGGTGGCAAATGGATTTGTGTCGACAACCCTAAACGCAGAATACCATGGGTTGATCCTGGCCAAACATCAGCATCGATGCCCAAACGGAATATGCATGGTTACAAAGCTTTGATGTCTATGTAGTGGAATGCGGATGAGGTGGTGCTTCAGAACCTCTTGATACCCACGGAAACAGTCACTGCCGAACGTTACCAGCAGCTGGCGCGTTTGGACGATAATTTAATTGGAAGAAGGCTGTCAGCAGCATCAAATCGCCGAAAAGTGATTCTGCTGAACAACGCTCGGCCTCGCGTTGCATTGGCGGTGGAAAAAAAATACTGATGGAAGTGCGGAGGTGTAGGATATGTACAGAAAAAAATGAGACATGGGAGCACCTATTGATATGTAAAAAAAGATAGGGAGTTAGTATCAGAGAAAGCAAAGAAGAAAGCAGAGGAGTGGATGGAAGGAATCGATGATTTGGCAGAAAAGGGGGAAATCATAAATATGGCGGGAGGGAAAATACAAATAGGGATATTCGAGTACTTTCGGGAAATAGAGGAAGGGTGCATAAAGATGAGTAAGGAACATGGGGGAGGAGAGATCGACGGAGTGGACGAACAAATGAAGAAAGGGAGAATGTGAAAATAAAACGGAGTGTAGGACTGTAGGATGTAGATAATAAGTGAAATGTATGGATGCGAAATATTAATGTTTTGTAAAAAGCTTTGCAAAAAAGTTGTGTAAATAAAACTCGATACTATTATTGATGGAACTGGAATGGGAGGTCCTTTCTCACCCAGTATATTCTTCGGACCTTTCCCCAAAGTGATGATCACATTTCCTAGATGATGCAACATGCCTTAGAAGACACACACTTCCGTTGTCCAAAAATGGGTAGACGAGGGGATAGAGTGAAAAGACAGGACATTCTTTCGACATGGGATTCAACTTTTGCCAGAGAAGTGGGAGAAAGTAGTAACATCCAAGGAAAAATACTTTAAGGCCTTAGGCCACATTAACGGGTATAAAATCATGTGCGAATTTAATATTTTTTTTCGTATGAAAAAGTGATTCACTCATAAAATTAATTACACATCTATTTAGTATGAAGATCAAGCTGATAGATTTTTTTGTCGATGTACAAAATGGCCGACTAATCCAAACTTTTCGAAACAGCTTTTTTCCAATTGGCGTGACACATAACTTCAACAATTTACACTCGATTTACTTCAAAATTAAAAGTTATGTTCCTAATTGCATTTTGCAGAGAAGTACGTAAAGAATTTCTGATTAATTGAGAGCTTTTCATTTTATGAGCAGTTTATGTACAGTTATAACGACATTTGTCACTGAAAATTCATACAACTTCAGATCTTCAAATACCTACAACTTTTGAATGAAACAATATTTTTTAAATTCCGGACGTACTTTTCTAGGTATTTTAATGTAGATGACGAGAATTTCTGTTTTTTGTTCTAGGTAAAAATAAAGATAACAAAAGAAAATATTAGTAGTCGGCCTTTTTGTACATCGAAAAAAAAAAATATATATTTGCTACAGCTTGACATTTATACTAAGTAGATGTGTAATTAATTTTATGAATGAATCACTTTTTTATACGAAAAAAATTGTTGAATTCGCACATGATTTTATACCCGTTACTGTGGCCTAAGGCCTTAATTAAGGGAGGTTTATACTTTACTGGGCTAAAAGATGTTTTTTTAAAATTTTGTTGTATCGGTAAAAAGCCAATGAAGAGGAAAGTGTACTCTATGGTCCTGGCATAGCAGATTAGGTTTAAGTATGAAACTTTTCATTTTATTCGCACATAAACTTCAATTTAACCGTAAACGCGTTTTTATCGAAACCACGTTTTCCAAATTTGCGAAAGTGCTCCTACACGCCCTACACGAGCAATCGTTATGAAAGTTGGCAGACACCCGTACAATAAACGTCTTTATTAGTTGAACTAGAATTATCCAAAAATATTCAAACTTTTTCATTTTATAGACAAAAAACTGCAAAAAAATTTGGAAAAATATAAACCTCCTCTTCGATCGCTCGATTAAAAAAAAAAATTTCTTTATTCTAGTTCGACTTATACACAATATTGTACAAAGTAAAAATATGTTTGATTTTTTTGCTTCGGATCACCTGTTTAGTACTTAGGACTTCCGCAAGCGAAGAATATCATTGCCGGCGCACCGACATACGTGGCTCCTCCCACTCACAGTACCATGTTTTGTCAAATTAAAAAAAATATCATCTAATTCAATAAAGACCGCTTAGTAAACATACCAAATTTCAACATTCTATATTTAATATTTTTTGCGTAAAAATGATACAAAATAGGACATTTTTTGCCCAAGAAAGTAGAAACCTCCCTTAAGGCCTCCCTTAAGGGAGCCTGAATTAGAAGGTCCAAAAAAGCGTTTTTTCGGGCATTTTTTTAGAAGGGAGAAGAATAAGTGAGCCCAGTAAACATTGAGGTATCTTTTCATGTATATTTAAAATGTATAAAAAAATTTCAACATGAAACAATAAATGACTACAGATTTATCAGTCTATTCCATGTGCGTCTTGCCACTGCAGTCCCCAATCGGCGGGAAAGCTGCAGCTCGTAATTCTTGACTGAATCAAATAAACCAATAATATTATCAATTTTCATATATTTTTCTTCTGGGTGAATTGAGAAAAAGCTTTAAAAAACGTAAAATTATAACTTTTCTCAGGTTTGAAAAAAAATGTATTAAAAAAACACTTTAACGTGCTATGAAAGTTATTTAAAAATACTTTTTCAACGACTTTTTTAATTGACTCGAAAGAGATGTTCATACTGAAGAAAATAAACTTTGGTTTGATCCAATAGGTCGTTTAGTTTTTTTTGCTATCACGCCCGCCAATTTGGAAAAATCATGAAAATGAAAAATGAAGAAAACGCGCTTCAAAGTTTTCAATAGGAGGAAATATTAATATCAAATATCAATCGCTTCTCTGCTTTTGACCTTGTATCTGCGAAAATTTTTACAATTTTCCTCTGTAACTTTGTAAATATATTCTTGGATAGTTTATCTATGGATTTAAGCAATAAAAAAATTCCGACCTTCTAATTCAGGCTCCCACCTTAATGTAATCCAATAAGTTATTACAAAATAAATGCTTAAAGAATGAAAAAAGAACAGGTTTTAGCGCAAGCAATCAATCTTTGGATATTTATTCGCTTCGTCATTATATACAAATACACGTACTCCCACGCAGGCATATAAAGATTACAGGAAATGCAGGTCGTTCAACTTTGCATGAAAACGTTTTGAGTAGAAAATGAATGAAAAAAAGTAACGATTTTGGACAGTTTGATTTCGTCCGCTGTTCCAACGATTTTTATTGAAATGAAAAGGAATCTTCCAGAGGAAATACCATTTACGAATCATCCCAGTTCCTAGGTAACATCACATCAAATCGGCCACTTTTTTTCGACCCTCTCACATCTGCCCCATAATTGGTTATATCAAAGTACTACCAAAAGGCATTCTATGTGAATTTTTTCAGTTTTTTAAATTCAACATTTTAGAAAATGCCGTTTTTTTCCAAATGAATATATCTCGGAAACTAGAAGTAAGTGAAAAAAAATGTCTGTACATAAAAGTTGTAGTCTTGTGTTAGCTTTCGAGTGGACAACTTGAAATAACTTTCACGTTCCGGTAACGCTGATTTTTTACCAAAAAAGGGGGAAATTATTTTTTTTATTAAAAAACGGCCATTTATTTTTGGCTGACAAAATTACAGTCTTCCAGTATGTCTAACGATATGGCAAAAAAATCGCCAGAGTGGCACGGATCGAGGTTCTAGGTAAAACATTTTTAATTAATTTGTGTGGTTTAATTTGTTTACCCTAGAACCTCGATTCGTGCTACTTTGGCGATTTTTTTGTGATATCGTCAGACATACTGGAAGACTCTGTAATTTTTTCAGCCAAAAAAAGGCCGGTTTTTTATTTAAAAAAAATAATTTCCCCCTTTTTTTGTAAAAAATCAGCGTTACCGGAACGTAAAAATTATTTCCAGTCGTCCGCTCGAAAGCTAACACAAAATTACATCTTTTATGTACAGACATTTTTTTTCAGTTATTTGGAAAAAAGGACATTTTCTAAAATGTTCAATTAAAAAATCTGAAAAAATTCACATAGAATGCCTTTTAGTAGTACTTTGATACAACCAATTGTGAGGCAGATCTGATATGTTCGAAAAAAGAGTGGCTGAATTGACGGAGAATCCCTCATATATACAATTGACGTGCGGACTGCGTTTGTAAATATGGGAATCCAGGGATACACATATATCTATGTATTCAGAGGCGAATGTTTGAGCATGTACGTAAATTTGCGGCCCTGTGCAGTTGGAGGTACGGTGGGTCAGTGAATTAACCAGTGCACACTGAATCAACCCCTGGAGCGCAGTTGGTTGCGGAGCAATGCAACGAGTCGCGGAACTCACTCGTGCGGAAATTATTGACACAATGGTTTAGCGTAATGCGCGAACGAGAACGTTTCCGTCGGAAAAAAAATCGTTATTGCTCTACACTACGATCTTTGAATGCAAATCGAAACGTTCGAAGGGGGTGTCTCGTGGGGGAGTTGACGGAATTAAACATCCGTCACTTGCATCTGTGAGTTTATTTCGATTGAAGCGGTGATGGAATTAAATGGTTTTTGAGAGTTTGCTCGGCAAATTTGACGTTGCTGTACTTTATAACGAGGAAAATCGGATTTTTTCTTCGTTCTTTCTGTTGTACATGTTCTATTGATGATATTAAATAAAAATGGCAGAATATGCGCTTTTAAACCAGAGATGACACATGCCTGGTAGAAATCTCTTATTGGTTTTTTTTTTCTTAAAGAGGGTTTTCATTTAAGGGGTTACACCTAGTTGGAATTTTTGAAAAAATCTATTTTTCGTTTTCGACGGATTCTTATAATATAATCTTTCAAAAATATTCTCTGCAAATTTCAAGTTGGTTCGTTGGAAATTGGGGGAGTTATGAGCGTTTAAAGGTAGGTCCGCTTACCGCTTTACCGTTACAGGTAAAAACTTTAAACGCGTTTTTCTCGAAGTGACTTTTTCAGAAGCGGTGATCGAAATATCTCAAAAACAACTGAACCGATTTGCTTCAAATTTCACAGACATTTTTTGTACATCAAACGGCAGAACTTAATCGAAGGATTTTTTTAATGCATACTTTATTTTATTAAAGGAAAATAGAGTGTCTTTTTTTCACGGAAATTTCGACGATTACTTTCGATCGGCGACCATTTTTTCAAAAATCGTTATTTTATTGAATCCTTCGATTAAAGTCCCTTGCGGAAATTGATTTGAGGCTGTGATCGGGCCCCAATAATATTCCCCTAACTTTATTCGGGCCCTAATCTGGAAGCCACATGAGGGCCGTTAGCGGCCGGTCACACTTTGTCAACGAGGGCCATTAAAGGCGCAACGACCGGGGCCTTATAAGTTCCCTCAATGGCGCCTCATCAAAACCACTTCAGCGTCCTGAAAATGCCTCAACGGCGCCTCATCAAAACCATTTTAGCGCCCTGAAAATGCCTCAACGGCGCATAATCAAAACCATTTCAGCGCCATAAAATATCCGTATCAGTATATATACGTGTATGTTAAATGCGTCAGGGTATATCTGTATTTGTTTTTATGTAATTGTTCATGTGCATAAGTGTGGGCGTAAGTACATGTGTATGTATGTGTGCGCGCGTAGAAATGTGATTGCGTATTTGCATGTGAGCCTTTATGACAAACTGCCATGACAAAATTGATACAAAGAATAATGTGAGGCGAACTCTCTTCACTACAAACGTTTATTTTTCAGGAACTATCCACTATGATAACATTTTTTAGAATTGTGATAGCTTGTAACACTTAAGTTTTAAATTATCAGATTATCACATTGATTATAGTTATGTAGTTATGCCAGTCTTTTGCATTATTTAAACAAATATATTCTACTACACATCCATTCTAAGGAATGTATGTGTAGTATAAATTAAAAAGATATATGGGTCTAGTGAATCACTGGAATCTATTTCCATTGAGGGATAGATCTGGAAAACAAAGACCAATTTATTTACTTATCCTACACAGTCAGATAAAGTTTATGAATGGGAAATATCAGCGAAGTCTTCAGAAGAAATAATTTTCCCTATGATGAGTATTGAGCGGAAATTAGTTGCTATAAAAATGTCGAGAAAACCGGTTGGGACTGTTCAGATTTATGCGCTAGCATTACTCCATGTATGAGTGAAACCATGAGTAATTGTTTGTATCTATGTAAAAGGTTTATTTAATTTGATAAATAAATACTGTCTGATGTTTGTCTGAATATTTGTGTTCATCGTTGATTTTTCATTTGCTAATGCCCTTACGCTTTTTCCCAATTTGCGTTCGATAATATTATTCGATCGATGTATATAATCGATTTGAATAATTGAAATACCATCAACCATGTAGCCTAAGCTATTTATACTGGTTTATCGCTATAATAGTCAGATCTGGGCCTATTGTGGAAATCCCTACTTGTTTATCCTTATACTGGCCAAGTCTGGGCCTATTGTGGAAAGCCCTACAGGTTTATGCCTATAATGGCCAAGTCGGCTCCCCTATTGTGGAAATCCCTACACGTTTATCCCCATAGTGGCCAAGTCGGGGCCTATTGTGGAAATCCCTGCAAGTTTATCCCGATAATGGCCAAGTCTGGGCCCATTGTGGAAATCCCTACTAGGGAATGCACTAGGGAAGCCCTTATTTTTATTAGGGATGCCCTATCAGTTTTCCGCACGGGAGACTAGATAATACGGTACAAAAACTAAATTCGTTTGGTTTTTCGATTTCAGATGATTTGTTCCCGAGCAGGAGTGGCCACGGCGAGGACCTTTTTTGCACAGCCGTCTGTGCAATTTACTGTATCTCCGTCGTTTAAAAATATTTCCCAATACAAAAATTACCAACGATTCCCTTAATGATACCCTTTACTGTGAAAAAAAAATTTTTAAACCTGCACCCATTTCCCAAAGAAAAATCACGAAAACACCTCTTTTTTCCGGCCGCGAACTAGGTGTAACCCGTTAATGAAAATCAGGAGAAACTCGTCCTTCATCTGTCCGCAGAGCAGGTCATCTTGATTTTTATTTCAACGAAATATGAGTTATGCAGGAGAAAAATTGAATGCAAAAAAAATAACTGTCACTCTTCCGATCATGGAGGCTTGATCGTTGTCATCGTAGGCCGTGGAGGCTTACACCTAATAGACATTGTTGAAAATATCGCTTTTTTGGTTTTCGACAGATCCTCAAAATATAACATTTCAAAAATATTTACCTCAAGCTCGGTGACGACGATATCTAAAAAATTACTGCACCGATCAACATCAAATTTTACAAGCTTCTTTTACATATCAAAAAGCAATGCCCGAACGAAGGATTTTTTGTTCAATGCATAGTTTTATTTTATCACGAAAATAGAGGGTTTTCTCACCGAAATCGATACTTTCACTTTGGATTGCGACTACTTTTTTGAATATCGATATTTCATTAAATCCTTCGACCAAGGACTAGATAATATCATGCAAAAACTAAACACGTTTGATTATTATTATTATTTCGGATGATTTGTTTCCAAGCAGCAGTGATTACTGCAAAGAACGTTTTTCAAACAGCCATCTGCACAAACCATTATATCAACCACATTCATAAAGATTTTTCAATAAAAAAAAAAGTAAAAGATACTTAAAACCATACTCTTTGATATAAAGAAAAATAACATTGAAAACCTGAACACGTTTTCTCGGAAAAAATTTGCGAAAATTCCCTATTCTTCCGGTCACGAGCAAGGTTTAATCCGTTGAGACACATTGAGTAAACTGGTAGTATGTGATTTGCAATGTTAGCTGGTTATTCCTCAACTTTTCCATTTAGGCACCTGGGGACGCATAGGGTGTCTCAAAATGGCCTATCGCTTTAAATTACACGCCATGTTTTTGTGGCGGACATAGAGTACTAATCTTTGACAACTGACATCGGGAAGTATTGAGGTTTAGTCATGGAGAATTCCACGATCGAGAAACGCATCGAAATTGTGAAAATTCACTATGAAAATAGTGAACATTTTGCAGAGATGATTCAAAAAGTCCGCACGTCTTTTGGTCATCATAAGGCATCATCGCTTAACACTATGGTGAATTTAATCACAAAATTTGAGGTTAGTGGTTCGATTCTGACCGCGAAAAGCAGTGACCGTCCTCGTATCGGTAGACCGAATGAAAACATAGCCTCAGTGAGTACGAGTGTTGACGAAAGCCCTTCCACCTCGATTCGCCATCGTGCTCAGCAATTCAACATTTCAAGATGTTCTGTGCAGCGAATTTTGACGAAAGATCTGCATATGCATGCTCACAAGATCCAATTGACACATGTATGTTCCATGCATAACTTCCATGTTTGTATCTTATATTAAAATAAAGAATTTCGTTCTTTTCAAACAAATAATACGTTTTATTAAGGTGTTAGGCAACAGTAAAGGGTATAAAGTCATGTGCGAATTTAATAATTTGTTTCTGTATGATAAAGTTCACTCATAAAATTAATCACACATCTATTTAGTATGAATATCAAGCTCTTAGAATATATATATATATATATTCCGATGTACAAAATGGCCGACTACTCGAAACTTCTCGAAACAGCTTTTTTCCAAGTGGCGTGACAAATAACTTCAACAATTTTCACTCGGTTTACTTCAAATTCACAAGTTATGTTCTTAATTGCATTTCGCAGACAAGTACGTACGGAACTTCTGATTAATCAAAAACTTTTCATTTTATGAGCAGTTTATGACCTGTTATGACGAAATTTTTCACTGAAAATTCATTTCTTAAGTTCAAATACCTACAACTTTTGAATAAAACAATATTTTTTAAATTCCGTATGTACTTATCTAGGTATTTTAATGTAGATTGACGAGAATTTTTGTTTTTTCTTCTAGGTCAAAAATTGTGAATGCTAAATGTCACGCCGCGGAGCGCCTAAAACAAGATAAAATAAAATATTAATAGTCGGCCATTTTGTTCATCGAAATATATATATATATATATTTTCTAACAGCGTGATTATCGTAATAAATGGATGTGTAATTAATTATATGAGTGAATCACTTTTTCGTGCGAAAAAAAAAATTGTTAAATTCGCCCATGATTTTATACCCGTTGCTGTGGCCTAACGCCTTAATAAACTAGTCGGAATTACCCTCGCATCGCTCGGACAAAGCTAGGCAGCACCTATCAGATGTGAATTAAAAGAATGAAACATGAACAGGAAGTCCATCCGACGGTCCAGAACCGTCTGGAACATTCTAGAACATTCTGAAAAATTGTAGGACATTGGGGAACTTTCTCGACCCATCTCAAGGATTCTATAACATTCTGGAAGATTCTAGAACATTCTAGAACATTATTTTAGAACATTCTAGAACATTATTCTAAAACATTCTAGAACATTATTCTAAAACATTCTAGAATATTCTAAAACATTCTAAAAATTGTTGGACATTGTGGAACTTTCTCGCCCCGTCTGAAGGATTCTATAACATTCTGGAAGATTCTAGAATATTCTAGAACATTCTAAAACATTCTGAAAAGTGTAGGGCATTGTGGAACTGTCGCGACCCGTCTGAAGGATTCTATAACAGTCTGGAAGATTCTGAAACATTCTAGAACATTCTAGAACATTATTCTAGAACATTCTAGAACATTATTCTAGAACATTCTAGAACATTATTCTAGAACATTCTAGAACATAATGGAACATTATTCTGGGACACTCTAGAATATCCGAGAATATTATTCTAGAACATTCTAGAAAATGTTTCTAGAACATTCTAGAACATTCTATAACATTCTCGGAACCTTCTAGAACATTCAGGAACATTCTGATCAGTCTCGGCTACTTCAGCACTCGATGTCCAGCTGCTTCGCCGACTTCCCATGAGAAGTCCATCGGTGCGACGCCCTATTTTGATACCTATATCTCCGAACACAAGTGCTAGAGTTCCAAACCGAAACCTTCTTCATTGATGGGGAATGAAGGGCTACCCTACCATACAACCCCCATGGGGCTGCAGGGGTGGGTTGCGAAGTTATAGCTGCACACTCGGACAAACCATGCTTACATTTATTATAGTATATATATATATATATATTGATTTAAATGTTAGGTCATTTTGAGACACCCTTTATACAAGTTTTGTTTGCTGCATACAGCAAAACGTTCGCTTTTTTGTTTCGATCACTGCTCTCTTTCTCTCTTCCTCTCTCTCGCGAACGACATAATGCGTGGGTAAATCGAACCAATTGCAACGTAATCCAGTCGCCAGTGGTCTAATTACTTCGTCTCGTGCGGAGAGAACATTTTGCGCGTCCAGGTTGATCAGTTTCCCATGTATACTCTAGTGTCGGTTTGTGTACGTCACGTGCGAAATTTCCACGTCATTGGCTTCGCAGCGACCGTTGATTCGACTAACCGTCATCAAAAGGAAGTAGGCCACGAATCATAGCCCGTGAAATCACAAAACCACTTAATCAAGATCGCGCCCACTTGAACCCTTATTGGATGAAATTTGGTGGCTTTGCGTGTAAGCGTTTTGAGTACTTTTTAGATCGCCGATATTGACGAAGAGGGAGAGGTGCGCAAGCGACATTTTGTCACTCAGGCGACGTCATATTCGAATGTCGTTGTACTTATTGTTAGACAAACTATGTTTCGCCCTCGACAAATTTCCCTCCTCACAATGGCGATTGTTATTTCTCTTCGGAGAATGCCGCGCGTACCGAGCGCTCATAATTAAAATGTCAAGTACCATACGGTGGAGGAATGGGAGGACTACACGTGACGCGTGCTACCTTCGACATTCTGGTCTTCTGATGGGAGGCGCTTTTCACCAGCTCGAACGACCTCGCCTTTTTGGTGGCATTCTTCAGAGACTTGTACGGGAAAGAAATAAAAACGTTTGCTTTGTCGCTCGATGGGAAGAAAAAAGCAGCGAGGTAACGACCAGGTTGCGATGTAACTAGTGGGAATAAAAAAATGCACTCGTTCCTCGAGAATAACATTTTTCATTTCGCTTGATTTCAAGTATACCGGTAGCTTTTTTCAATTACGAATCTCGCTCGGGAGAAACCGAGCAATTTGGACGAATTATGCATGCGCGAGACGCTGGGCGCTTCCGGTAGACGAGTACCCACGACGGCTTCGTGAGCCGCCATTATCGAACGACCCGTTATATTTTCCTCCGAACTGAAAAAGCGCTACCTTCCCATTTTTAATTACACGAGAACGAGAGCACGAAAGATCGATAACAATTGAGTACAGTGCATTTTATTTCCTTTGATTGCCGAGGATGATAATATTGGAATGTTGAATATATTCTCCCTGTTTTTTTTTTCGTGTAGGTTAATGCTTTATTTTAAGGGGTTACCCCCACTTGCGATTTTGAAAAAATCGATTTTTTTTATCGCATTTTTTTGAAGTATATGTATCTGAGAATATGTCCTGAAAATTTCAAGTCGATCCGAACAAAATTGACTGAGATATGAGCGTTGAAAGAGAAGAATCCGTTGTGTAAACGACCGGAAATTGAAACTTTAAACGGGTTTTTCTCAAAATGGCATTTCTGAAGTCGGTGACCAAGATTACTCGAACACTAATGAACCGATCTTCTTGAAATTTTGCAGGCTTATTTAATACATAAAAATGTAGTCTTTAATCGTTCGATGTAGTCGATGTAGTCGAAAATCGAACCATTAACTTTGACTGTCCGCCATTTTGTGAAAAATGAATATTTTTTAAAATCCTTCGATTAAAGACTAGTTTATACTTATATTTGACTAAATCCATCCGCATTTTTTTTCAGATGATCCACTTCGCCGCAATGTTGGTCACCGCAAACCGTGTATATAAAAACATTATTTCATTGACGGCCATTTGCCACTAAACAATGTAATATTTTTCAATAAAAAAATTACTGAAAGTTCTTCAAGATGTGTCCTTTAAGAAGGTATATTGATCGATTAAAAAAGTTTTGTAGTTTTCTTTAAAAAAATTCATGAAAAAGGCCTTTTTTTGCGCTACAAGTGGAGGTAACGCCTTGAAGAGTCATTTCTGATGCTTTCAAACGTTTCGAAACTGTTGTGTGATGCACGCCTAATGATTATGCAAGTGCAGCTAGCGTCTGACATGTGTTCATGAAGTAATGCCTCTAATGCAACCCATCAGAATCATTATTTTTTAAGCTTCCAAACCATGGGTGGCCAACCTGCGGATCGCATGCCCCCCCCCCCCCCCCCCCCTCGGGGGTCGTGTTGTGGCCCACGGAGCTGGATCCAATGAACATAAATGTTAACTTTGATTGTACATATCGCCAAAAGAACACCAAAAGCAAACTTGCTTGTTTACTTTAATTAGCAAAAAAAGGAAAGGTTGGAAAAAAGTTTGGCCACCCATCGTCAAATCCACAGGGTTGTTTTTGAATACAATATCCCGAATTTGTTTGTTTTTTGTTTAGGTTTGTTTGTTTGGGTTTGTTTAGGTTTTTCATTCGGGAAATGTTTCATTCGAGAAATTGTTTATTCGGTACATTGTTTTCGGGAAATTGTATTTGAGAAATTGTTTATTCGGGTAATTGTATTCGGGAAATTGACATTTGGGCAATTGTTTTTCGAGAAACTTTCCGCAAAGCGTTGAATAAGTTCTCGCTGTTTTTTTCGTGAAAATTAATGCTGTATGTAAAAAAATCACTCCTAACCCCCATGGAAATTTATGTATGTAAAATATATGCAGAAAATATATGCTACATATATATATATCGGTCGCATATATAGTGACGAAAAATAGAATAATACGTATATATTTAGTATATATGCACCAAATATATCATATATAAACATGCGCATCATATGTAAACACTATATATGATGCATATATGAGGCATATACGACGCATATATTTTCGATATATTTTCAATCTATTTTTTTGTCAGAAAAATATATCAAAAACGTATGCGTCATATATGACGCATGCATTTTTGATACGTATTCCTGACAAGAAATATATGCTGTGTATAAACACTATTGCAGTTAAACTTAATAAAACTTAAAACTTAAACTTAAAAAAACTTAATTTACAGTTAAAGTACACTATTACATATAAACACTATATACAGATATGCTACGTATATCTGTATATATGTGGCATACATGTACCAATTATGCAGTATATATGTGGTATGTATGCAGTGTGTATGCAACGTATATGCTAAATATATGTGGTATATATGCAGGGTAAATGCTACATATATCATTGACATATGATACATTAATATACAGTAATACCACGCATATACATCTCATATATAAAAACGTTACGAAAATTAGAATTTGGCACATATATGCAACATATATTTTCAATATATGGCATACATTTCACATATATTACAATTATTACTAAACAAATTTGCAATATATTTTTACGTATATAAAATTCCATGGGGGTAATGCTTTCAATCGTTTCGAAACTGTTGTGTGATCAACGCCTAATGATTCTGCAAGTTCAGCTAGCGTCTGACATGTCTTCATGAAGTAATGCCTCCAATTCAACACATCAAAATAATTATTTTTGAAGCGTCTAATCCAATCTCTGCATGTTCTTTCCAACAGAGCATGGTCGCTGTGAGTCTCAACAAGAATTCCGTGTGCTTCAGCTGCAGGTTTTTTAAAATCAAGCAGTGCAGTAAAATTCCCCGCTAGTACTGTTCTTTTGGTACGAAATTTGACATGTTTAACACTATGAAAAAAAAGTTGTTTACACTTCGGCGAAATAACATATATTGCATTTCAAGCTTGCTTATAGTACGTCTTTATAGATGCGTCACCATCTTAAACTACACACACACACACACAGTTCTGGCGAGGCTATCTGTTGGAAAACAGCGAGAACTTATTCAACGTCCTAATGGTTAGTCGGTAGTGACGGATGTGTTTCGGATCTGTGGAGTGTGGGTAGAGAAGACCGGAGAACTCCACGAGGTTTTTGTCCGCGTTTATATATTCAACTCTCCGTGGTCACCGGGGTCCAATTGACCCCACGTCCGAATTGGGGTGAAATGACAGTACGTCGTCCTTGGCGTCCTATGGGGTTTGGACGCCTTTCAAGGCTTGAAGAGCCCTCTGCACGGAGGCACTTACAATTCTTGAATTGCGGGGCTGGTTTGCCGGTGCCAGGTGTGCGAAAAAGATTTTTGATGAGCTTGCCTTTTTCGGGTCTCACAAGGAACATCCCTCAGGTGTCCGCCTCCGATTTTGTTGAAACTCATATATGTGGTAGAGCATCGAAAACTTTGAGACACGTATTTTTTTTTATCGGCGGAAAAACGGATTTAAGGGGGGAAACCGCCCCTCAAAGAAAGGCGCGTCGAGGGGTGATTTTGCAGTTTCACCCAGAAGCAATCCACCGATCGGAACGAAACAAAAACGAAAATTCTTCTAATGAAAAGCGATGAAAAATCCACTATGAAAATGTTAAGAAAAAATTCAATTAGGGGGTAAACCACCCCTCAATTTGCCTTTTCTTCACCCCACACTTAAGAGGGTTGTATGCAAATTAATAAAATAGGTATCATTTTGAAGGGCAATTAAAATTCAAGTTGACGGGTTTTTGCGTTTTGGCGGCATAGCAAATTTAAGGGGGTAAACCACCCCTAACATAAATTTATTTATCATGGTCATTTTTTCCAGGCTTAAAGTATATCCGCTGATTTTAAATATTTCTATAACCTACAATTTAATGTTTTATCATATTTCAAAATTATCTTAAGGGGTCTTAAGGCGTCTTAAGGGGTAACTACCCCTCTGACGAGAAACATCATCGGAGTATAATGTCATATATGTGGTAAAGCATTGTAAACTATTAAACATGTTTTTTTTTGTATCGGCAGAAAAACGGTGTTAGGGGATGAAACCACCCCTCAAAGTTTCTCCCACAAGCAGTCCACCGATCTGAATGAAACAAAATCGAAAATTCCTCTAATATTAAGCGATGAAAAATCCACCACAAGAGTGTTGATTAGAAATATAATTAAGGGGTAAATCACCCCTCCATTTGCCGTTTTTTACCCCACGCTTAAGAGGGTTGTATGAAAATTAATAAAACAGGTATCATTTTGAAGGAGAATCAAAATTCAAGTTGACGCGTTGTTGCGTTTCAGCGGGGCAGGAAATTTAAGGGGGTAAACCACCCCTAACATAAATTTGTTCATTTCCATTCATTTAAAAAACCAGAAGATTTTGAAAATCCTGTTATCTTTGGTTTTGGTGAATCGAACACACATTGTGAAATACCCGGCTGCAATAATTTGGCCATTATCAGATGTGCATGGTGCAAAAAGTCGTTGTGTTTAAAGCATTTTTTGACGATTATCATTATTGCAGGAATTCCGAGCCATGATTCTTGATGGTTGATAGTTGATAGACTAGAAAAAAAAAGTATATATCACAAGAAAATGATTTGACGGCATATGACTGCGATACTTTTCACAAGTACTATTAATTAAATCAGCTGATATGATTCCTAAATGAAATTATATTAAAATATATTAAAAACATGTTCGCTAACCTACTGTAAAACCCTCAGTTTCATTAATATGTTTAATTAAATAAACGGTAAAATAATAAAAATATACATTCCTCCACAAAACTACGTCGCTGGCTAAATTATCGAAGTGAGCCTTATAACTTATTCTGGAAATTATTAGAATTAATGATATAGTAGAAGTGTATAATTATTCCTATGGAGATGCTTAATGGACGTGCATATTAAAATCGGAAGCGTTTCGACACGAAAATATGAGTCTTATGAGTAAGGGGTAGCCCCACGTCCCCACTCTCAAAGTACCGCTCATAAAGCTCAAAACGAATATACGGCACACACACAAACATAAAATTGATGTTACCGATTAAATGAAAACAGTTTAAACGAAATTCGTGAAACCTTTCGCGAAACTTCAAACGAAAAGCAATTAGAGGTGGTACTTTACCCTTAAAATGTAAAAATTTAATAACGTAATAATTTAAAAACGCGGGAGAATATTTTGAAACCGCGGATATATGTTAAACACAGAAAACACGACGGTGATGAACAAATTTATGTTAGGGGTGGTTTACCCCTATAAATTTACTGTCCCGCTGAAATGCAAAAACGCGTCAACTTGAATATTGATTCCCCTTCAAAATGATACCTGTTTTATTAATTTTCATACAACCCTCTTAAGTGTGGGGTGAAAAACGTCAAATGGAGGGGTGGTTTACCCCTTAATTATATTTCTAATCAACACTCTTGTAGTGGATTTTTCATCGCTTAATATTAGAGGAATTTTCGATTTTGTTTCATTCAGATCGGTGGACTGCTTGTGGGAGAAACTTTGAGGGGTGGTTTCATCCCCTAACACCGTTTTTCTGCCGATACAAAAAAAAACATGTTTAATAGTTTGCAATGCTTTACCACATATATGAGTTTCAACGAAATCGAAAGCGGATACTTCAATGATGTTTCTCGTCAGAGGGGTAGTTACCCCTTAAGACGCCTTAAGACCCCTTAAGATAACTTTGAAATATGATAAAACATTAAATTGTAGCTTATAGAAATATTTAAAATCAGCGGATATACTTTAAACACAGAAAAAACGACCATGATAAATAAATTTATGTTAGGGTTGGTTTACCCCCTTAAATTTGCTATGCCGCCAAAACGCAAAAACCCGTCAACTTAAATTTTAATTGCCCTTCAAAATGATACCTGTTTCATTAATTTGCATACAACCCTCTTAAGTGTGGGGTGAAGAAAAGGCAAATTGAGGGGTGGTTTACCCCCTAATTGAATTTTTTATTAACATTTTCATAGTGGATTTTTCATCGCTTTTCATTAGAAGAATTTTCGTTTTTGTTTCGTTCAGATCGGTGGATTGCTTCTGAGTGAAACTGCAAAATCACCCCTCGACGCGCCTTTCTTTGAGGGGCGGTTTCCCCCTTCAAATCCGTTTTTCCGCCGATAAAAAAAAATACGTGTCTCAAAGTTTTCGATGCTCTATCACATATATGAGTTTCAACAAAATCGGAGGCGGACACCTGAGGGATGTTCCTTGTCAGAGTAGGATACCTTTTTGGAACACCGAGCCGGGGAATATTTTTTATCCTAGAAGTAACATATGCTAAGAACTATATTTCAGTTGCCTTTTCATTCTACATTGATATTGAAAAAAAAGCGATTGAAAAATGAAATAATTATGATGTTTAGAGAAAAAGAGATTTTTTTTGGAATGGTCATGTTGGAGTTTTTCTTTTAATCATTGAATTAATCTAGGTCTTACGTTAATACGGTTTTGCTATATTCTAGAATGTAAAAAAAATAACGTAGATTTGTTTTAGCTAAATGGAGGAATAGCGTTTGTATGTAATGGTTTGAAAATGAGTGGGGTCATATTGACCCCGTGTGACCAGCTCGGAAGCTTCCATGCAAGTGTCACCACCCTCATTGCAAACTCATCCTCAACTCTAGACCTCAGACAGTAAACTACAGTTGGATGCCCATTCGATTTAGATTTTCAATTTAATCCAATTGCAGTCCATTTATCCCACGTAAATGATTGTAATAGTTTCGAAGGTTACCGATATAGGGAAAGTTTTGAAAATTCCGAACCAACAATGCAACAAAAATGTAATATACACACAGAGAAAAAAATCACTTGGATCAACGAAATTGTCCATTCAAACGCGGTCAACAAAATATTGAGATGAAACACCAAAATATTTTATTAAGAGATTATGCCTAGTTATAAAAGTCGATAAATCACTTTTTTCAAAACCAATATATTTTGACAGTATATAAATGTTCCCTGAAAAATCGAAGGTGATCGGATCAAATTGACAGATTTATAGGCTGTTATGTTGACGTCCGACAGAACGCTCGGAGCAGCGTTCGAAATTTTAAACGCTTTTTTCTCGAAAATACGCTTTCAAAGTCGGCAAGAAAAATATCTCAAAAACTACTCAATCTATCTTTCTGATATTTTAAGGGCTTTTTCTAGATGTAAAAATATAGTATTTGATCGAAGGATTTTTTTTCCGATGTATACTCTCGATTTGACGAACGAAAAATTCAATTTTTCCTCGCACAAATCAAGACCCTCATTTTGAATACGCGCAATTTTTTTAAACTTTGATATTTCGGAAATTCCTTCAGCTGATGATAGGATAAACATATACTAACTAAATCTGTTTGCTTTTTTTATTAGAGAACCTGGTTCAAGAGGGCTCACCACAAAAGACGTTTTCGAAAGATGCTTTCCGGCCATCGGCTGCAAATCAACGATAATTGAATATTTCAACACAAAAAAATAACAGAGTGTTCTTCAGGTGATACTTTTTCAAGTACCTAATTTTTGTAAAAAGGTATCATCACGATATTCTAAAAAAAAATCCTAAAAGATGAGCTGCATTCGACTGTTACAACTAGACAAAATCCCCCGTGCAGAAATTGTCATAGACATGCAATTGGATTGCCATACTTGGCCCTGATTCCTGATAGGGATCCAATGGGTCATCGCATTGCATCCCTATACTAGAACGTCACGGTTGTGCATTGGATTCTAATCGGGATTCCCCATTGGAATCCAATGTAAGAATCAAATTTGAATCCTAAAGGATTGCCACATTATCGAACAGAACCCGATTCTTCATCAATCCTATAGCATTCTGTACGTTGAATTTTCTAAACGAAATATATAGATATACAAAATGTGTGGATTTAAGTTTAAAGGCTTTCACGGCTCTTCGTGTAATCAGAAGAGTATGTGGCTTTCGAATGGAGACCGCGTTCAATGAATGGATGTTGAAAAAGTACAAATTTTATCGTAAAGAAGTATAAATCGCTTAACGAAGTGTATCTTGAAAATCGATTTGAACCCCATCACGGAAAATCCGCTGTACTCATCGTTTATTTATTTTACTGCACTTTGACACAATATCGCCACACACGTGTACACGCTCACGAAGCGTGCAGGTTATGTTTCAACACGGCGAGTCTTTTTTTGCGACTATTCACCAGGGTTGCAAATAATGCATTACTTTTGTAATGCATTAGCGTTTTCATTACTCATTACTTTACATTTTGTAATGAAAAAATTTAATTACCCATTACATTGGACTTTGTAATGTAAAAAATGTCCATTACCCATTACAATGTAATGTGTAAAGAAATTTTTGGTCACTGGACATTGTATTGCATTTTGTAATGAAAATGTTTCACATTACGAAATGTAATGTCATGAGT
Organism: Ophion obscuratus; assembly: GCA_964007375.1. Lineage (NCBI taxonomy): Eukaryota > Metazoa > Arthropoda > Insecta > Hymenoptera > Ichneumonidae > Ophion > Ophion obscuratus. Next base: position 15,741,407 of record OZ023320.1, read on the forward strand.
AATGGAATTTTTTTACAATACAAAATATAATGTAATGAGTTATGGACATTTTTTACATTGCTGAATGTAATGTACACATATTTTCGATTCGAACGTGGTAAGAATTCTCAAAAGGCGTTCATCGCTGAACAGTGCAGAATCCAATTGGATCTCAATGAGGATTCCCTACATGAGGCAACCCCATCACATTCCTATATGGATGTGGTAGGATCTAGGGACTCCCGAAAAAAGTCGACACGGGCCTTTAAGGTAGTACTAGCGGATTGACTAGTCAACAAATAATATATAAATGATCGAATCTGAAAGAAGCAAAATATAATGTAATTAGGAGTACAACTTTGCAGTGACCGTTTTACTTAGAGAGCCACTGCGGCCGAAGTAGTGGCCCTAGCTCAATAAAAAAGTGGCATTTTAAACTAGAGGCTCTGCCAATGTAAACAATTTAAAAAAGCTAACGGATACGTGTATGCATTATAAAGTTATTGGCACTCAAACATGGCAACCTACGAGCCGAATTCTCAGCATTTGCGGGAACTGCTCCAAAGACAACAAAGGAAGGGATTTTTGCACCGGATTGTGACTGGAGATGAAAAGTGGGTTTACTACGATAATCCTAAACGCCAAAAATCATGGGGACTGCCTGGTCACATTCCGTCATCGACGCGCAAACCGAATATTCACGGATCCAAAGTGATGCTGTGTATCTGGTGGGACCAGCTGGGCGTTGTGTACTATGAGCTGCTCAAACCATCCGAAACCATCACAGGGGAACTCTACAATGCCCGACCCCATGTTGCAAATGTCGTGAAAAAGTACTTGGAAACGCTGAAATGGGAGGTTTTATCCCACCCGCCGTACTCTCCAGACATTGCCCCTTCCGACTATCACTTGTTCTGGTCAATGGCACACGATTTGGCTGACCAGCACTTCGGTACTTACGAAGAAGTCAAAAATTGGGTCGATTCCTGGATTGCCTCCAAGGACCAGGACTTTTATCGACGCGGGATTCGAATGCTACCTGAAAGATGGGCCGAGGTCGGGCAGTACTTTGATTAAAAAATATGTAGCCACTTTTTTATAATAAAGCCTTAAACTTTTGAAAAAAAACGGTCACTGCAAAGTTGTACTCCCAATATTTGGGTATATTAATAAACATGATACAGAAAACAATTATTTGAGAAGTACATGTGATAACTGTTTGTATTATAGTTTGGTAAGTGAAGTAAAATCGCAATCAGATTTGACTTGAGTTGTCACAGACCGCTATTTCATAATTCTGGCAATATCCGTGGCAACGCTGTATTCAGGTACTTTCGATATATGTCAAGCGTGTGTTTGTTTACCGTATGTGTAATCGTGTGTTGTAGTGTATGTGTAATGTGCATATTGTAACAAGAGAGATGGCAGACGCGGCTAGCGAACGCAAAAATGAGTCGATTGAATCGATGATATCTGCTCGAAATGTCCCGTAACCTATATTTTTCATCGAACATACGTGACCGCGACAGTTTCATTGTTATTCGTCGCTTTTCGCGTAGCTCTGATCTAACCGGGAAGTATTATTATTTCCGCTCCAAAGTGAGATTCGCACGGATTCCCTATATGGTGCGGGTTAAATGCATTGATTTTGTGAATTAATTACTATTTAGCCGGTAAGGCCTGCAGATTTTTGCCTGGACGTCATTTTTTATGTCTCTACTACACTGCAAAAACTAGGCGTGTTTGACGTGTGCTCAAAGTATGTAGAAGTACCACAACATAAGACTAGTACGCGCGTTGCCATGTTGATTCTACACACTTATGCATTTGGTAACACGTAATGCGTTAAAAGTACCACGTGAGTGTACAATTTTTACGCATTAAATTGTTACACACCTTCGTAGCTGTCCCCATCAATAACACGCTTATTCGAACACACGTAAAGCGTGTAGAATCAACATACAAGACGCATATTTACACACATTGGACTAAACGACACGCGTTGATAGCAACACACGAGCAAAAATAACACGGAAAAAAGCAACACAGTTTGAGTGTGTTAATTGTGAGTTATTGATCATATGTTTTAAAAATCACCTTGGTTACGGCATCACGTGAAACTCATTAGTTGATTTGACATCGATTGATTAACCGGTCAATTGAAGACCACATTTGGTCTTAACTTTTTGTTTCATTTATAGATCATTTTTGAGTTTGTCACGTGGAAGAACCTGCAATTGGCATCTATTATCCAAAACCTCGATAGCTGCATTGAATCTTTAGCGACGTATTTTTGTTTCGAGGCCATCACCGACAAGCAAAAAGCTGCCGTCGTCGTGAAGCCGTATGAGAACCTAGCCTATGCGAAGACAAGAAAAACAGTGACACCTCTCATACATACTACAGAGTAATATATAAGTACTGTTGAGTTCAGTACGATAAATGCATATATTTTGACGATAAAAAGCTTTTGTTATTCAATTTATTATTCCAACGCATCCCATGTATATACAATACTGCAAAAATAAGTGTGTTGTTTCTGCACACTTTGAGTTTGTAAATGCCTGTAGACACTTTTTACACGTTTCAACGTATGTAAGAAAATAACACACGTAAGTGTGCTGTTTGAACGCATCTATCCGTGTTATTTTCCATACACGTTAAACCGTGTAAAAAGTGTCTACAGCCATTTACACACCTAAAGGGTATATAAGCAACATTTGTTTTTGCAATGTACAGCATACAAAAAAATCCATTTTTTTTTCTAATGAGGAGTTTCGTGCACGTACTACCTTAATTCAAGTTCTCGTAAGTCCAACAGACCAAACACTTCCCAACATACCCCAATATCCCACTCTTCCAATAAACAGTTCGCCGGCATTCCCCAACGTGTCATCCCGAATCTTCCGTCAGCGAAGCAATCCACGCGAGTTGAACGGTAGCAACAATCTGCCTCCAATGTTTTATTTTCCCCGATCGATTGGGCGGACTCATCCGAGCGCTATCCGCCGGTGATGGGGTATTTTCTCGGGAATCGGGAAACGTATGGATTCGGGTTCACCGTCGGATCGATGGCATTATCATTCCGACTGTGCGGTGGTTGACGAGGGCCGATACTACAGTGAGCGGTTTCGCAGAGGGCACAGTGGCCCGGAGGGTATGGACACGGGCAATATATTCCGACACGTGTGGAGCACACCTGACCCGCGAACTGGGGTATTACGTTTCGATGGGGGATAATTAAGAGTGGGGCACGTGTCATGATTTATTCAGCCCGAGAGAGCGTAAGCTGGTGGTCCGGAAAAGCCAAAACAGGACGAAGGTTGGAGAGGGAAGAGTGCCGATGAGATCAACGTGTGGATCATTGGCCAGGCGCGCTTATCACCCCGACACGACCTCCCGAGTGTCAATGCACGTGAGGATGGGATTTTGACCAGGAAAGAGATACCGTGTGATACCGAGCGTTTGATATGGATAAATTATAGTGAGAAAATCCCGAGGCTGAAATGGCGAACGTTTGAGAGGGTGCTGGCATTTGGGAGGGCCGCACCTGAAGCCAAAGTATCGACCGAAATTGTCCGTCGCACTCTCACGTCTCTCATACCCCATCGCTTTATCGCCTTTGCTTCCTCTTCCCTACTACTCACTGTGTCTTTCTCCCTTTCTCTCTCTCTCTCTCTCTCTCTCTCTCTCTCTCTCTCTCTCTTCCTGTTTCTCTCTCGTTGCGTCCTTTTCACACTGTCTCTTTTCCTATTTCCCTCATTTTCACTCCTCACCCTTCCTCTCCCTATTGCTCTCCCCAGGTCACTTCATCTCCCGCTCATCCTCTCTGGCTTCCTGGTGCACTATCGTCGGTGCACTGTGTCGCATCTGGCTCGCTGTCTGACATTCGAACACTCGCTATCTGGCCTTTGTCAGCTCCCGCTCACTTTACAGGCCAGCCTCGAGTTGCTGCCCAATTGTCCGATAAACAACGATCCCACCGCTTGTTTCCCTCCCACCCACGCATTGTCTGGATGGCTGTGAATCGTGCGGGAAGAGCCGCGGAAGGCGGATTTTGAAAAGCGAGGCCGGGGTGGCTCATGCGGCAAAGTAAGTTTCCGTAACTTGCACAGTCTGCGGTCGGGATTTCTCGGTCACCAGTTACTTTTTTTCGCTTTATGTGCGTAATTTGACTCACTGTCTCAAAATTCGGCTAAAAGGGCATCTTTTTTTTTATCATTCGCGGAATGCTGGAATATTTGATTGTTCCGAGCATTCGTTAGTTTGAGGGAAAGTATCTTGACGTAACCTGATACTACATTTTACGATCAATCGTGCATTGGCATCGTCCAATGACGGATTTAGGCAGCTAAAAGTGATTTTTTTCAGTTTATGCACAGAATTTTTATTTTGGATTGCCACCCCGGGAAAAAAATGGACATATAAACATAAACAATCATGTATGATCTTGTCATAAATTATCACGAACGAAATTTGTCTCTATATAATCATATACAGGGTGAGGCACTAACTGTTGCCACCTTGAATAATCTCTGTAATTATCGACGTCGCAAAAAAATGTTTGAAACAAAAGTTGTACCGTACGAAAGGGGTCATCAAATGCGACCATATTTTTTTATCTCAGTGCAGGCGCCGTTGCACAGCAAAGGTTACCTCCACTTTTTTTAAATGGGGCGGTACATTTTTTTCAACTATCTTGTAGAGCATCGAAAACTGCATAAAAAACATTCAGTGGTCAAAGTCGTTCAAGGTCATTTAAGATAAAAAAGTGACATGAACTTTATTTTTATGTGAAATTACCTTTATTCACAGTAGATGTTCAAAGTGATTGCCATTGGAATCAATGCAGTATTGCAATCTCCTCGTCACGGATTGTGTTGAATTTCTCATCACTTCGGCACTTATCGAATCACAGGCTCGAAGAATTCTCTCACGCATATCGTCCGGCGTAGTTGGACGTTCTTTATAAACAAGATCTTTCAAGTATCCCCACGAGAAAAAGTCCAGAGGCGTCAAGTCTGGCGAGCGAGCCGGCCACGATACAGCTCCTCCGCGTCCAATCCAACGATTTGGGAATCTCTTTTGCAATTAATTTCTAGCTATCAGCGAAAAATGTGCCGGGCACCCATCATGTTGATACCACATTCTGTTTCTTGTTTCTAAAGGTATTTCTTCCAATAACGGACCTAATGTTTCTTGAAGGAATGTGGTGTACTTCCTACCATTAAGATATCCTTCGATGAAATAAGGGCCTATGATTCTATCCCCAATAATCCCACACCATACATTAACCGACCATGGTCTTTGGTGTGCAACTTGCCGCAGCCAATGTGGATTTCCAGTTGACCACAAATGCATGTTATGCCAGTTAATATTTCCATAATTCGTAAATGTTGTCAATAAAATCCGATTAATAAATGAGTCATCTCTCTGAATCTGGCGTTGAGCTCATCGGCAGAATTCAGTGCGATTCATGAAATCCGTACCAGTTAATTCCTGATGGAGACTGATGTGGTAAGGATGATATTTATGACGATGTAGAACACGTAGAATACTTCTTTGGCTTACGCCCGATTCCCTCGCAATTTGACGAGAACTCGCACAAGGGTCTCGATGAACGGCGGCAAGAACACCAATATCCGTTTCTTCGTTAGTAACTCGCTTTTGTCGGTTACTTTCCCGACGGATTAAGGATCCAGATGTCCTCAGTTTTGTGTACAAAATTTTAAATGTTCGGGGTGTAGGATGAAAACGTTCAGGAAATCTTTCAGCGTATAAGTCTCTATCTCTCACTGCATTTTTCTGACATTCTCCGTAAATTAGAAGCATATCAGTTTGCTCTTCAAAAAAATACACCATTTACATTCGCTTGATTCATTAATACTAGTCTCACCATTCTTACTATCGTTATGTTGGGTTTGTTTGGGCGAAACATTGTACAATGTTCCGTGTACATTGTAGGTTTGGTGCCGTTGTTTACATACAAGACAATGGCAAGAGTTCGGCGATAAGTGCCGAAGTGCTAAGAAATTCGTGATGACGAGATTGCAACACTGCATTGAACCCAATGGCAATCACTTTGAACATCTACTGTGAATAAAGGTAATTTCACATAAAAATAAAGTTTATGTCACTTTTTTATCTTAAATGACCTTGAACGACTTTGACCCCTAAGTGTTTTTATGCAGTTTCCGATGCTTTCGAATGTCTTCCGATGTCCATATTTTCCCGGGTATACAGATACAAGTGTACAAGTACTTTTTTTATAATACAAGTGTAAAATATGATTATATGAAGAAGTACAATATGTGTTGACCTATTTGTCATATTATGCTGGTAAATAAATAATACCGAAAAAAAATATTTATAATTTGTATATATATTAATAATTATTTAAATCGCCATTTTAGTACGTTTATAATAAAACAATGAAATAATATCAGCATCACATGCTGATTTTGCCGCTTATAGACAGTATTATATGAAAAATGACACGCAGTATACATGATCCTATATGATATCAAAATAGTCCGTAGTGGTATTATATGTGGAATAATATCCATGGTCATATATGTTTTCGTTATTATATACGTTCAAATATGGTTGTTGCGGATAATAACGATTACATATATTATTATATATGACACCAAAATAGTTTGTACATCATATATAGGTTCATATACATGATCTCATGTACAATTATATACGCTTATATATGGGTTTTGGAGGGGGGGGGGAATGCAATTATATATGATAATATATAGTACATGTTGTATCATATATGAGTTCATATATACAACCATATGTTCATATACGAGTTCAGAGTACCAGCTTTTGAACATACATGATCATATATGGGCATATATGGTCTACACCAGAGAACGGCATATATAATTGTATATAATGTTATATATGAGTATAAATAATTATATATGTTTATATATGTCCATTTTTTTAACAGGACACTTTGAAACTGTTACTCTTTATTCAAATTACTCTTTGAAATCCTTAAGGTTGTTATGGAGTTAAGTCAACATGTTACCACCGAGCTGAATTTGTTTCCGGACGTTTATAACCTCTTTGCTGATCATCCTGTGCAGTTTGAATACGAACCACAGCACCGTTTTTAGAAAAAAAATCGGCAACTCGACGTATTTCGTGGGCTAATTACATTACGCTTATGGAAAACTCCCTATCATTTTTCTGTACATTATTAATATCTGCTAAGTGAATGTTACCGAGGAGCTGAAAAAATAGGTACGGTTCGACTAATTATCGGACTAACCCTTGGTACCGTGAAAATAAGGATTCACAGTACCGTTATAAAATTATTAATGTTCTTGATAGGGCATTTGTGCGAAAATCAAGCACACAAAATATTAGACTGTGCAATCATGGCAACGTCGTAAACGGCACAAATGCCACCTATCTTATCGGTAGTCGGTAATTGTGCCCGGGAACCTCAAACTACTCAGTCAGGATAATTCACAACGAATATTATTGGTACTTATTCTCTTAATTAGTATTAATTAATCAATATTAATTTAATAAATATGCTCAGAAATTATACATTTCTAGACATTTCTAGGCAAAGACACAATAACGCGGATTTTTTTTTTCGTACATGCGCTTTTTTTTAAATATTGGAACATTATTCAAGTTTTGGATTTCTTCGAGATTATAGACAGCTTTAGTACACATTTTTTCTTTCCCGCGGATTTTTTTTTACTCGGACCGATATTCATTTTTGACAGCTCCTTAGGCCTATATTGAGGTTACGAAGGGGGCGCATATGTCTCGAACTTCGCGACACTTCTGCTAACCTAAGCATTATGATACGAGGGTGGGGTGAAAAGTTTCCGGCCTGACCAAGAAAAACGATGTTTTAACATTTTTTTTTGCTTTATTTTTCAACATAACCTCCATCAACACTGATACATTTCTCATAACGGTGTTCTAATTTAGTTATACCAGTTTTAAACGTAGATTCGTCAAGCTCCTCAAAATACTGATTTACAGCTTCGATAACTTCTTCGTTGCTCTTAAATCTTTTTCCGCCAAGCCATTTTTTGAGGTTCGGAAACAGGTAATAGTCGCTGGGGGCTAAGTCTGGAGAGTAGGGAGGATGCGGCATCAATTCAAACTTCAATTCGTGGATTTTGGACATGGCAACAATCGACGAATGCGCTGGTGCGTTATCGTGATGAAACAAAACTTTTTTCTTCGCCAAATGAGGGCGTTTAATTTGCACCTCGTGTTTCAAACGTTGCAATAACTCTGCGTAGTATTGACCAGTGATAGTCTTACCTTTTTCAAGGTAATCAATGTATATAATTCCTCTCGCATCCCAAAAAACAGTAGCCATAACCTTGTTTGCCGATAAAATTGTTTTTGCCTTCTTTGGGGTTGGTTCCCCTTTTCCAACCCACTGTTTTGACTGTTCTTTATTTTCAGGAGTGTAGTGGTGGACCCATGTCGCATCAACAGTTATAAATCGACGCAAAAATTCGTTTGGATTACGCCTATACAGCGCCAAATTGTCGGTAGAAATGGTTTTTCGAAGCAGTTTTTGGTCGACCGTTAGCAAACGCGGCACCCACCTTGCACACAGCTTTTCCATGTTCAAATGGTTGTGCAAAATATTTCGCACACGTCCAGCTGACATCCTACAGGTCTCAGCTATCTCATGCACTTTCAACCTGTGGTCTTCCAACACTATTTTATGGATTTTTTCAATCATCTCTGAAGTTGCGACTTCAACGGGCCGTCCTGAGCGAGGCTCGTCAGAGTTGCTCACACGACCCATTTTAAATTCAGAAACCCACTGCTTAATAGTTTAATATGATGGGGGGAGTCTCCTAGTGCTGAATCCATCTCTTCTTTTATTTGTTTTGGTGTAAAACCTTTCAAATGGAAGTATTTGATGACAGCACGTTTTTCCAATTTTTCCATTTTTACGAAAACAACGGAAGCGTCTCGCGCAATGTGCTCTCAAACGCAAACTAACGTAGCGATTGGGCTGAAACTGTACATACAAGCTCGGTAGGAATGGTACTGTACGACGCCGCTCCAAAACTAGACCTAGTGGCACCATCTCTTGGTCAGGCCGGAAGCTTTTCACCCCACCCCTCGTATACCACGATTTACGACGTTGCCAATTCGATTCACGTTAATTGAGCGACAAAAAGTTGTAGAAGATAATTATACAAAGTAATGAAAACACTTGATGTAATCACCGAATGTTCAAAAATGCATATTTTTACAAATAGATGTAGAAAAACAGTTCGAAAACGTACGTTTAATATGACGATTATTTGAAAGCTAACAGTTGGTAACAGTCAATCGGCTCCGTGCATAAGCATATGGCGCTCCCCTCGTACTTCACCTCCGACGGCTAAACCCCATAGCAACCTTAACAAGTGACTCCTTAAAATTAATACGATTTTATTCGTCATCTATGAAACGACCGCACTTTGCTAACACCGATGATCATCAATATTCGAAGCGGCGAATTTTTCTGATGGTCCGAAAACATGAAGGATAAAAACTTTCCAAATTTGATCTATTCACGGGTTGTGTTCTCGGTTTCGCGTGAGTCGAAATCCTGTCGATGGAGAATTTTTCGTCTCTAGACGAAACTTTAGCAGAGGGATTGTGAAAAATCGTGCACAAGATACTGAGAAGGGTCCGCACCGAGTCAGAGTGTGGGATTCGCACCCATCAAAATCTTTCTCTGTCTCTCTCCGTCCCTTGTCTTGAGGGACGATTGAAAATGTTTGAATTACACTCAAACCCTGATCATTCGTGGATTTCTGCTTTTTGTTTTGATTCATATTCCGTACATTTATAAGGATTTTTAAAGGAGATTGAGGGTTTTGAGAAAAATTACTGGTGAATTCGTATTTAAAGAGTGAATGACGTGTGAGAAAAAAAAATTATTTAAAAATTCAACAAAAATCCCATATCGTCCAAAAATAAGTGGCTTTACTGAATCGTCGATAATTTCTTTTCTGATTCCACTTGAAACTCCATTTTGTACTCATTCTTTTCGTTGTCGTTTTCTTTTTGAAATCCCGTTTGAGTCATGGAGTTCCGATAATTTTTCGATTTTCAGCAGAATTTCAAAAACAGACCATCAATTTTTGCTATTTTTTTCCAAACTTTTACCCCTTTTTCGCACATTTTTCAAGTGCACTTTTTGGGTACATTATTTGAGATATTGGGATGAATCCAGCGACATTTTCTTAGTCGACTAAAATCCTTTTTTAAAATACCCTCATTCATTTTATGTCACTCAAATAGGACTGACGCTACGGCTGTTCGAAATTTTGGTATTTTAACAATTTCGAAAAAGTGGCCAAATAAGTTGGAAATAAATTTTTTCAACTGTTCAACAATTTCAAGGGTTCATCCGATTGGCAATTTTCCTCAGATTACGAATATCACGGAGTTTTGGTCGAAAACTGAAAATTACGCGAGCTAAACGCCAAAAACGTCTTTTTACATACTTTTGAAGATTTTTCATAGAAGTGCGGGTTTTCGGTGAAAAGTAATGGTGAATTCGTGTTCACGGGGTAAAAATACATCGATATGGATTCAGAAAAAAAAATTCGCATATAAATCGCAAATAAAAAATATGCCAGAAAAATCAAAAAAAAAAAATTCATATATATCGGCCAAAAGAAAAAGTGGCTTTACTGAATCGGAAATAATCCATTTTCGGTTTAGATTTTGAAATCCGCTTTGTTACGCTTCATTCATGGAGCTCCATTTATTTTTTGACAGAATTTCAAAGAATTTCCAAGAAAGTGGCGAAATTAGTCGAACATTTTTTTTCGACTTTTGACCCATTTCAAGGGTATAACCGATGCTAATTTTTCCGCCAATTACGAATGACACTGAGTTTTCTTGAAAACTCGAAAATACGCCGGCTAAATGCGGAAAACCTCTTTGTCAATATTTTTGACGATTTTTCATTAAAAAACGAGCTTTTCTGGTCAACGAATAGTGAAATTAAAAAGGTCGCTATTGTCTAAACGGAACCGTATAAAAGTTCGAGCTCGGCATGTTACTTTTCTCCGCAACTCTGGGCGCTATTTTAAGGGGGGATTGTCTTTTTTTCGCAAAATTTACCGCTTTTTGGGAATTTTTTTGTGAAGATAGTATACAACGGAAAACTTGTGAAACTTGGCATATAGTTTTATTGATCTGTTTACTAAATACAAAAAAAATTTTAAACAATTTCATAAAAAAATCCGCCTCCCACCCCCCTCGACGCGCGATGGTACTTTTTTGATGGTGTGCACGATTTCTCAAAAACTATTCAACCGATTGCCTTCAAATTTGGACAGAATGCTCAGCTGACAACCTTTTATCGTTTGATGAAGCAAAAAAGTAATACGTTTAATAGTTTTTTATTTATAACAAAAAATAGATCAATTTTTTTCGAAAAATCGATACTTCAAGTTCAAAACGTCACCAAATCGTCAATTTTTTTTTCCCTTCATCGAACGATAGCTATATGTGTCTAAAGTAAAATGCTTTTTGGGTTTTTGTTTCAGGATGAACGTGAAGGCCGTAATCGTGCACACCATCAAAAAAGGACCATCGCGCGTCGAGGGGGGTGGGAGGCGGATTTTTTGATGAAATTGTTTAAAATTTTTTTTGTATGTAGTAAACAGATCAATAAAACTATATGCCAAGTTTCACAAGTTTTCCGTTGTATACTTTCTTCACAAAAAAATTCCCAAAAAGCCGTAAATTTTGCGAAAAAAAAGACAATCCCCCCTTAAGTGCACCACTTCGAGTTTTATTATCGCGTTTACGATTTTGTTTTTCCATGCGTTCGGATAATCCTCGTTATTACAATGTTCGATATAATCCAGGATCGGTCCAATTACAATTTTCCGCAATTGCGTGGTTCTTATACGGGCGTAGCACCAACCGGTACCACTTGGCCGAATACTCGGTGCATCGTCCTTTCCTCGGCATGACCCTTGCCAACGTCCGCGAGCTTGCTTACGATGCGGATTTTTTGGTAACTTTGTCCGATATTAATTATGCCGCGAGGTTGCATACGCGGATTAATTGCGACCGCGAATTCGACGTCCATGTGAATGCAAAAAAAAGTACCCTTCGCGGAGTTTCTGGAGCATCGCCAGAATATAAAAGCTGCCAACTTTTTTCGACAAAAAGTTCCGGCGGTCCTCGAATCCCCGCTCCGGAAACGTTTCGACATACGATGAAACTGCGATGACCCGATTCTGCGGATCGCTTTCCAACGCTGAACGGGCGAGCAATTTATTTTTGCTGTTATCTAGGGAATCGCGCGAGTACAAACAATTTTTCCTTCATCCCAATTGTATTGTAGGAAAAAGCCACCAAAGTGCACTTCCGGTCGAATTCTGTGACCTCCGATGATCTAATTTTCGTTGAGGCCTGGTTTCTTTTTTACATAGAGGAAATGTAGGAATATCGCAAGGAATGTAGAGGCAAGAAACCTCGGTGGAAAATCCTCCCACGGGGTACTACTTTGTCGGAGATTATTGAGGGCTTTCTGAGCCGATTAAACGCTACGAAGGTGAAGGACATTGTCCTAAGAGGATCGAGGAGCGTTGTACTGGAAGAGCAGCCGAGCTTTCTTATCCTAGTGCTCGTGTTCTAGAATGTCCTTGATCCAAGAATTTCTTCTCACGAATATATTAGGTGTACAAATAAGTTTTAGGACAGTTTTCAAAAAATTCAAGATTTATTAAAAAAGAAGTAAAACACAGTTATTCGTCGAAGTAATCTCCATCGCACTGAATGACCTTCAGCCATCTCTCAGGTAACTCGCGGATGCCTTTTGAAAGAAACTTTCGTCTTGCGAGGTGAGAAATTTAGCGACCCATTTTTCCACTTCTTCAAATGTTTTGAATCGCACGTCAGACAAATCGTTCTGCATTTTCCGGAACAAATGATAATCGGATGGGGCTAAGTCTGGTGAATACGCCGGGTGTGGTACAGCTTCCCATCCAAGCGCTAGTAACGTATCCTTGACCGGTTTACCCACATGAGGCCACGCGTTGTCATGGAGCAGTTTTACTGGACGTTTTCCTTTACCAGAAAATGGGCGTTTCTTCTCAATTTCTTGATTCACTTGCATCAATTAATGACAATAGCGATCGGTAGTAACTGTTTGACCAGGTTTGAGAAGTTCATAATACAGTACGCTTTTCATATCCCACCATATGCACAGCATGACTTCGTTACAATGAACATTGCGCTTTGGCGTGGATGTTGTCGGCTCGCCGGGGTCAACCCAATGATATTTGCGTTTCGGATTATCAAAATAAATCCACTTTTCATCGCCGGTCACAATTTTCCACAAGAAAGACTTTCTATGTTGCTTGTTGTAAAGACTCACACAAATGTTAAGACGGCTGTTTTTATTTTCTTGAGTCAGAAAGTGTGGTACCCACTTTGTTCCTTTTCGAATTTTACCCATTGCTTTTAAACGATAAGAAACAGTTTGTTGAGTTACTCCAAGCTGTTCCGAAAGTTGTTTCTCCGTCTGACAAGAGTTTTCATCCAGCAACGCTTGCAGTTCCTGATCGTCCACCTTTACAGGAGGCCCCGTGTGTTCACGGTCACTAACGTCGAAATCACCTTCTTTGAATCGCTTATACCAATACTCACATGTACTTTTAGATACAATGTTGTCTCCAAGAACAGAACATATCGATTCACACGCTTTTCTAACACTTTTTCCTTGATGGAATTCATAGCGAATGCAGTGTCTAATAAATAGCTTATCGGTCTGCATGTTTAATTTACAAAATTTATAGGTTATGTTTATGACTCCTTTACGTTTCGATACTACATATCAAGCGCCATCTATGATAAGTGAGCGGGACCTTTGAATTAATTTAGAATAGCTATTATGATACAAAATCGAAGAGTCCTAAAACTTATTTGCACACCTAATACGTAAGAATTACTTGCTTATTGACTTATTTGGAATTTATTTGGAACCCGCTTTTGAGCTGTACCCCAAGTAGAAATTTTATGAGGCTGGCCTGATATTTGATCCGGGTCTGATCACGTTGCAGTACGGAGGCCTTACTTAAGGTATGCCTCAATTCGGCTGATCCAGTTGGTGTCAGGTGATAATCAGGCAACTGGATGTACTGTTTCCTCCAGTTGCCTGTTCCAGCTAGTCCAGGCGATGGTCAAGTAAGTGGACTTACGGTTTGCATAAATTCTCCTGATGAAACTACCTTCAGGCGATGGTCAGGCAACTGGACTTACGCCTTGATTCAATTCGCCTGGTCTGGCTAGCTTCAAGCAATCATCAAGTAACTGGACTTGTATACAGTTTGGCGCCTTTTACACGCCTAATCTCTTTTCAAACACCAGACGAACTATATATCGCGTCGTCAAAACATTGAGACATATTGTCCACTCTATGCGTACATTTTTTTAAATTCCTAATATTTTATTTATTCCTAATAAATTTGCGATTCCGTTTCCTCTATTCAAAGAACAATTTAGTTCAATCCACTAAATTTATCTATTTGATTTTTTTAAAATTAAATCGAATCGAATTTTCGTAGAGTCAAAGATTTTTCTGTTTGATTGCATTAATGGTCCGCTCTGGTTGCAATACACACATCGCAGGGGTGGAGGGTGGAGAGAAGCAGAGAGATAGAAAACTCTTCTCTCTCTCCGCTTCTCTCTACCCTCCACCCCTGCTGATATTATATATATACCAGGTGTAGCAGTATGAAACCGAAATGTTTTTGTAAAAATTACACGTCTGTTGTTTGAAAATGATTTAAAAAATGGAAACGGCTTTCTGCGTCACATTCAATTGATACGCGAGTTCTTGTTGACTTTGAGTATCATCTTCATCCAATAAGGCTTGCGATTCGTTGTCTGCGAATTTTTTCGGTGGTTTCCCACGCTCTTCGTTTCTCACGTCAAAATGACCACTTTTGAATTTTTTGAACCATTCGAAACACTGTGTTTTACCAAGAACATGTTCACCGTAAGCTTCGACAAGCACTCGATTGTGATTCTGCAGCAGTTTTCTTCAAATGATAACAGAAAACCAATGCCGTCCGCAAATCGTAGTTCGTAGGCACAAAGCTCGACATGTTTAAGGTTATAGAAAAATATACCGGTGTCGGGATCTTGGGTTGTTGTGTGTTGAAAATCTTCGTCGGCTGTTAGAGGGAGATGATGACGCTGCTCCCTAAACTGATGGCTAGCACCGTCTATAGGGAAATTCCGGTTTCATACTTCTACACATGGTGTATATGTTATCATATATATATATATATATATATATATATATATATATATGATAACATATACACCATGTGTAGAAGTATGAAACCGGAATTTCCCTATAGACGGTGCTAGCCATATATATATATATATATATATATATATATATATATATATATATATATATATATATATATATATGATAACATATACACCATGTGTAGAAGTATGAAACCGGAATTTCCCTATATATATATATATATGATAACATATACACCATGTGTAGAAGTATGAAACCGGAATTTCCCTATAGACGGTGCTAGCCATCAGTTTAGGGATATATATATATATATATATATATATATATGCGTTATGCTTAAAAAATCTGTAGCATGATATTCGATAAAACTCTCTACTCATCACAATGACAACAACTAACTGATATAGTTTATGTGACACGACAAATAATTATAGGAATTGATGTGGTCTCTTATGCCACCGAAATGCTACAATCACTCGGTAGCATAGGGGCAGCGTGCGTAGCTATAGGTAGGTAGGTTATAGGTTTGATCCCATGTTGATGTAGAAATATTTTCTTCGAAAAAATCCATTCAGAAGGCCAGGGAATGACGGATTATGATACAAAATCACTGTGGTAGAACTTTTAATGAAGTATTTTAATTTATTTTGGATTTATGAAATATTCTGTTGAATGATCTAAAAAATATATTTGAAACAAATGGGATCGCAGTGAAAAAACTATTTGATTTGAATAGATCCTATTTAAAATAAATATTTGTTTGACAGTGCAATGAAGAATGTAATGAGATGGTGGTTTCCGAAGCAACAGGGAACTTCTCTCTTCGGATTGCATGTCAGGTCTTCACTTTTCACCCTCATTAGGCCTTGATTTTTTACTCTGTTCAGACCAAAATCAGATAGTGTCACAAAAATGATCAGAGCTTGATAAAAAAATCCTGATGAAAGCATGAAAAAAAATCAGGATGTCTGATCAGGTCTTTTTTGTAGCCGGAGCAAAATTTCTACTCGGTATGTCAAATCGCAAAGTTAGCTGCATGAAAGCTCTTCTCAAATATTGAAAGAATTGGGTGAGGTGCTGTATTTTGACGAGTAAATGGTATCCCAATGTTCGCATGCCGTGGGGAAAATACAGAGAGAAGAAAAATTAATGCCGCAGGAACTGAACGAAATCGCCATTGCCAAACATTCGACCAAATCGACCAAACATCATGACGTTGAAGCTTGCATAATTGGAATGCAACGATTTGTTTGGTATATTTCTTCATTCTTACCATCACTCAAAGCCTTTGTAAATTGAGGTTCCATTGCAATGGTGCAAACGCCAGCATCAACAAACCTCATCACTTCTCCAACATCACCAAACATCATCACTTCTTTGCTTGTGAGGCACAGAAAAACGAAGTTTCTTCCGGCGTATTGTGACTGGGGATGAAAAATGGAATATGTCGACAAGCCTGAATACAAGAACTCATGAGTTGATCCTAGCCAATTGGTATGAAAGTTTAGTAGTTAAAAATAGCAACATTTTGGTACCAGACCAATTGGACCTTTTTTCAAAACCCTAAAGTTGGAATAAAGTACAGTACCTTAATATCAGGGTGATGCTTTGGTAAAAAAGTTGCGAGAGCATGAAAAATTCCACATTAAGTTATGTTAACTTTTCGAAATGTTGTATTTCGAGAATCCGTCGACAACCGCAAATGGATATTTAAAAAAATTCCAACTAGGAATTTTTAATGTTATCCTTAATGTAATGTAATCCAACTTGATGTAATCCAACAAGTTTTACAAAATAAATGCTTAAAGAACGATAAAAAAGCGCTTTTTAAATGCAACTATTATATATACGCGATGTTTCTCATGTTTATTTCAATGCCTGGGAACTTCATTCCGCATATGTATAGGGTTATTGCATAAGCTGCCTTTGCCTAAGTGCTTGACATTTGCATATGATTGGCCGCTGGCTAGATAAGGGATCTCTCCCTCTGATTTACGACAAATATAAGTGCCACGTTATGAATTACCGAAAAATCAAGAATAAAATGTGGGAGGGGAAGACTGAGGGAAAGAGGGAAAACGTCAGAGAACGAGTGCGATAAAGCGACTGATAAAGATAAAGAGAGGCCGTTAAGGTAAAAATCGTTCGAAATCTAGGCAATTGCCGAATAGCCAGTAACAACGAAAAAGCCATACAGATATGTGGAAAAAGTTGAACGTCGAAGAGAGGAAAATATCATAGCGTGATCGTTGCCACGCGAGTACCTCATAAATATTCATTTCCAGGCTTCTCACGTATAAGAAATAGCGGGGACGTTGGTCCCACGACGATAGAATAGAAAAAAATAAGCACAGTCGTGTCAGCGATAAAGTGGGCTCCAACATCCAACTCGAGATTGGTAATTTTCGTGTGGTCCCATTCGATATCACATTCACCGGACGCTACCGAGGTGTATATTTAAATCGCGATAAAAATTAATGTTTCGTATTTCATCTCCACCTCCCGTTTAAGAAAGTACGAAATGGGCTTCGTGTGGCGGGAAAATGAATGTCACATTAAAGGGCGCCTGTGAAACTCACCCACCCACAAGGCGTTTCGTGACGAACGAACCTTTACCTCGTATCATCGTTTTTTCAATCCTACACTGATAGAAAAATTATATTCATTACTAACCGCGTCTAATTGATTTTTTAAAATTTGAATTAACTCGATTTATCGTGGAATCAAATTTTTCCCATTGCATTCCATTATTGGAATTATTTATTTTAAATATATTTATTTATTCAAATCAAAATCCATTTAATATCGTTCAATAACTAAATATTTTATTTAATCCTAATAAATCTGTGATTTGGTTTCATCTATTCAAAAAACAATTTAGTTGAATCCATTCAATGGATCTAATTTTTTTTTCATCAAATAGAATTTGAAGAAAGGGGTATGGAGCGAAAGAAATTATATATATATACATACATGCATACATGCATATATATATATATATATATATATATATATATATATATATATATGAGGTATTCCACGTGTTTTCGAACGGCCTAAAAGCCTGACCTTCAATCGTTTACAAAGTTGGTGGTGTTTTTGTATCATTCTTTTTGAGTACGTGGCATTTTTCAGATTTTTATCGGCTCGCTAACTCGGCTAACTCGGAGATAAGATTTTACACGTGATCAAATTTCAAATGATCGTATCGTAGTTATCTTCTCGTCCTACGAAAAAATGTCCTCTACAAAAAAAAATGCGTTTTTCTATGAACTATCTTGAAAAAAAATTCAACATTTTCCAAGTACTACAACACTAAAAAAAAGAAAAATATTTCATATTCTCATCTTTAAATTTTTTGACCCCAATGACTAGGTTGATCCTGCTGAAATTTACACTGAATTTTCTTTTATTCGTGTAAAACAACATGTGTAAGTATAATTCTGGGCTGGGCTTGCGTTCAGTAAATATTGTCTTAAATTTGATGGGAAATTGTTTTTGTTGAAGAACTCGGCGATTTACAACTTTTAAGTAAAAATGGTAAGGAATAAACTTGTAGGAAATCGAGTGCTTTGCAACTTTGGTCATTACAGTTTTTTCTCTACCGTCGATATTTTTCGAATTAAACCTGAACAAAAGCGGCTATTGCATTATCTCGTTTGTTTTTTACTTTAGGGCATAACAAACATGAACAAACTTGTAGAGAATGAAATTTTGAACGATTTTTGTTCCAACCTTTTTTTCCCTAGAATCAATATAGGTCGCGAACCATTCGCTCTTTTCTCATTTCTTTTGTCATTTTATTTTTGATTTATGAAATATTTTATGCATATAGTACACTTAGATTTACAGTGTACATGTAAGTAAATAAAGATTTATTTGAATCGAATCTTTATTTATTCAATTTGAATATATTTAATATTTAAAAAGTATAGCTGAAACAAATTTTAAAAAAATTTGAAATAAATAAAATCGTAGTAGGCCGTGAGACAAGGCAAAAACCGGTGATTATGCAGTACGAGGACTTTCCCGAAAAACGACAGGAATTTTTTTTTCCGCCATGACGTTGTTTATTCCATTGTAGTAGGTGATATTCCGTCGGGGGAGGCTGAAATTTTCCATTAATTCCATAAGTTATGGGGTTTTGAGGTTTCCAAAAACATGTAATATTTCGACGCCTCGCGAAACAGCTACGTGTTTCCGTATAGATAGTGAATTATGAAGGTACCAACATATACGTTTTGATTTCGTGATCACAGCTGTCCTGTTTCCGGAAACAGGTAATATTTCGACGCCTCTTATTTGTTGTCGGTAAACAGCTACGTGTTTCCTAAGGACCAACGAAAATAAACAAACCCAAACTCCCCAATATAGGCGTCGAAATATTTTAAAATTCCCTATTTTATCACGTGTTTCCGCGAACTTCAAAACCCCATAACTTATGGAATTAATGGAAAATGTCAGCCTCCCCCGACGGAATATCACTCAATATAATGGAATAAACAAGTTGACGGTGAAAACAAACTTTCCCGTCGTTTTTCGGAAAAGTCCTCATACTGCATAATTACCCAAAAACATATTTGATTTTAATAGATCCTTTTTTTATTGAATATTTTTTGGCAGTGTATAGACCGTTGCGATGTGTACCCAAAACCGCCAGAATTTATCGGAGAATGTGGAATACATGAGTATTTTTTAAAAAATGGACATTTTGTTTTTTTCGATTGACAAAAATCGCTGTGATCCAATTCACATGTCGAAGCACTTCCGTGCTATGAAGGAATCCGAACATTTTTGCTCAACGATGACCCTCAACGTTCCCAAAAATCAATAAACCAAAAACCCTCGGTGGAAAAATTCCAAATCCGTGAATTCATGTTGAAATTCCAGCAGGTCAGATGAAGGAATTACGAGGGTAGGGCCGATCAATTTGTGACAAAAATGTACCGTATATTAGAGCAGCATGAATATTCATCTACGAGCTTTTCTTCTCGGCACGACAAGTCTTGTCTTTGGCGACCTTGAGCCAGTAGGTGAACATCTATATGCCCTGCTACATCATGTGTGTGTATGTATATATATAGTGTGAATTTATCATGCATGGTACCTATATTCAACGTTCGTGAAGCAGCGCGTGTAAAGTGCACCAAAATGTTCCAAACAGTTCGATGTATGAACATGTCTATGTCTGAGACTACAAACTAGGGTTGGTGGATAGTATTCTCGAGTTTCGGAGAAAGCCCCCGAATTGGAGGATCAGGTTTGCTCTCCGGGTACTAAATACTCGACTGTGTACCGAACGTCAATATATGCACACGAACAACTTACATACACGCATGCATCAGCGTGCGTGCTCTCGCGTAATTTGCAGCACTCGTTGCAAAAGTGAACTAGACGATAAATATGGACCTGCTGCCTTCGTCAACGGCTTGAGAACTGGAACCAATGGTTAATAAGGGGAACGGATCGTTTCGAGCTAACTTGACCTTTTCACGGCATTTCTTCTCTACCATGATGTTGACATGTTTGCATCGTTGGGACGCAACGAAAATATTTTTTTTTTCAATTGCTAATTTTTTTCTGACATGTCAAAGCTATTGTGAAGTTTTCCAAGATCATTATCAAAGATCTTCAACCTAAATCGATCAGAAGTGATTTTGGATAACAGTGAAAATGGAGAGAAACAAAAATCAACAAAAAACTTCGTTGCATTTCAACGATGCAAACTTCAGCAACATTTCTCTACCCGTCAATGACATAACGAGGGAATAATGATTTTCTTGGTGACTGGGATCGTACGAAGACATGAGGGAGGGACGAGCAGATTGGATGGAGTCACCCTAATTGCAAGGATCGAATAGTTGCTTGTGGTCAGTGTTTTTGGTGATATTTTGGGATGTTGATTCAACGTTGTTCTAGGCTGTCTGGAGAAGCAGTACCTCTGTTTTTGCGATAATTCTTTAGATACGTGACTTTTCCGAAAAATGAGCCTAATATTTTTTTGTTGCTATTTTCTCATTCATTGAGTTATAAATTATGATATTCAGTCGGGGGAAGCTGTGCAATTATTTTTTTACTATTTTACCAGGAGAAAATCGTTTAAAATAATTTCAAATTTTTCAAAAACTCCTGTATTAAAATTATCACATCGGATGGGGTTGGAAGTGGGGGGATTTATAAAAAAAGCCTTCCTGAACGCGATGCCGAAGAAAAATCGCGGTGGTCCCCCCCCATTAAAAGTTATGGGGTTATGAAGTTTGTGAAAATACAAAAATATAACAAATCCAAAGACCTGAACTTTTGAAAAATTATTTATCATTTATAAAATATATAATCCCAACCCAACCCAAACAACCCAATATAGGCGTCGTAATGTTCAAAAATGCCCCATTTTACCACGTGTTTCCGCAAGCCCTATAACTTTTTATGGGGGTGGGGGTGAATTTCAGCTTCCCCTGAACAAAAAATTAGCTACATTTTTCGGAAAAGTCCCTTATCCAAAGAATTACTCTCGATCGGGCCGAAACTTTGTATCAGGCACTGATGTTTCGACAAAAATGGCTCTATTGGGCTGAATGAGGGCTGAGGGAATTCATGGCCGCTTAAGGCCTTAGGCTACAGTAACGGGTATAAAATCATGTGCGAATTTAACAATTTTTTTTCGTATGACAAAGTGATTCACTCATAAAACTAATTACACATCTATTGAGTATGAATATCAAGCTGTTGGAAAATATATACATATTTCTTTCGATGTACAAAATGACCGACTACTAATATTTTCTTTTATCTTTTTTCTTAGGCACTCCGGGGCCTGACATTTAGCATCCACAATTTTTTACCCAGAACAAAAAACAAAAATTCTCGTCAATCTATATTAGAATACCTAGAGAAATACGTATGGAATTAAAAAAATATTGTTTTATTCGAAAGTTGTAGGTATTGGAACTTGAGAAATGAATTTTCAGTGAAAAATTTAAGAACTGCTCATAAATTGCTCATAAAATGAAAAGTTTTCGATTAATCAGAAATTCCGTACGTACTTTTCTGCGAAATTCAATTAGGAACATAACTTTTACATTTGAAGTTATTTGTCACGCCAATTGGAAAAAAGCTGTTTCGAGAAGTTTCGAGTAGTTTTGAACCATTTTGAGCATTGAAGAAAATATATATATATATATTTTCTAACAGCTTGATATTCATATTAAATAGATGTGTAGTTAATTTTATGAATGAATCACTTTTTCATACGAAAGAAAAATGTCAAACTCGCAGATGATTTTATACCCGTTACTGTGGCCTAAGGCCTTAACGATTTGCCATCGAATAAGACCCTGCCCAAGCCACTTGAGTGAGAAATAAAAATGGTCCAATTTCAGATCTTGAATGGATCCAATTTAAACTCATTTAAGGATTTAAAAACGCCAATGGATTTTTAGGAACCGATAACTTACCAATAAAAAAATTAATTTGTCCCTGATTCATTTTAGACTATTAATTTTGACGTTTTTGATGTCAGTATCGCAATCTTTGGACATATGATGTTTTACAAAGCCTGGCCGGAAACTGATGATTTAAATTCACTTGGATCTGACCTACGTGCCCAGGTTTATGGTTATGCATGTACGTATGAATTGGTATGTGCATTCTGGCACAAATATTATGCAGATAGAAATTCCACGAAGCCTGCACTAGGAGCATTCTCGTTGCGGACTTTGTCCGATGGACTTGCTTGGCGCTTCTTCAGCCCTTTCCGTAACGAAGCTCGTGCGAGCTGAGATTACGCGGTGGGCTCTTATCATCGAGTCCCTTTCGACCTGTATGCGCTACTGTATCAATTTTCCTCGAAGATACTCCTTAATGATGTGGGTCCATACATACGAGCACTATGCACGCAAGTGTCGGCAATTTGAATCTTATCTTCCGAGATTGCTTTAGACTATGTATCGTATACTGTTAAACAAGTAGGAATTGTATGTTGCAAGGTTGTAATAGGGGTGAAATATAATCAAAATCTAAGTTCCAACCCCTTGCGGGTTTTGACGTATTAGCCTTTCCAGCTGAACCCTTTCCTATCACTCCATACCGGCACTTCGCCAATCGTACCTAACTTACAATTAGTACATGCGAAACAGTCCCATTCGATAGCAAACATACATCGAAGTTTTTCAATTAGCAATCATTTTGAAAAATTAATGAATTTACCTACTTTAAAACTACATACGTAGAAAATCGTACTATTTAAATGTTGAAAAATGACATAGTAAATTAATTGACAATAAGTTTTAGAGCGGTCTTCTTGTCTGTGGTGGCAATCTTTCAGCAGGGCTTGTCCGAGGCAATGCCAACACTTGGAAAGTTTCTGTATACGCATGCTCGCATACTAACATCCGGACTTACAGTTCGTACATGTGGCAATAGTCCAGTAAACATTTCGAAAGTAAGCACTTTTTACATATAAATACGCAAAATTGTTCCAAGGATAATTGAATGACGCTGAATCAGATGGCGATAATAATTTTGCAATTAACCCCCAAGGAAATGTCTCAAATGGTGGAAAAATGTATCAAAACTGTTTAATTTGGAATCTCATAATTTTATCGAAAAATATGTCAAACGAAAGTTGTTTAGGACATAAAAGTACGTAAAAAAGTATTGAACGTTCGTCTTCGTATCTTTAAAAATGAGGGAGCAAAAGACGAATGAAAATTTGTTTGCAAGGCAAAATTGCTTTGCAGCCGAAGCACCACTGGGAGGGTAAGGGACGCAAGAAACTCATTGGAGCGCGTTGCGCGCATGCGCATTTAGCCATAGCCGTGTAGTGCATCGCCTTCTGACAGTGATCCTCAACCAGTAATTTTGTCAATGTTCAGTCGACATTTTTGAATACTTATAAAATAAATAAAAATAAATAAAATCTCTAGAAAGTTAGATTAACTCTTACTAAAGCAATGTGTAACAAAAAAACCCGGGACATTTAGGAATTCGATATTTTTTTTACTTTTTGAAACTTCGATGTTTTTGTCCCCCAACTGAATGATTTTTCGTTTTTTTTCTCCCTTATTTTTGAAGATACGAAGATGAACGTTCAATACTTTTTTACGTAATTTTATGTCGCAAACAACTTTTGTTTGACATATTTTTCGATAAAATTATTAGGTTCCGGACTAGACGGGTTTTTTTAAACATTGTAAACATTTTTAAACATTTTCTCGGGGGTTGATTGCAAAATTATCATCGCCATTCGATTCAGCGACATCAA
Source organism: Ophion obscuratus (assembly GCA_964007375.1). NCBI lineage: Eukaryota > Metazoa > Arthropoda > Insecta > Hymenoptera > Ichneumonidae > Ophion > Ophion obscuratus. The sequence goes on from OZ023320.1 coordinate 15,765,961, forward strand.
ATTACCCTTAGAACAACTTTGCGTATTTATATCTAAAAAAAGCTTTATGAAATGGGACATCGGTTGCTCTATAAAGAAAGATTTGTAGACTAAAGTTTTTAAAAAGCAGTCGATGGAACGCGCATCTTTCGAAGCGTTGCCAAGTCGCCCGCATCAACTCATTCGGCCGATCATGTTTCATCACGTATTTCATAGTTTGCGCACTCGTAAATTAAAAAGTTTATGGTTAAAAGTCATCACTTTTTTCCATAGTAACCGTAAAATATGCATTTATCATTCCACCATTTTTATGAGCTTCTGTATCGTCTTTTTTTTCGTTATCATCAGAAATATGATGTTCTCCGATACTTGCCCTATGCAGTGCGTGTTAGAAATGCCAATTTCTAGAGCGATTATCTCGATAACGGAATGGCCAATGTATTTCAAATTTGACAAACGTGAGCAGGATACCCTGGACAACATTAGTATTAAATTACAAAACCTTCTGTCTCATACCATCTTTGCATGTACCACTTCAAGCTACATTATACCGCATTTGCCGTACACTGCAAAGATAAACGTGTTGTTTATACACACTTTAGGTGTGTAAATGGCAGTATACACTTTTTAACGTGTGTGAAAAATAACACGGATAGATGCCTTCAAACAACACACTTACGTGTTGTTTTTTTACATACGTTAAAACGTGTAAAATCTGTCTACAGGCATATACACGCTCGAAGTGTGTAGAAACAACACACTTATTTGTGCAGTACTGGGTATACATGGGATGCGTCAGAATAATAAATCGAATAACAAAAGCTTTTTATCGTCAACATATATGCATTTATTGAACTGAACTCAACAGTAATTATATATTACTCTGCAGTATGTATGAGAGGTGTCACTGTTTTTCTTGTCTTCGCATAGGCTAGGTTCTCATACGGCTTCACGATGACGGCAGCTTTTTGCTTGTCGGTGATGGCCTCGAAACAAAAATACGTCGCTAAAGATTCAACGCAGCTATCGAGGTTTTGGAAAATAGATTCCAATTGCAGGTTCTTCCACGTGACAAACTCAAAAATGATCAATAAATGAAACGAAAAGTTAAGACAAAATGTCGTCTTCAATTAACCGGTTAATCAATCGATGTCAAATCAACTAATGAGTTTCACTTGATGCCGTAACCAAGGTGATTTTTAAAACATATGATCAATAACTCACAATTAACACACTTAAACTGTGTTGCTTTTTTCCGTGTTATTTTTGCTCGTGTGTTGCTATCAACGCGTGTTGTTCAGTCCAATGTGTGTAAATATGCGTCTTGTATGTTGATTCTACACGCTTTATGTGTGTTCGAATAAGCGTGTTATTGATGGGGACAGCTACGAAAGTGAGTAATAATTTAATGCGTAAAAGTTGCACACTCGCGTGTACAATTTTAACGCATTGCGTGTTACCAAATGCATAAGTGTGTAAAATCAACATGGCAACGCGCGTACTAGCCTTGTGTTGTGTTACTTTTACATACTTTGAACACACGTCAAACACACCTAGTTTTTGCAGTATACGGGGAAACCGTCGAAAACCCGTATCGGTATTGGCGACCCCATATTCTTCTGATTCTCCGGTGCACAGACGTTTCACTCAATTGAACCACGGTCTCAGAAGTATCAGCCGTCCGCTCATTGGTTGCCAGCTGGTGCACGGCTACGCGGTCACCGCTCCAAGTATCGACCATGCACAACGAAGCGCTAAAGCCGAACCCCAAACGCCCATCCAACAGTGTCGGTTACGTTGTATGTCTGCATTTTCACATGTTTTACTCTCTATGTCTGTATATTTGGTGGATCTTTATGGTCGATCTTTACACAGGGTAAAGTGACCTTATTGTGGCACCCCACCAATTATTGACACTTCTCTCCTACCTACACAGCGGTCCTTAACGGGCCAATAATTGGGCCCTTGAAGTGCCAATAATTGGGCACTTTACCCTACTTGTTTGGTGGATCTTTAAATATTTGTTTGGCAGATCATTGGAAATTTATTTGCCTGTAGTTCATTTGCTTGTACGTTGGCATACGTATACATTTAATTGTTTATATCTTCGTATGTTCGTACGTTGGTCACTTTTGTCTTCAAAATCGGCCTACGAATGTCGATGACATCGGAACAATTGAGCTAGGTCGCCAAGCGATAATAAATGAGTATTATCAAATGTTCTCGTTGACTATAAGATGATCATTATTTTGGAGAAGGTCTGTCCGTAGACGATCTTTTGCCCGAATAACTTGAAAACACTTTTATTGACGATCCAGCCTCTCGAAAAATCCTTGAGACGACTTCCTGCCCAACTATGTATATCCCTGCTCTTCCGGATTGTTCGGAACTTTTGTTGTCCTTCAACCCCACTTTCATCCATGTAAACGGGAATATTTTTCCACCCTTCGCGCCATTTACACACGGCCTTGCGCCATATCGGCGGGATAGGGGTGATAAATCTTTTCCCTTGTAGGGCAGCGGTGATAGCGAGCAAGGGTGAAAACGTGGACAACATCTCATCCCGATTCGGTCGAGGTCCGACGAAAAATAGGCCAAGAATCGCCGTTAAGGAGAGCGATCGTTTTGTCCTTGGCTTGGGGGATTTGAATCGAGATCCTTCGCGGTCGTACTCTTCGATAGGATCAACACGCCATTCTCGCTTCGACTTCCTGGCCCTATGGAAATTTAAGCCACCCACACGCGTTTTCCTATCATTGTCGTTACGCCCTTTGCCCCGTTTATCAGCGGCTTTCTCGAAGCACGCAATAATTCACACCCTGCTATCATCAATCCTTCGAATACGTGGGCACGAAGTGGATTTTTATTACGATTTTTGTTACGCGATCGCGCGGGATGGAACTCGGGGATTGCGCTCATTGAATTTTCACTCGCCTCCTCCGTGATCGCGAGGAGCTCTAATTTTATTCCGGATTTAATTTTCTCCGCTCCAACGGGCTCGATAATTGTCCTCAAGGGCTGCGAGATATGTGGACGCACGTGGAAATTATTGAGGCAGACTTTCTCCAACTAATTTGATAATTAATTTTATTATTTCATCGTAGAGAGCGAGAGAGGAAGATAGAAATAACGTTAATTAGGAATTTTTTAGTTTTCTCCGATGGGCGAAATAAAGTTTTCGAAAAAAAGAATGTGCGAGATAAGTTTTCTATAAATTGAGGAGAATATTCATTAGCGAGCGTGAATTCGTTGAAGCAGTATTCTAGTCTGAAATTTGAAAAAATCGACTTTTTGGACATTTTCTTAGTCTGGGCTCTTAAGAATGTGTCTTTAAAGGGAAATTTCGAAATTCCCAATATTTACGCTAACAAATGAGACAAGAAAAGGATCGGTCGGAGCTACGAACTTTAGAAGCTTTTAAGGGCATATATACAATTAGAATTTTCGAAAAATCGATGTAAAAAAATTTCGTAATGTACGTATATTTAAGTACACACACAGAAAATTTCTTGTCAATTCGGCAAATATTCTCGAAGTTACACGCACATTTGTAATGACGTGTCAGAGCGTTCGAAAGTGCTTTTGAAATTTGAAACGCGTTTTTCTCAAAACTGTGTTTTTAAAGTCGGTGAGCAAGATTTCTCGGAAACGGCTGAACCGATCAGTCTCAAATTTTAACACAATCTTATTAAGTATATTTTTTAGTAATTAATCGAAGGTTTTTTCTCACCGATAAATATTTTTTATTTTATAATATATATTTTATATATATAACATTTTATATATATATAATATATATAATATAATTACATTTTATATTATTGCATTTATTATATTATTACATTTTATAATAAAGGCCTAAATTTTTGTCCGAAAATCGTTTTTTTAGACGCCGCTGTTTTGTCAAAAATTATTATTTTGCTTATTCCTTCGATCAATTACAAGATAATCCATTATATCAACGAAATATTTGTGGTTTTTTCATTTTAGACGATCCAGTCCAGAGATATCGTGTTCACCGCAAGACGCCTTTTTTAGAGGTGCTCACGGAGATCAGCCATAGCAGCTTTCAAAATAATTATTTTTACAAATAAAAAATGTTAAAATACATCTAAAAGTTACCATAATGTGTACAAATTTTTACGTTAATAGATTTAAAAGTCTTCTCATGAAAAATTCTTGAAAAATCGATCTTTTGGGCCTCTTGACTGTATATAAACCCTTAAGGAGGCTAGGACTGCTCGCAGGGAAGAATGAACTTCGGAAAATCATCATTTTGACGTCGGGAAGGCACACTTTACATATCAGGAATGGCCGACTAATATAACGTAAATATAATATGCCATTATACCACTCATCTTAGATAGTTTCCGTTGGCTGAATTTGAACTAAAAAATTTAAACGCATTTTTCTCGAAACTACTTTTTTCAACCTGGTTGAAATAAAATCTCGAGTTCTATTCAACCGATTAGGTTCAAATTTGGTATGGACCTTTATTATATATCCCTCTATCGTCCCAACCTCAGCCATTGTGAAAATATTATAATTACTTTTTATGTTATAATTTTAACTTTGAAAAAAAAATAAGGCGAAGAATTAACTTTTTTCAGACAGTCGCCATTTACATTTTTTTCTCTTTGGTCCTTGCCATAATGATATTTTCAATGATCAAGAAAATTGATTTTATTTCTGTTCCCGATGAATGGGAGCTTTGGAATGATGTCGAGCACCTCAACCCTTTTTTCACGGCCATATTTAAAGACCCAGGGCATTTTTTATTTTTTTCTGCACAATTTTTTTTTGTTAGTTCTTGGAACGTCAATAAAAAGGCTGTAAAAAATGGACGCTGAAAATATTTCTTTTATCAAGCCCGACAAAACGCCCGTAATTTAGAACTCTAGGCTAGAATACTGCCTTAAGGGGGGAGGCATCTTTAGGCGAGGACAAAATTTGCTGATTTTCAAGATTTGTTTTGCAAGGAAAGATTTCTTCACCATTTTTGAGACTTAGGGCATATTTTATTACTACTTTTGGCTGCTACATAGTATTTTTTAATTTTTTATTAATATTTAAAAATGTCTAATATTTTTAAAAACTAATCGACCGATTCCGATGAAATTTGATATAAATCATTATAACCTTATTGTCTAAAACATGTACCTAAATGTTTTTGACAATTTAAGAAAAAAAACACCTTTTTATTGCAAAATGTAGCCATTTTTCGGAAAATTTAATCTTTTTGTTTCAATTCGTACCATTTCATCGATTTTCAACATTTCTCATCTTTTCTTGGTTCATATTCTGCGTATGAGTGTTAATGAAAGAAAAATCTTCGTTGATTTTTTTTTCAGATTCATTTCATTTTCAGAGAGCAATAAAATTTTAAAAATATCACGCCACACTTAAGGAAGTTGGAGCGTCAGCCACAATCCAAGGTTAAATTTATTAAAAAAAATATATGTTATTGTTTACACTATACTGAGTCTACGAATTTTTTTAACTTTTTTCACCACCAAACACCACAGATAAAAAATAGTTCAATGTATGTAATTTAACGTGCGGTTAGATGGGCAAGACTTTCACACTAAAAGTTATGTAATTTTTATTGTTATTTAGCACCAAGATGAACCATTTTTAACAAAGGATTAACGCAAACTGAAACTTTGTGAACATTTAGAAAAAAAAACCTCATCTTGCCCATCGTAAACCATAGGCCAATAATTTCGTGACGTAAATATGAATAGGCATAATTATGAATTACTCGAAATTTCATTGTGAATCGTATAAAACATTCGTTGTCGTAGTTTTTTTTATAATAATCATCGATAATGTCATGCTTTTGCAAGTTGGTAGTAACACAAAACTTTTTCTACTTTACGTAATAAAAATGTTAACATGCATAATTTTGCCCTTTAATTATATATTTTAAAAAATTAGCATATATAGAATAAATTTGTACCTCGTATGCATTTTTTTGAGGTTCATTGAAAGAAAAAAATGAATAAACCATCATTTGACTTAACTGAATCGCCCCAACCTCCTTAAAAGTAGTAATAAAACATACTAAGTCTCAAAATGAGGAAGGAATATTTCCTTTAAAAAAATAATAATAAAAATCAGCATTTTTTTCCTCGCCTAAAGGAATGTGCCCTCTCAAACTGCCCCCTCTGCGGCTGCTTCCTTTCGGGACTACGACCCTTTTGACGGAACGACAAGCATTTCGCGACCACCCACACGTTTCGGCTGTTCGATAATTTTTTAATCAACAGAATTTCGGCGTCTGCCCTGTTTTGTTTTTTTTTTTGGCTCGTCTGCCTCGAGTTGGCGTTGCGCTAATTGACGCTTCGCGACGAAATGACAAATTGAAAAATCGAAAATTCGAAAACGCGTCGATGAATAAATAGTGTTTGCCAATTGAGGGCGGAATTATTCGTGACGCGAAGAGAAAGAGCAAAAGCGAAAGAGAGAGAGGAAAAAAGAGGGTAAGAGAGATCGATCGGCCGAAGTGGAATGGGCGACGAATGCAATGTAGCATCTCGTCAAAGCGACGATTCCTCGTCGTCCTCCTCGCCGATTCTTGGGGCTCGAATGAAAAACCTCGAGGAGTGTCACGTCGGAGATACACCCCACCAGGAGACGGATTTTTTACTTCTTTCTAAACAATCGGGAGGGCCCGATGAAGAAATATACAAAATCTCGGATAACAAGCACGTCGTCGAGAAAAAATTACCTCAGGTAAACCGATAATCTCGTTACGTTCAACCCTATAGCAACGTTTCCATTTGGAGGGAAAAGAAAATTTAACACTTTTTCATCGTATGCGTAAAAATCGGCATAAGAATTTCGATGGTTTATGGAGATGTGAGAAAAAAATTGATAATTCGTCACGAGAGCAAGCACAAACAAAATCAAACGAGCATTGGAGAAAAAAAAATTATTCGATCGTTGACATTCTTTCGAACCCTCTCCATTGAGGATGCCGAAAGGAAGTTCATTTCGGTGAAATCGAATGGGCCAGCAAGTGGTAAAATCGAAGAGTGCAGAAGTGCGAAATTTCAGGCCTTGACAAATGCAGAAATGTTGCTGAACATATTGAGAAATATTGCAGAGTGTTGTTACATTTTCTTTTTGAAATAGCATTTTATTATATTGGACAGTATGAGGATTTGAGGGTTTACACCTAGTTGAAATTTTGGAAAATATCGATTTTTGGTTTTCGACGGATTGTCACGATATCACATTTCAAAAATATTCTCTGAAAATTTCAAGTCGATCCGTTCAAAATTGAGAAGTTACGGGTGTTTATAGGTGGTTTTCACGAACCGGCGAATTTTAAGGCGTTTTTCTCAAATTGACTTTTTCAAAATCGGTGATCACGATTACTCAAAAATCACTGCACCGATCGACTTTGAATTTTACATGCTTCTTTTACATATGAAAAAGCAGTGGACGAACGATAGAATTTTTTTCGATGCATAGCTATTTTTTTTATCGATACGTTCACTTTAGACCACGGCCATTTTTTTGAAAATCATTCTTTCATTAAATCCTTCCTCTAAGCACTAGATTATTTCAGGCAAAAAATAAATGCGTTTGATTTTTTTTTATTTTGGATGATTTGCTTCCGAGCAGTGGTCACCACGAAGGACTTTTTTCAAACAATGATGTTGAAGTTTGCTTCGTTGGGATGCAATGAAAGTTTAGTGACTCGAATTGTTTTTTTTTTTTGCAAATTTTGGCTACGAAAAACACTCAAAATTTTTTACGATTTTTTTTTCAAAAATTTGCGGTCCAAATTTTCACGATAAGATTTTGGACGATGAAAAAAATGAAGATACAAAAGAATTTGGATGCATTTCAACGATGCAAACCAACGTCGTTTCAAACAGCGCTCTGCACGAACCATTGTATCTACCACATTTATAAATATTTTTCGATACAATAATTCCAAAAGATACTGGAAACAATACTCTTTAAAGAAAAAAATTGTAAACCTGCACACATTTCCCCATAAAGAGTTCACGAAAATCCCTTTTTTCCGGCCATGAGCTCGGTGTTACCCGTTAATATTTTTTTCTTTAAGTACCGATATCCCGCAATTTGGAACATTAACGAGATAACCAACCTTTTTGATATTGTCCTGAATTGTCGGAAGGTTAAAAAACAATCATTTGACTGTTTCATTATTAAAAACGATTTTCAACATCCTGATATCTAAAGAGAATATTTAAGGAGGTTGGCGCTGTCCAGTTGAGTCAAATTGCGGTTTATGAATTTTTTTCCATGAACTTCAAAAAAATGCATAAAAGGTAGACATTTATTCTGTAGATTACAATTTTCATAAAATATATCAATAGGTAGGCCGAGCTTGCGCTGTTGATTTCTATAAATTTTGTTCAAATTTTAACCAGACATTGTTCGTATCATCATGCATGTTTGATTCTTATGCACTCACAAGGAACATCCCTCAGGTGACACCCTTCGATTTTGTTGAAATTTGGATATGTTATAAAGCACCGAAAATTAAGCGATACGTATTTTTTTTTATCGGCGGAAAAACGGTTTTAAGGGGTGGAACCACCCCTCGAAAAAAGGCATCTCCAGGGGTAGTATAACAGTTTCACACACAAGGACTCCACCGATTTTAATGAAACAAAAACGAAAATTCTTCTAATCCGAAGCAATGGAAAATCCACTATTGTGACATTGCAAAAAATAAAATTAAGGGGTGAACCACCCCTATATTAAGGAGTGGTTTCGCCACTCAAAACCGTTTTTCCGCCGATAAAAAAAATACGTATCGCTTACTTTTCGGTGCTTTATAACATATCCAAATTTCAACAAAATCAAAGTCTGTCGCCTGAGGGACGTTCCTTGTTAGTAACATAGGTTCGATTCCCATATAGATGAAATATTTTCTTCGATAGAAGTCATCTAAAAAAGCCCGGGAATGACGAATTACGATACAAAATCGTTGTCGTAAAACTCTCAATGAAGTATTTCATTTTATTTTGGATTTATGAAATATTTTATGGATATAGTATACTTAGATTTACAGTGTACATTGTAAGCAAATAGAGATTTAGTTGAATCGAATCTTTATTTATTCAATTTGAATATATTCAGTATTCAAAAAGATTAGCTGAAAGAAATAAAAAAATATCTATGAAACAAATAAGATCGTAGTAGGCCGTGAGCCAAGGAAAAAACCTATTTGATTTGAATAGATCCTATTTAAATGAATTTTTTTTTTGACAGTGTAACTAGTTTGCCATCTAAACATAATTTGTTTTCGAAATTTATAAACACAATAGAATGATACGGCGAATTATGTGACCTGACTTTCGATCAAGACCCTGCAGTGTTAGAAGTTGAAATCTTGAAACCCATTATCTCCCAATCTAAATAGTCGACTGTTCTAAAATGAATGAAGTTTCATACATTTCATGACATATCACATACATAATGATATTAACAACGGGTTAAAATTTGAACAAAATTTATGGAAATCAAGAGCGCGAGAAATCAAGGAGTTGAATTTTAAATGACAAAACACATGTATTTTGCTGAGATATAACATATTTATTTCTTAAACTCGTAATAGTGGTGAGAAAAATCTAAAACTAGACACACAGATTGAACACATATCGATGTTCGAAACATTATTTTTACAGATGTTTACAGCAATAATTTCTAATCAATACAGGCTTTACAAAGTCAGCCTCGAGGTCATTTTTTTGAATTTTTAACGCTTTGCGACATATATTTTTTGGATGAACGGATTTTTATAAAAATTAGCATACTGATGTTTTTGGAGAAGCTGGTTACGAATCTGAACTCAGATACTGAAAGTTGATCTTTGAGGATTCGGCTTCGGTCCGGCCAATGAAGGTTTTTCCAAAGTCAGCAATGGAAATACAGGATGTTTTTCTTTTACGTTTCGGCCCTCTGGTTCGGGTCCCCTTCAAAAGTTATATTTTTCTGTATACATTATGATACACATTTTTTTACAATAATGTTTGAAAAAGACATATATATGAGCGTTTTTGGTCATATTTCAGTTATATAAGTTTTAAGTCATTTTGTATAACAATTCTGTTAGTTTTGTTTTGGTTATAGTTATGTTAATGTAATATGAATAATTTCGTCTATTGCGTTATTTATTTTTATGTATTAGTATTTGAAATGTACGATGTGTGATAAAGAGGGTTATTCTATTGTGGAAAAATAAAGAGATGAAATGTGAGAAATAACTAAACTCGATGTTGTTGATATTTCAAATTTTTGCAGATATTAGGAAGGTTATTTCGAAGAACATTATTTGTGGATGTAAATAATAATGTTTGGTGGAAAAATACTCAATCGATAGAGATATTATCGTTTATCGGCGATTTATGTCTATCGATTGAGTATTTTCCCACTAAACATTATTTACATCCATAAATAATGTTCTTCGAAATAACCTTCCTAATATGTGCAAAAATTTGAAATATCAACAACATCGAGGTTAGTTATTTCTCACATTTCATCTCTTTATTGTTCCACAATAGAATAACCCTCTTTATCACACATCGTACATTTCAAATACTAATACATAAAAATAAATAACGCAATAGACGAAATTATTCATATTACATTAACCCATTAACGCCCAAGAATCGCGATTTTTCCTTCATTTTCAAGCCAGATTTTTATTATGTAAAAAAAATCATAAAAAATGAAGAGATACGTTCCCTAGTATTTTCGAGGGTGCTCTTTCAAAATCTGGGGTCAAAATCGGGTTTTGTCCATTAGGAAAAAAAATATGGCGGCTTTTAAACAAAAAAAAGCGGGAAAAATTGATGACACTTTTTTTCCAAAATTTTTTTTCACCTCGAAGCCGTTGAAAAGTCCGGTTTTTTTTTTCAACCATGGGTGCATAGAATAGTGACGATTGAACAATCAATTTTTTTAATTCGTCGTTGTCAACATTTTCACCCCCAAAATGGCGCTTTTCACCCCCTGAGTGTCACGAAAAATTTCACGCTCGGTGTCCCAAATTAAAAGTATTTGGATTTGGACCAAAATTGGTACTCGAAGGTTTTTGAGGTCGCTGATTACGATTCTGTTCTCAAAATTCCGAAATTCAAAATGGCCGATCCCATATGGCGGACACAATGCAAAAGTTCATTTGAATTGGATAAAACGTGGCACTCGGGGGTATTCGAAGTCGCTGATTATGATTTTGCTCTCAAAATTCCGAAATTAAAAATGGCGGATCCAATATGGCGGACACAAATGCCAATTGGAACTTTTGCATTTGTGTCCGCCATATTGGATCCGCCATTTTTAATTTCGGAATTTTGAGAGCAGAATCATAATCAGCGACCTCGAAAACCCCCCGAGTGCCATGTTTTATCCAATTCAAATGAACTTTTGCATTTGTGTCCACCATATTGGATCCGCCATTTTTAATTTCGGAATTTTGAGAGCAGAATCATAATCAGCGACCTCGAAAAACCCCGAGTGTCACGTTTTATCCAATTCAAATGAACTTTTGGCATTTGTGTCCGCCATATGGGATCGGCCATTTTGAATTTCGGAATTTTGAGAACAGAATCGTAATCAGCGACCTCAAAAACCTCCGAGTACCAATTTTCGTCCAAATCCAACTACTTTTCATTTGGGACACCGAGCGTGAAATTTTTCGTGTCACTCAGGGGGTGAAAAGCGCCATTTTGGGGGTAAAAATGTTGACAACGACGAATTAAGAAAATTGATTGTTCAATCGTCACTATTCTATGCACCCATGTTTGAAAAAAAAACCAGACTATTCAACGGCTTCGAGGTGAAAAAAAATTTTGAAAAAAAAGTGTCATCGATTTTTCCTGTTTTTTGTTTGTTTAAAAGCCGCCATATTTTTTTTCCTAATGGACAAAACCCAATCTTGACCCCAGATTCTGAAAGAGCACCCCCGAAAATACTAGGGAACGTATCTATTCATTTATCATGATTTTTTTTATATAATAAAAATCTGGCTTGAAAATGAAGGAAAAAATCGCGATTCTTGGGCGTTAATGGGTTAACATAATTATAACCAAAACAGAACTAACAGAATTTTTATACAAAATGATTTAAAACTTATATAACTGATCTATGACCAAAAACGCTCATATGTATACCTTTTTCAAACATTATTGTAAAAAAATGTGTATCATAATGTATACAGAATAATATAACTTCTGAAGACGACCCGAACCAGAGGGCCGAAACGTAAAAGAAAAACATCGTCTATTTCCATTGCTGACTTTGGAAAAACCTTCATTGGCCGGACCAAAGCCGAATCCTCAAAGACCAACTTGTCATCCACACGGCCGCACACATCTCTGACTCATTTCAGATATTGAAAATTCAAAATGGCGAATCCAAAATGGCGGTCATAAAATTTGAGTAATACTAGATTCACTAAAACTTGGGGTACAGGAGTTTTAGAGGACGCTGATTATAAATCTGAACGCAGAATTTGAAAAATTCAAAATGTCGGATCCAAGATGGCGGCTATAAAATCCCAAAACAACCCCAAAACCCTCAAATACCTATTTTTATAAGAATATGCCCCAAAGTTTCTTCAATAATGATTTTTTTACGGTTATTTAGCATTTATTTACTAATATGAATAAATTGTTATAAACAATAAAACCTCTGCACACGAATTTTAAAGTTGTTTAAATCGAATAAAAACTCGTTTTTACGTTCTACCTTAAGTTCTACCTTAAGTGATGTTCCTTGTCAAACCCAAAGGAAAGTTGACGCGAAAACGTAATTTTCGAAATTACAGCTCGACGAATCAGCGGCATCGGAGCCACTGCTGTTCGTTCCTCCGAGTCTCGCGAAATCGACGATTTCTTCGTTCCCTTATCTCGAGACGAAGCTACGACCGGATGCGCCGCCATTTACGCCGGAGTCGTTGGCGCGAAGTGGCCCGGCCGCGTGTGGAATCGTCGAAATGACGAACGCGGTTTGTCTCGAGGCGAGCTTCATACCGCGTGCAATGATCGACGATTCTTGCTTCGAGAATATTGAATTACGTTCGTCGGACGTGACAAACGTCTCGTCCATTCCGGAGACGAAGAATCAATCGGAGACGGAAAAACGGACAAGAGACTTTCCCCTGATAATGAAAGAGCCGGAAATGAAAGCGATCAACGTGACATCGACACCGCGGCTGAAAAGATCATCGCCCAAGGCGTCGATCGATTCGTTTCCGGTGAATTTGCTGATAAACGAGAGCGTCGTCGTCGCTACGGAATCCAACCTTAACGAGCCTGAGACCGGAGAAATTTGTCCGGAAAGTGCGGAGCCACGAGTACCTCGAGGCCGCTGGCTCGTCTTACGAAGGGCATTCGTTCCATCCAACAGAACTCAAATAGTCGTTTTCATTGTCAGTCTCGTTATTTGCACTACCGTCGTCACTTACGTCGTACTTTCAGCCTGATTCGCCATTTTTTGTCCCTAAATTCTCCGCTCAATAAACTTGTCAGTGCGAAAGAAGTGGAGAAGAGGAGAGACAGCCTTTCTTCCCAACTTCCACGACTCTCTTTGAGAATAAAATTAACGAAATTCCGATCTCGTAGAATTGCGTGCAAGACTCGGGAAGAAGCTTTATAATTCCCGGCTATTGTTGCACCGTCGAGTTCCTCAGCGGTGGGAATGGAAAATCTAAAGGCCAGTTAGAGTTAGGCGCGTCTTCGAGACGTTCCAAGGAAATCGAATTACAGCTTTGGCGGGAAACCAATTTAGAAGACGTTTTTTTTTTGTTATGTTCGTGATTTTTTTTCACAAGCAATGAATAAATAGAGTTTATTGAGACTTTGGGAATATTTGTATTGGGAATATTTTCAAACAAATATTTTAATTGTTTCGTATATCGAAATTAAAATATTTTAATATTTTTATTTCTTCTGAAAACATGGAACATGCTGTTCATGATTTTTTTTTTAATGACAGATTTCTTCACCATTTTTAAGACTTCGGGTATGTTTTGATAGTACCTTTGGTTATGAAGTGGTATTTATTTTTATTTTTATCAAGGCGGCAAACCAGTTTAAGAGTACGTTTTTGAGTGATTTTCATGACTTTTTTTTTACTAGGAACGAATTAATAGAATTTATCCAAACATTGGGAATGTTTTATACGTATTTTCAGATTTTTTGATTTTTTCGAAGCATTTCCTCTATAAACATGAAACAAATAACCTGCCCATCGAAGGTCGCTATCAGACTTTGCTGTTTGTGTACACTCTGGAGGCCACAGTTTTCATCGGACATTAATACTGTTTGAAGATTACTTTACGAACATGTTTACCTTCTATATGAACCTAACATTGATTTAAAAAATTGAAAACTGCATTTTTTAGAGCTGCTTAAACAAAAGGGTATAATTTTTGCTATTATTTTATAACTTTTTTTGCTATAAAAAATATAATTCAAACAACGGTATTACCCGAAATTTAGGTTCACATAGAGCGTAATTCTATCAAGAAACTATCACTTTATAAAATTATAGGTTAGAAAAATGTTCAGCTAGAGTGTACACATATTGAAAAAATGTCGTTTCGAGATAAACGCGTTTGAAAAAGAATCACCGAAAACTAAAAAGTCAAGGCAGTAATGAATTATTTATACTGCTTACCGGTTCATCAGCGACTTTCCGCTTTAAGGCGGCATTTACATTTAGATGGAAAAAGATTAAGCAATTTCGAGGGATATTTTAAACTGAGAAATCACTATTTTACATTTATCAAATACTCACACTATATACTTTAATTGTATATTTCAGTATACAAAAGGATTTTTTTTATACATTTATCGTCAAAATGACGGAGCCGGGTGGTCTGCGAATCGGTGTGCAGTCCCGTAGACTTTGATTTGCAAACAAGTTCAGACATTTTTTCGGTTAGAACACGCATAGTTTCTATTTGACAGTAAAATGAAAGAAAAATAAAATACAAATTTGAGAGAATGACACGCATTTACAAAAAAATCGAAATTTATGTAAAATTTGGATTGTGAAAGTATTTCTAATTTTTCGAAAACAATTCTCGTCAAGTAGAAGGTTTCAATGTTATCAATATTCCTACCAAGTTTCAACTCAATCGGTGGAATAGTTTTTTTTAGTAATCCTCCACGCCAATTTTGCCAATTTTGCACGAAAATGCAATTTTGAGAAAAACGCGTTTAAAGTTTATATAGAATTTGAATTAAATTGCACTAGGTGCTCGTGGTAGCTAATTACTTGAGTAATCTGTTACAAAGTAATTAAATTATTAATGACAGTAGTAATTGTAATTGTTAGTTGTTGATTCAATTACTTTTTGCCCATCTCTGCCTACCCCTCTGCGCTGTCGCTTTTACCTGCGGCGCGCACTCCGAATCCGAGCAGTGAGGCATAGCGTTGAGTGGCTGTAACGTTTTTTGAATTTCGCTTTGAAACTTTGGCAAAATATTCGGTATATATATATATATATATATATATATAATATAGGGTGTCTCAAAATGAACTGACACTTTGATTTATTAATTAAACGTATTATTTATTTGAAAAATACGAATATTTTTATTTTAATGCAAGGTACAAACATGGAGGTTATGTGTGGAACACAATATCCGATAAATGGCCACCTCGTCCCTGTTTGCGAACGTGTACTCTTTTGACGAAATTTTCAATAACATTTTGGCATAATTGCGGACTAATTTCATTAATGTTGCGTCCAATTGCTTCCTTGAGCTCCGGAATGATCTGTGGATCATTGGCATACACTTTTCCTTTCAGAAAAGCCCAAAGAAAGAAGTCCAATGGCGTGAAATCGCTATGCAGTAAACTATGCAGTAAAAATGCAGCAAATAACAATTTCTATGCGTTGCTCGATCGTGTAATTCTCCATGACAAAACCTCAATACTTCCTGATGCCAGTATTCAAAGATTAGTACTACATAATCACCACAAAAAAATGGCGCGCAATTTAAAATGTCAGATCATTTTAAGGTCATCCTATCGCCAGGATTCAGTCCATAGGATTTTCATAATTTCTTTTGACCCCACTAAATATATTAATAATCGTCTTTGTAAAATTTCAGGGTCGGTTATAGACCTAATTACAGAGAAAAAAAAATTAAAATTGCGTATTTTTGTGAAGGAATTCTGAGACGACATACAAAAATCGAATTTCCGGTCGCTAGAAAAGTATAAATAATAGTGGGAATCCGTCAGATTCTTAAAAATAATCAGATTTACATACTCAACACTTGTGGTAATCCAATGCTCTCAGAAAAAACTACGCTTATTGACCTAATTTTTATGTAATATCAAGTTTAATTCGAACTTCCGGTATTGGATTTATTACCACTTGCTACGATAAAGAGACGCGACGGTAAGGCAACAGCTGACTGTAGTCCTAACCTCATCTCACTCATTCGAATTTCCACACGTATTTCATTTTTAACCGACATATTTCGCCGACAAAAATTTTCCACGCTTTTTACCAGTCGTGGCCCGTATATAATGCTTTATATTGCCCGCACCTGACATTGTTTTGACAGATCGACGTTGAAAAGCATGGAGGTTAAACTCGCCTGGTTGAGTAAAAAGAGACGGAGATAGAACCAATGTTGCCAAATATCAAACCTAGAAATACTGCGCGAATCGTTGAAATAACTATTTTTTCATTGTTCCAACTAAATGTAAACATTCATTGAACAGTTTACACTTGGATCATTTTAGTTATTACACATTGTTTTTGCATATGTTAAAAATATAAATTGTACAAGTCTCAAGTATGATCAGTGGTATGACTAATGTGAAGCTATAGGATTACCTTGAGACACCCTTTAGTTCTATCGTCTAAAAAAAATCGATTTTTAAATCGTTGTAAATGTATATCCCGTCTAAAGGCCTTAGGCCACTCTAGAGGCCGAAAAAATAGGCTTTATGGGGATTTTTTTTCAGAAAGACTACAAAATCAATCGAGATTACCAAAAAGAGTGTTTATCATACATATCAGTGACTGTGTACAATAATTTTTTTGAAGCGATTTATTTCAAAATGGCGGCCGTGCAGCGTTTATCTCAAAACTGCATTTTTTAAGTTGGCCATAAACATAACTCAGACAATCTTCAACCGATTCACTTGAAATGTTGAATATATCTTGAAAAATACATTGTCTACGGAAGTAAGTAGGTCTTTTTTTATATTGCATAGTTCATTTGTTATCAACAATTATCTGGCGATTTTTTAGGCAAATTGTTGGACGGTAAAAAATTTCGTTTTTTTATATATTCAGTGTATTTTTCAAGATATATTCAAAATTTCAAGTCAATCGGTTGAAAATTGTCTGACTTATGTTTCCGATCAACGTAAAAAATGCGGTCTTGAGATAAACGCTGCACAGCCGCCATTTTGAAATTAATCGCTTCAAAAAAATTATTGCATACAGTCACTGATCTGTATGATGAACACCCTTTTTTGTAATCTCAATTTATTTTGCCGTTTTTCTGAAAAAAAAAGTTCCCAAAAAGCCTATTTCTTCGGCCTCTAGAGTGGCCTAACCCCTTAAGTCGTTAAGTGTCTGTTCAGATGTTGGGGGTTGCGAAGCCGGTAAAGAGTTCAGCGAAGAAAAAAAGGAGCCAGCTCTACCTCAGGGTCGTCTTTGAATTTCTAAAGACTTCAAGGAGCCCTACGAGAGGGGATCCCGAAATAATCGTGTTCGCCGAGCGAGTTCTCGTTATTTCGACGATTTTCGTTATTATTCTCGCCATCGTTCGCAGTCGAGTCGCGTGGCATTAAAATTCATACGTCCTCGAGGTGTCGAGCTGGAAGCAGCGAGGGCTCTCCTCTAGCCCGGGATATATTTTTTTTTAACTTTCGACGCGTTCTAAAAAACACGTGGCCTTTGCGAGCCTTTGTTTTTTTTGTTGTTTCTCGTCAGCGTGCAATACCGCGTCTGCGAATAAGGAAAACAGATCTGCGCGGCGACCTTAGGGGCAAGGTGAGTGTGCGAGGATCGCGATACGAGGAAGTAAACTCGGCAAACGAACCCGCGGATGAGTGTCTCTCGAGCGATGGGAGAACGCGAGCAAGTCCGGAGGGAAAAAGAAAGCGGAGGATTTTGTGGATGAGAAAAATAAATGGTGCGGGAGTCCGTATAGAAGGGACGTATCGGAGGAACGAGATTCGACGAGAATAAACGAAAGGGAATTTCCGGTATGAAGGCTCGGAAAGCGAGCAAAGGACACGAACCAATCTCTACGCCAAAGCGTGGAAAAGAGAAGCGGAGTTTCCGGCCCAAAGAGCCAGAAATTCGTCTGTCGAGAAATCGACTGGCAACCGTCCAATTCTCCACTGTTTTAGCCCCGTTTCCTTTTCTCTTCTCGCTACTCAAATGCGGCCCTCGCGCATGTGAAAACATTTCCCAGAGAGACCGGAAAAACACGCGGATGTTTAAAGGGTTAGGGTTAGTTGTGAAAGTCGAAAAATCACTTTTCTCAAAAGCAATATATTTTGAGGGTATATTATCTTATGAATGTTCCCTCAAAATGTCAAGGTGATTGCATCTTTAAATTTAATTTTAAAAAAGACATTTTATTGTTTAGAATATACTGAGTCTTTACGATTTTTTAAAAAAATTTTTCACCACCAAACACCACGGATAAGAAATAGTTTAATGTGTGTAATTTAACGTGCGGTTAGATGAACAAGACTTTCAAACTAAAGGTAATGTAATTTTTTTGTTATTTAGCACCAAGATAAACCATTTCTAACAACGGATTAACGCAAACTGAACCTTTGTAAACATTTAGAAAGAAAATCCTCGTCTTGCCCATTGTAAACCATGGGTCAATAATCTCGTGACGTAAATATGAATAGGCATAATTATAAATTACTCAAAATTTCATTGTGAATTGTATAAAATATTCGTTGTAGTTTTTTCATAATAATCATCGATAATGTTATACTTTTTCAAGTTGGTAATAACAAAAAAGTTTTTCCACTTTACGTGATAAAAATATTAAAATGCACAATTTAGCCCTTTAATTATATATTTAAAAAAATTAGCACATACGGAATAAATCTGTACCTCGCATGCATTTTTTGAGGTTCATTGAAGAAAAAAAAGAATAAACCGGCAGTTGAGGCTGCCTAGGCAACAGAAAATCTATAAATTATCGAATCTGGAAAAAGCAATATATAATTTTAGTTTTAAGGCTTTCTCTCTTTCACCAGTCTCAGCGAGGCCTGGTGGAGGATAGTTTTGGCTTGTTTTGATGGAAAGGGGTTTTTCAATTGAAAACATTTTGGTACCACTTGATGGTCGCGGCACCTTTTTAGGAATGTTAACGAGCACAGTTGGATGTGCAGAATTTTCCTGAGTTTGGAAAAGGTGTTAACAGTATGTGGTTTGCATCCGGAAGCCACATACTCTTCTCAAAGCAATATATAATGTATTTGGGTATAACAATAATCATGATAGAGAAAATAATTATTTGAGAAGTACATGTGATAACTGTTTGTTTTATAGTTTGGTAAGTGAAGTAAAATCGCAATCAGACTTGACTTGAGTTGTCACAGGCCGCCATTTTATAATTCTGGCAATATCTGTGGCAACGTGACACATGCTTGACATGTATCGAAAGCACCTGAACACAGGTGCTTTCGATGTGTAATCCGTACATGTGCTCCGTATGTGTAATCGTGTGTTATAGTGTATTTGTAATGTGCATATTGTAACAAGAGACATGGCAGACGCCGCTAGCGAACGCAAAAATGAGTCGATTGAATCGATGATATCTGCTCGAAATGTCCCGTAACCTATATTTTTTATGGAACATACGTGACCGCGACAGTTTTCTTATTATTCGTCGCTTTTCGCATGGCTCTGATCTAACCGGGAACTACACTGAGAAAAGAAAATCGTTGATTGTGCAAAATGCATTTTGTTGTTTCGAAATTTTGTTGTTTTAACAGTTGCTCAGACATGCTAAATAAGCTACAGTTCACACCACTAAAATTATCAGTTAGATTGACAAAATGTGTTTTAAGCCAACCAAAAATCAAGTGAACGTATTTAAAGATACATTTTGTTAAACCAACTGAATTTTGGATGGATGAACGAATGTTTTTTTTCAGTGTATTATTATATCCGTTCCAAAGTTCGATGCGCACGGATTCCCTATATGGTGCGGGTTAAGGGGCTATACTTGAGTGACACTTTCAAACAATCGATTTTTTTTTCTTTTCCGACAGTTTATACTTTCAAGAATATCCTGTAAAAATTTCAAGGCCGTATCTCTAATAATTTTATCTTGCAAAAATCAATATCTAGCAAAAATCAATCAATCTTGCATAAAATCAAATCAATTAAATCTTTAAACGCGTTTTTCTCGGAATGAGATTTTTCAAATTTGCTGACATTGTAACTCAAAGAGCAATTATCCGACTGACTTGAAATTTGAACTGAGTACTCTTGAATATATTTACTCTACAATGACGTAGGATATTTTTGATTGGATGAAAATTGACGATTTGGCATTGAAAAAAAACGACCATTTTATAGGCAAGAAAACAGACTTTTTTTCATAACTACGCCATTTTGTTAGATTTTGATATTTTTCGAAAATCCTGCGTCATTATACAGGAAATACCTTCCAGTTTAACGACATTTTTTCTTTTTTCGGTTTCAGCTATTCAATCGGCCGGAATCATGTCAGCAGTGGAGGAACGTTTTTTTTTTGCGCCTCCGAAGGCAGCGCATAAGTGGCTTGGATCTCAATATTTTTCTATGAAAAAATTATGTAATATAGGTCAAATATAGCAAAATATATTATTAATTTTCCGAAACATTTAATTGAGTACTTTTCTTCCAAAAAAATCCCGAAAATCACCCAAATTTTCAGCCTTCACACTGATATAGTCCCTTAATAGCATATACTAGACAGTTTGTTGACTTGTGCACTATTTATAATTACACTATTATAAAGTTTCTCGCGAAACCGTTATAACCTAAGACAAGGTTTTTTATTATGCCGATGTCTGAATAGCTCCTTCGTTAGATGTACTTTTTCTTCAAAACTGGTGCGATAATAATCATAATAATAACCGAAATAATCATAACCATAATAATAATAATAAACATTATTCATTATTGAAAAATTGGTACAAATTAACGCTGTTTGTTTTTTATTGGGAAATTTTTTTTCTTTCATATAAATTGGTATACTCAACAAACGGATAAGGAGAGAAATTTAATTATTAGAATTTATTTTTCATTTAATACTACCATTTTTTTACAATACATTTCGTACCATCGTAGGCTCGAGTGACGTGATTGATTTGCGCACATATTATTTCGTCATCATTTAAGGGAGACTTTGTCCTTGAAATTTAGCGGGAGATGTTAGCGGCTCAACATGAGCAGCTTGAAGAAAAGGAGGGATGCCTCTATGGACTAGACATTGCCGATTAGCGGTAATTATAAACACATTTGTGTAAACACATTACAAAACTTTAAACGCGTTTTTCTCGAAAACACGTTTTTAAAAATGGCTGACATTCTCCTGACCGCTGTAATTAACATATCGACCTGAAATTTGGAGAGCATACTCAGAAAATATGTCTTCACGTAATGACGGATCGTTTTTTCGATAGATACATTTTTGCATTGATTATTTATCTTTTTATGCGAAAAAAACGCGAAAATTCGATTTTTTTAAAATTGCCGCCATTTTCCGAAATTTGCACTAAACGAAAAACCCATCCGTCATTCCATGACCAAAGGGTCACAGATTGATAATATGCTTTGAATTTGTGTTTCAGATCAACAAAGAGGGGGCAGTGATGTCAGCCGTTTACCTTCCGCGATTTGACGACCTGATTTCGCGGAGCTGCAACGGCCGCCATTTTTTTTTTTTTTTTTTTTTAAATTTAACGTTCTGTATATCATGAATAAAATCAAGAAAAAAACCGCACTCAAAAAGCTTTCCTCGTTTCCTTTGAAAAAAAAATAAAATGTAAACACCTGATATATGGCACTCCAAGGACAAAGTCTCCCTTAAAACCGTAAAATCGTATTCACTCTTAAAAATTTCACAAGCAGTTTATGTACGCAGTTTAGACGAATTTTTTTTTTGGAAACTCCCATCGCGCCATATAAGGAATAGATAGACCACTGAAACGAGACCGCGCACCCCTACTTAGCCCCACCACCATACCGCTCTGAAGTAAAAGGTATGAAGGGGAATTTTTACCATGCAGTGCCTCAACATTATCGTACCGTACCGCGCGATAATTTTGACGAAGCGCACACGATAATTTTTACCGAGAGCATAATACATTTTCCTATAACACTCATTAAATTTTATAGTTAATCGTATAACTGTTATAAAGACGATACTTTTTTATAGACATTTTGGAATGGCATGAAATAATAGAATGCACAGTAAAATTTCGCTGATATTATATACTTTTTAAATTTAAGTTTTGCGTATTTTGTTACGCATCAAAATTTACTAGAAAATCTGGTAAAATTTTCCATCTGAAGAAGAAATTTTATTTTATTTTCGTGAAAAACTGTATTTTACTCAGTAATAATAAGCGAAGTTTCAGGGTTGTCATCTGGTTACCGTTACTGTACGGTAATTTTTAACATTTAATTCTCTCCGTGGATAACTACAAAAAACGTCGCTTCTTTGGTCACTCATCATAGATGCGAGTACTTAAAAGGAACATAAACGTAAATATTTTTTAAATATGAAATACAAATTTTAAAAACTTGCTGCGTCAAACGTCATAAGTACTAATACTACTTTAAAATTTCTGAAAAAAAGCCTCAAGCTGTTAAAATTTATCATTCATTCATCATTAGTCGTATTTTCCATTTTCATGCGCAAATGGTCGTACATGAATAGACATTGCTCGAGATAAATGACGCATCCACTGCGGCTGTATTTTCAGCCACTTTTTTGCAATATTCATTCATCATACCGACATCGAGGGCGAAATGTATCAGCCGATAATTTATTATTTCTGATTAATGTAAGACCACTTTTAGCAGAAACTATTCGAAGCAGCACTTTTTTTATTTCTGTGGCTCTCGATTTCTGGAACGGAACGATTCGATGGTGAAGCGCCCCCCCCCCTGCTGCCCACTGTCTCTGTCACTCTTTCAAAATAATCGCGTCCACGGAATATTCTTCCCGATATCGATCACAGCCCGATTTAGACGAGAAGCTGAATTTCATGCCCGTTTTCTCGTCCCATCTGGGCCTGTGTAGATTCTCTCCAATTTGAATTTCACGCTCGATTCGTTCGAGCCGTAGTTTCGGATTGCAGGAAGATATCGCAGAGTTCGGCAAGTTTTATGGTGCTGAAATTTGCATCGTTGAAATACAACGAAAGTTCTCATTTTTTTCATTTCTTTGTTTTTATTCAATGTAAAAAATTTCTGTATAAAAATTAATATACAAGTGTAGGAAGTTTTTATGCGGATACCGCTTATGAAATTTCAGATACGACTTTGAAATTCCAAAACAGGTTATTTTAAAAATGAAAGTGTAGTTCCGTAATATTAATATACTTGTGCGTTTGAAAAATAATGCTCGTGTAAAGAAATAATCACATCCAAGTATATTGAAATCAAGAACCATTTGCTGATATCAAAATACGAGTGTATATTAAGGCAGGATTCTACTTTGAAACTTTGAAAAAAAAAATTTTTTTTTTTTACATTTTTCGAAAGTAAATATGTTCAAGAATGTTCAGTCAAAATTTTATAAAGTTCCAAGCAGTCTAACTATCCTTTTTCGCCTTTCGAACGCACCTACCTGAGCGCGCTATTGTGACCCGCCCGGCGCGCGGCCCGGACTCACCAAAACTTTAAACGCGTTTTTCTCGAAACGACATTTTCAAGTACCGTGGTCGTGATAACTCAAAAAGTACTGAACCGATCCTTATGAAATTTGGAACACATATTCTATATGTGTGTACCAACCGACCTAACTACAATCAACTTAAAATTTTGATTAGAACTATTTTTTTATTGCAAAAAAAGACCCAAAAAACGCATTTTTTTCGTATTTTAGCCGCCATTTTGTTAATTTTGCACGTATGTAAAATATTCTAGTTAGGTCGGTTCCTGAAGACATACTGAACATGAAACTATTTGACTTTTTTGTTTCAGACCATCCGTCGGGAAGATTTCACGACCACGGCAACGGTACCTGCTTTTCGAGGCGTTGGCTTTAAACATATTTTACGTGTACAAAAAATGAATAAAATACATTTAAAATTTTTTTTTTATGTACTTAAAGAGTGTATTTATTGAACAGTTTAAACCCCATATCGATATCTTTAATAGTATTCTCAGAAAAAATTCACGAAAATAGCGTTTTTTTCATGGTTTCAAAGTAGAATCCTGCCTTAAATTCAAGAACCATTTGCTAATATCAATATACGGGTGTGTATTAAAATTACTGATCCTAAGTATTAAGTTTATTTCAGAAATTGATAATTGCAATACGTTTTTATGTAAAAATTATCAAATCAAGACCACTCAATTCATGTACAGTAGAACCTCGATTATCCGAACTAGTCTCAGTCCCAATTAGCTCGGATAATCAAAAGTTCAGATAATCGAAACGTGGGTTTTTTGGGACGAGATCATAAACAACATTGTTGTTTATGATCTCGTCCCAAAAAACCCACGTTTCGATTATCCGAACTTTTGATTATCCGAACTAATTGGGACCGAGACTAGTTCGGATAATCGAGGTTCTACTGTACTGTATGACGCTTTCGTGATACTTGTGTATATGATTTTTTCGCAGCTTTATCCCATAATAAATATTGAATACTTGAATAATAAAATTTTAACGCAGTGAAATCACTGCACGTATGTATTTTTTTTCTTTTTATATGTATTCCTCAGAGGCACGGTGTGTCCTTTCCCTTTTCACCATCCCCTCCTTTATTCCTTCCATCATTCACAACAAATCCTTCCACAGTTTTCCCTCTACATTCCTTTCAGAGCCCCCCCCCCCCCCCCCAGAGTGTTTGACCGCATCCACTCTTTCCTAATGCACTACTGTATCGCATTTGCACGAGGGCCCAGAGAAACTGCGGAAAACCTGGGACGATACAGGCGGCTGGCTATAATAATTCGGCTGAGTTTCAGTTGTATTTACCCATCAGAAATTCAGAAAAATTGCCTCCCACTCAGAGGTTGACGCGCAAAACCCAGTGCACAGGCAAGCGGTCACCGCTCCAAGTATTGGCAGCCTTCAATGCTGCTTAACTTCAGTGACCGCCAAGCCCGAACACCGACCGCGCGCCCATCTCTGTCCACTGCACGCATATATTTGAAATTCATGTGATTTTGAGATATCATCCGGGTCAATAATTATGAAAATCATGAAATGTTTCTTCAATATTAATACACGAACACATTAAATTCAACTTAACTGTGATTTGTTTTTGACAAACAATTGTTATTCTCAGTGGCTTTTGTCTTGGAAATTCCATGTTGCATCTATTAAATTCTATATCCACGTTAGAATTTCATGTTCCTGTTTTAAATTTACGGTACAAGTGCCTTAAATTCAATTTCGTTTACTGAGTTCGTAAAATTCAATTCGTTTTTCGTTTTCATCGGCGTTTATGATTTATTCTTTCAATTCCAGTTTCGCTCTTTTAAATAAATCTGTTGTGATCGTCCATTGTACGTATCGTAAAATTCAGTTTCACATATATTATATTTTTCAGGCAGCTGTAAATAAATTTCAAACTTGTTTTGTATTTTCAATGCTCTGTTTTTTATAGTTGATTTATTATACATCTGTAGTAATTTTCAAAGCAAGACACGGGTCAATGCAATACATTTTCCACAAATTTACAAACTTGTTTTTGAAATTCCATGCTGCTTCTATTAAATTCTATATCCACGTTGGAATTTCATGTTCCTGTTTTAAATTTACGGTACAAGTGTTTCAAATTTAATTTCATCTACTGAGTTCGTAAAATTCAATTCCTTTGTATCTTAAATGTATTGTAAATTTCATATCATTTTTTACAGTGTTGTTCTCCGAAATGTTTTTTTAGCAGGTTTTCGTTATAAACTTGTAATAAGGAAGCTTAATGAGTTTCGGGATAATTGACGAAACGTTACCATTTGATTCGAATGTATACAGGAAATTCTTTGACACATACAGAATGCACCTTTTGAATTTAAAATCGATCGCCTACACCGTTTGTATAAAAATTTACAATTGAAAAAAAAAACACTTTTTGACATAGGGTAATATTATGACACTGATGACGAAATTGTCATAATGTACTGAGTGATTTGACACTTTTTCACACTACTTCGTGCGTGAAACTGGAATTCAGCAGTGAGCGTAGGCATCTCCCTATGTCACAAAGCGTTTTATTTTTATAATTGTAAATTCTATAGGAACGGTGTAGACGGTCGATTGAAAGTTCGAAGGGTGAATTGAGTATATGACAAAGAATTGACTGTATACATTTCTATTAAATTGTAACACTCCGCCAATTGTCCCGAAGCTGCTCAAAAATGTTTCCGTGACTTTCGTAGCCCACATGGGCCGAAAAACATACGGTGGTACGAAAAAAAACAATAGTTTCGTTGCATTCCAACTATGCAAACTTCAATAGCAAATAGTAAAATTACCTTATTTTGACAGCCCACCAATTATTGACACTTCTGTCCTACCTATACAGTGGTTCTTAAAGTGCCAGTAATTGGGTAATTCAAGTGCCAATAATTGGGCCCTTAAAGTGCCAATAACTGGGCCCTTAAAGTGCCAATAACTGGGCCCTTAAAGTGCCAATAATTGGGCCCTTAAAGGCCCTTTCGGCCTTTTAAAGTGCCAATAATAGGGCCCTCAAAGTGCCAATAATTGGGCTCTTAAAGTGCCATTAATTGGACCCTTAAAGTGCCAATAATTGGACCCGTAAAGTACCAGTAATTGGATCCATAACGTGCCAATGTTGGGCCATTCAAGTGCCAGTAATTGGGCCATTCAAGTGCCAATAATAAGTGCCAATAATTGGTCCCTTGAAGTGCCAATAACTGGGCCCTCAAAGTGCCAATAATTGGGCCGTTAAAGTGCCAATAATTGGGCCCTTAAAGGCCCTTTCGGCCTTTTAAAGTGCCAATAATAGGGCCCTCAAAGTGCCAATAATTGGGCTCTTAAAATGCCAATAATTGGGCCCTTAAAGTGCCAATAATTGGACCCGTAAAGTACCAGTAATTGGGTCCATAACTTGCCAATGTTGGGCCTTTAAAGTGCCAATATTTCGGCGATTAAAGTGCCAATAATTGGGCCGTTTTTAGGGTCAAGGGCCAAGTTTTAGATATAATCGCGAGGACTAGAATACGAAGGGAAAAAAATGCGCACTACTTTCGAGGACGGCACAAAGGAAAAAAATAGTCTTAGGGTTGCACCCGAGAAAATATCCTAAAACTAAATGAAACTTTTTAAATAAAGTCAACATATTAAATATAATTATCCCACTTATGTATTACTAATAAAGAATATTTTCTTGAATTTCTGTCATTTACGAAATTTTTTTATTTTCATTAGTCTCACTGACGAAAATCAATTTCTATTAATTCATATACCCTTTAATAAAAGTAACTTCTCATTGCCTAAAATTTTGATCAAAGTGTAAAAAGCTATCTGAATTTTAAGCCGCCTATATAATAATATACATTTATGAATGAATCTATTTTTAAACAAATCACATTATTACAATTTTTGAATGATTCTTTTATCTATTTACCAACTCCCCTACATATTAATATTTGACGAAATTTTGGG
The DNA here is from genome assembly GCA_964007375.1 of Ophion obscuratus. Taxonomy (NCBI): domain Eukaryota; kingdom Metazoa; phylum Arthropoda; class Insecta; order Hymenoptera; family Ichneumonidae; genus Ophion; species Ophion obscuratus. The sequence goes on from OZ023320.1 coordinate 15,793,806, forward strand.
TCTTTATTAGGAATATGTTTAATAATTCAGATTTTAACTGGAATTATATTATCTCTACATTATTCCGCAAATATTAGCTTAGCGTTTAAGGGGTTGTATAAGGTTTAAATTTCCTGAAAATCGATTTTTTAAATATTTTTTTCGTCAGGTACATATATTTAAGTACACACACACAAAATTTCTAGTCAATCCGGCGAATATTCTCGAAGTTACACGCGCATTTGTAATGACGTGTCGGAGAGTTTGGAAGTATTTTTTAAACTTTAAACGCGTTTTTCTCAAAACTGAGTTTTCAAAGTCGGTGAGCAAGATTTCTCGAAAACGGCTGAACCGATCAGTCTCAAATTTTAACACAGTCTTTCCAAGTATATTTTTCAGTAATTAATCGAAGGTTTTTTCTCACCGATAAATATTTTCTATTTTATAAACAATTAAAGGCCCAAATTTTTGTCAAAAATCGATTTTTTTTTAGAAGCCGCCATTTTGTCAAAAATTATTATTTTGCTTATTCTTTCGATCAATTGCAAGATAATCCATTACATCAACGAAATATTTTTGGTTTTTTCATTTTAGATGATCCAGTCCAGAGATATCGTGCCGCAAGACGCCTTTTTTAGAGGTGCCCTAGGAGATCAGCTATAGCGGCTTTCAAAATAATTATTTTTACAAATAAAAAATGTTGAACAGTCAAAAGTTACCATAACACGTGTACAAATTTTTACGTTGATAGATTTAAAGATCTTCTCATGGAAAATTCTTGAAAAATATATCTTTCAGGGCCTCATGACTGTATATAACCCCTTAATAGAATAATTCACATTTAGCCGCCTGAATTCAGTAGTCTCAGCTAATTTTTTGCCGACCCTTTCTTACAATGTCGACTTTGAAGGTAACGTCGTAGATTTTTCAGAGCCTCGGGCTCTTTTTCGTTCTTCTTAATCCTCCATTGACGGGTGGATCTTTAAATGGATTCGCGTCGGAAATATCGTGATCCGAACGTTTCGAGGTAAATGAAAGAAAATGCCGAAGCGCGAGATCTCGTGACGAAATCTTGTTAAGGTACATGCACCCCAGGGGTCGTGTGCCAGAGCACATGGTACGGGGGTTTAAAAAAAGCCAGGCAAGTACGTCCGAGGGAGGGTTCGAAAGCATCGCGTGCGGAGAGTTCGGTATTGTATAGGACACAGCAAGGGGTGAGTTATCGAGGTTTCGTCCTCTTTGGCTGGGGCTTGCATTTTGACCAAGGTCACGATCGCATCCAGAGGAAAGAACGAAAGAGAGAGAGAGAGAGAGAGAGAGAGAGAGAGAGAGAGAGAGGAAGGACACTCTCGCCAATCCTAAATCCGCTTCTTGCCAAACCGGAAGTGCACTAAGTAAGCGTGCCAAGAATAGAAACGTCACCTCTAAATGGACGTGACAAGATTTTCTCGTGGCAATTTCACCCATTTTTTAAATCGAGGTCAAACGATACGTAATCCTTTCTTCCTTTCGTAAGTTTATCTCATACAGGGGAACTAGGAAAACGCGTCTACATTGAGAAAAATTTATATGTAAAAAAATATTTAAAAAAAAACAAACTTTTATTTTATGTACTAAAAGGTAAAAAATAATTTTGTTCTTACCAAGTCTATGACCATATATAAAAGCTTGCGGCGCTCAACTTTATAAATGTTTAATAAATTTTATCTGTTCATTTTCATTAACCGTATTTACATACGACAAATTTGGACACAACATTCTCCACGTCATTCTTTATCGTGCTATGAAAGCTTTTTTCAATCTTCATATTTTTTTAACGAATAACTTTCAAAAAATAGGCTAAATTCGATACTTTTTTTCAAAACGCCGTCATTTTGTCAATTTTAATTGATAAAAAAAAACTTATATCGCAAGATTGCGGCTTTCGTACTGATTACTAATCTTTTTACAAATTTCATTTCAGATAATATTTACGACCACAACCGTGTACACCGTGAGGACTCCTTTTGAGACCGTTAAAAAAATGTGAAAAAAATACAAATAAACGTTCAAAAATTTATTTTCTGTCCTTCACGAGTGCTTTAATTTGACATTAAAAAATCAGACTGATTAGGGTATTTTAACGATCGAAAAAAATATCGCGAGGTCTGCTATTTTTCGATCCGTTACACTGTGATGATCCCTTAAGGGGTCTTCTCACTTGAGACGCTGAAAATAGGCTATTTTCGTGAATTTTTTTGATAGGTTTATATTACAGATATTGATATAAAAGTTGTAACATTTCATAAATACACTCTCCAAGTACATTTAAGCATTTTTTTAAGGGTTTAGGCTACTCTTGAGGCCGAAAAAATAGGCTTTTCGGGGATTTTTTTTCCGGAAAAACTACAAAATAAATCGAGATTACAAAAAAGGGTGTTTATCATACATATCATTGACTGTGTACAATTTATTTTTAAGCGAATAATTTTCAAAATGGCGGCTGTGCAGCGCTTATCTCGAAACTGCATTTTTTAAGTTGGCCGGGAACATAACTCAGACAATTTTCAACCGATTCACTTAAAATGTTGAATATATCTTGAAAAATATATTGTCTATCGAAGTACGTAGGATTTTTTTCTTATATTGCATGGTTCATTTGTTGTTAACAATTTTCTGATAAGATAAACACTCTTTTTTGTAATCTCAAATTATTTTATAGTTTTTCTGAAAAAAAATCTGGCCACTCTAAAATAGAGTGGCCTAAGGCCTTAAGTCCTTAAAGTAATGAAAAAAAGTGTCCGAAATAATGTGTAGGTTTGCGCTGTTGATGAATTCTCGGATGGATCATCCGAAATAAAAGAATCAAACGTTTTTAGATTCAGTATGTTAATGGCTATGCCGAATATCATACGATTTTTGATATATGCAAAAATAACAAAATGGCGGACATTTTTCGAAAAAACAAAAAAAAACGTATTTTTTCACCGTTTTTGGCAAGAAAAATAGTGAATATAAACACAAAATTAAATCGTTGATATGCGCTATAGATATAGCTGTAAAGAATATGTGGATAAAATTTTATAAAGACCGGTTCAGTAGTTTCGAATATTTTATCAACAAGGCGTCGAAAAACGTTGGTTCGAGAAAAACGGGTTTAAAGTTTGTTTGGGTTACATAAATACATTTAAAAAAAGGTTTAATGTATTCCGAAAGTGTATTTATTAACTGTAACAACTTTTATATCAATATCTATAATATAAGCCTATCAAAAAAATGCATGGAAATAGTCTTGATTTAGCGTTTAAAGTGCGAAGACCCGTTAAAAATATATATTCTATGCCAGCGATCGGAAAGACTGATTTTTTCGTTTCCAAAATTAAAAATATATATTGTATTCCAACAATCGGAGACTGATTTTTTTCCAACATTAAAAGATCACTAAATATTGATTAGCTTTTAAAAATAATTAAAGTTAACTGATTCACGTGTATTGTTTTATTTGAACGTGACCTTAGCGTTCTCATCTTGCGCCTGCTTCCCCTAAAAGTATCGAACGAGCACAGGAGCATGCGGACGAATAAATAACGTATGGGGCTCACTTTTTTCAAAAGTTTCGGCCGATTGTCGAGCTGCTGTAGTTCTTCGTCGTTGAGCTCGGTCGAGCTTGTCGCGGGTCCTCCCGGATCCGAGATCTGATTAGCCTTGAAGAGTTTCGATTGTTCGACGCGCTTTCGAAGATTCTCGAGCGCCGTGGCCTCCTCGCGTTTACGCGAAGGCGGCCAATTCGGGCCGGAAGTTTGAATAAAACTGATGCACGGAAAATCCTGAAAATAAAAAATAAATCATATTCGATAAATCGAAGAATCTTTTTATCACCGTTGTGTCGAGACTTCATTTTTTCATCTCCCAAATTTACTCTTCGTTTTCATCCGAAGCGATGTGAAAAATGCGCGCGAACCCGAGAGACGCAGTTAAAAGAGGGAATTTTTTTTTATTTCATCGACGGCTCTTGCGGCTCTTTTGCGACCCCCGGCAAGAACGCTCGGCGAGCAATTCGTTCTTTTTGTTCCGCGAACAAATGAGACGTGTCTTTTGTTCCAAAAACCACCGTTTCAGTTTGCACAGTGTGGCGTGGGGGCGTAAATATGCCCGCGAGGCTTCGTTAACTCGACAAAAGCGGCTTGGCAAAAGATAGAAAAATGCTTTTTCACTCCATTAAGTATTGAGGGTGATGGGTGAAAAAGTCGAATCGACTTTTTCACCCGTCACCACTGTGACGGGTGAACAAACAATTTTTTTTGTTCAATTGAAATGTTTGTTTGTACACACACACACACACACACACACACACACACACACACACACACACACACACACACACACACACACACACACAGACAGACACACACAGACACACACACACACACACACACACACACACACACACACACACACAGACACACACACACACACACACACACACACACACACACACACACACACACACACACACACACACACACACACACACACACACACACACACACACACACACACACACACACACACACACACACACACACACACACACACAAATATATATATATTTGTGTGTGTGTGCGTGCGTGTGTACATAAACAAAAATTTCAATTGAACGAAAAGAATTGATTTTTTTTGGGCCAGTCATATATATACCGGGTGTCCCATTTTAATCTTACTCCCGATTTTTCTAGGAAAATATTGCTCGGATCATTTGATATTGTGTATATCAAAAGTTTCAGGGGTTAAAGGAGGACGTTTGAAAAAAAAATTTGGTCGATCCAAAATTCAAAATGGCGGCGTTAAAATGGCCGACATGTTTTTTTCACATGGAAACACCTTTTATTATCGCTAAAAAATTTGTCAGCTCAAAACCAACGAAAATTTGTTTTAATATGTGTGCGTATATATATATATATATATATATATATATATATATATATATATATATATATATATATATAAATTAAATATATATATATATATATATATATATATATATATATATATATATGTATATGTATATATTAGAAAAAAATTCAATTGAAATTTTTGTTGAAAATGTTGTTGAGAGTGATAAAAAAATGAGTGCTGACCAAACTTTAGCCCTTTGTATCAATATTTAGAGGTCCCTCATCGCAATTATCTATTTCCTATTCACTTAACATGGTGGTAAGCGGCAAACGTTTTGTTTGCCGCTTCTCGGCTTTATAACTCGCATACGGGTAAACACACAGAAATGCCCAAAACATTGTTTTACAGAAAATTTAACGCTTTACAAAAAAGGTCGTTAGCCTTCATACGATAAATTCACTCGTTCGAATTTTATTCAACGTCAAGGTTGAATCTATGATAAATTTCATGATTTTGTGAGATTTTTGGACTTTTACAACGACATTGTTAATTTTTTTTTCTGATTCATTTTAAAAAGTATTGTGTCCTTTTCAAATTATTCACTAGATAGTTTCTAAAATTCCTAATAGATAAAAATTTATTGCTATTTAAAAGTACATTAGTACGAAAATCTATTCTTATGCCGAATTCAATTCCCATAGCATGATAAATAAATATGTAGGAAATAATTTTAAAAAGATACAATACTTTTCAAGATGAATGAGAAAGAAGCAACAAAAAATTAATAATTTTGTCACAAAAGTACACAAATCTCACAAAATCATAAAATTTATCATAAATTCAACGTTAATGTTGAATAAAATTCGAGTGAGTGAATTTATCGTATGATGGCTTAGGACCTTTTTTGTAGAGCGTTAAATTTTTTGTAAACAATATTTTTGGGCGTTTCCGTGTGTTTACCCGTAGGCGAGTTATAAAGCTCAGAAGCGGCAAACAAAACTTTTACCGTATTAAATGAATGGGAAATAGAAAATCGCGATGAGGGACCTCTAAATATTAATATAAAGGGCTAAAATTTGGTCAGCACTCATTTTTTGTCATTCTCAAGAACAATTTCAACAAAAATTTAAAAAAATACAATTTTAATTTTTGTTGGGCGTCAAATTTATACATATATATATATATATATATATATATATATATATATATATATATATATATATATACATATATATATATATATATATATATATATATATATATATATATATCAAATCATGAAAATCATCAATTAAAAATATGGCATTTTTGCATTTTCTCATATATACATATGAGAAAATGCAAAAAAATTCAATATTTTTTATTGATTGATTTTGAATTTTGATATTTTCAATATCAATCAATAAGCGGCAGATTATTTAGTGAGAGCAGGTAACGCAAACATTTACGTATACGAAAACTTTCCGTTGCCTTTTCCTCGAAAAGACTTTTCTCGACCTGGCCAGAATCGTAACTCTACCTAAAAATGTCCGATTTGCAATTTAGAAAAACCAAAATTTCCGCAATTACAGTAGCTATCTTTGTACGTAGTTGTTTTTTCAAATCTCGTATTTTTTTAAGCCCCCAGAGATAAGTAAACATTTCGCCAAAATTACACTTTTTTGCGAAGCTCCGCCATTTTGTAATTTTTTTTTCTCGAAAAACGACTACGTACAACCCAAACAAACTACATTTATATACATTATAAAACTTTCTTTTTATTTTTTAGACCAACCATTGTCAAGTTATCGATCCGCCCATTGGACCACATTTTATGAGATTGAAGTTTGCATCGTTGGAATGCAATAAAAATGATTTTTTTTTATTTTGCAAATTTCTTTCGGCAAATATTCGTTAGGAATATCCGTAAATCATTTTTGAATTCCCTTATTCCAAGATTTAGAATTTAAATCTGAAAAATAATAAAAATGATTAATTGAAAATATAAAAAAGAAATTTTCCTGCATTGCAACGACGCAAACTTCAAGACCATAGGATTCTTATGCAGTGGCTCTATTGTACCTCAATAACGTTGCAAATTTTTTATTTTTCCAAATACAAATTTACACGAAATCGATTCAATAATATAACTTTTCATAATAATAAGTTCAAGAACATAACGAAATAAGTTTAATAATATAACTTAATAACATGCCTTTTTCCAAATGCCAAATAAATAATCTGGTAGACAAAAGAAATCGGAAAAAAAACCTTCTTTCAACCCCTTCACAGTCACGTCCTCCCTTAATGAATTATGCGGAAATAAAAAATTAATCAATTTTATCTGTAAGTCGTTTCAAGGCTTGTAGACATTTTTCTAAACTTAATTTTTGTTAACTTCGCAAACTCCAAATTCCGCCTCACAGAGGGTGCACGCGACACGCAATACTTTGCCATCAAGGATGGTCGAGAGTTTAGCCGATGCGTTTGAAATTTCCGTCCCTATTCCCAATGAAAATTCAACCGCGAATTCTCCACAATATCGACTTGGCTTTTTCGTTAAAAAAAAATTGAATCGAGGCAATCTGGCATCGTTTTTACCGGGGGAAATTCCTTTATAACGTAAAAAAGAGCTTATCGCCGAAAATTACGGCACGAGGCTGGCTACATTGTGGCCTCGAAATCGCAGATTAATCGGTAGGTCAATCAGTCACAAATTTGTTGAGTCTTGAAACTTTAAACGTGTTTTCCCGAAAACCACTTTTTCGTGAACTTCGTACAAGATAATTCAAAAACTATTTTATCGATTATCTTGAAGTTTTGCACACTTTTAGATAACATAACTACCATGTGACCCTCAAATTCCTTAAAGTAGTTTTTAACTACTTTTTCATTAACAAATACTATAGCAAACATTTCACGGAAAATAGAACATTTCTTCAATCACGTACCATTTTTCGAATTTTCACATTTTTTTGGATTTTTTAGGTTCACATATAACGCATGAGTCTCCGAAATCCAAAATTTCTTGGCTCTGATGTTTCAGATCAATGCACCAGACGCTAGGTATCACGCCGTGGAACAACTCAGGCGACCGTCTCGGAAGCGAGTGCCGTAGAGCCGCCATTGTTAATTTTTTTTTAATTTGCAAAAATAAAATATCTTCGTAAAATTTTAATTATCTAGAATAAATAGTTTCGACATGAAAAAATCTTGAGGATTCGCTTATTTTCGGCTACCTAAAGCTGCCCCCCTCCCCCCCCCCCAGAAGTGAAAAATCTTGCTGCAGGATGTTCAAGAATTTGCGATGTTCCACCGGAAACTGCGCTAATTGCCTATATAACATTTTTCGTTTCAAAAACGATCTCAAAGACTCAATTTTCATTGTACGTATGTAGTAAAAAAAAATCACTGTCCCTCAATAATCATCGGTTCATCCTCAACGAAAATTCTTCCCCGCGATCAGTTGCATTTCAGCAAATTGTCGAACCAAGTTCTGCCATTTACTCCCAGCATTAAATTCAGTCCCTACAGAGGTTAAAAAAATTAACACGTCTTTGCGGAATATTCCCTCCGTTATTTCAGTTGAATAAAAATGCAATTAAAATTTCGCCGCTTTGCAACTGGTCACTCAAAGCAAAGGTTTCGTGCGTTACGAGTGTAGCGTTCGCTCTCGCTTTCGTGCGTTCCCACCTTTTGATGAAAAGTTTGTTGATTGCTGTTCTGTACGTTAGCTTCGGGATAATTGGCGACCTGACTTAGAAGACGACGACTCGCGGTGCATCGATTACGATTAATAATTTCTTTTTGTATCGCGTAATCGATGAAATAGCTCTCGTCGTCATTATCCTCGTGAGCCTGATTAGGCAGGAGTTCGGCGGTCTCCTCCGCGGACGCGACCACGCTCATCTCCCGAAGCTCCATCGCAGCGACTGGAGCTATCGAGAGACCAGCGAGTGCCTCGAACCCCCTCGACGCAGCACGAGCTTATTTTCCGATTCCGTCTACTTCTGCACTCCCCTCACCCTTGGCAGCCGCCGCGTCCCCCCCCCCCCCTGCCGCGGCGCAGTTCCGACGGTTTCGCTCCTGCCGCCGCCCCCGGCCCTGGCCCGTCCTTCCGCCCCGTGACCGAAAGCCCCTACAGTTTCAGAGCTCGTAACGATGAAAAAAGGACACGGGGAAATGGCACGTGGATGTTTGTAATGCGAGACACTCGGTCGGAAAAAATGTCCTTGTTATCGCCTCCGGAGATAAATATCTCGGGTATGAGGTATCCGAAAAAGCAAGGGCTGAATGAAAGTTTCGGATGGGATAAAAAGATCGGTGACACCTTTTGCTATCCCTGTGCGAAAAGGAAAAAAGTTCTTGTGCCAATTTTCTAGGCTTGGGCCTGAATTTCTTGTGAATTTTATTTATCCATTTTAATGGACGCGATAGCATTTTGAGTCTGATGAGAATGATTCGTGCAGGGAGCAATATCATTTCTAACGATAAATAAAGAGACGGAGTACAGCGGAATGTTTAATGCAATCCTTTTTCGTTTGGGAAGACAATATTAATTATCTATTTAAAGTAATCCTGCGCAATCGAGTGCCGTGCCATCTGTCGGCGGCATTGCCCAACTAGACAATCAGCGCTCGTCGGTCTTCCTTATCGGCGCGAGTGCTGGAATTCCTTTACTTACAGTTGATGCCCCGTCCTTTCACACGGCGCTACCGTTGTTGTCCGCCTTACGCACGATCTTACATACAGGCAGAGTTGCCAGATTGGGCTATAAACCGCGATTTGGGCTATCTTGGGAGGCCCTTTCGCGCCCCAAATTTTTGAAACGCGCTAAAGCGCGATTTGGGCTATATGCGAAAATAAAATGGCTTTCTTTGGGCTCTTAGACCATGTAACTACAGAACGCGCTTTGCATAGTTCGCTTCAAAGAAAACCATCCGCACAATTTTACGGGGAGTGAGGAAATACACACATACACACAATTTACTACGGTCACAAATTATCATCACGTATTTACTCACGCACATAAGAAACATATCATCACATAACATAATACAGCACGCTAACAAAACGATTATACAAACATCGTGTTCTTTTTTACACATTATACGTATGTGTGCGCAAAAATAGAAGAATAGAGGAGCACCCAAGTCCATAACGCAATCGTTAACAACTATTTTATGGAGGTGACATTCACTATGGGTTTAGAGTAATATATTTTATACCTATAAATAATTGAACGGAGTGAATTCATATTTATTAAAATCTTAAATAAAAATATCCAATTATACAGCCATCGAGTCATTATTATGTGATTCACATGGTGTGATTTAAAGTTTGTATAAAATTGCGTCATGGACACAAAAAGCCTATTATTGTCCCGCTTGAATCCATGGTCACAGACAACACGAATTTTAAATATATGGATATGAATTGGAGGAAGAGTAAACTTTAAATGTAAAAAAGAAAAACTGTTTATTAATTATGTATCATAAAATAAAAATACATAACGAACGACCAACATAAAAAAGCAGTTTCCTTCAGCCCGATATACTTATACACCCTCGCGTTCGCTGCTCAGCCGCCAAGGGAAGCTGAGTTCAACTTGAATCCGGATGATCCGGAATCCGGCCCTGTCCTTGCCCAAGAGAATGCGCCAAATAATATTTATGTACCAGAGATTCAAATTTCCAATGCAGAGGACGTGCTAAACGAATTTTATGTATCTCTGATGGACATAGTTGATTTAGATTTCTAGAGAACGTAAAGACATTTACTTTAATATTCTTATTCATATATCGTATGAGACTGTGATTGAAACTGGGTGATTTTTGTACCAGTGTAATCTCAAGGAATAAGTATTTGTTTATTTATGTGATTGTTTTAGCCTCCTACAAAATACAGATATTTGATTATGTTTGATTTTAAAATAGTTAAAGAAATAATTCAATTTCTAACTTATTTCGGTGCTTTTCCTTCATGACCTACCAAAACCACGAATTTGGGCTATATACGAGCTTTTACCGCGCTATTTGGGCTTCGTAAAGTCCCGCGGTTTTTGGGCTACACACGCGGCGTCCGACGGCGGTTTCGCTCACTACACGTCTGGCAACTCTGGAGTCATTCTCCACCCTAATAGCTTCCCGACCGGCATGTAAGCCGTGGCCTTTGCGGCGTTTTGTTTTGCCGAAGACAAAAACAAGAACGCGTTTAACGTTTTCACCGTAGCTCATACTTTGCCACAAAATCATGAAAAAAGCGACCAGTATATTAAACTTGACGAAAAAAGCGCCAAACGTGTGGCATATGTTGCACGGTGCGTTCGTCGTTTACAAACCGCCCGGAGAACACGTCTTGCAAACGCTACACACAATCAAGTTGCACTTGTGTCGAGGTTAGTGAGTAATTTTACGATGACGATGAATGAAAAATGAAAAACAATGCACACTTGTTTAGCGTCGTGTCTCGACGGCATGTCGTTGCGTAGATTTGAATAAACTGGAGCAACGCGCACCGCAGCAGCACGTTTGGATCGAGGGTGACACGACCAAAGACATGACGGTTGCCGTCGGGCCCAGCTGGGCGGATGAGCCACTCTTGACAGGCCCCAGATACATGCTCAACGACGTGCGTCTAGAAACAGCCAACCCCATGCGACCGGATTCGTCCGGTATTCTGGTGGTCGGCATCGGAAACGGTATGAGAACCGCTCGTGCCATAAAAGAGGCTCAACACGTCAAATTCTACAAGCTCAAAGGAATTTTGGGACAAGCCACGGACACTTTCTTTACGAGTGGCAAAATCGTCGAGCGATCGACCTACCACCATGTGCAAAGGCATCACATCGACAAGCTGTGCGCCTCTATGCAATCTTCGCATCAGAAGCAGATGTTCGAGTAAGCTGCGATAGGGATGACTCCGATACCCAGGGCTAACACTGTTTCGGGGGATCGGGAAATAAGCGTAACATTGAGAATTTTTTAGACCTCAAAGAAAGTAAAGATCTGCATAACCTTGGGATCCAAAAAAATAGGTTGATACTGTCTTTTTTTTTATTCTGATGAGAGTATCGGGATGACAAGGTGGACATTTTTCACACAATTTATGCATAGGCAAATATAGCTAATATATAGCAAAAAATAGGCAAAGTTTGAGATTCTTTTTATTAAAGAATGTTGATGAACGATGAAGGTATTATTATTTGAACATTGTGCCACATGCATGGCCAATCGGTGTAGTTAGTGCTGGCAATTAGGGTGATCTGAAATGAACGGTAAAGAACGGCCATAGCCGGGTAAGTAGGGAAAAATTGCCCCCGCATTTCTTCCAGCGAAATTTAGAGTATATTCTGAGGTATAAAAAAAAAAAAAAATTCTGAAAATTTTATGCCCGTCAACGGAATGGTTTTAGAAAAATGAATTTTTTTTTAATATAAAAAAAAAAAATTTCGGAAACGGTACAGTGGATCGATTTTTTTTTTTTTTTGGTTCTTGTTCCCATCAAACGTGTTAAGAAATAAAATTATAGAACATCTTGCGAAAGATTAAGGTTTGAAAAAAAATAATGTTCCTTGTTTTATTATTTTTTACTATAATCCACTTGGGGTACAATAGCGAAAAGTTTTTTCATATAATCTTTGGGCACCTTATTAGATTATATAATTTTTCAAAATGATCGGTTTGGTACGCCACAGTGAAAAAAAAAAGAAACACTTTATTGATATATTTTAGTTATATAGATATATAACTAAAATAGATCAATAAAGTCTGATATGTGACTAAATGATCGGCTTGGTACGCCACAGTGAAAAAAAAAGAAACACACTTTATTGATATATTTTAGTTATATAGATATATAACGAAAGTATATCAATAAAGTCTGTTTCTTTTTTTTTCACTGTGGCGTACCAAACCGATCATTTTGAAAAAATTACATAATCTAATAAGGTGCCCAAAGATTATATGAAAAAAATTCGTTAATGTACCCCAAGTGGATTATAGTAAAAAAAATAAAACAAGGAACATTATTTTTTTTAAACCTTAATCTTCCGCAAGATGTTCTATAATTTTATTTCGTAGCACGTTTGATCGTAACGAGTACCAAAAAAAATCAAATCGATCCACTGAAGCGTTTCCGGAATTTTTTTTTTTTAATTAAAAAAAATTCATTTTTCCAAAACCATTGCGTTGACGGGGATGGAATTTTCAGAAATTTTTTTTTTTTTTTATACCTCAGAATATACTCCTAATTTCGCTGGAGAAAATGCGGGGGCAATTTTTCCCTACTTACCCGGCTATGGCCGTTCTTTACCGTTCATTTCAGATCACCCTAATTGCCAGCACTAACTACACCGATTGGCCATGTGCCTATGGCCTATGGCCTATGGCCTAAGGCCTATGGCCTTTATTTTTAGTATAGTAATAAGTTTTGCATGATGGGATACGCTTGAGATTGTAAATGGCAAAAATGACAAGATAAGGAAAACAGCTCGATTTTATTACCGAAAAAACGTCTGATCATTTGTTATTAACAAATGGATAAATATATAAAAAAAGCATCTGATCATACGGTAGAAAATGTTATAAACTGTGTTCGGCTCGCATTCGAAGTGAATCGACGAATAGATTTTTTAATATCACTTATACCGTGGCATAAAACGGTGCTGAAGTTTGCATCGTTGGACTGCAACGAATTCAAATTCTTTTGGCAGATTTCGCCTACGAAAGTCCTTCAACCATTTATAAGAAATTTATTTAGCGATCTACATGATAAATTAAAAAAAAGATCGTCTGTAATAATAAAAATATGGAAAATAAAATGAAAAACGGAGCTTTTGTTGCGTTCCAACGATGCAATCTTCAATATCATGGCATAAAAGGGTATCAACATGTGACAAATGTCCTTAGAGAAATTAACGGAAGCGTAGAGCGTGGCCGGAAAAAAGAGGAATTTTCGTGAATTTTTTCTAGAAAAACGTGCGGGTTTTCAAATTTTTTTTTTACGTTCAAGAGTACGGTTTCAAGTACTTTTTACTATTTTTGTATTGAAAAATATTTATAAATATGGTAGATGCAATGGTTCGGTCTTCGCAGTGATCACGGCTGCTGGTAAACAAGTCATTCGATATAAAAAAATGAAAGGCATTTGGTTTTTGCCTGAAACTATCCCGTCCTTGGACGAAGGATTTGATGAAATATTTATTTTTGAAAAAATGTTCGCTGTCCAAAGTAAAAGTATCGATTTTCGGTTTAACAAAACCCTCTATTTTCGTTAGTAAAAAAACGATGCGTCGAAAAAAAACGTTCCTTCGCTCGAGCACTGCTTTTTTATATTTATAAGCAGAAGCTTGTAAAATTTGAAGTTGATTGGTGCAGTGATTTTTGAGATATCGGGGTTGCCGATTTTGAAAGTCATTTTGAGAAAAACGCTTTTAAAGTTCGCCGTTTGGCGGAACCTGTCTACAAACGTCCCCAAACTTCTTCAATTTTGAACAGAACGGCTTGGGGGGCCAGTCCACTTTGGAGCCACGAAAAAGGCTATTCTCGCGATTTTTATTGAGGATTTTATAAAAGATGAATATAAAATTTGTCGGGCTTGATAAATAAAGTCTTGAAATACATTTAAAAAAAATTGAATTCATTTTTATGAATTTTTAAGTACAAAAACTATAGTTTAACGTAACGCTTCAAAAATAGGTGGGCTAGGTAGCTCCATCACAACTCGGCAATGGCTTGTCTGAAACAAAAAATCACAAGAAAAAAGTATTTTTAAATCGCGTTTTTTCGCAATAAAAAGAGTAAAAATCAAAATTTTAAAACCATCGAGGGTCATCTTGGTGCGAATCAGGTTTACAATATGTGTTTCAAATTTCAAGAGAATCGGTTTATTAGTTTTAGAGATACGATGGAGCTAGATTTTGATAAAGTTGTTTCGAGAAAAACGCGTTTGAAGATTATACTATGAAAAACTCTTACCTAAACTCAATCGGCAATTCCTGCACCGTACAAAATCCCTTCTGATTGCTCATCATCGTCGATTTCTTCAAGTCTTGCTTTGTTGCTTTCGATTTTTTAAACTTTTCAAAGTGGACCGGCCCCCTAAAATATTCAGATAACAGTTTTGAAATGTTATGTTTTGGGAGCCGTCCAAAATTGTCAAAAATTTTATCCGAGTATAAGCCCTTAATTGAATATTCCTCTAAGTGTACGACTGGCAGCACAAGTGCTGAAAATGTTGACGTTGAACAGGAATCATCATCGTTAACAGACTGCATGATAATAGCTTGAGAAATGCATAGAGGATTTTTGGAATATTGATTTTCATAAAAATGGCAAGAGTATGACGAGCAAATTAGATTTTCCGAAATGAAGCTGGTAAAAAATTCTTCATAACGAGCAGTTTTCAATAAGTCAAGAAATCCCTATGTATATGGATAATACAGTTCGGAAGATTTCAAGTGAATCGAATAAAAACTGCTCGAGTCAAGGTGCCAGCTAATTAAAAAAACGCTGCTTCGATAGAGAATTGGGGGTTTCTCTCTCAAAGCAGCGTTTTTTTCTTGCGTTCCATTATTTTGAATGTGACAGTGAAAGTTTAGTAGTTAAAAATATCAACTTTTTGGGTTTCGTCCAATTGGACCTTTCTTCAAAACCCTAAAGTAGGATTTTCGAAACCCTAAAATTGGAAAAAAGTACAGTACCTTAAAACCAGAGCGATGCTTTAGTAAAAAAAAGTTGTGCGAGCGTAAAAAATGTCCCATTGCGCTATGCCGAGGATTGCGATATATGTCAAAATCATCAGGATCCATCATGCATGACGAATTAGTGAAAAACTAATCTCATCACTCTTAGGTGATGACTCTTATTGGTTAAAATTTGTTATTACTTAACTTTTATTATACAACTCTTATTTCTAAAATGTACGATGTAACGTTTTAAAAGATCGAGCATTATGGGAAATTAAAGGTACAAAAATAAACTTCTTCTTCACCAGTCTCTCCGGTGTGCCGATCCAGAGTCAAGCGGCTTACGAATTGGCGGTGCAAGGGCCCATCAGACCGGCAAATACCAAAATTCAAATGGTATACTCCATAAAATGCGTCAACTACGAACCTCCGAACTTCACTCTGGAAGTAGTTTGCTGTAACGAGGACGAGATGTACCTGAAGGAGTTGGTTCACAGCCTCGGCATGCAAGCACGGAGTACCGCCACTTGTTCGCAGGTGCAATGCGTTAAATTCGGTATCTTTTCGTTGGAGCACGCCCTGCTGAAGAAACACTGGAATCTCGAGGGCATCGCGGCGAATTTGGCGATGTGCCGAGGTCTTCTCGCCGAGAATAAATTCATGAAGAAGGCACGAGATCCGATACTCAAAGAACATTCGAGTGTTCAGCAGATCGAATCGGGCGATAAATTACGAATAACGGCTTGAATTGAATAACATTGTAAATAGAATGTACAAGAGAAAAACTCCAGGAAAAATATGAAGTGATCAGAAAAAAACCGTGTTTTCGTATGTCCGTCTTTCCAGTTAGAAATTTGTAATCCATTTTTCAAGCACTTGATGACATCCGATTGAGCTGAAATTTAGCAGGCCTGTGTAACTTCGGTGACAATGCAATAATATGGTACCGTGGAGCTGGTCTGATGATGGAGGTGGGCGGTGGGCAATGCTACTCCTTAATAGCATATACTAGGACAGTCGAGTTTGTGCTCATTTGTTTTGTTATCATGAGCACTTTTCATTACACACGATAACGAGAGTCTGATAATGGTGGTGGGAGGTGGGAACTGAAATTTCCTAAGGTCAAATGATACACTGAGAAAAAAAATCATTGGTGTTATTAAATGAAATTTCGTTGATTCAATTGTAAAATTGTTGGTGTGAATAATCGGATTTATTAGTCCAAACAAAATGCTATTGACTTCAAAGTCATTCAAAAGATATATTGTTAGCCGAGAACAATATTTTATTGAAACTATCTAAAAAATTATGGCGAACAAATTATATAGTTTCGAATGCAATTTCTGCAACGAACGAAAAAAGCTTTTCAATTAATAACATGAATATTGATGATTCGAGTACACAAGAAAAATAGAATTTCGCTCGTTCGATTCAATAAAATTTCTATTTAGTAAATATGTTATTGTTTTCACCTTATCCGATATTGATTTTAAATACATTATTCGTTAAAATATTAATATTTTATTTTGATTGACAAATATTAAGCAAATGTCTGAATTGGTTAAAATATTATGCGAAAGTAAAATTTGGTTGAAAAAATTCAACCAAATCATGGCCGAGCGCCACCGAAATTATAGGTGTGAGGAAACCCGTAGTTCTCGGGGTAACCGCTAGAGGCCGCACGCGCGCTCGTTTCTCGTAAGCGTAGCTCGAACCGAAAATCTACTTAAACGCCGGAGATACTCTAAAGAGTATCGCTTCTTGGCCTGTGGCTAAGATCAAAATGTAGTATTAGGAGTACAACTTTGCAGTGACCGTTTTACTTAGAGAGCCACTGCGGCCGAAGTAGTGGCCCTAGCTCAATAAAAAAAGTGGTATTTTAAACTAGAGGCTCTGCCAATGTAAACAATTTAAAAAAGCTAACGGATACGTGTATGCATTATAAAGTTATAGGCACTCAAACATGGCAACCTACGAGCCGAATTCTCAGCATTTGCGGGAGGTTATGATTTACTTCTTCAACATCAAGAAATCTGCGGCTGAGGCCCACCGTTTGCTTGTAGATGCTTACGGGGAGGATTCTAGTAGTGAGGAAACGTGTCGGCGATGGTTCATCGACGCCCAAACCGAATATTCACGGATCCAAAGTGATGCTGTGTATCTGGTGGGACCAGCTGGGCGTTGTGAACTATGAGCTGCTCAAACCATCCGAAACCATCACAGGGGAACTCTACCGACGTCAGTTGATGCGCTTGAGTAAGGCACTCAAAGAGAAACGGCCACAATTCAACGAAAGACATGACAAGGTGATACTGCAGCATGACAATGCCCGACCCCATGTTGCAAATGTCGTGAAAAAGTACTTGGAAACGCTGAAATGGGAGGTTTTATCCCACCCGCCGTACTCTCCAGACATTGCCCCTTCCGACTTACACTTGTTCCGGTCAATGGCACACGATTTGGCTGACCAGCACTTCGGTACTTACGAAGAAGTCAAAAATTGGGTCGATTCCTGGATTGCCTCCAAGGACCAAGTCTTTTATCGACGCGGGATTGGAATGCTACCTGAAAGATGGGCCGAGGTCGTAGCTAGCGACGGGCAGTACTTTGATTAAAAAATATGTAGCCACTTTTTTATAATAAAGCCTTAAACTTTTGAAAAAAACGGTCACTGCAAAGTTGTACTCCAATATCTGTTCCAATCAGTTGAATATCTGATATTCTCTCCATGGATATTCCATTGGATATCTGATATTCTTTCCACTATTATCGTGGATGATCATTCTATGCTCACTTTTTATTTAAGATTTAAAACAAATTGAAAAACTTACGTCCCATTGCATATTCGTTTCGATGTAGTAAAGAAATAATTAATCCCATTGATTATACTTTTGTACGAAATAAAAAATGTCTGTAGCAACCGCTTAATTATTTCATCCAATACATCTACGGATTGTATATAGAATGATTTCAATGGAATATAATTTTATTTGAAGGATAATGTAGACATTTAGAGAACAGAAGAGCTTTTTCAAATAAAACAGTATGTTACTTAAATCAATCACCTTTTCCGATATTTTATAGTATCGAAACAATCTCATATATCGGTGACACTCCGCAGCCGCACATTTATTTGGATCAACCAATATATTTTTTTGATTCGATTGTTTTTTTTTCTCAGTGTAGAACAATCGAGTTTGGGCTCATTAATTTTGTTGACTTGAGCACTATTTATAATTACACTATTATAAAGTTTCTCGCGAAACCTTTATAACCTAAGGCAAGGTTTTTCATTACGCCGATGTCTGAATGGCATGGAGTCTGGTATGGCAAATAAATAAATTCTAATACTAAAATGTATAAAATAAAACAAACGTAAACCAACTTTTTAAAAACAATCTTTTATTTAAAAGGTACCGTACTAAAAAGTAAAAAATAATGTTCGGTAAAATTGAAAAACAAAACAGTATAACTACAAAAAAGTCCCGTAGTCACTCATCATAGGTGCAAGTACTTAAAAGGTACATAGACGTAGGTATTTGTCAAATATGAACTATACATTTTAAAAGCTTGAGGCGTGAAACCACATAAGTTCGAGCACTACTTTAAAATTTCTGAAAAAAGCCTCAAGCTTTTAACGTTTATATTTCATATCTTTTAAATATCTACGTTTATGTACCTTTTAAGGCCTTATATACGCGATTTCGCTGATTTTCGAAGGTACTTTTCTAGACGCGGCTAAAAAAAATGACGCATATATTAAAAACTTTCTTTTTTACGCATCATTCACGCACATGGTTAGGTATTTGTAAAAAAAAATCAGAAATATTAACAAATGGCGGAGATATAACATAATAAAGCAATGTATTTTTTTTGCGCGCGCGTTGATGGTGAATTTCTCAGCATCGATGTGAGTGTCTGAAAAAAATGAACCCATTTATAATTACATAATGAATCCATCAGTGTTAACCAACAATATTTTTTTTTTAATTATTACAATAAAAATTCGAAACTTAAAATTTTTTACTCAATTTCCTGTCGGTTTTTTATTAAAAAAATTTGTTTGTGTCATTTCAATTTTGGTTTCTGTGCTTCACACGATAGGTGATGATAATAAGAACATGTTGTAAAAATTTCAGTGATCTGAACCTTCGTTCAAGAGTTAGAACTTTCACAAGGTTCAAAAAAGTGAATCGTGGAAAAATGGCTTTGAAGTTGGCGGTCGGGCGCGCCGCGCGTTATCTATTATAAATGCAATCTTAACTTATTTTTGAAATTTTTTAATTCTGTAAAGCTTAAAATATTCCTAACCGTTCAGGCTAATGGAAACAAAAATAAATAAGTGAAAAAAATTTCGCGTATATAAGGCCTATATACGCCGTGTATATATAGGCCGTATATAAGGCCTTGAGGTACATACACCTAGATGGTCGAAAAAATCGATTTGGAAGCTATGAACATTTCGTCGACCGTAGAAGACCTACACTACGGGCTCGGTATCGATGATTCCATGTAAGTTGACAAATTTCATGATTTATTCATTCCCAATTGTTCAAACGCGTTTTTCTCAAAACCACGTTTTTCAAATCGGTACCCAAAATTTCTCGAAAACCAATGAACCGATTGCCTTGAGGTTTTTTGTGGTTATTCTATACACCATTATCTAGTACTTGACATAGGACTTTTTTTCCCGTTGTATAGTTTTTGTTTTATAGGCAAAATAATAACTAATTTTTGGCCCAAAAATCACTATTTATGTTCAAACGTCCGCCATTTGGTCATAAATCGATATTTTCAAAATCGGCTATGACAAGCACTAGATTATAGTATCCAATTTAATAATCTTTTTGGTTTTTTTCCAGATGATTTTTGAAGAAACGCCAGTGGGTACCGTATACGCAGATTTTTTTACGACGCTCCAAGGATCATACAATATCCTTGTATATTTTTGATATTTGTGAATAAAGAAAATTAAACATATTTTTGAATGTATATACTTTTAGATAATTAAAACTCCAATCCGAAATTTCAAATAGTATTTCTTGGAAAAATTCAGAAAAATGACCTTTTTTCCGGCTCCTAGGTAATAACTCCTATGATAAGTGACCAAGGAAAGGGCTTTTTTGTAGTTATACTCCTTCGATTTTTAATTCTACCGAACATTTTTCTTTACTTTTTAGTAGACTAGCTTCTAAATGAAAGCTTGTTTTTGAAAAAAACACTTTTACGTTTATTTTTTCCTTTCAGCTTACACGTAATTCGAACTAATTCAGCGAAGCTTCCGTTTCCGGGAATCGGTAAAGAACGCAGAACGTCTTGGCTGTCGGAACAAAATTTATTACACGTAACATGATTGCGGGATTGGAAAATTATTCTTCGATGTATTCCAAATCCGATTGATACTCGTATCGCCCTTGCGATTTCACATATCGCATTGTCAATTGATTGTACGTGGGCGAATCATGATTTCGATTTTTTCTCCGTTTGACACGTGAAATTGCTGATACGATATTGCTCGGGAATATTGTCGTCGTCGCTGCTCGAGTCTCTCTTGTCGACGCAATGTGCGCGTTTGCGGCTCCGACCCGTTTTTCGCACGGGCCCATCGGAATTTCTGCAACAGTGACTAGTGACTTTCGTCGTTTCCGAGTTGTCCGAGTTCGCCACGTCTGAACTTTTATTCTCGCTCGTGCGTTGGACATTTTTCGATTTCTCGGTTGTATTGAGACGTTTCGATTGGGCCTCGTTCGATTCCTTCATCTCGCCTCTCTCCGTACTCGTTATTTTCTTTCTCGAGTCCGTCGTTTTTTGTCTTCGTTCCTTCTCGGCCTCGCGATCCTCGTATTTTCGCCTGTCCGAACTGTCGTAACGATCGCGCGATCTTCGCTCCATTTTGTCGCGGTCGCGACTTCGACTTCGTCGCTTTCGATGCGACGACGATTCCGAGTCCTCGGGCTTTCCTTCCCTCGACGAATTATTGCCACGTAATTTGCCACGATTAGGCCAATGTTGCATCTTCATGCTCTTCGCGATTACTCGCTTCTGATGGTCCAGTTGCGGAAAGAGATCTGCAATTTCACGTACGTTGATAGTAGGACTAATCGTCGGGACGATATTTGTCGTCGCTTTTTTATTAGGTGTACAAATAAGTTTCAGGACACTTCGATTTTGTATCATAACAGCTATTCTAAATTAATTCAAAGGTCCCGCTCACTTATCATAGATAGCGCTTGATATGTAGTATCGAAACGTAAAGGAGTCATAAACATAACCTATAAATTCTGTAAATTAAACATGCAGACCGATAAGCTATTTATTAGACACTGCATTCGCTATGAATTCCATCAAGGAAAAAGTGTTAGGAAAGCGTGTGAATCGATATGTTCTGTTCTTGGAGACAACATTGTATCTAAAAGTACATGTGAGTATTGGTATAAGCGATTCAAAGAAGGTGATTTCGACGTTAGTGACCGTGAACGCACGGGGCCTCCTGTAAAGGTGAACGATCAGGAACTGCAAGCGTTGCTGGATGAAAACTCTTGTCAGACGGAGAAACAACTTTCGGAACAGCTTGGAGTAACTCAACAAACTGTTTCTTATCGTTTAAAAGCAATGGGTAAGATTCGAAAAGGAACAAAGTGGGTACCACACTTTCTGACTCAAGAAAATAAAAACAGCCGTCTTAACATTTGTGTGAGTCTTTACAACAAGCAACATAGAAAGTCTTTCTTGTGGAAAATTGTGACCGGCGATGAAAAGTGGATTTATTTTGATAATCCGAAACGCAAATATCATTGGGTTGACCTCGGCGAGCCGACAACATCCACGCCAAAGCGCAATGTTCATTGTAACAAAGTCATGCTGTGCATATGGTGGGATATGAAAAGCGTACTGTATTATGAACTTCTCAAACCTGGTCAAACAGTTACTACCGATCGCTATTGTCATCAATTGATGCAAGTGAATCAAGAAATTGAGAAGAAACGTCCATTTTCTGGTAAAGGAAAACGTCCAGTAAAACTGCTCCATGACAACGCGCGGCCTCATGTGGGTAAACCGGTCAAGGATACGTTACTAGCACTTGGATGGGAAGCTGTACCACACCCGGCGTATTCACCAGACTTAGCCCCATCCGATTATCATTTATTCCGGAAAATGCAGAACGATTTGTCTGACGTGCGATTCAAAACATTTGAAGAAGTGGAAAAATGGGTCGCTAAATTTCTCACCTCGCAAGACGAAAGTTTCTTTGCGAAAGGCATCCGCGAGTGACCTGAGAGATGGCTGAAGGTCATTCAGTGCGATGGAGATTACTTCGATGAATAACTGTGTTTTACTTCTTTTTTAATAAATCTTGAATTTTTTGAAAACTGTCCTAAAACTTATTTGTACACCTAATATTTGGTCACTTACCTTGTGACTTTTCGAGGGCTTCTTTGGCCGAATTCATCTCCGCTTCTTGAATACTGTGCCCGGAGGCTTTGGCCAAACGTTTTCCTTGGAAATACACGGCGACTGTGTAAACCCGAGTATTCGTTGGGCCTTTGCACTCGATGACTCTGGAAAAATTGAGGTATGCATGGAGTCCGTTGAGATGTTAGGCTACTGTGAAAATGACGAACGCTCGTTCGTCGCTTGGGACAACTCGAATTTAAGAGGGAGGTCCAACATATCGGGCAGAAATTGAAGGTAAACTTATTGTTACAACGTTAGAACTTCTAGTAAAATTTTAAACGCGATTTGCTCGAAACTATGGTTTTCAAAACGGTGTGCACGATTTCTCGACATCCAATGAACGGATTGACTTGAAATTTGGTACGCTTATTCAGTGTAATAATCGGTTAGTCTTGACCGACGTTTTTCTTCTTGGGCCGGAAACCAGTTTAGGGGTACGTTTCTTTTAGTGATTTTCATTATTTTTTTTACAAGAAATGAATGAATAGAATTAAGAGGCCAGTGCACTTTGAAAATTTCAAAAAATCGAAAGCAAGCAAGACTTGAAGAAATCGGCGATGATGAGCAATCAGAAGAGATTTTGTGCGGTGCAGGAATTGCCGATTGAGTTTAAGTAAGAGTTTTTCATAGTATAAACTTCAAACGCGTTTTTCTCGAAACGTTTTCAAAATCTAGCTCCATCGTATCTCTAAAACTAATAAACCGATTCTCTTGAAATTTGAACCACACATGATTCGCAACAAGATGACCCTCGATGGTTTTAAAATTTTGATTTTTACTCTTTTTTTTTGCGAAAAACTGCGAAAAACGCGTTTTTTTCTACTTTTTTCGTTTTTCATCTGCCATTTTTTTATTTTTCGATAAAACTTTATATCCGATGGTCATTTTGTAGGTGGTGTCATATTGAATCTAATGGACTTTGACTTTTTTGCTTCAGACAAGCCGTTGCCGAGTTGTGATGGAACTACCTAGCCCACCTATTTTTGAGGCGTTACGTTAAACTATAGTTTTTGTACTTAAAAATGAATAAAAGTGAATCAATTTTTTTTTAAATGTATTTCAAGACTTTATTTATCAAGTTCAACAACTTTTATATTCATATATTTTATAAAATCCTCAAAAAAATCGCAAAAATAGCGTTTTTTCATGGTTCTAAAGTGAACCTTCGTGAATGGCCTCTTAATTCAAACTTTGGGAATATTTTATGCATATTTTCAAACAAATATTTTAATTTTTTCGAAGCATTTTCTGTGAAACGCTGTTTGTGTGCGATCTGGAGGCCACAGTTTTCATCGGAAATCAATACGGTTTGATCATTACTTTCAGAAAATGTTTTCCTTCTATATGAACCTAACTCTGACAAAAAATTAGAAATTCCATTTTTTAGAGGTGTTTAAACAAAAGAGTATAATTCTTGCCTCTATTTTATAACCTTTTGTGCTATAAAAAATGTACTTTAAACAATGATATTGCCCCAAATTTAGGTTCATATACATTGGAGCTGTATAAAGAAACTAACTATCGCTTTCCAAAATTATAGTATAGAAACTTTTTGAGCTAGGGTGTACACAAATTGAAAAAAGGTCGTTTCGAGAAAAACGCGTTTGAAAAAAAAGTACCGAAAACCAAAAATTCTAGGCAGTAATCAATTATCTATACTACCTTGGAACATCTTCTTAAATAACAATTTATAAAATTTAAGAAAAAAATCGATTTTTTAAAACACAAAAATTAGTTTCCCGACGTAACATATATTTTTTTTCATAAATTATTAAAAATAATTATCTCCATTTTCCTTGCAAAAAACTAAATAAAATTCGAATACGATAATAAAAAAAAAAAATCGGCCAAATTTTAGCCAATATTGGTTATTTCAAGAAAAAAATTCATTTTTTGTTGCAGATCAACCGGGTGGCCAAAATCAAGTCCACCGTTGAGCCCCTTACGTTCTAAAGTCCTTCACGAAATTGTTCACAACTTCTTTAATTATGAATATTCTTTTGTGAAATTTGATACTCAACTTTGTTAATCTATATACAAATAAATGTCCAACCCATGTTTTTAATAATCTGACTTATTCCTTTAAAACCAAGTTTTTCAAATGACGCCGATTTTCGGGTCGTCACATAAGCCCAACCCCTTAAGGCATATATCAGTCCATGTATTAATTAAGACATGTATCAATCTCCTCGATACCCCCTTAAGGGTGAATCGAGGAGAAAAATAATCTCTCGCCCTTTCAGGCAACATTGTTAGGTATGAGAAAAAGCTATGCCAGATTTGAGATCGCGAACTCAAGTCCAAGTGTCGCTGGTTAATTTTTGTTCTTACACCCAACATTATTTGAACGGGTAAGAGATTATCTTTTTTTCTACATACACCGATGTATATAGAAAATGCACAACGAAAGCTGATAAACAGATGAATAAAAATTCGAACCAATTTTGAAAAACTTCGAGATTGGCGCTTACTTGTAAACCGGTATATCCGGTTCTCCACCGTCCATAGTTCGCAGAGTCAAGCAGCACTGCTGCAGTTTGCTCTTCGGGTCGTTCCAGTCTTGATTCATGATAAAGTCTTGCAAACGCGGAAAGAAGCACACGTCGCAAAATACTTTGCAATATTCCAAGCCTCTGTCGACGTAGAGGGCGCCCAAAAAAGCTTCGAGCAAATCCGCACGATCTTTCGTCTTCAACTCAGCCTTCGGATTGCCGTAGAGAGCGTACTGGGTCATTCCCAGATCATCGCACACGACCGCTTGAGTTTTGTTATTGACGAGGGAACTTCGCAGAAGCTGTAATTCATTTTTTTGCGGATTATTCGTTTGCGCGAAGTTTTTGCATCGGTTGATGATTCACCCTTCGACGGATACTCACCGACAAATGACCCTCGTGATGCTCCGGAAAGAATTTGTACAAATACTCCGATACTATCAACTGTAGCACCGTGTCACCGAGGAATTCCAGTCTCTGATTGGAGCCCAGAGTCAAATTCGTGTAGCCGATGCTACGGTCGGTAAACGCTCGGGCTAGCAATCTTATGTGCGTAAACTCGATGCCGATTGAGTCCTCGAATTTCGTTAATTTCTGGGTAACGAGACAACGGTATTTTTAGATCGAGAGCGTGACTTATAAAACTTGCACATTATTTCATCATTTATTTCGCTCCCAGAGCTGACCTTATGAACAATTTTGTACGCAAAAATATCTTTAAGTTTGAGTCTGAATTTCAATAGTCTATTTTAGCTTCCACGTGGAGGAAGTTTCATGTAAAATAAAAAAAATTTTCATGTGAGCGAAATAAATTGATGAAGCAATGTGCATTATTAGATTGTGTACAATAAAATTTAATATTTTCATATAAAGAGGTTTCACCATGAACTTTCCCGTTTAATAAAAAAATATTCTGAAAATTCAAGTGCAATTCAAATTTCTTGGCCGAACCCATCTTAATTGAGGGCGGGGTAAAGTATTTAAATTTTAAAAAATTTTTTAAATTAATGCATAATATATCAAGAATATTGTGTTAAAATTTCAAGTCGATCGGAGTAAAATTGACGAAGTTATGAGTATTTGAGCGTCTATTGCTCCATGCCGTTCTCTTCTCTTCTGCGTTTTTCAAACCGTTTTTCTGAGACTTGTCATATTTGAAGTCCGTGTGCACGATAACTCAAAATCTACTGGACCAATCGCTTTGAAATTTTGCACAGTACTTCTTCACATAATTCACCAGGTATTGTCGAGAGCTTTTTTGTTTTTTTAAAATAATTACTAATTTTTCAACCACAAATTAGCCGATTTTTTTAGCGAAAATCGGGTTTTTGGCTCCCAAGTGCTACGAAAAATCGAAAAAAAAAAATCCTCCCGTCATTACCTCGAGAAACATCTCCTTTAACAAATGCATTTTGATTTTTTTGTTTCGAATGATTCTGTTGCGAGTTATGGTGCACACCGCAAACCAACTTTTTTTCGAGGCGCCTCCGGCGTTTAATTTTCACTCGCTCAATTTTGAATATTTTGCATTGCAAATTTAGGAGAATGTTGTTCAAATGTTACTTTATTATATGTAAATTTTTCAATAAACGAACACTATTCGTTACGCCAAAAAAAAATCTTAAAAACATGCCTTTTTTCGCCGAATTAACTTTACCCCGCCGTTAAATTATTGCATTTCTTACACAATGCTCTCCCCCGCATGCACGAAAT
This sequence comes from Ophion obscuratus, assembly GCA_964007375.1. Taxonomy (NCBI): domain Eukaryota; kingdom Metazoa; phylum Arthropoda; class Insecta; order Hymenoptera; family Ichneumonidae; genus Ophion; species Ophion obscuratus. Next base: position 15,820,986 of record OZ023320.1, read on the forward strand.
TATTCAAGTAACCCAAGTCTTGAGTAAGTTACACCGCGGTAAAGTTTTGTTTATTTATTTTTTATTTAAACCGCTTTTAAGTCTGAGAATTTAATCGATCTTCGCGAAATTAACCATAACATTTATATTATTTAATTGGAACGTGTAAAAAATCAGTGTATGTTGAAGAAATGGTTTTGAAGTTTTGCACCGTTTTTCGCGAAATACTGTCGAATATACCTCGTGCGAGTCTCTGTTTTCATACATAAATTGAATCGGATGTCCAAAAAATTGTTAGATTTCAAGGGAGGTTAAATTTTCCGGAAATAATCTTTTAACTCTGTAACTTTGTAGCGTTGAATTTTGCATCGTTGGAATACAACGCAAATATATATATTTTTTTCGTATTGCCGTATTTTTTCGGCACATTCAGGATACGAAAATCACTGAAACATTTTTAAGAATCCTTATTGAGAATGTATAACCAACACTGCTACAAAAAAATGTTTAAATAATAATAAGGATAAATAAATTTAAAAACCAGGAAAACGTTTCGTTGAATTCCAGCGATGCAAACTTCAAGACCATGAAGTAACGGGGCAAACAACATTTCGGAAAATTTAGCCTTTAAAATTTAAAGCGCTCGACTGAATTTTTCTAAACTCGGGTATAAAAAAAGGTATAAAAAGGGAAGTTGTATGAAAAATTCCGTACACACAGAAACATTCGTTCTAAAGGCGGAATATGCATTTACAACGATAAAAAAATCGATTTTTTTTTCTTTAAACGATAGAACTGTATATATGAGGGATTCTCCGTCAATTCAGCCACTTTTTTTCGACCATCTCAGATCTGCCTCATAATTGGTTATATCAAAGTACTACTAAAGGGCATTCTATGTGAAGTTTTTCACATTTTTTAATTCAACATTTTAGAAAATACCGTTTTTTTCCAAATGAATATATCTCGGAAACTAGAAGTATCTGAAAAAAAGTGTCTGTACACAAAAGTTGTAGTTTTGTGTTAGCTTTCGAGCGGACGACTTGAAATAATTTTTACATTCCGGTAACGCTGATTTTGTACCAAAAAGGGGGGAAATTATTTTTTTTATTCAAAAACGGCCATTTTGTTTGGCTGAAAAAATTACAGTGTCTTCCGGTATGTCTGACGATATCGCAAAAAAATCGCGGGAGTGGCACGGATCGAGGTTCTAGGGTAAAAAAATGAACCCACACAAATTAATTTTTTTATACCGGAAACTCGCTCCGTACCACTCTAGCGATTTTTTTGCGATATCTTCAGACATACTGGAAGACTCTGTAATTTTTTCAGCCAAAAAACGGCTGTTTTTTAATTAAAAAAAATAATTCCCCCTATTTTGGTAAAAAATCAGCGTTATCGGAACGTAAAAATTATTTCAAGTAAAAAAAATCTGAAAAAATTCACACAGAATGCCTTTTAGTAGTCCTTTGACATAACCAATTATGGGGCAAATCTGAGATGGTCGAAAAAAAGTGGCTGAATTGACGGAGAATCCCTCATATGTAGAATATTATCCCCAAGTTTCGAAGCAAAATACGAAAAATTTCAAACGTTGCAGTCCGTCAACGCTGCGACTCGGCCCTCGGATTCGGAGCGGGCGTGAACTTCAAACGTAGTTTCTCAAAACTGCATTTTCGCAATTGGCGTGCAGGATTACTTAACAACTATTCAGCCGATTAAGTTGAAACTTGGTGGGTATATTGATAATATTGCTACCTTCTACGTGACGAGAATTGTTTTTGAAGAACTGTAAGATCAAAAAACTACTTCTTTAATCAAAATTTTACAGAAATCATGTTCAAATGATGTGTATTTTTGTAGCTGCGTGCCATTGTTTAAATTTAGATTTTTTCATTTTAACTACTGTCAAATAGAGACTATACATGTGCCAACTAAAAAGAATATTGAATTTTTTGCAAATCAAAGTCTACGGGAAGCTAGACTGCACGCCGATTCGCAACTCCCGCGACAATCTTGCTGCAACCCTCTGCCACAGCTCCACCACTTTGATGATAAATTAATTTCGAAAAATTGTTTTGTATACTTAAATATATTATTAAGGAGGTTAGAGCGTTAGCCACAAGCCAAGGTTAAATTTAATAAAAAAAATACATGTTATTGTTAAGACTATACTGAGTCTGTACGAATTTTTTGAACTTTTTTCACCACCAAACACCAGAGATAAAAAATAGTTTAATGTATGTAATTTAACGTGCGGTTAGATGGGCAAGACTTGGACACTAAAGGTTATGTATTTTTTTTGTTATTTAGCACCAAGATAAACCATTTCTAACAACGGATTAACACAAACTGAACCTTTGTAAACATTTAGAAAAAAAAATCCTCATCTTGCCCATCGTAAACCATGGGCCAATAATCTCGCGAGGTAAATATAAATAGGCATAATTATAAATTACTCAAAATTTCATTGTGAATTTTATAAAACATTCGTTGTCGTAGTTTTTTTCATAATAATCATCGATAACGTTATACTTTTTCAAGTTGGTAGTAACACAAAAGTTTTTCTACTTTACGTAATAAAATTATTAAACTGCATACTTATGCCCTTTAATTATATATATTTTTTAAATTAGCATATACAGAATAAATCTATACCTCGTATGCATTTTTTTGACGTTCATTGAAAAAAAAAAGAATAAACCGTCATTTGACTCAACTGAATCGCTCCAACCTCCTTAAAGTATACCTGCAGTTTGATAAATGCAGAATAATTCTTTCTTTGTTTAAAAAAACCCCCTCGAAATTGCTCAATTTTTCTCCTCCTAAATGTAATATTCCAACGCTGTGAAATATTATGAATGAATTTCCATTACAATCTCGATTTCATTCGTCACGAAACCAGAGCGCCCTCTACGAAGAAGCAAAATCGTTGCGTTAAGGGAGAACACCACTGTGACGGCTTCAAAAACTCGATTTTTTGAAAACCATCTAGAAAAATCTAAAATACATTTAAGATTAAGATGCCGTTGGACCCAGGTCGAAAAAATAATTATTTTCGGAGATATTGAATATTTTGTGGAGCGGTGCAGCGCTCCGTGACGCTCGGGGTCCCGCGCAGCTGCGCGCCTCAGGGTCGGCAGGTATACCGGGCCTTTCCCAGGTCCTGCGGGTCTTTTCCAGGTATTCTTTTGTCTCCCTTCACAAAAACCGGCTATTGTTATAAATATAGTTTCGAAAAAAAGCCATAGGTGGCGATAATTGAAAAATTTTCAAGTCGTCAATCGTCAATCGTCGATATTGCAGCTGATATCGCGGTATTATTATTCAATGATGGCCTGAGAAGCCTCATGAAAGTTTTGTAGACGTTGGGGATAACTATCGGCCCAAATTGTTTCAATTTTTGCGTTGAAACCGACGCAGCGCGGATCGAGCTGGCGGAGCGCTCGCTCACAGACGCTGCAAAAGAGGCAAGAAGAGCCTCTACAAGTTCGAGAAAAGATGCTAGGGACAATGATTTGCTTCTTGAAGGCCAGCTATATGGTGCCGGCATCGCTGATTAAAGGTAAAAATTTTGTTTCCAATTTATCGCATAAATTAACAAACCTAAAACTTTGAACGCGTTTTTCTCAAAACCACTTTTTTGAGTGCGGCACGCAGCAGAACTCGAGCAATTTTTATCCGATCGACTTCAAATTTGGACTGCATCAATAAAACTAGATTATCTAAAGAAGTACATAGGATTTTTTCGATATCTCAATAATAAAAAAAGTTATAGCCTATTTTCGACGAGAAATTTTGCTCGAAAATCGTCCTTTAATTTCAAAAGCGTGCCTATTTTTTAAAAATCAATATTTTTTCAAACCCCTATGTACTTCTCTTCAAAATATCATATTATTAACGAAAACACTCGGTATTTTTTTTTTTCAGATCGACTTTGAAGAGAGTTCTGCTGCGTGCCGCAAACCACTGCAGAAGCAACAGTACCTGACGCGGGAGCTTCCCCAGCATCACCATGGGGGGTGAAAAATTTGAATTTTTTTTTTATGTATCTTCAATAAACAACGAACAAAACAAACAAAATTTTTCGAATATCTCTTTTTTTTCCCACAAAAAAAATTCTTGAAAAATGGCAAAAAAACAGGGGGTCACAGTGGTGTTGTCCGTTAAACAATTGCAATTTCCTTCATCTTCGGAACGATTCGATTAATGAAAGTTACATGAGGATATTCCTCAAAATAAGAACAGACGTAAGGAGCATTCGTTGTGTAAGCAATTGTACCTGAAGCAATTCGAAGCTCGGTATCCATTGTCTATCGCCAGTCGGTTCTTGTTCCTGCAGCGGATGTCTCGGATAGCCGACCCAGACCTTGGCTAGATCGTTTTCGTCCTTGAACAGAGTCGAGCCGAAAACTTCGTCGCCGACGTTGATGCCGCCATCGAGGAACAACGAGCCCATGAGGGCCTCGAAGCAGTTCGCCATGGCGTGTCGCAACTCGAGATCGTGACAGAGATCGCTTCCGTGAGCGTAGAGCATGTACTGTTCGAGGTTCAATTTTTTCGCGAGAACGGCAAGGTGTTGATTCTGAACGATCGCTGCTCTGTAAGTGGCGAGGCCGCCTTCCTCGAGGTCGGGAAACATGTGAAAAAGATGAATAGACGTGAGAAACTCGACCACCGCGTCACCCAAAAACTCCAACCTCTCGTTGTGAGCTATCGAGGATTCCGTCTCCCTTCTCGCGCCGAATCTCGACATTATGTTTATCAGTGTGTTGATACCGCGCTTCCTCGTGTTCATATAATGAATTCGCCGATCGCCGTACTCCGGCTGACGAATGCCACAATTCGTCAACGAATTTCTCGCGTGGTCCGGATTCGTGCCGAAATTCTCGCGATAGCTCGGATGCGTCAGTGCCAATTGCAACAAATATCGATTGCGAAATTTGTAATTCAGCGTTTTTTCGAGATGTTCGAGGGACTTGTGGAATCGTAGATGGCAAACCAGCACTGGGATTAGCATAGCGTGCTGCACGATGTCGCACATTATTCCCGTTCTGTAAAAGCCCTCGGAGCTCACGTCCACCGTCACGTCTCTCTTCATTTTACTCTGGGTTCGCAATTCCTGGAGCTTGTTCTCCTTTGCCTCGAGCTTCCGTTTGTCCTCGAAACTTGGCTTTGGCATGTTCGCCAGTAAATGGCGAAACTTGACGTAATCTCGCCAGGCTTTCTGATAACTGCAATTCATCAGACGATTAATTATCTATTAGCAAGGCGGGATATACATTTACAATGATAAGAAAAATCGATTTCTTTTCTTTTTTCTTTGAGGGGCTATACCAGTGTGACTCTTTCAAAAATTCACCAGGCATTATTCGAGGAAGAAGGTCCATTGTACGGGCCAGGTATAGCTTATTGGCAGTTTTTATGGTAAATATCATTTTATCTTGCAAAAATCGATATAGTACAGTCGTGCTGTCGCTGAAAAACCCCGGAATCGGAGAAAATTAGAAGAAGACTAGTTTTTTGACAGGTGATTTTGTAGGTGCCGCGGGTGCTACATCCGAGTTTGCCTAAAAATCGGGGTGTAGGGTTCTTTTTTAGGGGATGAAAGGAGATGTGGATGGATTAAAGCCAAACTACAACCCCTACGAGGTCGGCGCCGTGAGACAAAATGTTCAGAAAAATTCGGGCTTTAGTTTTGTCCTCAGCGCCGAAGTCGTGGAAGTTCATCTTGAGGGTGAAAAAGTGGGGTGAGATTTGAAAAATCGGTTTTAATTAAATAACTCTTTAGAAAAAAATCGGACTTTTTTGTTCAAATGGGAACTTTGTAGCCCTTGAAAAGATGCGTCGATCGAGTATTCGATCATCATTCTCCGATAATATCTTCACCCCCCATAAATGGTTAAAAAACCATAAAAAAATAGTTTATTGAATAACTCAAAAACCATCGGTTTTTCGGGTATGGTTCAAATGTACGAAACGTAGAGAATAATTTTATCCATATTTTCGTTGCCATGGACGACCCTTGAATTTTGATTTTCCAACCCCTCTCGGGGGTTGAACATTCAAAATGAAATTCTGGGAAAACTACTGACGGCACGAATTCGCCGCCGTGGAAGAATTTGTAGCTTGAACCCTCAGCTACATTTTTGTCCACAGCGCCAAACTCGTATCTCTTTAGTTTCGGTCGATAGTTTTCCCAGAATTTCATTTTGAATTTTCAATCCCTGAGAGGGGTTCGAAAAAGCAAAATTCAAAAGTTGTGCATAGGAACGAAAATATAAAGAAAATTATTCTCGACATTTCGTACATTTGATCCATCCCCGAAAAATCGATTGTTTTTGAGTTATTCAATAAACAATTTTTTTGTTAATTCTTCAACAATTCTTTTGAGGGTGAAGATATTATTTGAGAGGGTTGATCGAATACTCGATCGACGCGTCTTTTCAAGGGCTACAACATTTCCATTTGAACAACAATTGTATGGATTTGTCCTAAAGAGTTATCGAATGAAAAGTGATTTTTCAAAATTACACCCCACTTTTTCACCCCCAAAATCAACTTCCACGACTTCGGCGCTATGGACAAAAATAAAACCCGGATTTTTCTGAACATTTTGTTTCCCGGCGCCGACTTCGTGGGGGTTGTAGTTTGGCATTAATCCACCCCCATCCCCTAAAAAAAACCCTACCCCCGATTTTTAGGCAAACTTGGTTTTAGCACCCGTGGCACCTACAAAATCACCTGTCAAAAAACTAGCCTTCTTCTAATTTTTTCCGATCCCAATATACAGCACGACTGTACTAATAGTTAAATCTTTGAGATTTGAAATGAGATTTTTCAAATTTGCTGACATTGTAACTCAATGAGCAATTATCCGATTGACTTGAAATTTGAACTGAGTACTCTTGAATATATTTACTCTACAATGACGTAGGATATCTTTGGTTGGACGAAAATTGACGATTTGGCATTGAAAAAAACGACCATTTTATAGGCAAGAAAAGAGACTTTTTTCATAATTACGCCATTTTGTTAGATTTTGATATTTTTCGAAAATCCTACGTCATTGTACAGGAAATACCGACGTTTAACGACGTTTTTTTTTCCTTTTTCGGTTTCAGCTACTCAATCGGCCGGAATCATGTCTGCAGTGGAGGAACTTTTTTTTCGGCGCCTCCGAAGGCAGCGCATAAGTCATTTGGATCTCAATATTTTTCTATGAAAAAATTATGTCATATGGGTCAAATATAGCCAAATATATTCTTAATTTCTCGAAACATTTAATTGAGTACTTTTCTTCCAAAAAATTCCCGAAAATCACCAAAATTTTCAGCGTTCACACTGGTTAGGCCCTTAACGAGTTTCGACACCAAAATCGAAATGCTTGTAGACGATTGAAATTCATATCATCGAGAGATAATTTAGGGTGCATTAACTGTCCAAAAATTAATCCGTTTCACCACATAGTTTCGGAGATTGTGAAGGTTCAAGTTGAGTTTTGTTCGAGTATATTAATGAACCAAGTGGAGAAACCGCTTAATTTTTTAACACGACATTCCTTACAGTAATCGCAGTTTGTTTGCTTTTAAGGTTTAAATCGAAGAATTATTTTAACCCCTACAGCCCTATAACTAGTGTTTATGAATCTACGTGCCATGAAGGTTCAACTTGAACCTTTATCTATTTGGTAATCCACGTAGCACTTCGTAAACACTAGTTATAGGGCTGTAGGGGTTAAAATAATGCTTTGATTGAAATTTAAAAAACTGACCAAACTGCGATTAGTGCCGGGAACTCCTTAAACGATAGAACTATATACAGGGTGTCCCAGAACTCAACGTCAAGCCGAAACGGGGTGACAGGATTGATTGTAACCATCATGAGAAAAATTAGAAAAAAAATGTATCCCATGCAGTTTGAAAATTATGGGCATTTAAGAAAAACCTAGAAATTTGCCTAAACTGTAACCATTTTTCGGTTATTGTGAAACAAACCCAAACAAACCCAAGTTTCCTAGAATTAAGACTATTTGTTAAACTATGAACTTAAAATTTGCAAAATTTGTCTACTTTGAAAGGCCCTGCTTTATTTTTTTTCTGATTTTTCTCGTGATGGTTACAATCAATCCTGTCACCCCGTTTCGGCTTGACGTTGAGTTCTGGGACACCCTGTATATAGAATATTTTCCCAAAGTATCAAAGCGAAATTCGAAAAACTTCAAACGTTACAGCCCGTCAACGATGTGCCTCACCGCTCGGATTCGGAGCGGGCGTGAACTTCAAACGCGTTTTTCTCAAAACCGCATAATCGAAATTGGCGTGCAGGATTACTCAAAAACTATTAAGCCGATTGAGTTGCAACCCGGTACAAATATTGATAGTATTGGTACCTTCTACTTGGCGAGAATTGTTTTTGAAAAATTGAAAAAAAAAAAACTACTTTTTTAATCCACATTTTACAGAAGTGTTGCGTGAAATGTTAATTTTTTTTAACGCGTGCCATTTTTTTTAATTTGCATTTTGTTCATTTTAATTACCGCCACATAGAAACTATACATGTTATAACTGAAAAAATGTTTGAACTTTTTTGCAAATCAAAGTCTACGGGAAGCTAGACTGCCGGTTCGCAACTCCCGCGGCGACCTTGCTGTAACACTCTGCCACAGCTCCGCCATTTTCATGATGAATTTAAAAAAAATTGTTTTGCATACTGAAATATACTATGAAAGTATACCTATAGTTTGATCATTGTAAAATCATTATTTCTCAGTTTAAAAAAATTCCTCAATATTGCTTATTTTTTTCTTGCCTAAATGTATATCCCGCCCTGACAGCGTTGTGCAGCAATAATGAAGGACTCTCATTCATCGTGTTTTTTTATTTATTTTTGTAAATGAGATCTACCTATCGTAATTAAACTGTAGCCTACACAGAAGTTGAAAAGGCATTCTGGTAATAAAATACTCATTGAACCCGTCGTTTTCTGCATAAACGCTCATATAAATTCGTGTTACGAAACAAACTTTTCCGCGAACTTGAAAATGCTTACGAGTTATTGATGATCCTTTTTTAAGAACCTCCAAAAGCTTGTATAACTCTCATACACGTCTCTTTCAATTTAAGCAGCTGTTTCGCGATTTTCTGTTAAAAACGGCAACCAATTTTCGACCGAAGGCACATTTCGGTTCGTATGAACAAAATTTAACGCGTTTTTCTCGGCCCACGTTAAGAAAAACTAATTTTTTGTTTTCGATCAGAGCGACAATCGCGTAAATTCACCAGAAAAAAAAATGTTCGACGAGAAATTACTCTGCGATTATAGCTGTTACGTTTCTTGAGACGAATATTCGTTTCGTTTATTTATGGATGATAGCTTACTCGGCATTGCCCGCGTAACTGAGCTGCGGTGGTCGAATGCCAAAATGAACGATCTCGGGATAAGCGAGGACACCAGGAGGCTGATCAGCCTGATCGCGATCCAACTGATCGACTCTGACGCTGCAAGGTTTTTTGCCCGGGTACGTGACGACCATGCCCTTGACCTCGTCGGCGAAATTTTGCCACTGATATTGCGGCATAGCTACGAGTCTCGGCAGGTCCTCCGGTTCGATCAACAGAGTGCTGCTCTTTATGAGATAATTCAGTACCTCGTTCATCGAGAGAATCTCCTGTCCCTTGTCGGGCAAATCTCGCACGAATCTTGGCATGAAATGGAACTGTCCGCAGCCGCTTTTATCCTGCGCGGCGTGCAAATCGAAATCCACCAATTCCAGAATTTCGTTGAACAGATAATCCTCTGTGGAAGCGAAGAAAATAATAAACTGCAAAACTGACGCATCCTTGGCCAGCATGAAAATCCGGTTGCGAGAGACTAGAATATAGCGAAGGGCCGCAAAAAGGATTGTGCTTACGAAAGTAATCGAGCTCCTGGATCGTGAAGTTGTCCGGCAGCTTTTCTTCGATGTATAGAATTGTGTATTCGATGTTGAAACGAATGACCTTGCAGGTGGGTAGTTTGATGAGGGGAAAATGCGAGAGCATGGAGAAGCCTTCGAAGATAAATTCGTGCTCGTCGTGTTTGATTATCGTCGGTGTTTTCGTGAGGAAATTCGTCGGCGGACTAATCGTTATTCTGTAATGGTATAATTTGTCGGCATTGTTGGAATGAAGTTCGCAACGATTAACGACACTCTCGCCCGCGTAAATGCCGTGTCTGATGCCGGATCTGCGTGACTTCGCGCTGCATCGGCATAGAGGCCCGTCGTTCATCTCGCCGGGATCATTGAACCACATTTCCGGATGTAATCTCTGGGGATGTTGCTTCTTCGCCATCAACTCCTCCATCGTTCGATCGTCCTCGTCCATCGAACTGTCGCTGTCAGACGAGCTGCTGCAGGCCTCCGATTTGTGCCGGCACAATCGGGCCTTCGTTTTTCTCGGCGGTGGCTCGTAAGGCGGCTGAAGAAAAAAGAAAGTATGACTCTTTTCGTACGACCAATTGATTTTAGTGCCAATTTATCTTTAGTTTTACTTTAGTTGATTGATTTTTTCATTGATTGATCTTTAGTTTTAGTTTTGATCGATAGATTTAGATTTCAGATTTATTCTGCAAACATTTGCCGAACTGGTGATTATTTACTAGGTGCGCAACTAAGTTTCCGGGTTTTTTTACCAATAAAAAATCGAAAATTTCAAGACAAATACAAAAAATGGTTCGTTCGAAGTATCGTCCCTCGCTATTTACACATTTTCGCCATTTCTCTGGCAATATACAAATACCGCGACGATAAAAAGACGCGTCTTTGGACTGGAACCATTCGTCCAACCAATTTTGTACTGCATCGTAATTGGCCAAGTGTAGCCCACCCAAGCCATGCGCCATCGACCGGAACAAGTGATAGTCTGAAGGGGCCAGGTCTGGCGAATACGGCGGGTGCGGTAGCAGATCCCATTTCAGTGTTTTTATGGTGTCCTGGACGATGGAACTGCGATTGCACGTAGCGTTGTCGTGCTGCAATATCACACGTTCGTGTCTCGTGTCCCATTCTGGCCGTTTTTCGAGCAATGCGTGGTTCAAATTGATTAGTTGTTGTCGCTAGCGATGCCCATTGACAGTTTCGCCCGGTTTCAGCAGCTCACAGTACACGATTCCTTTCTGGTCCCACCAAACGCAGAGCATTGTCTTTTTTCCGAAGCGATTTGGCCGTGCCGTCGATATTGACGCTTCGCCAAGTGAAAGCCACGATTTTCTGCGTTTGGGATTCTCGAAATATCTCCATTTTTCATCGCCAGTAACAATTCGATGCAGGAAACTCTTTCTGTTCTGCCGAAAAAGCAAAATTTCGGAAGTGGCTCTTCGATTTTCCATTTGTCTCTCAGTCAACTCATGCGGCACCCACTTTCCTTCCATATGAATTTTTCCCATGGCGTGCAAACGTTTCGAAATACATTGCCGAGTCACATTTAATCACCTCGGCAAGTTGAACTTCTGTTTAAGTGTCATCTTCCTCCAATAACGCTTGCAGATCGGCGTCCGCAAATGTTTGCGGTCTTCCCGAGCGCTCCTTGTCCCCAGTCTCAAAATCGCCACTTCTGAACCGCTTGAACCAATCTTCACACGTTGTTTTTTATGGTATATGTTCGCCGTAGGCCTCCTCAACTAACCGACGTGCTTCAGCTGCTGTTTTTTTAGGTTGAAGCAGAAAAGCAATGCTTCCAGCAAATGCTGTTTATTTGGCACAAACTTTGACATTTTCGAAGTTAGAAAACGATCGTTGTGTTGCGATATTTATTTATATTACGACTGGATATTCTTAACAGATGTCCAAGCTATAAAGACACCCAGTTTCAGACCTGTATGCCGACTACATGTGTCGCTAGCGTCATCAATGTGTGAAACCCGGGAACTTAGTTGCGCACCTAGTATATATGAGGATAAAATTTTGACAACGTCAGGATAAAATTTTTGACGCTTCGTCAAATATTTGACTACCTGACTGGCTCTCGCCATCGCAGCCCTGTCGAGTAACAGATGCTTGAATATGACGCATAATTCTCTCAGTTTGGCCGTACCCCTCATTATTTTGGGATTATTCTCGTCTCTCGTGTAATAAAGATCAGCGGGCGCGGTGCGCGTCCAGACTTTCTTCTCGTTCTCCATTAGGCCCTCGGTCCCGATTGCGCTCAACTCGGTCAATTTTCTCTCCATGTCTTTGCTCGTAGCGCAATAATGACGCCTGTACTTCTCCAGAAGCATTTCCCTCTCGCTGGGCGGTTTGTTGGCTTTGGCGATTATCGGAGCAGCAGCGATCAGAGAATTCTTCGACGAGGCGAGAGACTCCTGAGATTTCGATCGTCTCCTCGGTCTACTCGTCTCCCTGGATCGTCCGCTGTTCGTCGAACCGTGACGCGACGTTGGGCCCTCTCGTCGGCTTTTCCTGCCGAGATGATCCTCGCCCTCGTAATCACGAGGATTCGAGCGAAGCTTGCCGTATCTGTCGCGATGATCGCGACTCCTCGGATCCTCGTGTCTCAACGAGATATAGCGCGATCTTGACGCGCGCGAATCGGGCTCGGGACTCCGCGATCGTTTTCTGCTCGCTTGGAAATTCCTCGGGGAGTCCTTCGCCTCGCCACCCCACCGCCAGTCGGATTTTCTCTCGCGAGACGCGCCTCTCCCTCGGGCGGGCATTTTCTTCGGCGAGCTTCGGAATTTTTCATCCTCCGGCCAGCTCGACTCGTACGAGTCCTGGGATCGCCAGCCCGAGAGAGCGACGCCGTCTCGCCAGTCCGAGTTTCCACGAGCGTCACAATCGACCCTCGAGTCCCAGGCGCCCTCGCCGCTTGCGCTCGCGTTTTGGGGATAATCGGAGCTGTAATAATTGTCCCGATTCTGCGGAGGCGGCCTGCCTTGGTAAGGGAACTGCGGATAAGGAACGGTCGTCATTGCTGAGTAGGGAACTTGATTAGTGTCGTAACGGGGAATGGGATTCGGCGGTTTCGCGTCACCTAAACTCGGCGGAGGGAAGTTAAACCCCGGAGGCGGTTGACTCAAATTGGGAGGAGGAAAGTTTGGCGGAGGTATGGCGTAAAATCCGGACGTCTGCGGCTGAGGCTGCACCGAACCCCAGTTGACGCCGAATTGGCCGTAATTTGGCAGAGGATTCGCCATTTCCGAGGCGGCTCCCTGCAAAATTAACGTGATTTATTTTTTGCAATAAACGCTTTGTCTCGTTTTTGGAAAAGTATCTCAGCTACGTATGAACAATTCAGTTTTGTCTTGATTGTTGGGTAAAAATTTTACCGTTAAGACTTTTTAAATCTCACACGAGTGTTAAAATCGCCGTATATGGGCAAGTTAATGTTATTAAAAAAGAAAACTCATGGATGCCTTCATCGTATCGGTGATCAACTTGGTGTAGAAAAATCGGTATCGGGATACCGAGAAAATATCGCATTTAATTTTATTTTCACTATTTTGATATTTGAGGAAAGTAGGTGATCGTTCGACCTTAGAAATATTTTCGGTTGCACAAACGTTCGACTGCACAGACACAATTTTTCACACTGATCGAGATTTAGTTTTGAGGTTAAAAACGTTGTGTAAAAAAAAATTTTTTTTTTGCGCTTGCCATTAGTATGTAACGTTGATCGATTGATAAATATTGGTGATAAATTAGGGTGGACTCACTCTCACCGTTAAAATGTACACCCAGGCACGATTGTTTGGCCCACACTGGCGATCGTCAGCAGCTGTTTTTCATAACAATAATAATCGTTTTAACACATCTTGGGTCGGAGTTGCCAGGAGTTGCTGCCGTACGGTGGTGGAATACGCAACTAAAAGCAATCGCTGTAAAACGCTGAGAACACCTGACCGGCTACTCCACAATGGCGTACCCTATTTTGATGATGCGTACCCTAAAAGTCAAACAACTTTTTTGCTGTAATTATAATTTCGATTTTTCTTAGAAAAGTCGTATTGCATAAAGTAACCAAACATCATTTCTCATGCCAATTGCCCCCGCTCTCGCAGCGGGCGATGACACACAGTTTGAATGTGATCGATAAACTAGGGTCCTTCAATTGGCCACTCTCGGCCCTCCCACATGACAGTAATGTTGCATTTTTTTGCTGCGAGGACAGTCACGTGTAAATAAGACGGAATATGCCTGATGACGAAAAAGCAGCATAATCACGCAAAGTCTAACTCTGTCCCGTGCGAACAATAAGAATTCTAAATCTAAATTTCATACTTCGATAGTAAGAATCGGCCATATTGAAAAAAAAAGAATAAAAAAAACGAGTGCCAGTCGGGATCATGGGCGTTCCTTTTGTGTCGTCTGCAATGTGTCAAACGTCTCGTTTTTGCAGCGAAAAAAAATGTCAGTTGACTTTTGACGAGCGCTGAAACAATTGCGAGGAAACATTACGGCGCACCTGCCGGAAATTCGAGAGAGAAACATTGTCGCACACTCGACGCGAAGTGAGCGGAATTCGCGAATCTTGCGAATAAGCGATGTGGAAAAGGGTTTAACCGTAGTTGTCATACGGCTCGCGAGCACTCCTTTTTTTTGTCTCCCAAACGTCGACGAAAATTGTTTTTTCGGTGTCTCGTATTCTCTCAAGGTGACGGACGTGTTGCGACGCGGGCACGAGGAAAACTCTACATATTTGCGTAACTCTCCGGAGTGCTGAGGACGGAGGAACCCTCCGCAACCGAGCAGTGTTAGGTTAAGTCGTAGGTCACGCGAGTCTTGTCTCGCTGAGCACGCGTTGATTCATCCTTTGTCTCCGTTGGGGAAACGTAGCGTGTGATTAATGATGAAAACATTCCGGGCATCCGCGAAAAGTGACGAGTCGACAAAGAGCCAGGGGCGGCGGAATCTTCGCGTCCCAAGTCGCATTGCCTCCATAACGTCGTGAAACGTTCCATTGGTGAAGCGAGCGAGAGTCTCTCCGCAGCCCGAGGCTTGTCCAAGATTCCGAAGAGGAAATTGTGACAGACGCAACGAAGAATGCGGTACAAGTGAAACAAGAGTTAATCGTGCGACAAAGAAGCACACGCCGAATCGTAATATCTAAGAATTTCATCAGTTCGCACGGAAAGCGTCGAGGTTCCACGCGATTCGAATAGTAGCGAGGAAATCGATGTGATGTCCGCCAACAGTACGACAATGGCGGGAACGCCTAGAGGGGGCAACGCGTCCAACAGAAATTCTCAACGCTCGACTCTGTTGAAAGTGGTGATTCTGGGCGACGGAGGAGTCGGCAAGTCGTGCCTGATGAACAGATTCGTCTCCAATCACTTCGAGGAGTACAGTCTGCACACGATAGGCGTAGAATTTTTGAACAAAGACATCGAGATCAACGGCGAGGCGTACACTCTTCAGATATGGGACACGGCGGGGCAGGAGAGATTCAAGACCCTCAGAACGCCTTTCTATCGCGGCTCCGATATTTGCCTTCTGACGTACGCCGTTGACGACAGAACCAGCTTCAGAAACTTGGCACTTTGGAGATCCGAGTTTCTCTACTACGCCGACGTTCAGGAAGGATCTTCCTTTCCGTTTATCGTGGTCGGGAACAAGGTAGATTGTACTCTCGTCCGAGCCGCCGTGGCGCATTTGATATCGCCGAGACTTACGGCGAGTCACAGAGAGTCGAGAAATGTCATCGCCAGGATCATTCGAAAGCCAATGAAATTGGGATATTTCCCGGGACCGGGGGAAACTAAATTTTCGCACCATTTTTCAGGTGGACGTGCCGGAAGCGGCGAAGCAAGTATCGACGGAGGAAGCGCGAGCTTGGTGCGCGGAGAACGGCGATCCTACGCTGGTGGAGACGTCGGCGAAGAACGCGACCAACGTCGAGGCGGCTTTCGGAGCCGCGGTTGCCGCGTGGGCTCGTCTCGAAGCGAGATTAGAACGGCCGCTGGTGGAGGACACCGTGGACTTGTCGAAACAACAGTCGCCTCACCGTTCCAGCTGTTGCATGCCCATTTCGGGAGCCGAGTAGGTTTTCCCTTGCCAGACGATACATATATATATATATATATATTTATATTTCACAATGATATTCACAATGACACAATACCATTTTTATCGCCGAAATATTCAAAGTTGCATGCATGAAACAAAAGTATTTTATTATCTTCGCTCGCTCGATTGCGTGGGAACATTGAAAGATTGAGACTGTTGTGCAAGTGATTTTTGTTTTTTTTTTTCTTTTCGTGTATACGGCGAACCAAAGTTTTTCGAAGAGCGACTCTTGTCGAGAGAGAAGCAAGGGAGAAAGAGAGAGAGAGAGAGAGAGAGAGAGAGAGAGAGAGAGAGAGAGGTTGTTACAGTTGTGTGGTGTGATAGATAAAAGGTAATGGAATTGAAGAAGGAGATGGGCGAGTTGAATTTTTTTTTTATGACGTTTAGCAAGTTTTTAAAAAACTTCCTTACAGAGTATTTCTCGGCTCCTCTTTTTTTGCATCAAATTCGCAAGCACGTAGTCGCGCTTCGGGAAGTAGAAAAAAAATATGAAGCTGTGCACGGAGCAATTCGAAAAGTAATTAGACAATTATTTGGCTCAATTTTATTAGTATCAAACGCTTTTTTTTTATAATGAAGACTATTTTCGTTATTCTTGAGGATTACAGCGCTGTGACGGCCGGAATCGGTAACTAATTTTCAGATGCTTTTAGTAAAAAATCTAGACAGCCGAACAATTTGCGGTTTTGCGCTTTACTTAAGTATATTATAAGTAGATAGTAATTATAGTAATTATAATATTTGAAGAATCATCACGTATACCATCGTGAGCGAATGCCGAGCCGCTGGTCCTTTTTTCGCAGTCCTGAATGGTTTTCGGCATAGCTCGTTTTTGGATCATCTGAAACAAACAAAAGCGAAGTTTTTGTAATAAGCTTACTCTCGTATCCACGCATTAACGTTGTCATGTTTTAATTTTCCGACAATTTCAATAACAGTTCAGGAAATGTACTCATTTTCGAAATTTTTTTAAACTGTTTTGTGCTAATTTTTCATTAATAAAAAATAGTTCCGATGATTGGGTATAAAAATATACTCGAGTTGTTTTGTTAGTTCCGAATCATCCAAAAATACGTTATGGCATAATCTTGAAGTTCGCATTTTTGCAACCCAACGAAATGTCTTTTTTTATATTTCCTTATTTTGATTATTTTACACAATATTGTTGTTCAGATTTGAATTCTAAATCTCGAAATAAGCGACTTAAAAAATAATTGGGGACACTCGTAATGAATAATAGTAAAAAAAAAAAAACAAATCGAAAAATTGAAAAATAATATTTTTTATGGCATTCCAACGATGCGAAATAATCCAAAAAGGAGTTACGACATAGTCTCGAAGTCTTGAAGAAAAATTGAAAAATAATATTTTTTATTGCATTCCAACGATGCCGCATCATCCAAAAAGGAGTCATGACACTCTTGAAGTTCGCGTTGTTGCAACCCAACGAAATGTCCTTTTTACATTTTTATTTCCTCGTTTTGATTATTTTGCACAATATTGTTATTCAAATTTAAATTCTAAATCTCGAAATAAGCGACTTAAAAAATAATCGAGGGACACTCGTAATGAATAATAGTAAAAAAAAAGAACAAATCGAAAGATTGAAAAATAATCATTTTTATTCCAACAATGCGAATTTCAATTTCATATTGTGACATTCAGCCTTGTAAAAAAAGGACCAGCAACTCGGCGTTTTCCCACGGAAATGTTTACGACGACTTTTTAATTATTAACATAGTTATTTTGTCCACTTTTTCTAATATGCCGAAATACGGTGCAAAAGACAAAATTCAACGTACGTTTAGCTTTTCTACAAACGTCACGTGAAAAATAGCTACTTTTTAAGGCGGCAACAATACTCCAATCCCTCACTGAGCAGGTATAGAAGATAAGGCAGCGCATAAGAATTGAAAAAGGTCTTGGAATGACGCCAAAAAATAGCTTTTAAGAACAATTCACGAAGCCCATCTCCGATTGAAGATTGTTCGTTTTTTTTTTTTCAAACGTATATAAAAAACAATTCGCTTTATACGATCTCCATCTTAATTCGCCAATCTACGATGTGTTATTATTGTTTTTATCGTTATAATTTGACACTGTACTACGAATATGTTTTGACTGACCGATTCGCGCGTTCACCGTTAGCTGGCTATTATCCCGAGCACAGTCTTTGTTTCCAATCGTTACTTTCGTCCGTGGCTCGTCGAAGCGCCGCACGCCGAAGTAACTTCGAAGTCTCATACGCAGCCTAAACTTTTGTTTTCTAGGTCTAACAAAGTAATTTGATGGATAACAGACAAAAGCGCATATTCTTCGGTCTACGCAACGATTCGATAATTCATAAGTCGACCATATACGGCACTCGAGAGACGCAAAGTTTCCTTGTCCCGTTCACAAAGAAAATGAAAAGAGTTAAAGAGCGCCATAAGGACTATTTTATAATAATTGTATAGCGATCGATATTCGTTAAGATTTATTATCGAGTAAGGGAGAGGAGAAAAAGTAACGTTTTTGCTATTTGTACATTCACAGATCTCAGCGATAATTAAACCGATGTACACACACACACTCCTCGCGAGATACTTCGTTGCCAGGGAAAAAAGAAACGCCCGAAATATCGATAGTCCCGTCGTAACCTCACTTTTTCACGAAAACGAATTTCTTTTTTCTCGTTACGAAGTGCTCGCGTGTAAAAAATTCACAAACGAGAAGTGTATCGTGCTTGAAGCAGCTGCTGAGGTGTTCACAGTATTGGAAAAAAACATATATATATATACATATATGATTATAACTGGTAACACCATTGGCTTGTGATAAACTTAGTTTTCATCGTGACTCGCTTAAGATTAGTAGAACGCTAATGATGCTACGTTTTAGTAATAGATACGAATACGTATATAGAAATACACAAACATACATATACATAGCTTCGTCACGTGAAAAATTGCCTTATCCTCACAGTGAGACGTGGGGCCGAGAGCAGTATGGGTTTTTTTTTTAAATTCACTATCCGTTGCGAGACTTTCGTAAAATATTCGGCATCCGTCCCTCGGTGCAGTACGCGGATTCGTTATCCGAAGGAAAAATTGAGCGTAACAATGTTACTGCGAAGAACAAAGGAGGCAGAACAAAAGATTCTCCCGGCGCGGCTACTCGCAGTGAAATAAAAAGGAAAAGAAGCGAAACGCAGTATGACGATGTTTGCATCGTTGGAATGCAACGATTGTTTTTGTCGCTTCATTTTTATTGTTATAGGCGAGATTTTTTTGCAACTTGAGGTCGTGAATCTGTAATGAAAATACGTAAAAACGTTCGAATGATTTTCACAGCCGTCGGGCAAAAAGAAATGTTTTCAATGAAAAAGAATTAATCTTCGTTGCGTTCCAACGATGCAAACTTCAGGGCCATAACGCGGCGTTGTAACGATAAGATCAACCGGGCTTGCCGTCGGAAGATCTACATGAGAGCGATTTTTTTCGTAGCAGAGTTGGGTTTATTTTTATGGGGTTGGACTTTTTATGGGGACCGTTGGACTGCAACGATTTTTTTTTTTTTTTTTTTCATTCTTTTTTTTCATTATCGAGAATAATTTTTTCCGGATTTAGCTTGTAGGTCGCTGAATGAGAATGCTCAAACATGCTCGCGTGATTTTCGCAGCTTAAATCTGCGTGAGGAAATTTGGGTTTATTTGGATGATGAATTTTTGTTGCATTCCAACGATGCGAATTTCAACGTCATTTTTGTCATGTAGAAAAACTTCGTTAATACTTCGTTGACGTTATGAATTGATGAGCAGTAGGATTGCCGTGTATTCAATGAGGATCTAAGGTTATTGATGATTTATGTATACTGTTGTTTTTCATCAATGTCCCGTCCGCTTGGGATTTCGATTGTTTTATTCGGTCTCTCGGTCGCTCCGAATGTTCTTGGAAGATCGACAGGGTCGCCCAGTGTAACGATGCGTTAGAGGTTGATATTTTTCTCCCACGTTGAAGTCATCGCACGATTCTTTTTGCGACTTTCCAAGCGGACGGTCCGTTGAGGAATTGCAAATGAATTATTCGAAAGAAGAAATACTCCGATTCGGCTCGATCCGTTTTTCGACGGATATCGGCGGCGCATTGTTTTGTTGCTAAGGATAACGAATTGATTCCCATGAGATTGATCATTTAAGAGTGCCATGCAACTATAGGAGACGAATATATTTTTTTTCATACACGATTCAACGTGACCAACTCTGCTCCGGAAGTGCTTCGTGCGTGAAGGACATGCACCCGCGAGATTCTCATTAATTTATAATCCAAGATGACCGCTCACTCGTTCGCCGCCGTCGACTTGAGCAAATTGGGCGGATTAACGGCGCTTTTTTGTACTACACGTGGGCCATGTGCATTGTTTGTAGAAAATATTATCTCCGCGTGATTGCTCCGAGAAGAATCACAAACGAAAAGGCAGAAAGTACAGTATGAGCGAACAAAAAAAAATCATATCATCAAAAATTAAAATAACGAATGACTGGAAATCGCAGAGCTGATGTTGCTCGTTTTCTTTTCACGATCTTGAAGTTCGCATCGTTGGAACGAAAATTCTTGTTGAATTTTTGTTTTTTCGTCTTCGTCATTCACAATCTTATCCTGCAAATTTGGGCTGCAGATTTCTCATGGAGGATAAAAACCGTTTGGGTGTTTTTCGTAGTAGTACAGTCGTGCTGTCGCTGGAACACCCCGTAATCGGAAACAATTAGAAGGCTAGTTTTTTGACAGGTGATTTTGTAGGTGCCGCGGATGCTAAATCCAAGTTTGCCTAAAAATCGGGGTGTAGATTTTGTTTAGGGGATGAAAGGGGGTGGGGGTGGATTAATGCTAAACTACAACCCCTACGAGGTCAGCGCCGTGAGACAAAATGTGCAGAAAAATCCAGGCTTTAATTTTTTCCACAGCGCCGAAGTCGTGGAAGTTCATTTCGGGGGTGACATTTTTTAAAATCAGTTTTAATTAAATAACTCTTTAGAAAAAATTCGTACGCTTTTTGCTCAAATGGGAACGTTGTAGCCCTTGAAAAGACGCGTCGATCGAGTATTTGTTCATCACTCTCCGATAATATCTTCACCCCCAAAAAAATGGTTAAAATACCAAAAACAAATGGTTTATTCAATAACTCAAAAACAATCGATTTTTCCGGTATGGTTCAAATGTACGAAATGTAGAGAATAATTTTCTCTATATTTTCGTTTCTATGAATCACCCTTGAATTTTGATTTTTCAACCCCTCTCGGGGGTTAAACGTTCAAAATGAAATTCTGGGAAAACTATTGACCGCACGAATTCGCCATCGTGGAAGAATTTGTAGGTTGAACCCTCAGCTACGTTTTTGTCCACAGCGCCAAACTGGTATCTCTTTATTTTCGGTCAATAGTTCTCCCGGAATTTCATTTTGAATTTTCAACCCCCGAAAGGGGTTCGAAAAAGCAAAATTCAAGGTTGGTCCATCGGAACGAAAATATAGAGAAAATTATTCTCTACATTTCGTACGTTTAAACCGTCCCCGAAAAATCGATTGTTTTTGAGTTATTCAATAAACAATTTTTTTGTATACTTCAACAATTTTTTTGGGGTTTGAAGATATTATTGGAGAGGTATGATCAAATACTCGATCGTCGCGTCTTTTCAAGGGCTACAAAGTTCCCATTTGAACAAAAATTGTATGATTTTTTCCTAAAGAGTTATCGAATGAAAACTGATTTTTCAAAATTTCATCCCCAAAATGAACTTCCACAACTTCGGCGCGGTGGACAAAAATGAAGCCCGGATTATACTGAACATCTTGTATACCGGTGCCGACCTCGTGGGGGTTGTAGTTTTGCATTAATCCACCCCGATCTCCTTTCATCCCCTAAAAAGAAACCCTACACCCCGATTTTTAGGCAAAGTTGGATTTAGCACCCACCGCACCTACAAAATCACCTGTCAAAAAAGTAGCCTTCTAATTTTTTCCGATTCTCATATACAACACGACTGTACCCAAACTTAGGAAGAAAAAGTGCAGGCTACTAAACTTTCGTTCCAATGAGGCAAACTTCAACATAATTTCTTTTCGACGACCGGTAATGAGAGAGAGAGAGAGAGAGAGAACTGTTCGGTTAACATATTTTGGCAATTTTGACAAATCATTAATGGGAGAAGATTGCTCAGAATCGCTATATTTCCATGACATCGTTTCGGCGTCGCAATTTACGAAATATCGGTGTTTAGAGTACGCAAGATTTTTGTAATATTGAATTCGAACGAAATCTCGCGATTGCGCGTGCCGAGTAGCGGCGTCTCCGAGAATTAACTTTTTACGAGAGAGAGAGCGAGAGAGAGAGAGAGAGAGAGAGAGAGAGAGAGAGAGAGAGATCGAAGGAGAGAAAAGAAATATGTAATAGGTTCTAAGCAATGTGTCTAAGTGTACGCCTTAAGGATTTTGTAACGATGCCTCGTCGAAAAACATTGCAGAAAAATAAAACAATAACACTTTGCTTGTTTCGACGCGAAATAAAAACGCCTACGTTAGTAAAAACGTCCTCGTCGAACACCCGATTAACACAGTCCGCCCATCATCGTAGCAAATAATTTATTAACTTAACCGATAATACATAAAAACTACGATTACACCTTTGCTACAATTTTTGCATCGCGATTGTTCAGTTTTCTCTGTTTCGCGCGAAAAGCACTCACTGGATTTTGCGCGTCCCGATAAAACGAATAAAAAGCAAGAGAAATAACGATTCCGCGCGGTGTAAAAGAAAAAAACGATCGTGCGTGATTAACTTTACGCACAGGTGTTTCCTGAGCAGAAAAATAAACGTACTAATCACATTTACGACGAACGCGTGAAACTCGCGGAATCGAATTTTCGCGTTTTTTGTAGAACAGCCTCTCTCGACCATTTTAGCAAATGCCGAACACGTTTCTACGATTAATTCGAGCAGCAGTGACAAAGACGAGGAGCTAATTTACCAACGGACGTGAAAATGTCCGTTGTTTTTTTAAAATAGAATTTCGTAATTATCATTTTTGACACCTCCGTGCTGAATACACAAGCGTTCGTCGAGAATCTATTCGCGCGAACGGTCAACAATATTTACAGGTTCTATACGCTTAAATAGGTATTTTCTTTTCTCTAAAGATTTGCCTCCTCCGTGTGTGCTTGTTTTTTTTTTTTCGCAATAAAAATCTTGGATAAAGTTCTGTTTACAATGAGGCTGCAGGACTCGTGTTGCACCGATGTGCGCTTTTTTTCTCTTTGACCTTTGTGAGCGTGCGAGAAGATTTTTCCACCTGGCTGCTTCGAGCAGCGGGACGATGCAACGCAGTTTACGGGGTGCGAATATTATCACTAAAAATCGACGATGCTGAAGTTTGCATCGTTGAAACGCAACGAAAATTCTTTCAAATATTTATTTCCTTATTTTCATCATCCAGATTTTTTTTTTTACATATTGAAGAGGAAAATCGCTAGTAGGACTTTGAAAAATGTTTCAATGATTTCGGAGGACTAAGCGTGCCGAAAAAAAAATTGAGCTACGAAAGTTCCGTTGCGTTCCAACGATGCAAACTTCAATGTCATTAAAATCGAACGATCCGATAACAAAAATGCTCTACATTTTGCAGCCAATGTTTTCTTCGTTTGTTAAATCTATGCGAATTTAAAACGGGTGTGAAATATTGCGAATAAATCTCTACAAATTGTCGCGCAACAATTGACAATAATGGAAGACGGATGGTACTATGACGTTACACGCAGGTTCGTATCACAGAAAAATATTCAATTTTTCATTACCGAGAATTAGCGCACGACCATTTGCACGGAGAAAGATCCGAAAGTTTTTGTCACCGCTTCGAGTCACTTGGAGCCCGCCACTGTCGTCGAATATCCATAAGTACGAACATCCATAAGTATGAATATGCGTAAGTGAGTATAGAGTAGAAATGGCGGAGGTAGAGATAAGTGAGTTTGTTTGGGTTTGTTTGGGTTTCCTCTATACTCACTTTTCCTCTACCTCCCGCCATTTCTGGCACTCATTTCTACTCTTTACTCACTTATGGATATTCGCACTTATGGATATTGGCACTTACGTATATTCGTATTTATGGATATTCGGTTATGGAAATTCGACTTATGGATATTCTACCCCAATCGGATCCCGCGAGTTAACTCGAGCGTTGAGACTATCGTCCGAGTGAGGTTTCTCGTGCCTCACGTGTGCGCCAGAGAGCAACCGCTCGTTACAGTTGAATTCAAGTTCGTTGGAAGTTTAAGTTCTCTGCCCGCAGTTACTTCGGAATATAAAATTATATATATATATATATATATATATATATATATATATATATATGTATAATTTCTTTTCTTTTCATCTCGAATATTTTGAGAGACGCCAGTTTTTTTGCTCTTCCTTTCGACATTGGTTTAATCATTTTGTTTGTTGTCCTGTGGTCTTTTCAATTTCGCGGCCGCTCCATACGCCCCCTTCGCTAGTGACAGTGCTCCGTGACATCGACGATGACGGATTTCTTCCAACCGAAAAGAAAATAACCGATCGATGCGCCAGCCACGACGGCGACACAGAGCCATACGTTGTACGTCATGAAGATCAGCATGAGAAAGTAGGACAATACGATCTGAATGATGTGCAGAAACGTCTGGAAGGTGTGCATCCATGACAGCATCGTTGGCCTGCGAAAAAGACGAAAAATCGGTTTTTATGAAATTTTTGATCGCTTCCGTTACGAAGAATCGACACTACCCACGGGAGGAAAGTACCAGACTGGACAAAATAGAGTACGCGCCTTGCCATTCAGTCGGCCGGGTACTCACCGTACTTTATTTTGGCCAGTGCTGTATATCAGAAAGTGCGAAGTTGAGAAACAGCGGTAAAGTGCGTCGTGATAGCCGCGTCAAAAGGTTCCGTAGTTTTATAAAGTATCTGTGGTGTTGAAGTTTGCATCTTTGCGATACAACGAAATTTCCTTTTTATATTTTTATTATTTTATATGTATATATATTTTTTATTCTAGATCTCGAAATACGAGACTTAAGGCGGGATATACATTTAGACAGGAAAAGAGTAAGCGATATTGAGGGATTTTTTAAACTAAGAAATAATTATTCTACCATTATCAAACTTTAGGTATACGTTAATAGTATATTCAAGTATATAAAACAATTTTTTAAATTAATTCATCATAAAAATGACGGAATTGTGGCAGAGGGTTACAGCAAGGTCGCCTTGGGAGTTGCGAATCGGCGTGCAGTCTAGCTTCCCGTAGACTTTGATTTGCAAAAAAGTTCAAAACTTTTTTCAGTTAGAACATGTATAGTTTCTATGTGACGGTGATAAAAATGAAGAAAATGCAAATATGAGAAAACGGCACGCATTTACAAAAAAAAAATCAACATTTCACGCAACATTTCTGTAAAATGTGGATTAAAAAAGTAGATTTTTTCCAATTTTTCAAAAACGATTCTCGTTAAGGAGGGAGGTCTAGTTAAAATTTAAAAAAAATCGATTTTTTTTTCATTTTCTAAAAGTATAATATCTTACGAGTATTTTCCGACTAATTGAATGTAAATCAGACCATTATTGGCCGAAATACATAACTTTGAAGGACGTCGTGCTTGAGCCATATAAAGTAAACTCAAAACTTTAAACTCGTTTTTCTCAAAACCATGTTTTCGAAGTCGGTGATCAATGTAACTCGAGAACGGCTTTATCGATCGGGTTGACGCCAGTTTTTATCACAGATTTATATCACTTCTTCTATACATAGTTTTCCTCCGGATGAACGAAGGATTTTTTTTTTGGACAATTATTTTTTTTTATAGTCAATTTTTGTAAGTGAAATTTTGGTCAAAACAACACTTTTGACTTTCAACGTCCGCCATTTTGTGAAAAATGGAAATCGTTCAAAACCCTTCGTTCAACCGGAGCAATATATCATTAACTAAAGATTCCTGTTTTGTTGGTTTCAGATAATCCGTTACAACGTGAGAGTGATCACCGCAAAACCTGTTTTTTTTTGCAGACTTATTTTGAAACACATTTCTTTGACAAAATTATAATGTTTACATTAAATATATATCTTTTAAACGGAAGAACTTTTGTTGTAAATTATTTTATCGTTTGGCCGAAAAAAAATCGGAAAAAAGGCCTTTTTTACGTTCCAACTAGACTTCACTCCTTAAATAGAAGGTACCGATATTATCAATATTTCTATCAAGTTTCAACTCAATCGGATTAATCGTTTTTGAGTAATCCTACACGTCAATTTCGATAATGCAGTTTTGAGAAAAACGCATTTGAAGTTCACGCTCGCTCCGAATCCGAGCGACGAGACACAGCGTTGAC
The DNA here is from genome assembly GCA_964007375.1 of Ophion obscuratus. NCBI lineage: Eukaryota > Metazoa > Arthropoda > Insecta > Hymenoptera > Ichneumonidae > Ophion > Ophion obscuratus. Next base: position 15,847,400 of record OZ023320.1, read on the forward strand.
GGGCTGTAACGTTTGAAGTTTTTCTAATTTTTCTTTGAAATTTTGGGAAAATATTCTACAGGGTGACTTTTATAAGGTGGCTATGTGTTTTTTAAGGGTCTTGCGCGGTTATTTCGCGACTGAAAAAATATGATTTTTAATAATTTTCAAGCTCCCTTTGAAAAAAAAATATATCGTATTTTTGTGATGAATAGTATTTACCAGAGAAAATAGCGTATTCTGGAAAAAAAATGCAAATTCCATTTTGCGTGCAAGAGAATGAAGTTTATAAAATTCCGAATACGGAACACTCCTAAAAAACTTTATTTGAGCCCCCCGTCATGGAGACAAAAATTATCAAACATACGATTTAAAGTTAATAGATCGAAATTGAATCGTTTAAAGAAAAAAAAATGATTTTTTGATCGTTGTAAATGTATATCCCGCCTTAACGGGCATCGTTGGGATGCAGCGAAATGTATTTGTTATATTTTTATTATTTTACAAATTACCGGCTTTTATATTTGAATTCTAGATAAAGGTCCTAACTAGGTGGATAAAAAAAATGCATTTTCCAAAAATATTTTCATTCGATAGCATCATCTTTTAGCTATATTCCCTGAAAATTTCATCGAAATATTGATAAAATGAGCTACGGCTTCTAACAGTCGGCCGGGCCAGCGGTGGCAGCACCATACTTCAAACTTCAAGGGGTTATATACAGTTGAAATTTTCGACAAATCGTTTTTTTTTTAATTTTTTTTTCGTAATGTACATATATTTGAGTACACACACACAGGATTTTTTTTGTCAATCCGGCGAATATTCGAGAAGATCTACGCACATTTGTAATGACGTGTCAGAGCGTTCGAAAGTGCTTTTGAAACTTTAAACGCGTTTTCCTCAAAACTGTGTGTTTTAAAGTCGGTGAGCAAGATTTCTCGGAAACGGCTGAACCGATCAGTCTCAAATTTTAACACAATCTTTTCAAGTATATTTTTTAGTAATTAATCGAAGGTTTTTTAGTAATTAATCGAATTTTTTGTCAAAGATCGATTTTTTTGCTGAGAAGCCGCCATTTTGATAAAAGTTATTATTTTGCTTATTCCTTCGATCAATTACAAAATAATCCATTGTATTAACGAAATATTTTTTATTTTTACGCTTTTTTGAGAGGTGCTCCCGGAGATCAGCTATAGCAGCGTTCAAAATAATAATTTTTACAAATAAAAAATGTTAAAATACAGTTAAAAGTTACCATAATATGTGTACAATTTTTTGCGGTAATAGATGTAAAGGTCTTCTCAAGAAAAATATTTTTTTTAGGCCTCCTGATTGTATAGAACCCCTTAAACGCGTTCTTCTCGAAACACTTTTTTTAAAGTCGGTGGATACGATATCTCGAGAACCACTTGATAGATTGTTCCCAAATTTACAGGAGATGCGATGAGAAACATTTGAAGGTCGTTGACGATCTCACTTTTTAAAAATCGATCTTCATTTTTAAATAGTTACGCCAGAATTACGACTTTTTTTCATAAATTTTGCATTGTCGAGGTTCAATTCGTCGCCACGTTGTCAAAAAAAAAAAAAATATTTTGAAAATCGACGTCGTCAACGACTCGTATTTATTGTTTACTTGAACAACGCGTTTAGTTTTTAGATTTCGGATGCACCGTTCAAGCTGATGAGTGTCCACCGCCAAACATCGCGAAAAAATGTCGTTATTCGCCGGCGGCCATGTTTTTTTTGTTTTCCTGTATTTTTTTGTGATTTTTTTTTCAACGGCTCTCAATATATGTACCATCGTGTTTGAAAAAATGAGTTTCTTTTTCACCAGCCATTTCCCCGAAAAAAAGATCGAAATTTGGCCATTTTTTTCGGGCCTCTAAGTAGATGTAGCCACTTAAGAAATGATGGCCGCCAAAAAAATTCGGAAAATTGAAGTGATCATTTTCCTTGCATTCTAACGATGCAAACTTCAAGTTGGTCAAGTGCGTCTCGAATGCCGCGTCGTTAGGGGCTCCGTAGTTCTCTAAAGTATCCGAGGTCTTGAAGTTTGCATTGTTGCTACGAAACTTCTTTTTCATATTTTTATTTCCTCATTTTTATTATTTTACAAAATATTGTTTTTTAAACTTGAATTCTAGATTTCGCAATAAGCGACTCAAAAAATGATTAGGGATTTTCGTAACGAATATTTGCCTAGAGAAATTTGGGAAATTTTCAAACAATCCTTTGCATTATATTCTAACGATGCGAACTTCAATATTACTAAGTACCCACATAATTGTAATACTGAATTAAAAATTAACGAGTTAGAATACTGCGACTGCCCGAAGAAATGATCCAAACATCCGCTTTAATTTGCAGTTATTCACTGTAATTAAGGGGTTGGGCTACTGTGGGAATTAAAAAATATCGGTAGTCGCTAGAGTAAACTTATGATTGCAACGATAGAACTGCTAGTAAAACTTTGAAGGCGTTTTTCTCGAAGCTAAGTTTTTCAAAACGGTGTACACCATCTCTCGACATCTGATCAACGGATTAACTTAATTCGGTACGCTTATTCAGTGTAATAGTAGTTTAGTCTGGAATGACTTTTTTCTTAACATTTTTTCCCCATCATTAACAATAATGACTTCATTTCTCTTCGAAAAATCGAGGAAAATATTGCAATTTTTTATATTATTGAAACACGATAACAAAAAATCGGGTTAAATTCGGCCAATATTATCTATTTAAAAAAAGCTCAGTTTTTTTTTTAATTTCAGATCAACCGAGTGGCCAAAATCAAGTACAACGTTGAGCCCTTTACGTTCAAAGGTCCTTCACGAGATTGTTTATTATTTCTATTAACTTTGTCAATTATTAATCTTTCTTATGAATTTTGGTACACAACTTTGTTGATGTACACACAAGTAAATGTCCAAACGGCTTCTCAATCATCTCACTTATTCCTTCAAAATTAATTTTTTCAATAACCCTGATTTTCGGATCTCCACAGTAGCCTAACCCCTCGAGTATACTACAAAAAGTACTTTATTTGTCCGTGAGAGCTTCGTGCCCCTGCTGTTTATTGCTGCAATAATTTGCGTGACAAGATTAAAACGGGATATACATTTACAACGATCAATAAATCGATTTCTTTTTTCTTCTTCTTTAAACGATAAAACTATATATGTAGAATATTTACCCCAAGTTTCAAAGCCAAATTCGAAAAACTCCAAAGTTAAAGCCCGTCAACGCTGTGCCTCACCGCTCGGATTCGGAGCGGGCGTGAACTTCAAACCCGTTTTTCTCAAAACTGCTTTATCGAAATTGGCGTGCAGGATTACTCAAAAACTATTAAGCCGATTGAGTTGAAACTTGGTAGAAATATTGATAATATTGGTACCTTCTACTTGACGAGAATCGTTTTTGAAAAATTGAAGAAAAAAAACTACTTTTTTAATCCACATTTTACAGAAATGTTGCGCGAAATGTTGATTTGTTTTTGTAAATGCGTGCCATTTTTTCAAATTTGCATTTTCTTCATTTTAATTATCGTCACATAGAAACTATACATGTTCCAACTGAAAAAAAAATTTGAACTTTTTTGCAAATCAAAGTCTACGGGAAGCTAGACTGCACGCCGATTTGCAACTCCCTTGGTTGCGACCTTGCTGTGACACTCGTCCAGAGCTCCGCCATTTTGATGATGAATTAATTTGAAAAAATTGTTTCGTATACTTAAATATACCATTAAAGCATACCTAAGGTTTGATAATTGAAGAATAATTATTTCTTAGTTTAAAAAATTGCTCAATATTGCTTATTTTTTTCCTGTCTAAATGTATATCCCGCCTTAATCGAAAACAAAAGAAGTTACAAAAAGTGTTGTCTCCAGAGCGGACGGGTCGCTACAGTACTAAAGTGTACAGCAAAAAGTGCGAGTAGTATTGAACGACAGAAGAAACTGAAGATGTGCATCATAGATTTAGATACGTGGGACATGATGTTGAAGTTTGCATCGTTGAAAGGCAACGAAAATCATTTATTTTTATTACTACCTAAACGGTTCTTTTGCAATTTTAGGTTATGGATCCCAAATAAGGATCTTCAGAAATTCTCCAATGATAATTGATGGTCTAAATGTGCGTAAAGAATGGAAAATACGAAAAAAGAAATTCGTTGCATTCCAACGATGCAAACTTCAATACCATCGTGGGGTTTGAGGCCGATATACTTCCATAAGTCGAGCGTTCCAAACTATAAATGGAAAATAAATTTAAAAATAGAACCTTGAATCCACCGCTCGGCGGTATTACAGTATCTGTGGCCTTTAATTCTGACCACTCAATCTTCACACTTGACCCAAAATAAGACTTTTCAAGATGGTAAAAATCGAAATTCGACCTTTAAGGAGGCAAAACATCAGTTTTAAAGTTTATATGAGACACCATATTTTTTCGTCGGATTTGTTTGAAACTTTGTATAAATACACTCCAATACAAATGTTTTAAACATACAGTAGCGTGCAAAAGTTTCGGGCCACCCTATTTTTCGTGGATATTGCATAGAAATACGATGGTACGGGAAATACAAACGAGTGATGACTCTTATAAATGGCGTCGAGATGATTGATGTAAAAAAAAATGTGGTATAAACAGTGATATCACTCTTCAACAATTAATTATCCAATAGTTTTTATTTAACGATTGTGCACAAGCATTGGGCCATATACTATTACGTATGAAAACAAAAAACAAAACATTATAAAAATAACAAAACATGGTTTAGTTTTCTCTCTAGAGTCAATACTTCGTTGCCATGCCCTTAGCAGCGATTACAGCAGCACATCGTCGGGGTATAGACGCAATTAATTGCGAGATGCAATCTTGTGACATCTTTTCCCACTCATATTGCAAATGATCCCATAATTCCGTCTTGTTGGAGTGATTCGTCGTTCCCACGCGAACCTTGAGCTCTTGCCACAAATGTTCCATCGGATTTAAGGGGTTACCCCCACTTGCGATTTTGACAAAATCGATTTTTTTTTAATTGCATTTTTTTCCAAGTGTAAGTGTCTGAGAATATGTCCTGAAAATTCAAAGTCGATCCGAACAAAATTGACTGAGATATGAGCGTTGAAAGAGAAGAATCCGTTGTGTAAACGACCGGAAATTGAAACTTTAAACGCGTTTTTCTCAAAATGGCATTTCTGAAGTCGGTGACCAAGATTACTCGAACACTAATGAACCGATCTTCTTGAAATTTTGCAGGCTTATTTAATACATAAAAATGTAGTCTTTAATCGTTCGATTTTTTTCGTTCAAATCGAACCATTAACTTTGACTGTCCGCCATTTTGTGAAAAATGAATATTTTTTAAAATCCTTCGATTAAAGACTAGTTTATACTTATATTTGACTAAATCCATCCGCATTTTTTTTTTTCAGATAATCCACTTCGACGCAATGTTGGTCACCGCAAACCGTGTATATAAAAACATGATTTCATTGACGGCCATTTGCCAGTAAACATTGTAATATTTTTCAATAAAAAAATTACTGAAAGTACTTCAAGATGTGTTCTTTAATATGGTATCTTGATCGATTTAAAAAGTTTTGTAGTTTTCTTTAAAAAAATTCATGAAAAAGGCCTTTTTTGCGCTACAAGTGGGGGTAACGCCTTAAATCCGGTGAATGCGAGGGCCAGTCGAGAAGGCGCACTTTTCGGCTTTCGAGGAAATTCTTCACAAGACGCGAAGCATGTTTGGGATCATCGTCGTGTTGAAATATCCACCCATTCGGCATATTTTTCTTTGCAAATGGGAGCATATGGTCTTGCAATATATTTCGATACATTATAGCGTCCATATTGCCTTAGATTTCTATTAGCGGACCAATATCGTTATCAGAAAATGCTGCCCAAACTTGAACATTTCCGCCACCGTGTTTTACAGTTGGAATTTGATATCGTACATCGTATCTGGTACCTACTGGACGTCTTACGTACTTGCGACCATCACTTCCGAACAATTGAAATTTGGATTCGTTGGAAAAAACGAACTTTCCGCCGATTCGATACCGTCCAATGTTGATATTTTTTGGCAAAATTCAATCTAGCCTTCTTATTCTTTGTGCTAATGAGTGGTTTCTTTACACTGACGCGCCCAATCAATCCCACAGCCTTCAGACGTCAGGATACCGTACTCCGACTGATATCAGCAAGATTTTCACTGCGTAATTCTCGCGAAATTATCGCTGCAATTTTTCGCGGATCTACGACGCACTTTCTTTTAATGATTTTGTCCACGCGTTTTGAAGTTTTTCGTGGTCTACCGCTTCGATTTTTATCACGCAACGAATTTGTTGATTTATATTTCGCAATAATACGGTTTACTGTGATTTTCCCAATAGACAGAGTATTTGCAATATCACGAGAAATCTTTCCTTTTTCAAATAGTTTTTCACACAACTTCGCGGACCTCAATTTTTGTGTTTCGCCATTGCGGCAGAAATGGAACTGATTTTTTTTCATGGTTCTTTATGATTCGAACTAACGCGAAAGAAAACGTAAACAAAACGTGTGGCTGGAGAAGGTGAGACAGCGGCCCAATATTTTTCCACACTGACCGAACGCGTTTGAAGCTGTACACAAACCATACACCATACAAACAAAATAATTTACCACGCTGTTACGCATATCATAGCTCCCTCAAATATTTGAAATGATGGAGAGTTTCAGGCATTAAATATTTTATCGAACTGAGAAAGAAAAGTTGTCCCGAAACTTTTGCACGCCACTGTACGTCTCAGGAATTTCCAAAATGTAACCTTTAAGGGGGTTAAACGGGAGTGTTCAGGTTTGTGTGAAAAAAAATCATTTTTTTTGACCAGATTTACTTGAAACTTACCAAATTTATTAGGTGTACAAATAAGTTTTAGGACACTTCGATTTTGTATCATAACAGCTATTCTAAATTAATTCAAAGGTCCCGCTCACTTATCATAGATGGCGCTTGATATGTAGTATCGAAACGTAAAGGAGTCATAAACATAACCTATAAATTCTGTAAATTAAACATGCAGACCGATAAGCTATTTATTAGACACTGCATTCGCTATGAATTCCATCAAGGAAAAAGTGTTAGGAAAGCGTGTGAATCGATATGTTCTGTTCTTGGAGACAACATTGTATCTAAAAGTACATGTGAGTATTGGTATAAGCGATTCAAAGAAGGTGATTTCGACGTTAGTGACCGTGAACGCACGGGGCCTCCTGTAAAGGTGGACGATCAGGAACTGCAAGCGTTGCTGGATGAAAACTCTTGTCAGACGGAGAAACAACTTTCGGAACAGCTTGGAGTAACTCAACAAACTGTTTCTTATCGTTTAAAAGCAATGGGTAAGATTCGAAAAGGAACAAAGTGGGTACCACACTTTCTGACTCAAGAAAATAAAAACAGCCGTCTTAACATTTGTGTGAGTCTTTACAACAAGCAACATAGAAAGTCTTTCTTGTGGAAAATTGTGACCGGCGATGAAAAGTGGATTTATTTTGATAATCCGAAACGCAAATATCATTGGGTTGACCCCGGCGAGCCGACAACATCCACGCCAAAGCGCAATGTTCATTGTAACAAAGTCATGCTGTGCATATGGTGGGATATGAAAAGCGTACTGTATTATGAACTTCTCAAACCTGGTCAAACAGTTACTACCGATCGCTATTGTCATCAATTGATGCAAGTGAATCAAGAAATTGAGAAGAAACGTCCATTTTCTGGTAAAGGAAAACGTCCAGTAAAACTGCTCCATGACAACGCGCGGCCTCATGTGGGTAAACCGGTCAAGGATACGTTACTAGCGCTTGGATGGGAAGCTGTACCACACCCGGCGTATTCACCAGACTTAGCCCCATCCGATTATCATTTATTCCGGAAAATGCAGAACGATTTGTCTGACGTGCGATTCAAAACATTTGAAGAAGTGGAAAAATGGGTCGCTAAATTTCTCACCTCGCAAGACGAAAGTTTCTTTGCGAAAGGCATCCGCGAGTTACCTGAGAGATGGCTGAAGGTCATTCAGTGCGATGGAGATTATTTCGATGAATACCTGTGTTTTACTTCTTTTTTAATAAATCTTAAATTTTTTGAAAACTGTCCTAAAACTTATTTGTACACCTAATATTTTATATATAACACTATACCATGTTTTCCTCGCTGTTCGGTGCGTTTAGACGTTCAAGTAGTACTTCATCTCCTCAACTGTGTATTCCACACATATGTTAGCATGAAAAAACTCCAAACTTTAAAACCCCTGTTTCGCCCCCTTAAGGGTCCAATTTCGATTACCATCACGCTTGAAAAGTCTTATTTTGGGTCAAACATGAAGGCTGCGTGGTCAGAATTAGGGGCCACGGATATCGCAATATCCCCCACCACCCTAAAAGATAAATAAAAGCATCCGGGAGCCGACGTTACATGCATTACGAGTCGTGTCCACGGGCACGGCACAAGTGACAGGAACAACGCAGAGAAATTATATTCGTGCCTTTACTTACGGCTGCTTGTGGATTACTTCGCCAACCATACTAAAAGATCAAAACGATATTTGTCTATTAATCTAACGACACTATGGACAATCTTATCATTCGTGGTCTCTCCTTCCCCCTCCCCGCTCTCCTATTCTATCTTGCCTACGATTTCAAAGTTTCATGCAAAATTCGCTAATCTGCACGCTTTCCCTAAAACTTAATTGACGAAAATACGCCGAGAACGAAATTTTGCCAGCCGGAGAGTGTAAAATACTTACTGTACAACGCGATTATCATCGGCAACGACATTTTTTTCGGCCGGCATCGTGACACTTCTGTATTGGAGCGCGTTGTACGTTTTCCAGAAGAGGTACTCCCTGTAGTACTTGAGCCCCTCGTAAAGGGCTGCCATTATCATTATACCAATCATGGATCCGACGAGCCCACCGACCGACGATATCTTCCACGTCTCGAACAGCACCGTTTCGCAGTAGCCCCCGTGGAAAAACATCTGAAACGTTTATGGCAAGAGCTCATACGATGTTCCAACTTAACCTCCAGTTATTTTTAAGCATAGCTTTCTCTTTATTTGCATTGGTTTTGAATACTCATATATTGAATATTTATGCAGGATTTTCATACAATTATGTGACGAAAATCGTCACTTTCCAAAAATTTGCCTAAAAAATCGTCGGATAATTGTTAATAACAAATGAACGATGCAAATAACAAAAAATCCTACGTACTTCCATAATGTATTTTTCAAGATATATTCAACATTTCAAGCGAATCGGTTCAAAATTGTCCGAGTTATGTTTCCGGCCAACTTAAAAAATGCAGTTTTGAGACAAACGCTGCACAGCCTGCAATATTGAAATTAATCGCTTCAAAAAAATTATTGCATACAGCCACTGATATGTATGATAAACACCCTTTTTTGTAATTTCGATTTATTTTGTAGTTTTTCTGAAGAAAAAAAATCCCAAAAAGCCTATTTTTTCGGTCTCTAGAGTGGCCTAAGACCTTTAGCGCCATTGTAATGTACTAATGATTCGGAAGGGTCCTGCTTATGGCCCCACAAACTACGGCCGTCCGCGAATACCTTGAAAAGCTTTTATCCATATTTCGACAGCATTGTCTTCCACACAAGTCACAACCATACAAAAAATGTCTTTTTGATCACCATGTGTAAAGTTCGCATCCTCGTTATGCAACGAAAACTCGAAACTATCGTTTTATTTCTTCCTTTTGTTCATCGTCCAAAATTGTATCCTGCAAATTAAGGCTGTAGATTTCTCATAAGGATCCTAAACAAAATGGTCGACAATTTTTCGTAGCCTAGATTTGCCAAAACTTTCGTTGCCCTCCAACGATGCAAACTTCAATATCACTTTCTTATAGTCGGCAGGAATACACGCATTGTTTTCAGAAAGCTGTGATCTGTATAAAAACATGTCGTTGAACTTTGCACCGTTGGAATGCGACGAAAATAAATTCCTTTTAATAATTTACATTTTTTTGGTGTATTTTGGCTGTGTAAATCGCTCAAATTGTTTCGCTCAAATTTATATTCATATTAGAAATGTACGACCTCAGTTTGCCCAAAAAGGCTTTGGATATTGGTGAAAATAAAGAAACAAGAATGGAAGAAAAGAATTTCGATGCATTCCAACGATGCAAACTTCAACGTCGTGTAAAAACAAGGATATGAAGATTAAAGGAAAACATTTTCCAGCTTCAAGGATGACCTTTGAGAATCTTCAAACAGATTTGAGAAATATTAATTAGTTATTGAGTTATTCAAGTTTCAAAGCAGAGTCCATTCTATATGTAAATCGAACGGGGATTAAAGGATTTATATATATATATATATATATATATATATATATATATATATATATATATATATATAGCTAGTATTCTTTTTTCATATATTGAATGGCTAAAAAACCCGACCATCGGAGAAAAACATTTTTTTTTAAATAATATAATTCAGTGCAAAAATTAATTGCTTTTTCCTTTCATCCTGTTTCAGTTATTTTCTCGGTGAAAAAAAAATAACGTCCGGGTTGAGCAGGGTCTCCGGCAATGAGTCTATTGTCTCTTCTGCTCTCCCCCTCGTTGTTTCGCACCCGGTCTATTTAAATTCCCATTACGCGTAACAGGAACTCACGTATCCCCCTTGGAAAGAAACGTCGCGAGTGCAAAGTGTGTCCCTACCGACATTCCGTGCATCGCGTGACCACCGCCGCAAACATCGCCGACCGCCGCAGATCCGTGTGCCCCGCGATTGATGCCGGAATTATCGGAACTCATGCTGTCCCGGTCCATGTGGTGGTTCATGCTGGCGTGGTCCGTGCCCTGGTGCATCGTGTGATCTAGATGTGGACCGTGTCCCCCCGACATATTCATCATCGCCATTTGATCGTGTGCCATATCTGCAAAATTCATCATTCGAATATTGTACACCTCGTTCTTAATATTCGCCACGGACTTTTGAATGTTAAAAAGAAAATAATAATCGATAATTAAGGGATCGTCACAACGTGAAATTTTCAAAAAAAAAAATCGTTTTTGTTGTTGTTTGCATTATCCGATAGTGTATACGGTTATAAACATGCTGTTCAGTTTTTGGGGGCGAAAATCTAATAATTGCGGTCGCCACAGTTCAAAACGGTGTACACTCTGAAAAAAAAGAGTTTTCAAGTGCTATAAAAAGCTTTTTTGAGATCTTTTTTTTAACGAAAAACTGTCGACAAAATAGGCTGAAATCGATACTTTTTTTTTTCAAAACGTCGCCATTTTGTAAATTTTGATTTATGAAAGAAATTCTATAGCAAGATAGCGAATTTCATTCTGAATCATAATCTTTTTACGAATTTTATTTCAGATGATATTTACGGCCGAGTACACCGTGAGGACTCCTTTTTTTCGATGACATTATCAACTGTTGAAAAATGTAAGAAATAAATAAACATAAACGTTTAAACATTTATTTTCTGTTCTTCATGAGTGCTTCGGTTTGACATTGAACAATCGGACTGATTAGCGTATTTTAACTATCGAAAAAAACGTCGCGAAAATCTGCTATTTTTCGACCCGTTACACTGTGATGATCCCTGAATTAAGGGCAAACGCTGGCCGAGAGCTTCGGAAAGTGGAAGATTCTTTTCTAGTTTTTTTTTATTGTCTAGGAATTTTGAAAAATTGGCGCGATTGGCCAGGAACCGAAATGTTGCTGTTTCAAATTATTGAGGTCCATTAATTGAATGAATTTATGAATAAAATTGAAAGAGTCATTGAAATACATATCACTTGTATGAAAAGCAATACCCTAAGAATCTTCTACGTATTTTTCTCCTTTTTATATTACCATGCAAAGTATGGAAAAATAGTGTCTTATTTTCCCAGTGAACAATTTGAAGCACTTATGCTTACATTTAAAGTTCTTTTTGCACTAAAAGTTCTTAAAGTTACTCCTATTTTTTAGGCCTGTGGACGAACGTTACCCCTAAAATAACATTTTCATTTACATTATTTTCTGGACTAACTATATGTTTGAAATGATTTAAAAAAAAATGACCCTTAAGAATGTGAAAAAATCCGTTTAGTACTATATTCTAAGCAAAGAGTAAGTAATTAACATTAATTATTGTTCAAATGGATGTATGCAGTTTATTAAAATTAATAAATTCCATACCTCGTATGAGCGAATATTTCAACACCGAATTAATTTATTATTCCTGATTTAAACGCTCCGTTTTGATTGCAATATGCCATGGGGTTGAAATTTGCAGCGTTGGAATGCAACGGAAATTCTTTTTCATTTCTCATTTTTATTATTATCCAAATTCATCTTTAGCAGATTTAGTTTTTAGATCGCTATATAAGAATCTTTAAAAATATTCACGTGATTATCGTAGAGCTCAGATCTACTGAAGAAAATTTGGGAAGTTAGCAAAAATTAATTTTCGTTGCATTCCAACGATGCACACTTCAACGTCATAATAAAACAATATAAATTAAATCTATTCAATGGATAATTTAAAAAAATACTAAAACACGAAATTCCCACCGTTTATAATTTCCACCGTATCAAGCGATCATATTTACGCTTGCCCCTGGAATGATTTGGAGCAAGGTCTGGAGCTCGAGTATTATTTAAGGGGCTATACCAGTGGAACGCTGAATATTTGGGTGATTTTCGGGATTTTTTTGGAAAAAAAGTACTCAATTAAATGTTTCGGAAAATTAAGAATATATTTGGCTATATTTGACCTATATTACATTATTTTTTCATAGAAAAATATTGAGATCCAAGCGACTTATGCGCTGCCTTCGGAGGCGCCAAAAAAAAGTTCCTCCACTGCTGACATGATTCCGACCGATTGAGTAGCTGGAACCGAAAAAGGAAAAAATGTCGTTAAACTGGAAGGTATTTCCTGTGCAATGACGTAGGTTTTTCGAAAAATATCTAAATCTAACAAAATGGCGTAGTTATGAAAAAAGCTCTGTTTTCTTGCCTATAAAATGGTCGTTTTTTTCAATGCCAAATCGTCAATTTTCATCCAATCAAAAATATCCTACGTCTTTGTGGAGTAAATATATTCAAGAGTATTCAGTTCAAATTTCAAGTCAATCGGATAATTGCTCTTTGAGTTACAATGTCAGCAAATTTGAAAAATCTCTTTTCGAGAAAAACGCGTTTCAAGATTTAACAATCGATTTTTACAAGATAACATTTTTTTACAGTATATTGTTGAAAATATAAACTGTCGAAAAAGGCAAAAAAAATCGATTTTTCGAAAGTGTCACAATGGTATAGCCACTTAACGAGGTTGGAGCGTTAGTCAAAATTCAAGGTTAAATTTAATTTAAAAAATACATATTATTGTTTAGACTATACGGAGTCATTACGAATTTTTTTAACTTTTTTCACCACCAAACACCAGAGATAAAAAATAGTTTAATGTATGTAATTTAACGTGCGGTTAGATGGGCAAGACTTTCACACTAAAGGTTATGTAATTTTTTGTTGATGTTTAGCACCAAGATAAACCATTTCTAACAACGGAATAACGCAAACTGAACCTTTGTAAACATTTAGAAAAAAAATCCTCAACTTGCCCATCGTAAACCAAGGGCCAATAATCCCGTAACGTAAATATGAATAGGCATAATTATCAATTACTCAAAATGTCATTGTGAAATGTATAAAAAATTCGTTGTAGTAGTTTTTTCATAATAATCATCGATAACGTTATACTTTTTCAAGTTGGTAGTAACACAAAAGTTTTCTTACTTTACGTAATAAAAATATTAAAATGCATAATTTTGCCCTTTAATTATGTTTCAAAAAATTAGCACATACAGAATAAATCTGTACCTCGTATTCATGTTTTTTTTTACGTTTATTGAGAAAAGAAATGAATAAATCGTCATTTAACTCAAATAAATCGCTCCAACCTCCTTAAATTGAACTGGTTGAATCGTGACGATTGAATTTGTATTTCCAATTGCGATACCTCGCGTTCGCTGATCGGATGAAAAAGAAAGTGACTGCCGCGTGTTGCCTGTCGTGAAAGTTCGCCCGATAGAATGTTTTTTTACGAATTGTGTGTACGCCCAGATACGTATGTATGCTGGATAGTAAAGCAGACTCGAATCCCATGACTCCGATTGCCTACTCCGTGTATTTTTCGCTGGAAGTACTTCCAGCGCTGAATTCTTCGCTCATTTAAGTTTCTCTTCGTATATATACACAAACGCATATGCAAACTCAAGTTTGCATCGCTGGAACGCAACGAAAATTGATATTTCCGAATTTCTTTTATTTCTTTTGGTAAATCTTGCCTACAAAAATCCTTCGACTATTTTTGAAGACGTTTGTTTAGTCGACCTACAATATAAATCTACAAAAGAGATCTTCTATAATAATAAAAAAAATGGGAAATAAAATGTGAAAAAGAACTATTCGTTGCGTTCCAACGATGCAAACTTCAACACCATGCATCGTTGCTCACTACGTGTCATTTTTCTGCTCAATGCAAGTTACTCGATATCCTCGTACATGCCCCAAACAATAGCCATAGTTATCGTAAGAGAGAGGAATGAGAGGCGGGAGGTTCTCGTATTACGTATTGCATTCGTTAGCCGCAAATAATGAGCAACGTGGTTCTTTGCGAGAAATAAAAATGATCAATTGCATTCCCATTACTCCAGCAGAGAGTTACGTAAACGGAGGGTTTATTTCTATGTCCTTCGATGAACCAACCAAGAGAAATAGTTCGATCTAATTATACCTTTAGGTTGGGGGGGGGGGGGGAGCGCAATTTGACAAGAATTCCGGTATCGCTGCCGTCTGTACGGAAATAAAAGAGATAATCGGATTTCCATGAGAAATTGAGCGAGAAATGATTGCGGGACACAGCATGAAATATTCAACCACGCAGAGATAAACATGAAGTTTGCATCGTTGGAACGCAACGAAATTTGAGTAGCCCGATGCTTTTTTTTTTTTTGCAAATCTGGGCCACGAAAAACACTCAACCATTTTTGAGAATCTTTATCAGAAATTGAGAGCCCAAATTTGCAGGAAACAATTTTGCTTGATGAAAAAGCTGAATAAATCAAAAGGACATTTTGATTTTTCGTTGCATTCCAACGATGCTAACTTCAACATCGTCATGCAGAGATTTGTCTGAGGGAACAACGATTTTTAAGATTTCAAACTCTGTTGAGATCGTTTCGAGAGAAAGGGACGAAATAACTGGGGTACTTAGCAGGGCCGGGTTGAAATTCCAAACTTCGAATGAACAGAAAGCTCGAAACTCCGAGCGAATACTACCCCGAAAGATCGAAGCTCCAAAAGAATTTTACACGAAAGACCAAAACTCCGAAAATCTGAGCACCGTCAAAATAATTCGGCTATGGAAGTTTTAAAAGTTTCAAAATTTTCAATAAATCGCCGTACTATTTCAAGAATTTTATTTTATTACGAAGGGATTTTACGTAAACTTTGAAATTTGTTTAGCCAATGTTATGCGTTCTACATCATTCATAGTCAACTGTGTAGAGTTTCGCTGGCATGATCTTGACGAAACTTGTTATTCCGGAATATTAAAATTAGGAATTTTAAACCATCGAGGTATTCAAAGTTCGGAATTTAAACCCGCCCCCGTCAAGATCATGCCAGCGAAAGTCTACACAGTTGACTGTAAATTATGTAGAACGTATAACATTGTCTAGAGAAATTTCAAAGTTTACGTAAAATCCCTTCTCGATAAAGTAAAATTCTTGAAATAGTACGGCGATTTATTGAAAATTTTGAAACTTTTAAAAATTCCATAGCCGAATTATTTTGACGGTGTTAAGATTTTCGGAGTTTTGGTCTTTCGTGTGAAATTCATTCGGAGTTTTGAGTTTTATCTTGAATTTCGGAACATTAAAATTAGGAATTTTATACCGTCGGAGCAGTCTAAGTTCGGAATTTAAACCCGGCCCCGTACTTGTCGTGTAATGGTGAGTGAATTAGAGGGAAGTCTAATCATAAAAACTGCCGCCTTAAGGGGTGAGCTGCACTCAGAGGCGTGAAAAAACGAGCATTTTCAATAATTTTTTTTATAGTAATTAAGTTTGTTTTACAAAAGTGGTTACATAGACTTTTTATGTTATACTTCAACGTGACTTGTACAAATTTTCAAAGAAAAATATTGATTATTTATAAAAATATCGCCATCTTTGTCAGCGTCCCCTTAGGCATGTAATGCTTTGCGGTGACAATCATAAAATTTTACTCCATCATTTGAAAAAAAAAAACAAAAAAAAATCATTAGTTTATTAATAAATATAGTCCTTAATCGAAGCTTTTTTTTTTAATTAACAAAATGGCGGCTTCGGACAGATAACTTTCGATTTTCGACCAAAAAATCGCTCGTTTATTGTTTGAAAAAATATACATTTTCGAAAAAAAATAAAAATCGTTCGATTAAGGACTAGTTTTTAATGCTATCAATGAGCACACCAAATTTCACCAAAATCCATCGAGTGGTTTTTAAATTATTGTGATTACCGACTTGAAAAACATAGTATCGAGAAAAACGCGTTTAAAGTTTTTCGATGTGGATACGGTATTATATGTTCGTAAAATTTTGAGCTCGATGGACGAAGCCACCTTCATTATGTATTTTGATCCGCTGGACCCGAATATCACAATTTTTTGCCGAAAAGTCGAGCATTCAATTGTTTATAGCCAATTGTTAAAACAATTTTTCAAAAAATTAAAGTTTTTCGGAATGAATTATTTTTTCAAAACATTTTGGGCAATTTCATAACGAAAGTATTCTTTATAAAATTTTACTAAAGTTCATAATTTTTGAATAATACATTTTTGAAAATTTCTGAACGAGTTTCCCAATTTTACACTTGATTTATGCATAGAAATACTAATTTAAAAATTACTTACATCGAATCATCAATTCCTGGCCCATACAATAGGGTTTTTGCCGATTTGGAAGCTTCCAAAATATCAATTTGTTGTTGTTTTCGAAGTATTCTGCCTTCCTGGGTATTATCCTTTGCGCGTTTGTCAGCCGCTACCTCCCACGGGAACCCAACGCACCTACACTAATTGTGGGATATCCCGGAAACTATTCATCGGATTGACTTGAAATTTTCGGGGAATATTTTCGAAACATCAAACTTCAAGAAAATGTTTAAAAAGAATCGATTTTTTGATAATTCTGACTGCATCTCACTCCTTAAGATGGCTGCTCTCCGGAGCCCAATTGGAATTTATTTTTTAGCATTCCAGCGTTACGGAGATATCGGAAGTACCTTCTAGCAATGAACATCACATTCGAGTCCACTGTCGATTTGATTGAATGTATATGGTACAACATAAAAAACAAACGTTGTTGAAGTTTGCAACGTTGGAATGCAACCAAAATTCATTCGTATTGTTTTACTTCTTCAGTTTCTTTGTCATTCGAAATCTAATCCTGCAAATTTGGGCTTCTGATTTCCGGCGACGAGCTCAAAAAACGTTTGAGTGATTTTCGTAGCCCAAATTTTCCAAAAACGTTCGGTATATTGAACTTTCGTTTCGTTCCGACGATGCAAACTTCAATACCATAAAATCTATTCGATACGTATTTTTTTGTTTATCCACGAAAAAAACGGTTTTAAGGGGTGGAGGCAGCTCTTAGAGTGAAGGGTTAAGGGCTGATTTTGCAATTCCACCCGCAAGCAGTTCAGTGATTTCGGTGAGACAAAAACGAAAGTTCTTCTTATGTAAAACGATCAGAAATCCACTATGGGTTCGCTGAAAGATAGAAAAATTAAGGGGTCAGCACTTAAAAGGGGTGCATTCATTAGATAGAAACGAGTAACACTTTGATGGGGGGGGGGGGGGGGGGGGGGATAAAATTAACGTTTACGTGTTTTTGCATTTTTGCTGGATAGCAGACTTAACATGGTATTGAAGTCATGCATCCTTGGAATGGAACGAAAATATTTTTGCCCTTATTTCCTCGTTTTCTTTTCAGCCCATTTAGGGTACAACATTCACTGTAACATTTCTAAAAATCTTTACTAGGAATTTACAAACTACAACTGCAGAAAAGCGTTAAGAAAATGGTAAACATAAAGAAATGAAAAAATAATAAAGAATTTTCGTTGCATTCCAAAGATGCATTTAGACAGAAAAGACATAAGCAATATTGAGGGCTTTTTTAAACTAAGAAATAATTATTCTACAATTATCAAACTTTAGGTATACTTTAATAGTATATTTAAGTATACGAAACAATTTTTTTTTAATTAATTCATCATCAAAATGGCGGAACTGTGGCAGAGTGTAACAGCAAGGTCGCCGCGGGAGTTGCGACTCAGCGTGCAGTCTAGCTTCCCGTAGACTTTGATTTGCAAAAAAGTTCAACCATTTTTTCAGTTAGAACATGTATAGTTTCTATGTGACGGTAATTAAAATGAAGAAAAAGCACATTTAAGACAATGGCACGCATTCACAAAAAAAAATCACATTTCGAGCAACATTTCTGTAAAATGTGGATTAAAAAAGTAGTTTATTTCCAATTTTTCAAAAACAATTCTCGTCAAGTGGAAGGTACCATTATTATCAATATTTCTACCAAGAGAAAAACGCGTTTGAAGTTCACACCCGCACTGAATCCGAGTCGTGAGGGACAGCGTTGACGGGCTATAACGTTTGAACTTTTTCGAATTTCGCTGTGAAACTTTGGGAAAATATTCTACATATTGTACATATATACACTGTAAAAAATGTCTGTACGAAAATGAATACACGAAGAGAATTAAAAAGTAATTTTTGTCGTGAATTTCACGGTAAAAATTACCGTGATATATTTCAATGTAGTGACAATTGGGAAAACCATAATAATTCGTATGCGACAAGTTTTTTTTTAACTCACATTACAGAAAATTTCAAGTACGTAGCTAAAATTTTACCTACTGTCGGTTAAAAATTACCAATTGCACCGTACGATATTTTTGCGGTACTGCACAGTAAAATTTACCTGCGTCAACCTCAGAAGAAAAAATTCCTGTGAGGCTGGTAAACATTCCCCCCTCCTCATTGTGACTCGTTCTTTCCTCTACTGTTGTTTACCTTTTTTCTCCACCTTTCTCCCTGTTCCCCCCCTCTTGCGGCTTAACCGACTTCTCCCTCTGTCATATTTCGCCGCGAAATGCCGAAAAAAACATTTCACGACGAATGTCCGCAACTGGGTTTCGAATCCGGGACCTCGCGGTCTGCAGTTTCAGAGGCGAGCACGCTAACCACTCGACCATCGTACCGGTTCATTAACGAAATGTATTTTTTCTTCAAATACTGGTGCGATAATAATCATAATAATAACCAACCTGTTTATTTTTTGTTGGGAATTTTTTTTTCTTTCATATAAATTGGTATACTCAACAAACGGATAAAGAGAGAAATTTAATTATTAGAATTTATTTTTCATTTAATACTACCATTTTTTACAATACATTTCGTACCATCGTAAGCTCGAGTGATGTGACTAATTTGCGCACATATTATTTTGTCATAATTTAAAATCGTAAAATCGTATTCACTCTTAAACATTTCATAAGCCATTGATGTACGCAGTTTAGACGATTTTTTTTTGGGAACTCCCATCGCGCAATATAAGGAACAGATAGACCACTGAAACGAGACCGCGCACCCCTACTTAGCCCCACCACCATACCATTCTGAAGTGAAAGGTGTGAGGGGAATTTTTACCATACAGTGCCTCAAAATTTCCGTACCGTACCGCACGATAATTTTAACCAAGCGCGCACGATAATTTTTACTGAGAGCACAATACATTTTCCTATCATTCATTAAATTTTATAATAAATCTTAAAATAACTGTTATAAAGACGATACATTTTTATATACATTTTTGAAAGGCATAAAATAATTAAATGCACAGTAAAATTTCGCTGATATTATATATTTTTTAAATTTAAGTTTTGCGTATTTTATTACACATCAAAATTTACTAGAAAATCTGGTAAAATTTTCTATCTGAAGAAGAAATTTTATTTTATTTTCGTGAAAATCTGTGTTCTACTCAACAATAATAAGCGAAGTTTCAGGGTTGTCATCTGGTTACCGTTACTGCACGGTAATTTTTAACATTTAATTCTCTCCGTGTACACAAGTGTAGGAAGTTTCTATGCGGATACCGCTTACGAAATTTCAGATACGATTTTGAAAATCCAAAACTGGTTATTTTAAAAATGAAAGTGTAGCTCCGTAATATTAATATACTTGTGCGTTTGAAAAATAACGCACGTGTAAAGAAATAATCACATGCAAGTATATTGAAATCAAGAACCATTTGCTGATATCAAAATACGAGTGTATATAGTAGTATCGAGTTTTATTTGCACAACTTTTTTGCAAAGTTTTTTACAAAATATGACAGTTTTACAAACGAATTTTTCACTTATTATCTACTCCCTACATTCCTACATTCCGCATTATTTTTACATTCTCCCTTTCTTCAGTTATTCGTCCCCGTTGTCGATCTCTCCTCCTCCATGTTCCTTACTCATCTTTCTACATAATTCCTCTATTTCCCTAAAATACTCGCATATCCCTGTTTGAATTTTTCCTCCCAGCATATTTATGATTTCCCCCTTTACTGCCAAATCATCCATTCCTTCCATCCACTCCTCTGCTTTCTTCCTTGCTTTCTCTGATACTAACTCCCTACCTTTTTTACATATCATTAGGTGTTCCAATGTCTCATTTTTTTCTTTACATATCCTGCACCTCCAATCCTTTTCCCCTTTCTTTCCAGCCCTTCCTATGTTGCCACATCTTAACCTCGCCCATATTTCCTTGTCCCTACCCTTTACTCCCTCATCTGACCAATATTTCCATGGCATCTCGTCCTTTTCTATAATATATTTATACTTATCGTTATACGTCGATTTTATAATTTTTTCTTCTTCCCTCCTTAAGATTCTGTTTTTTAAGTTTTCCAGTCCCTCTTCTATCCTTTTGTCTATTTTTTTTACTTCTTTTCGCTCCATTATCATTGTTATTATATCTTCGATTTCCATATCTCTTAATACCTTTACCAGGTTTTTCCCCCATTTTGACGGGTCACCGTTTGTTATCGCTCTAATTTCGTCTAGTAAACAAATTTTTGGCCACCTTGTCTCATCCATTCTCATCACTTCTCTAATATATCTCGTCGCTCTTTCCCTTATCACATATTCCATAGTAAACACACCTAGCTCTCTCCTCCACATATAATTTGGCGTCGTTCTGTCCACCCCTAACGCCATCTTACAATACCTGCTCTGTATTTTTTCAAATACGCTTATTTCTCCCATTCCCCATATCTCCACTCCATACATTGCTCCTGCTTTTACGATTGAATCTAATAAATAGAGTCTCTCCTCCATCATATCTCTCCCCGCCCTCTTCCAAATTCCCCACACCATATTCGTTGCCTTTTGCGTTTTCCCTGTTACCTTTTTTCCATGTGCCCAAATTGAGTTTTTACACGTGAACCAATATCCGAGATATTTAAATTCTTTTACTATTTGTACTTCTTCACTCTTAATTTCCCATTTTTCCTCCTTCTTAACTTTTCCTCCGTTACTGAAAATCATGATTTTTGTTTTCTTTGCATTTATTTCCATCTTATTTTCCTGCGCCCATCTCTCTAGATCCTTTATTATACTTTTTAACCCTTCCGCCGTCTCTGCAATCGCCGCTACATCGTCTGCATATTTTATTGCGAAAATCTTTTCCTTTCCTATCACAACTCCGCCCTCATTTTTCCTTTCCCACTTTTCCTCCAAATCATCTATGTATAAATCGAATAATACCGCACTAAGCGCGCATCCTTGTCTTACCCCTTGTCTTGTTCTAAAACTCTCTGTGATTTTCCCTTGTGCTTGCACCTCTGCTCTTGTTTCCTTGTATATTTTCTTTATTGTATCCAACATTCTTCCTTCTATTCCCTTCTCTTTTAATTTTATAATCATTCTTTCCCTCCATACTCTATCAAATGCGGCTTTAAAGTCGACAAACGCTACATACAACTTCCCTCCTTTTTTCTTTAGTTTCTTATTAATAACTGCATTCAACGTAAATATCTGGTCTCTCGTTCCTCTTCCTTTTCTGAAACCTGCCTGACTTTCCCTTAATTTTTTGTTCTTCTCTATCCACTTGCCTAACCTCTCTGTCATCATTTTCGTTAACAATTTATAACCCACATCCAATAATGATACCCCCCTATAATTTTCTGCTTTGTCCTTTTCCCCTTCCTTGTATATTGGCACGATTCTTGCCGTTTCCCACCCTTTCGCAATTTCTCCTCCCAGCCATATTTTATTTAAAGCCTTTCTCAATTCTTCCCTTTGCGTCTTTGGCAGCGCCTTAAAAAACTCCGCACTAATTCCATCTTCCCCCGCTGCTTTTCTATTTCCCAATTTTTTTAACGCCCCTTCCATTTCTTTTTTATTGAATTCCTCATAGAATTCCCGTTTTTCTTCTCTTTCTTCTACACCTATTTCTCTTTCTTCTCTATCCCAAACCCTTTTTTCTTCCGCTCCTACTTCCTCTTCTTCTTCCTGTTTCTCCTCTCTATTCAATAATTTTTCGAAATGTTTTTTCCATTGTTTCTTCGTTATTTTTCTACCTACTGTTCCCCTTCCCCTATTCCTATATGTATTAATTGCCTTCCACCAATCTGGCATATTTTTCGCTTTTCCTACCTCTTCCCAAATTTTGTACCGCCATTTTTCTTTTGCCTCCTTATATGTCTCTTTCAATTTCTTTCTTTCCTCTGCCAATTGTCGTTTTTTCTCCAGGCTTCGTTGTTTCGTGAATGCTTTTAATTTTTCCCATACTACCCCTCGCTGCTCCTTGCACTCTTCATTAAACCATCTTGGCAGCTTTCTTGCTCGTTTTGTTTTTTTCCATTTTTTTCTTAACCCGGCTTTTTCCGCTGCCCTTAGTATTTTTTCTTTTACACCCTCCCATTCTTCTTCTCCTTTTTCGATTTCTTTTTCTTTTTCAATTTCCTCTATGAATCTTTTAGCCTTATTTTCTTTCCAGATCAACCTCATTTTTTCTTGATCGTCTTCTTCTTCTTCTTCTTCTTCCTCTCTTGCCATTTCACTTCCCCCAATCGCAAACATAATTGGCAGGTGATCGGATTCTATTCTGTCTACCACCTCCATCCATTTAATTTCTTTTGTTCCCCCCCTGTCCAATGCTATAACATAATCTATTACCGATCCACAGCATTCCTCTCCCCCCCCTACAAAAGTCATTTTGCCCTCCTTGTCCCCTTTCATTCTTCCATTCATCACTTTCAATCCCAATTCCTCGCATAGCTCTAACAATCTTCTACCTTCCGCGTTTATTATTTTGTCTTGTGACTTTCTTATTTCCTCGTCTTTTTCATCCATCCCCTCCTCATTCATTGCTTGCTCCTCTCCTATTCTTGCATTCATATCCCCAACAATTAAAACTCTCTCTTTTTTTCGGGCTTCATCCATTATTATTTCTCTGAGCTCTTTTTCGATTTTTCTTATCTTGACATTGTTATATATCGTAATTATTGCCGTTTTTGTTTCTATTCTATTATTGCTCAGTATCAGCCCGCATTTCCATTCATTTATCACCCAGCTTTCTTCAAATTTCTTTTTTATCCCGATTGCTTGTCCACCTTTCGCCCTTCCCTTCTTAACCCCTCTTTCCTTATACGCAGCTTTAAAATTCCAGCTAAAATTAGCGCTCATGTATGAGCTTGCCTTTAACTCATCTTTTCTTTCCACCCACGTTTCCTGTAAGATCACCATATCCGCCTTATCCAAAAATTCCCACGCTTCGCCAATTTTAAATATCCCTGCAACATTCCGTACGACTATCTTAAATTCCTTATTTTCAGTCTCTTGTTCTTTCTTATTCCGCCTTCCTTCGCTCGTCTCCGCCGAATCTTCTCTCTTCTCTCTTCTTTCTTCTTTCTCCCCGACGTCCTTATCGCTGTCCTCCCTGCTCGTTCCGAAAGGGCTGCCTCGATTCCTCCGCGTATCTCCAAATTTCGATGTCACCTTTCCTCTCGTTCCATCTCCACCACATATCTTCCATCCAGATTTTCATATATTTCACTTCCGCTTGTCTGCCCCTTCTCCTTTCGTTTTCCGCTACATCTCGGAGCCAATTTTGGATCTCTTTTTCCCTTCTTGATAGGTCGTCTTTTATCCAAATGCCCGTACCTTTCAGCTCCTTTCTTTTCCTCATGATCTCCAATTTCTCTGTCCAGTTTTTAAATTTTAAGACCATCTCGCCCCTGCTCACATGTTTTGTAATTGTTTGTCTTCTTATCTCTTGTCTGCACCTTTCTTCTATCTTCTTCAGCACCGATTCTTTTTTATTCTCTTCACTCTCCCGGAATGAGACATTTATATTGTTTCTTCTGGTTTCTCTTCTATTTCTTTCTTCTTTCCACTCTCGTTCACCTATCGGCACCGGCTTCCTCCTCCCTATTTCCCTCTTTCTCTCGTTTTCAATAACACTCATGTGATTATTGTTCCCATCTGTCTTCCCCGTTCTTCTCTCTCTTCTCACTTCTTGCCAACCTCCTCTCGCTTCTCCCATTCCACGTCCCGTTTCCTTGGCATTCCTCCCCACCTCCTCTTGACCGCTGGCTCCATCTATCCCATCCCCTCTTCGATCTGTTTCTGCTATCTTGCCCGATGCCCCCCTGACTACCTTCAGCCTGCCGTTCCGATCCTCTCGATCCTTTCCCTTCGTTTCATCCTTTTCGTGTCCTTCCTTCCTACTTTCAAGCCTGCTGATGATCTTGAGCAACAGGCTTCGCTCCTCCCCCCACTTCGTTTTGTCTCGTTCCGCCTCCTTCTTCATTTCCCCTATGGCGTTTTCGTATTCTTCTATTTTTCGTCGGCTTTCCTCGCACCCCTCGCACTCAACTTCACCATCCCTCTCATATTCTTCTTGAATTTGCTTTAATTCTTCCCTCCACCACTGTTTCATTTTTATTTCCAGTTCTGTCAAACTATTCCTTAACGTCCCTCTCATTCTTATTACCGCTTCCTGAATTCCGCTCATCCAGTCGTACACGCCGCCGTTGTTTTCCCCTTTTTCTTGCCTCCCTTCCCCTTGCTCTTCTTCCTCTTCTCCGGAGTTATTATTATCGGTGCATTTACCTTTCTTCATCGGCGGCGACTGTACCTCACTTGCTCCCTCTAGATTTCCAAGCGATCCGAAGAACTCCCTCACGTCTCTGTTCGTCTCTTTCTTCTTTGGGCGCCCTCTCTTCCTTTTTTCCGTCTCTCTAACTCCGCGCTCTACCTTATCGGTCGCTTCTTCCTGGAAGTACTCGACTGCACCACTGCGCTGCTGCTGCTCATTCTCTCCTGCCCAGCTTCCGCTCTCATCCGCCCCCCTCTCTCCTCTAACTGCTTCGTTCCTAACCTCTTCCTTTCTTGGCTCATTTTTGTTTCCACATATCTCACCGCCCTCACTGATTCTCACCTCCTCCATTATCACTTTTTGTTCCTCTTCACCTGACCTTTCTTTATCACCTTTTACTATCGCGTTTTCTCACTTTTCACCTCTCGGTTTCTTTCGATTCCACTCCCGGTCCTTACAGCGCGTGCACACTCAACACGATCCCAACCGGAAGTCAATACGAGTGTATATTAAATTCAAGAACCATTTGCTAATATCAGCATAACGGTGTGTATTAATTTCACGGAATCAAAGTATTACCTTTAATGTACACTGTAAAAAGCTTCTGTGTAAAAATTAATACACAAGTATATGATATTTTTATGCGCAGGCCGTGTATGAAATTTCAGATAATATTTTGAAAATCCACAGCAGGTTATTTAAAAAATAAAAGTGTAGCTCCGTAGTATTAATATACTTGTGCGTTTGAAAAATAATGCACGTGTAAAAGAATGTTCACATCCATGTATATTGAAATCAAGAACCATTTGCTGATATCAAAATACGAGTGTATATTAAATTCGAGAACCATTTGCTAATATCAATATACGGGTGTGTATTAAAATTACTGATCCTAAGTATTAAGTTTTTTTTTCTTTCAGAAATTGATAATTGCAATACGTTTTTATGTAAAAATTATCAAATTAACACCACTCAATTCATGTACTGTATGATGCTTTCGTGATACTTGTGTATATGATTTTTTCGCAGCTTTATCCCATAATTAATATTGAATACTTGAATAATAAAAATTAAATGCAGTGAAATCACTGCACGTGTGTATTTTTGTTTTATATATATGTATTCCTCAGAGGCCCGACGTCCTTCCCGTTTTACCATGCCCTCCTTTATTCCTTCCATCCCTTCCGACATTCACAATCCTTCCAGAGTTCCCTACATTCCTTCCAACCCCCCCCCCCCCCTCCAGAGTGTTGACCGCAGCCACTCTTTCCGAATGCACTACTGTATCGCATTTGCACGAGGGCCCAGGGCAACTGCGGAAAACCTGGGCCGATACAGGCGGCTTATATTTGGCTGTGAGTTTCAGTTGTATTACCATCAGAAACTCAAACAAACTACCTCCCACTCAGAGGTTGACGCGCAAACCAGTGCACGGACAAGCGGTCACCGCTCCAAGTATCAGCAGCCTCCAATGCTGCTTGCTTAACTTTAGTGACCGCCGAGCCCGCACGCCGAGCGCGCGCCCATCTCTGTCGGTTCCACTGCACGCATGTATTTGAAATACATGTGATTTTGAGATATCGTCCCGGTCAATAATTATGAAAATCAGAAAATGTTTCTTCAATATTAATATACGAACACATGTTAAATTCAACTTACCTGTGATTTGTTTTTGACAAACAATTGTTATTCTCGGTGGCTTTTGTCTTGGAATTTTCTAAATCGAATCACAGTATTCATGTACTGGATGGTACTATTACGAGAAGTATATCATCGATATTCCCAAAGATTTGTCTTATATTCAACTCCGCGTCGATGAGAAATAATATCAGATATGGGTACAATCACGATACTTTCCAATTACAATTCAGTTCCACATGTATTATACGAGGGTGGGGTGAAAAGTTTCCGGCCTGACCAAGAGATGGTGCCACTAGGTCTAGTTTTGGAGCGGCGTCCTACAGTACCATTCCTACCGAGCTTGTATGTACAGTTTCAGCCCAATCGCTACGTTAGTTTGCGTTTGAGAGCACATTGCGCGAGACGCTTCCGTTGTTTTCGTAAAAATGGAAAAATTGGAAAAACGTGCTGTCATCAAATACTTCCATTTGAAAGGTTTTACACCAAAAAAAATAAAAGAAGAGATGGATTCAGCACTAGGAGACACGTCCCCATCATATTCAACTATTAAGCAGTGGGTTTCTGAATTTAAAATGGGTCGTGTGAGCACCTTTGATGAGCCTCGCTCAGGACGGCCCGTTGAAGTCACAACTTCAGAGATGATTGAAAAAATCCATAAAATAGTGTTGGAAGACCGCAGGTTGAAAGTGCATGAGATAGCTGAGACCTGTAGGATGTCAGCTGAACGTGTGCGAAATATTTTGCACAACCATTTGAAAATGGAAAAGCTGTGTGCAAGGTGGGTGCCGCGTTTGCGAACGCTCGACCAAAAACTGCTTCGAAAAACCATTTCTACCGACAATTTGGCGCTGTATAGGCGTAATACAAACGAATTTTTGCGTCGATTCATAACTGTTGATGAGACATGGGTCCACCACTACACTCCTGAAAATAAAGAACAGTCAAAACAGTGGGTTGGAAAAGGGGAACCAACCCCAAAGAAGGCAAAAACAATTTTATCGGCAAACAAGGTTATGGCTACTGTTTTTTGGGATGCGAGAGGAATTATATACATTGATTACCTTGAAAAGGGTAAGACTATCACTGGTCAATACTACGCAGACGTATTGCAACGTTTGAAGCACGAGGTGCAACTTAAACGACCTCATTTGGCGAAGAAAAAAGTTTTGTTTCATCACGATAACGCACCAGCGCATTCGTCGATTGTTGCCATGTCCAAAATCAACGAATTGATGCCGCATCCTCCCTACTCTCCAGATTTAGCCCCCAGCGACTATTACCTGTTTCCTAACCTCAAAAAATGGCTTGGCGGAAAAAGATTTAAGAGCAACGAAGAAGTTATCGAAGCTGTAAATCAGTATTTTTAGGAGCTTGACGAATCTACGTTTAAAACTGGTATAACTAAATTAGAACACCGTTATGAGAAATGTATCAGTGTTGATGGAGATTATGTTGAAAAATAAAGCAAAAAAAAATTTTTAAACATCGTTTTTCTTGGTCAGGCCGGAAACTTTTCACCCCACCCTCGTATTTTTCAGGCAGCCGTAAATAAATTTCGAACTTGTTTTGTATTTTCTATACTCTGTTTTTTATAGTTGAATTAATATGCAACTGTTGTAATTTTTAATTGAAAGCACGGGTTGATGCAATACATTTTCCATAAATTTGCAAACTTTTCTTGGAAATTCCATGTTGCATCTATTAAATTCTATATCCACGTTAGAATTTCATGTTCCTGTTTTAAATTTACGGTACAAGTGTTTGAAATTTAATTTCATCTACTGAGTTCGTAAAATTCAATTCCTTTGTATCTTAAATGTATTGTAAATTTCATGTTATTTTTTACAGTGTATAGTTCTATCGTTTAAGGAAGAAAAAAAGAAATCGATTTATTGATCGTTGTAAATGTATATCCCGCCTCAACGGGGTAAACCACCCCTTACTTGAAGTTCCTGATCGCAGTTGTTTTTTCTGTATTCAAAATGTGTCTTCCGCTTCAAAGTATTTCTACAAGCCCTAACCCAAGTAGCAATCTTCAGGAAGTTGCCCAAAAGTCAGCTAAATGGGTACCAAATGTCCGCCCGGAGATTAGCTTGAAGTTAACAACCATCCCAAACGGCAGCTGTTGGACACATGATTCATAGGTAACTTCCAAGCGGACATTTGGTGCCCATTTTGGCAACTTCTGGACATCTATTTGGAAATTGCTACCTTGGCATTTAGAGTGCGGAAAAAATGCGCGAAAAGCGATTGTACGACTTTGAAGTATCTGCCGACTGCAGCAAGTGGCTGTAGGCTGCATTCATAAACGTCATATAAAGTGCCGCCTCCAGATGGCCAGCATGATGCACATCCGTCGCAGTTTCGCCCACCCCCACTATCCCTTCGTCCCCTCCGGTTTCTTTTGCTCCCTGCTTTTCGCGCCCTCGAGCAGCAAGTTAAAAAAAGAAAGGAACCAGCCCAACCGTGGACGTAGATCCGATAAAAACAAACGGACGCCAGAAAGTCGAACGAAGCGTGAGTGAGATAAAACCAACCTGCGAACTTTCCAATTAGGGCACTATCGTTGTCCACGTGTAAATTCGTTTCCAACCGCTTGCACGTCGTTCTAACCCACTGTACGAGATTACCGGAATTCGCCCACCTCGGCGATACGTTTATGCGCGGAAAAAACAATTCCGTAAAGAGAGAATGAAACGTTTGGGCGTAAGACGTAAGAATTTAAA
This sequence comes from Ophion obscuratus, assembly GCA_964007375.1. Classification (NCBI taxonomy): domain Eukaryota; kingdom Metazoa; phylum Arthropoda; class Insecta; order Hymenoptera; family Ichneumonidae; genus Ophion; species Ophion obscuratus. The sequence continues at coordinate 15,876,997 of OZ023320.1, forward strand.
GACGGATGCGGTTGGAATTGTAAAGGCGGATTTCGAACGTCCTGTTTTGCAACGGAGCCAACTCGAAAAACACGGAAGACGATTAGATAAGGAATATCAATTGTCACGATACGTTCCACCTTCAGACTTCGTGGTTTTCCCTTTTTCCGGGTTCTTTCGATACAGGATACTGGACAAATTTGTCATACTACTAGATGCTACTGCTCGATGAAAAATACTTCACTCTACACAATTATCCGGCGATGTTTTAGGCAAATTTTTGGAAAGTGAAAAATGTGCCTGAAAAGTCGTCAGATAATTGTTAACGACAAATGAACTATGCAATATAAAAAAAATCCTACGTACTTCCATAGACAGTGTATTTTTCAAGATATATTCAACATTTCGAGTGAATCGGTTGAAAATTGTCCGAGTTATGTTTCCGGCCAACTTTAAAAATACAGATTTGAGATAAACGCTGCACAGCCGCCATTTTGAAATTAATCGCTTCAAAACAATGTTTGTATACAGTCACTGAAATGTATGATAAACACCCTTTTTTGTAATCGCGATTTATTTTGTAGTTTTTCCGAAAAAAACGCCCCAAAAAGCCTATTTGTTCGGCCTCTAGAGTGGCCTAACCCCTTAAGATAAGTATAAATGCGGCACTGCTAGTCCAGTGGTTTGGAATAAGCGACTTTTTCAAACGGCCAATCATACTTTAGAGAGAATGTTGAAGTTTGCATTGTTGCAAGGCAACGAAGAATAATTCTTCTCAATTGCCCTAATTTTTTTCCGCCATTTTAAGGGCTGAATATCACGCGAATGTTTTTACGTACTCTCACTGGAGATTTACGACCTCAATTTGCGAGAAAACGCTTCGGGTGATGATAAAAATAGAGAAATGAAAAATGAACCAAAAAGATCGTTGCATATTCCAACCATGCAAACTTCAACTTCATCTGTAGAGCCTCAAACGAACCGTGCAGTTTATAGTCCAGTGAAAGATACGAAAACCCAGCACTTTTTAGCGTAGAATATGTATTTTTGACTTAAGGTAGGTGGTTGCATCCTGAAAGTAACGTCAATAAAAGTTTGCCGCTTAATCCGCCCCAACCCTAAAAAATAGGGGTTGAAAACTTAAAAATCGCCGTATCTCGATAATGAATAGTCCGATCAAAAAATGTTTCAAACAAAAGTTGTTTGGAATAATAAAATACGTATAAAGTTATCGGACGTCCGATCCCCTATCTTTGAAAATAGCGGCACAAAAACACGAGAGCACATCAACTCCAATTTTTCGAATCGTTTTTGTGCCGCTATTTTCAAAGCTAGGGAGTTGGACATCAGATAAGTTTATACGAATTTTATTATTCCAAACAACTTTTGTTTGAAAGCTTTTTTGATCGGGCGATTAATTATCGAGATTCGGTGATTTTTAAGTTTTCAACCCCTATTTCTTAGGGTTAGGGCGAGTTGAGGGGCAACATTTTATTGGGGTTACTTTCAGTTTGCAATCATCTACCTTCAGTTAAAAATTCATATTCTACGCTAAAAAGTGCCGGGTTTTCGTCTCTTTTACTGGAGTATTAGTGCCGAAAAGATGCTGCTCTGACTCCTACATTTTCACGCTCCGACTCAAAACAATATGATGCAAAACTTTGCAGGCCCTTTTTCCGGAAACAACGTTTTTAAAATTGACTTGCTGCACAACTTGAGCAAATTTTATTCGATACACTTTAAATTTTGGCAGGATCTTTGAAAGTTTATTTTCCCCAGAAATAAATAAGCTTTTCTATGTTTGTCGAAAACTCCTCTTGTCATCAACAGATTTTCACGAATTTTTTTCTCAAAAATAAACTACTTTTCGAATGTTTGCCGGTTTTATGAAAAACTATATTTTAAAAACGCTTATTAGTCTTTTTGTCCAAGGGTCAACATCTGAGGTAGTTACGCTGCAAAAGATGACGTTGAAGTTTGCATCGTTGGAATGCAACGAAATTGATTTTTCTGCTATTTTTCGAATTTCCTTCGGTAGTTTTGGATGCGAAAATCACGCAAAACATCTTTTAGGATTCTCATTCAGCGATCTACCACCGAAATCTTGCAAAATATGATTCTGGATAATAAAGAAAAGAATTTTCGTTGCATTCCAACGATGCAAACTTCAACCCCATTGCAAAAGCCGGTCCTGCCACTTGGTAAGGCTTTCCTTTATGACCTTGAAGTTTACATTGGATGGCAACGGTTTTTCTTGTTGTTATTGCTTCATTTTTATTATTATTCGTAACCTTTTTTGCAACTTGCGGTCGTAAATCTCCAATAACAATACGTAAAAACGTTCGAATAATTTTCGGAGTCAAAATCGGCCAAAACGGAATTTTATTAATGAAAAAAAACCTAATTTCCGTTGCGCTCCGATGATGCGAACTTCAAGATAATTTTTTTATGGCCCTGTACACACTTTGAGACATTTAGAATAAATTTCCTCAGATTTTCGATGTAGTTTTCGTAGGCACAAAAAATCCTTCAAGTTACACCAATTTTTTCGCCCCTTGAAGTAGAATCACCCCTTCACAAATAATAATAAAAGGAACTTTCATTTTTTTTTCCTCGTACCGATTTACGGTTTTTCCCGTTGGCACGCACGTCACAGCTCAAAACGCGAAAGGAAAATAACCCAACCACTGATAAGTTGAAATCCGATAAAATTATCCCGAAATGTCGTCACGACGGAATTTAAATGCAATTGTAACAACGAGCGAGTTTAAATTATCGGAGAAAAGACATTACGATACACCTGAATAATCAGTCCTTTCCAACCTCCATATGCAGGTGTAAATCTCGATATCGATAAACATCGAATACGTACATTACTTGCATCCTTTGATAAACAAGGCCTTCGGAAAATGTTTTTTTTTCACGATTTGTTTGAAGTGACGAGTGCGTGTGTCGCAACACACAAGCGATCGATAAAGTTCCAATAACGGAGGTTCATTCTTTCCGCGCTCTTTGAGGAAGTACCCATTGTCCATCGTTTCTCGGAAACTGCGAGTTAATTTTTCATCACTCAACGCGTGAACTTTCCGTCGTAGCTGATAGTAATTATTACAATTCCGTTAGTATAGTAATTATTACAAGTTCCGTAGCTGATAGTAATTATTACAATTCATTATTATTATTTGAGTAGCCTGCTTAAGTTTGAAATAAATAAAATACGATTTTTGATTCCTTAGTTTCGTAATCCAGCATTGCAAGTTTAATTTCCAACAAAGATTTTTTAAAGAGGCCAAAAATTGACCGCGATATGACAACTTTTGTAAAATCAGGTCTGCTTATCTGAAATCACTAAACCAAACGCAATTTTAATCGTGAATTTACGTTTTATAAAACAGTGTAAGTCGAATATTGTAGTTTGCATCGTTGGGACGCAACGAAAGTTCAATAGCTTGAGCTTTTTTGGCAAATTTGGCGTAGAAAAACACTAAGATATTTTTTTAGGATCCTCGTAAGAAATCTGCAGCCCAAGTTGCTTGATAAGACTTTGGATGATGAAGAAAATGAAGAAAAACATTTTTTTCGAAAACGTTTCGTAAGTTCATGGGTCTGAAGTTAGCATCGTTAGAATGCAACGAAAATTCTTTTCTTTTTACTTCCTTTTTCTTCATTCCTATTGTACAAAGCTTATTTGTACAAAAAAACTTGTACAACATTTATACAAAATGTTTACCGTAGCTTTGATCTGCCAAAAAAAACTTGCAATTAGAAGGAATTCGGAAAGAGCATCTAGTTTATAACATTTTCTATCGTATGACAGGATTATTTTTTCATGTGTTTATTTATTTGTTAATAACCAATGATTGAATTTGATTTTTTTTCGGTGGAAAATCGAACTTCTTTTTCTACAGCTTGGCATTTTTATTTGCAAAATTTCCAAAAGGCATTCGGTCGTACAAAAGTTTGATTATTATACTAAAAGTAGATTTTTATTTTTTATTTTCAAATCTTAGTTGTCAGAATCACCTACAACGAATGGCCACGAAAAGCGGCGGCACTTTGTTTCAATAATAATAACTCCATTTTTCATCGCTATTTTTCAATTTAAAAAAATACTCAAACGTGGCAAGACTATGTGTCAATTGTGTGTAAAATTTCGACCTCGTCGTTCCAAAACTCTCGAAAGAAAAAAAAAATTGAAATCCGACCTGTATTTTTCGGCGTAAAAAATGTGCGCGATGTCGAAGTTTGCGTCGTTGAAATGTAACGAAAATTCATTCCCTTTGATCGCACACATTTTTTCGGCCGAGGATACATAAAAAAATGTCCCGCAAAGAGAATCAATCTCCGTCGCATTTCAAAAATGCACACTTCACCATCATGAAAATTCGAACCTCGGACAAAAACATTCGAGCTATGAAAATAGCTCGAATGCTTTTTACGTATGCTCCGTAGAGATTTTAAAATCTCTCATTTTCTTATTCTCCGATTTTAAATCGCCCCCTCATTAGAGAGTTAAAAAATCGTTGCATTTCAACGATGTAAACTTTGTCGCGGATCAACGGAACTTGTGCTTGCAATCACTTACGAAACTCCAGTACCGCAATTTTGTTCAGAAGTTTTTTTTATGATTTCCTGTACATGATACTGAAGTTTGCATTGTTGGAACGACCGAAAGTTTGGTAGCGCGATTTTTTTTGGCAAATCTGGGCTACGAAGTAAACTCATGGTTCTTCCGCATTATTGACTCAGAAATTCCCGGACTTTTCCAGGTGTTCCATACAAGTTTTTTTCAAATACTCCAGCGCGATGGGGCTCAAATAAAGAACACAATTTTTTTCAAGAACAAATATATGAATATAAAAATCAAAGTAAAAAAACGGAAATATTAAAAATTATTTAAACACTGTGAAGTTAAAAAAAAATACATTAAAAGCAAATACGGAACCAGTTTAACAAAATTATAAACAGAAATTTTTATGCCGATGCCAATAAATAAAAAATCAGTATAAACACTTGTCTACAATGATAATTGCGTTTTAGTTTTTGAAATTTTCAATATTTGGCACTGACAACTTTTTTTTGTACACAATGAAGAATAATATGAACATCAAAAATACACAAAAATATTTTTATACTTGTCAGTTTTTTTTTGCAAGTCGGTTTCATATTCCAAAAATTGCACTCTTGCAAAAATTGCATTCTTGCAAAAAGTAAATACTGAAAAAATTCCAGAGGAGTTTCAAATTGCCTTCACTCATCGCTGATTATTTCAGGAGAAAAGAAATTCCCTAAGTTTTCCCGGTTTTCCATATGCGTTAAAGCCATGACCCTCAACCATTTTTAGGATTCTCATCAGAATCCTACAGCCCGAAATTATGGTTTTGAAGTTTGCATTGTTGGAACGCAACGAAAGGTCTTTTTCGCATTTTGTTTTCCTCATTTTTATTAATATACAATATCGTTCTTTATATTTATATTATAGATCGGTAAATAAGTATCTTAAAAAATGGTTGAGAGATTTTTTAAACAAAATTTGTCAACAGAAATTAAAGGAATTCAGAATGATTGATTTTCGTTGCATATCAACGATCAAACTCATTCGAATTCGCAGGATACAATTTTGGATGATGATACAAACGAAGAAATTTAAAAAATATGTCTTTCGTTGCATTCCAACGATGCGAACTTCAGCATCATTTCATGTACTACCAGACACGTCCAAAAGAGCTATTTGAAAGGATTTTCGATTAACTTCGTCATTGCACAACAAACATTTTGAAAGTTACACCTACTTTTCGAGCCGCCGGGGTAGTGTTACCGAAACGAAATGAGATACGACCGTGTTGATGATAAGCGTGCAAAATTGAGCAGAAACTGCCGAGCCATGAACAACCGAGCAGCTAATACCCCTGGACAAAATTTAAGGGGTCTTCTCACTTTATACGCTAAAAAAGGCTATTTCCATGCATTTTTTTGATAGGTTTATATTATAGAAATTGATATAAAATTTATTACACTTAATAAATACACTTTCGAAATACATCTTAAAAGAAAATTTAATTCAAGTCACTATTTGATGAAATCTCGGAGATGGATCATCCGAAAAACAAAATCAAACGATTTTAGAATTAGTACGTTAAGGGGGTCGTCTATTGTGCCAGATCAAAAGAAGAGAAAACGGCCTTGCATGACTTCTTTGAAGAAGAGGAAGGTGTACTCCATGGTGCAGGCATAGCAGATTGATAGTTAGACCATTTTTTTATTATGAATTATATACAACAGCTTTCAAACGAGTTTTTCTCAAAACACGATTTTTTTAAACTGCTGCCATGATATCTCAAAAACTATTTCATTGATTCTGTTCAAATTTATACAGCATCTTCGGTACATAAATAACTACAAGTTGAACTAAAATAATTAAGATTGCTTCGTTAGCTTTCTTTTTGTCAGCTATATAGACCCCAAAAAATACGAAAAATTGCATTTTTTTCTAAAGCGTAAAAAAAAAATTTTTTTTTGAATTATAGCTTTATTTTAGTTCCATGTAGAGCCTCAAGTCTCACGATTAAAATTGCGTTTGGTTTTTTGATTTCAGATAAGCAGAACGGCCGGAATCATGGCAGCAGTGGAGCACCTCTTTTTATATATGTGTTCCTTTTGAGCGGTGTATCTCCGACTATATTCTATATAATGACTTCAAAAAATTCACAAAGTTTGTTTAAATATTAATAAAAATGATATACAATTTATAAATTATTTTATTTTAATGGTTTGTCAAAAAAAATTCCCCAAAAAGCATTAAAAAACGGCCTTCACACTAGACGACCCCGTTAATGGCAATACCGCATATTATACGATTTTTTATATATGCAAAAATAACAAAACGGCGGATATTTTTCGAGAAAAAAAAACTTGTTTTCTTCACCGTTTTTGGCAAAGAAAATTGTGAATATCAAAATTTAATAAAAATCTTGATATGCCCTATAGCTATAGTTGTAAAGAATATGTGGTTAAAATTGCATAAGGATCGGTTCGGTTATTTCGAATATTTTATCAACAAGCCGTCGAGAAACGTTGTTTCGAGAAAAACGCATTTAAAGTTTGTTTGGGTTACATAAATACACTAAAAAAATTTAATGTTTTTATTAAGTGTAACAACTGTTACATCAATGTCTATAAAATAAACGTATCCAAAAATCCATGAAAATAGCCTTTTTTAGCGTATAAAGTGAGAAGGCCCCTTAACGGCGAGGTAAAGTTAATTCGGCGAAAAAATGGCATGTTTTTAAGATTTTTTTTTGGCGTAACGAATGGTGTTCGTTTATTGAAAAATTTACATATAATAAAGTCACATTTGAACAACATTCTCCTAAATTTGCATTGCAAAATATTCAAAATTGAGCGAGTGAAAATTAAACCCCGGAGGCGCCTCGAAAAAAAGTTGGTTTGCGGTGTGCACCATAACTCGCAACAGAATCATTTGAAACAAAAAAATCAAAATGCATTTGTTAAAGGAGATGTTTCTCGAGGTAATGACGAGAGGATTTTTTTTTTCTTTCGATTTTTCGATTTTTCGTAGCACTTGGGAGCCAAAAACCCGATTTTCGCTTAAAAAAATCGGCTAATTTGTTGTTGAAAAATTAGTAATTATTTAAAAAAACAAAAAAGCTCTCGACAATACCTGGTGAATTATGTGAAGAAGTACTGTGCAAAATTTCAAAGCGATTGGTCCAGTAGATTTTGAGTTATCGTGCACACGGACTTCAAATATGACAAGTCTCAGAAAAACGGTTCGAAAAACGCAGAAGAGAAGAGAACGGCATGGAGCAATAGACGCTCAAATACTCATAAATTCGTCAATTTTACTCCGATCGACTTGAAATTTTAACACAATATTCTTGATATATTATGCATTCATTTAAATTTTTTTTAAAAATGGAAATTTTTTTTTTTAATACTTTACCCCGCCCTTAACGCAACAATGAGGATTCGCTTTCGTTTCTGGCGCGTGTCGCTGATTTTAAAAAAATAAAGTAACTATTCATGAAATTCGAGAATAGAACTGCAGTTGACAACAAAATTCAATAACGAAAATTCGGATAAAAACAACGCGAGGAAAAACAAAATATCAAGCTGAAGAATTATTTCGATGATTCGTCGAAGTGCCGGCGACTAGAATTCTAAAATCTGAAGTACATTTATCTCTTGGGATCATTAATGCGTGAAAAAGGGTAAGCGGATTATTCAACGTGACGAATTGCTGGCGCTTACGTTTGGTCGGCAATGACCAACCAACCTATATGCGTGTGTATATCTATATTCTTTGTACACTTCATCCCAAACGGTGATACGATGACAACGACGGTAAAATGTTTTTCGCGTTATTGTCGAGGCGACCCCGAGAATTTACAGCTCGCGAGGAATTTCATTTATTGAAATTCCCTTAGGCTACATGCGAGGGAGCGTCGATATTGATAGCGGGACGAGTAAAAGAGAATCCTCGAAAAAACTTTTTCTATTTCCTGCTTTGTTCTTTTCGCGCGTTACGCCATTGTTTTTGGTTTTTTTTTTCAACCACGCTGCATAATTAGCATATTAAATGATATTTTCGTAGCTAATAGTAATAAAAATAACAATATCAATAATAATAATAATAATAACAATAATACCAGTAACAATAATAATAAAAATAAATGATAATTTAAGATGTATATATCACGTTTTTTGAGTCGGTGACACCCGAGGTAGTTTCGGAGACTTTGAGTGCCACTCAGCATTATTATTGTGGTCTAGATTAAAGGGGAAATCCCTTTAGACGCCCAAAAATGAGTCATTTTCCATGAATTTTTTTAAGGTGTTAAGTAATCGCATCGTTTCAATATGTTGACATTATTACAACTTTTGGGTTTTATAAAATATTTCAATCTATAGATCGAGTTTGATAAAATATTTTTTATCGGGTTTTATAAAATATTTTTTAAATAGTTCAAAATATTTTAAGAATGTTTTTTTTCTTCTTTAAACAAAACAAAATGTCGACGTTATAGGGTCATCCTTTAGACGTCTTTTCAAAAACTGTTCATGTTATAGCGCAAAAAATTATTGATCGATCTTGCTGAAATTTTAGGAGGTTTCTCACTATAATCGTATTGGAAGGGCATACCTATACAAATATCAAAAAGTATACAATTGAAAATTAAGTAGGCTTTGTAATAAAATTTTCATATTTTTGACCATTTTCTCGACAATTTTTACCCCAAAAAGGCAACTTATTTACGCGATAACCTTAAGGGGAGGGTAGGGGTTTCAGCGTGAAAAAAAAACACTTTTTTGCGAATTTTTTTCATCTATATGGATAGAGTAAATTTATTGAAACCTTCTGTACATTCTTAAGTGTCATTTAAAGAACATTTCGTGCAATTTGTACGCGAAAATATCCACAAACAAGCCGGTGCCGCGTTTTTCTCGAAACCACTTTTTCAAAGTCCGTGTTCACTGCCATTTGAAAACTACATGACCGATTTATTTCAAACTTAGTACACACTTTTTACATATAAAATACCTCCCCCCAGAGGTTAGTTTGAGATTTTTTTACATTGAGGGGGTTTTCCACCCCCAAAATGGCGGAATTTTTCGTGAAAAATAGCACTTTTCAATTAACATGACCACCAAAAATTTAAAAATGAAAAAAAAAAAAAAAAATTATCAAAGACCGTTGGGGAGAGGATTTGATGATACTTTGACTAAATTTTAATGGTACTTGATTTCAGATAATTTCTAACTGAGATACAGTGAACACCGCAAATCGTGTTTTTCCAAAGGCGTTCTTGGAAAAGCTTTGCCACCGGCTTGTTTGTGGATATTTTCGCGTGCAAATTTCACGGAATGTTCTTGAAATTACACTTAACGATGTACAAAAGGTTTCAATAAATTTACTCTATCCATAAAGATGAAAAAAATTCGCAAAAAAGTGTTTTTTTTACGCTGCAACCCCTACCCTCCCCTTAAAACGTTAGGTATATCCTTCCGATAATGTTATAGTGAGAAATTTCCCAAAATTTCAGCCGGATCGATCAATAACTTTTTGAGCTATAACACGAGCAGTTTTTCAAAAGACGCCTCAAGGAATACGTCACAACGCCGCCATTTTGTTTTGTTTGAAAATAATTTTTTGTAACACTTAAACGTTGTAATAAGATAATGTAAAAATTTTAAAACGATACGATTATTTTATCACCTTTCAAAAAATTCATGAAAAATGACTCATTTTCGGGGGTCTAAAGGGATGTCCTCCCTAAGATGAAGCCTAACCCCATGGTGTTGAAGTTTACATCGTTGGAATGCAACGAAAGTTCCTTTTTGTATTCTCATTTCCTGATTTGTATTGTTGTTCGAAATCGTTTCTTGGAGATAAATATTGTCAATCTCCCAATAAGCATCTTGAAAAATGGTTCAGCGATTTTTGTCGGCAAAATATTCGCAGGAAAATTAAAGCGATTCGGAAAGCTCAAGTTTCATTACGTCCCAACAATGCAAACTTCAACGTCATTCTCAGTGCAAGCTGAGGAAGTCCGGAGCAATGCAATTTATCATAAAAAAAATATGAAAGTAACCAGTTATTCCTATTATAAATTATTAAGGGAATTAATGTTAGAAAATAATAATAATAATAATAATAATAATAATAATAATAATAGCCACGACAATAACAACAATACTAATAATGATAATAATAATAGCGAAAAAATTAGTCAAGGCGACGTGAAGTAAGAAAGCACTTACTCGAGCAACGATAACTTATCCTATTTTTTGCTCCATCTACTTCGCTTCGTTTTCTCTATTCGCACGATTTTATTGCGTTTCCATGCTTATCGCTTAAATTCCGACGCATGCACCCGAATAAATCCATCGAATGGCCTTAAACATAGCATCGTTCAAACGCGATGAAAATTAATTCGTTTGCATTGATAGAATTTCTTTCTGGTCGATTTAGGCTATAAAAATCATTCAAATGTTTTTACGTATTTTTATTATAGTTTTACCTCAAGTTACAAAAAAAATGAGGAAATAATTTAAAAATCGTTGCATTTTGACGATGCAAACTTCAACGTCATTTCGTCAACGGGCACTTTTCCTAATCGGCTCTTAAAGTGAAAACCGATAATACGGTTTACTGTTTCTTCGCTTTGCAACGTGTGTGTGTATGTGTGTGCATATTTTCGCAATATACAATGCCTTTATCGCTCGATCGTTGTTTACGCGCGAAAAGTCCATTCGTAACATGCAATCATACATGAACTCCAAACGGTCGAACTTCCAACGATCATTGACGTGCAAGTGTCACGTGCGATGTGGCCTGAGATAAAAAAAAATTATCGACCACAACATTCCACTTCTTTCGTGCGATTTATCGCGATGATGGAATTGTTCTTATGAATCTGAAGTTTGCATCGTTGTAATGCAGTGAAAATTTTCAAAAATATTTTAAATTTCCTTGCTTTTATTATCATGCGAAATCTTTGGTTGCAGATTTATATTGTGAAGCTCCGAACAAGTATTTTAAAAAGTGGCTAACAGCTTTTCTTAGGCAAATTCTGCCGCAAGAAGTTAAAACAATTTGGAAATGTTAATTTTCATTGGACTCCAACGAAGCAAACTTCGAGCTCATTAAGGGGTGAGATGCAATCAGATTTTTTTTTAATTGATTTTTTTTAAATTTTCTTGAAGTATGATGTTTCGAAAATATTGCCCGAAAATTGCAAGTCAATCTGATGAATAGTTTCCGGGATATCCCACAATTAGTGAAGGGGCGTCGGGTCCCCATGGCAGGTAGCGGCTGACAAACGCGCTAACGATAATACCCGGGAAGGCAGAATGCTTCGAAGACAACAACAAATTGATATTTTGGAAGCTTCCATACCGGCAGAAGCCCTATTGTATGGGCCAGGAATTGATGATTCGATGTAATTTTTTAATTAGTATTTCTATACATAAATCAAGTGTAAAATTGGAAAACTCTTTCAGAAATTTTCATAAATTTATTACTCAAAAACTATGAACTTTAGCAAAATTTTATAAAGAATACTTTCGTTTTAAAATTTCCCAAAATGTTTAAAAAAATAATTGATCCGGAAAAACTTTAATTTTTTGAAAAATTGTTTTAACAATTGGCTATAAAGAATTGAATGCTCGACTTTTCGGCAAAAAATTATGATATTCGGATTCAGCGGATCAAAATACACAAAAAAAGTTTAGCTTCATCCATCGAGCTCCACATTTTACGAACATATAATACCGCATCCACATCGAAAAACTTTAAACGCGTTTTTCTCGAAACTATATTTATCAAGTCGGTTACCACAATAATTCAAAAACCACTTGATGGATTTTGATGAAATTTGGTGTGCTTATTGATAGCATTAAAAACTAGTCCTTAATCGGAGGACTTTCATTTTTGTTGAAAATGTCTATTTTTTTAAAACTACAAACGAGCGATTTTTTGGACGAAAATCGAAAGTTATCTGTCGGAAGCCGCCATTTTGTGATTTTTTGAAAAAAAAAAAGCTTCGATTAAGGACTAGATTTATTATTAAACTGATGATTTTTTGTTTTTTTTTTAATTTCAGATGATCCAGTAAAATTTTATGTTGGTCACCGCAAAGCACTACATGCTTAAGGGGGTCCGACAAAAATGGCGATATTTTCATAAATAATCAATATCTTTCTTTGAAAATTCGTACAAGTTGAAATATAACATATAAATCTGTGTAACCACTTTTGTAAAACGAACTTAATTAGTATAAAAAAAATTATTGAAAATACTCGTTTTTCACGCCTCTGACTGCATTCCACCCCTTGATTAAATTTTTTTTTATTCGTCGTTGGAACATTTAGAAGATTATCGGCAAATTTCCCTGACAATTTGTGGCCAAGATGTGCCGTGCGAACGATAATTCGCCTCGAAATGTTTATTCGTGCAATGATCCGCGGTTCCACGTGTGATTGGTGTCAATTGGATCAATAATCGTGAATTATCGCGAATCAGTGCGACACGCTGCATCTGCTGTGCTTGGGCCGTGATGTATTTCCCAACCGTCGCGAGCCCCATTATTTTTACGTATGCCAGGAACGCGTTTTGAAATTTTTTTTTTATTACTGACCATCCGCAAGTGTTTCGATACGAGGAGGCCCAAAAAAACCATGCAATAACAAAGAAATATTAAATTTGAAAAAAAAATTTTTTTTAAAAAACATTTTTCTCCTAGTGCGAGAAAAGCAATGTTGAAATTCTTGAGTTCTTAGTCAATCTTCATTTCTTCATTTGCTATCGCGTTGAAGTTTGCATCGTTGAAATGCAACCAAAGTGCTTTTCTATTTTTTTCCTTCATTTTTTTCATGATTTATAATTTTTTTTTTAGATTCTGCTCGTGGATCTGTAGTGAAAGAAAGAAAACTCGTTTGGGCGATTTTTGCACCGTGAATCGGGGAAAAAATTTGAGCGATAGAAGAAAAATTAAGGTATCATCACGGTATGAAATTATTTTAAAAAATCGTTTTTTTTTGCACAATCCGATAGTATAGACGGTTATGAACAAGTTGTTCAATTTTTGGGACGAAGATCGAATAATTTCGGTCGCTACAGCCTTTCTTAGAGAAAGTGATACGAGCAGTGGCGTGCACGGTCGAAACTTTAAACGCGTTTATCTCGAAATGTCGTTTTTAAAAATTGTGCTGAAGTTTGCATCGTTGGGATGCAACGAAAAATCTCGTTAGTTTTTTTGAAAATTTCTTTATTCGTATTATTATCTAAAATCTTTTATTGCAAACTTTAGTTACACATCCCTAATGCAGGGAACAACGTTTCAGTGATTTTCGTAGCCTGAATGTGCCAAAATACCGTTGCATTCCAACGATGCAAACTTCAAGACCATTTTTCAAAATGTTGTACACTCTCAAAGGAAGAGTTTTCAAGCTATCCGTCTCCAATGTTGACACAACATTTTTCGCGCCATTCTTTATCTTGCTAAGGAAGCTTTTTGTTGTTGTTTGAAATCTTCATATTTTTTTTAACGAAAAACTTTCGAAATAATAGGCTAAATTCGATACTTTTTTTCAAACCGTCAATTTTGATTTAAAAAATCTCCATAGTAAGATAGCGGCTTTCATACTGATTAATAATCTTTTTACAAATTTTGTTTCAGATAATATTTACGGCCCCGACTGTGTACACCGTGAGGACTTTTTTGGAAAACCTTTTAAACCGTTAAAATAAAATGTAAACAAAATAAAAATAAATGTTTCAAAATGTATTTTCTGTTTTTCACGAGTGCTTTGATTTGACATAAAAAAATCAGACTGATCAGCGTATTTTAACCATCGAAAAAAAATCGTGATGTTGAACTTTGCATCGTTGGAATGCAACGAAAGTTCTTCGTTAGATTTTAATTTCGTCATTTAATTTAATATAAAAAATCCTTTTTTAAATTTATACTGTAGATCTTTGAATAATTGTCGTGAAAATCATTAAGGCCTTAGGCCACAGTAACGGGTATAAAATCATGTGCGAATTGAACAATTTTTTTTCGTATGAAAAAGTGATTCACTTCTAAAATTAATTACACATCTATTTGGTATGAATATCAAGCTGTCAGAAAATATTTTTTTTTTTTTCGATCTACAAAATGGCCGACTACTCGAAACTTTTCGAAACAGCTTTTTTCCAATTGGCGTGACAAATAACTTCATCAATTTTCACTCGATTTACTTCAAATTCAAAAATTATGTTCTTAATTGCATTTCGCAGAGAAGTACGTACGGAATTTCTGATTAATCGAAAGCTTTTCATTTTACGAGCAGTTTATGAGCAGTTACAACGAAATTTTTCACTGAAAATTCATTTCTTAAGTTCAAATACCTACAACTTTTGAATAAAACAATATTTCTTAAATTCCGTACGCACTTCTCTAGGTATTCTAATGTAGATTGACGAGAAGTTTTGTTTTTTTGTTCTAGGTAAAAAATTGTAGATTGCTAAATGTCACGCCGCGGAGCGCCTAAAAAAAGGTAAAAGAAAATATTAGTAGTCGGCCATTTTGTACATCGAAAAAAAATATAAATATATTTTCCAACAGCTTGATATTCATGCTAAATAGATGTGTAATTAATTTTATGATTGAATCACTTTTTCATACGAAAAAAACTGTCAAATTCGCACATGATTTTATACCCGTTACTGTGGCCTAAGGCCTTAAGCTATTTTTGTGGGCAAATATGGCCGGTAGAAATAAAAAGAAATTCCCAAGTATTCATTTCCTCTGCGTTCCAACGATGCGAGCTTCGATCTCATAAAAAAAAGCTATTTTTCGACTCGTTACTTTGTGACGATCACTTAATTTTCGTTGCATTCCAACAATGCAAAATTCAACATCATTTTCTTCATCATCAAAAATCTTATCCTGCAAATTTCTAAAAATAATCCTAAAAAACGTTCGTATTTTTGTAGCCTAAATTTGTCGAAAAAACGTTCGATCTACTGAACTTTCGCTGATCAATTTTTTGTAATTTTTCAAACAAATTTTTTTGAAAAATTCTTGTTAAACGAAAATTGCAGTTCAATGCTACATTGAACTATTTTCAAAATCCTCATTGGCGATCTGAAACCTAACTCTATCGAAAAATATTTTGGATAACAATAATAGATAAAGAAAAATACGAAAAAGAATTTCCGTTGCAATGCAACGTTGCAAACTTTAACCGCATATATAATTGACAATTATAATCGTAGACGGAAATTGTAGTAGGAAAGTTGCGAGTTATTTTGCCGCGAGAGCGCTTCAAGGACCCAATATCTTTCGTTCGCAATGGCCCCAAACCCGGAGATAGAAAGTAAAACCATTCTCCCGGAGAGGCCTAGAATTCTTATTCCTCTCGAGAAACAAGAATGCTACTAATGATACTTTGTAATATCGGCATCGCGGTGCACCCGTATGTCACTGTACATACGCGTAGCGCACACACTGACAGCTTTCCTTTCTTTCCGTTTATCTCGCGATGGTACGCCAATAAGCGTCCGATTTTGAGCGTTTTTCCGTTTGCGAAGCGAACGTTGAGATATGATAATTTTGTGATAAAAGTTGCAACGAGCCTCGCGGTGTGTTATGCGTCGTCACAAATCGACAACTTTCCGTTCAAGGATAACGAGTGTTAAATCGTGGGATTTCCTAGCGCGTAAAATCCCGGCACGTAACTTTCCGAAAAAGCGTGCGGTCAATTTGTCGTTGCTTTCAACGTCGTCTGTGATTCGTACGGCGAGAAAAACAAAAATATACTGCCCCTTTCGTCGTCGCATAAAGTGTTATCGGTAATTAGCGACTGCGGAATTTTAAATCAACGTATCGCATCCGCCAATTCGTAAGATTCTTCGATAAATAATCCGTTTCCTTATCGGTGAAAATCAATAAAAACATTTTTCCAAAACTGCTCAGTGATATATATGCAAGGAAAAAAAGAAATCGTCGATGCAGCGTCGGAGTAATCTGGCGTGGACTTCGTAATTAATGAATAATCGTTAACATCCCTTGAGGTGAGGAAGTAAAATCACGCGACGGTTATGCAAACTCAAAAATTCTCGGACAACGTCAATTGGCACATTATCGTGTAACGTGCAGAAAAAAGAAATCGTATTTTTCCAACGAGTTGTTCACGTCTAGTCTGAGGTGCCAATGTTTTTCTTTTTCGTCCACTTTTCACGGGCGGAAGAGGACAGGACTGCATAACCAGAAAGGTCGATTCGATGACAACGAAAGGTTATCGGATCTTTGAACTCACCTGAAGGGATAAAATATAAAACGATATTTCGAGGCGCTTCCTTCCGCTTTTATCTCGTACCACGAACGTGCTGCGGCGAACGTTTTTCTATTACGATTATCCTTCGTTACGAGGGACACGGACACGCAAGACTATTCTAGGTTCAGCTCACTAACAAACTGCTTGCAACTTTCTCGCCCTCCGCAACATTAACGCACGACCGTCAGCCGCGTACTGAATGAAGCTTCACAGACGCGCGACCCCCTCGTGTTTCGCCCGGGAGCGAGTGCACCGCGGCGGAGGCTATAGTTCGGCCGGTCGCCGCGCGATGGCGCCCCGCGCCATTTACGGGACTCGAAGCGGTCACATGACCGTATCCGTGTAAAATGTCCGGAAAAAAGTCGTCAGTTTTTTCAGGGACGAGATGAGCATTTTGAAAAAACGTACAGTCAACTCTCATCATTTTTCCGCCAGCTATTTTGCGAAAATGCGACCAGGTATTTGTCCGACGCGGCCTTCCCCTAACCGCCACTCGATCACCGTAGCTATGCTCGTAGCTGCGGTTACCATGGGCGTCGCTGCCATCGACCTTACACTAGGACTCACCATGGAGACTAGATACCAGGAGACCAAACTCATGTGCAAAGCCACTGAAAAAAAACGTCCCCGAAAATGGCCCCAACATAGATGGCGCTGGGGTGCCACGGGCCCTATGTATAGTAATATATCGGTCGACGAGTTTCTAACCTCACGATAAACCGAGCGTGACAGCAAACGTCAGAATTTCGAGCGATCGAGGCTCGGTAATTTCCCCATGGCAATTTGAAGAAAAACTCTTTTGAAAGCAAGAAAAGGTAAGTCTTTTGTTTAAGTATACTAAATATTCCAACTGAAAACTTTGTCGCCCGTAGAGTAACTTATTCAATAATTGATGACAAAATAAATGTCTTTATTCACTGAGAGTCAGGATAGAAATTAGTATTTTTTTTCATTATAAATGTTACGAATAATATATCATATTCGATAATTTAAAACTTTCATCAGTATTTCATTCTTGTAATTTAATTTCAGTGCGCAATATGGTGAAAGTGTGCGGAGTACCAGGTTGCAAGACTGGTCAGTACGAACACCGAACTCGGCGGTGCGCATTGCGATTACAGAAGCATGCGGGTCTTTCGCACTCCTAAGGTAAATATATTTTGGAGATAAATTGATCCTGAAGTTTTTGTTAAATTGATTACATTTTTTTGGATTTTATAGTGCAATAACAGGCTTCCTGAGTGGAAGCGAGCACTCAACTGCAATCTCGACAAAATAGGTTAGGCTCGATAGTTTTTTATTCAAAACGCCGCCATTTCGTCAAGTTCGATTTGAAAAACTCCATAGCAAGATAGCGGCTCTCATACTGATTAATGATCTTTTTACAAATTTTGTTTCAGATCATATTTACGGCCACAACCGTGTACACCATGACAACACCCCTTTTCGAAGACATTTTCAACCGTTAGAAAAATGTAAAATAAATAGAAATAAACGTTTCAAAATTCCTTTTCTGTTCTTCATGATTTCTTTCATTTGACATAAAAAATTAGACTGATTCGCGTATTTCAACCATCGAAAAATAAATAGCGAAAATCAACTATGTTTCGACTCGTTACACTGTAATAATCTCTTAATATTCACAGCATACTCTCCAAAATAGCAGTAATAGGCAATATGAAAAAGAATGAGTTGAAAAAATTATGTTAACGATTCAATAGACGGATATAAATGTACATTTTTTAAATAATCGAATAATTTTTTTGATATAATTTGGCATGATTTACATTTTATATAAAAATTATTGTGTAACGATAAGGAGGAAGATTTTTTGTCGTATTTATCTACGTAATTGGCGATTTAGAAATTGAATTATATCTGCAGACTCAAGTTTACTCATACATATTCGTTTTGTACTCTCAAAAATTACATACAAGAATAAAAAACTAAAGTTTTTATTTTTAAAACTATGCCTTATCTGTAGCGTATGCGTACTAATCAAATACCGTCTCACTTTGTCTTAAATTTTATATCTCTGACACGTAAACATGAATGAAAGGTACAAGGTAATGAAAACATATCATGTAATCGTCGGTTGTTCAATAATGCTCAATGTTCATAACAGTTGGTAATAGTCAATCGGCTCAATGCATAAGCATAGGGCATTCCCCTCATACTTCAACCCGGACGACTAAACACCGTACAACCACAAATTTCTTTTTTGGTAGTTTGCTTAGAAGTTGGCGGAGTTCCCGCGGCTACTCAATTTTACCTGCAGTAATACTCGAGTCATTTTATTTCTTTCCATGCCCAATAGTTTTATTTGCTATTTACGCGGACAGTAGATAAATCTTCGAATGTTCCACGTTACGACATAAAATACATTTTACAAAAGCGTCCAGAAACATCGGCAAACGTGAAAAATTAAATTGAAAAAGTTTAGCAGAGCGCGACCAATCAGCGGTGCGCTCGCGCGCCTAAAGACGCCTACCGACATTCGTTTGAAGCTCAACGGGAACAACACCGCGGGCGCATGCGCGTCGCGCATTACGCAGTTCGAAATCACTGGAGGGTCAGTTTTGGTACGTTTGTCGAGGTTGTCGCTACCCTTGGAGGGAAACTCGTCGCAATGCCGTTAATGCCGTTGTGGCCGAATTTGCAGCCCCGGGCGACCGATCCCATCTGGTTTAACGCCGACAAGCCATGCGACGACGAGTCCGAAGTTTTGGCACTCGAAGCCGAGCACGAAACTTGGGTGAGCTTTCGACTCGCTTTGTTTACAAACCGCAATAACGAAGTGTCAAAAAATCAGCTGTCCAGCAGCTTTTTGCCCTCGACACGGTCATTGGCCGGTATTGGCGTTGACCACAGACCGAGAGATATGATTATGCTTGACATAACCTCAAATGTTAAATAAATTTTCAAAGATTTCTCGGAAATTAATAATATTTAGCAAAAGAAAATCGTCAAGCTCTGCGTCAGTGAATTCCACAGAGCGTAATGCTTTGTTTTTCAAATAACTCGTCCCTCTATAAGTTCTTCGAAGATTTGTGAGGTTATGTTGACATTGTGAATGCCTTTGATCTCCCGTTCTCGTTGCAGAAGGAACAGATGCGCGGCGTTGGATGCGACCACATTCCAATAGGAAAATCAGCGAGCGACGTAAGATAACCTCATTTTTTTCTTATCGTCATTCGTATTTACGCGCGACATAAAACGCACAGACACGCTTGTCCCCTCTTCTCATATCACGATGGAAGCAAACGATGTTTTTTTTTCCCAACGACAAACTTATACCGCATTGCACGAGAATGAGACTTCTCGAATCGACAAAGTGACGATAGAAGCGTCTTTCTCTTCCGTACCCGTGGAACCAAATAATCGATTTGTCACTAACGAGGGCTCGAACATTTGCAGTTTCGCGGCTCCGAGGAGGAGGAGGAGGAAGAAGAGGAGGAGGAGGGCGAAGGCGAGGAGGAAGAAGAGTCCGACACTCACGAAGAGGAGGAGGAGGAGTTTGACGATATAGACATGGAAGTAAGCTATACGCATCAACAGCAAAGATCCAGTCCGACGGACACTGTTACAGATCCGGTGTCTATAAGGATGGTCAGCTCTCACGCGCCGCGTTATTCGTAAAAAAAAAAAGAAAAACAAAACAATCTCGTCACCGACTTACCAAATACTTAACATTATCGTGGTTTTTCACTCGTGTACATAGGAGAGACAAATTTATTTATTTGACTATGATTTTTTGATCAGGGCATTTGACCAGCGGCAAAGTGTTCGTATCGTCGTCGTGTAGGAAGGCATCTCGTCGTTTTCCTTTCGTTTCATATTTTAATACGAAAATACGAAGAAAAAATGGAAGAAAAAAATGTTGCGGTTAATAAACGTTAGAAGGAAATTCGAGTCTCTGGTCATTGTTGGAGCCCAGAAGTTTCTCATATTTCAGCTTTCTGGATTTATTCTGCTCTTGAGTACTCTAAATTTTTGTAGTTAAATTTGTGGTACTTTTTTACCTAATTTAATAACCTAAAATTTAAGTGCCCCTTAAAGGTCCTTTAATTATGTGTGAAACAAAAAAAAAACAAATCTGAACTCTCTAATTCAAGTCGAAGTAGTAGTAATTGATATTGTTTTTTCCCGTTTGATTTACACGGCAAATTCGCTCTTTACGTTAAATTTTGAATAACCCAGCGACTAATTAATACTTCTCTGAGTTGGTTAAAGATTTCTAAAGCTTGAGGCACGCTGCTTCAGAAATGTTTTTTTTTTTTTTTCAAATCTAGATATAACAATATTCACACAAATTACAACTGACTGGAAAATCTTTTTTAATTTCGATAGAAACACATGCGCTTTTCAATCAGTTGCGATTTGTGTCAGGACAGTGGTATCGAGATTCGTAAAAAATAAAAGGTTAAATCGGTTTTTAATAATGTGCTACCGGATTTATGATCTTGAAGCTTGCATCGTTGGATTGCAACGAAAATTTATTCTCTCCAATGGATAAAATTCCTTTTCGGCCGATATGGGCTATGGACATCACTGGTATTCTACATATTCTCATTAGAGATTTACGACCACAATTTGAAAAAAAAACGGATTTTACAAGCTTTCATTTACCTTGACCTTCTGTGAGATGCAAAACGGACGATCGATATTTCACCCACTTCCCGGCTACTTAGAGCTCTGAAATTTTGCAAACATGCATCTGAAAGGTGATAATGCATAATTCAACGTAAAAAGAACAAAATAACCACGTAATTTTCAACTTTTCGTGTAGAATTAGCGATATCTAATCATCCGTATAAAATCTTACATATACAACCAAATTCATAGTCGACTGTGTTTGTATGTGAAAATTTGATATGCAGCAATTAGTCGTAAGTTCAGTACCAATTACAGTCGTAATTTTTCACAAACATTTCACGTTCCTAACGTACAAACTCGTAAACTAGTAAACTACTAGTAACAAGTATCTAGTAAAATAAATTGAAGACTAAAAAGTAGGTAGTAATTCGTATGTAAAAAAATATTTAAAAAAGACAAGCTTTTATTTAATGTACTAGAAAGTATAAAATCCTTTTATTTACCAAGTCACCTATATGTGACTATAAATGAAAGCTAGGGGCGCTTAAAATTCAGACCCATAATCTTTAAGGGGTGAGATGCAGTCAGAGGCGTGAAAAAACAAGCATTTTCAATAATTTTTGTATTTACAGTAATCGAGTTTGTTTTACAAAAGTGGTTACACAGATTTTTTATGTTATATTTCAAATTGACTGGTACAAATTTTCAAAGAAAATTGTTGATTATTTATAAAAATATCGCCATCTTGGTCGGACCCCCTTCGGCATTTAGTGCTTTGCGGTGACCATCATAACATTTTACTGGATCATCTGAAATAAAAAAAAAAAACCAAAAAAAGTCATTAGTTTAATAATAAATCTAGTCCTTAATCGAAGCTTTTTTTTAATTAAAGAAATGGCGGCTTCCGACAGATAACTTTCGATTTTAGACCAAAAATCGCTCGTTTATTGTTAAAAATATATAAATTTCCAACAAAAATGGAAATCCTTCGATTAAGGACTAGTTTTTAATGCTATCAATAAGCACACAAAATTTCATCAAATCCATCGAGTGGTTTTTGAATTATAGTGGTCACCGACTTGAAAAACATAGTTTCGAGAAAAATGCGTTTAAAGTTTTTCGATGTCGATACGGTATTATATATATTCGTAAAATGTTGAGCTCGATGGCTGAAGCTAAACTTTTTTTATGTATTTTGATCCGCTGAATACGAATATCGTAATTTTTTGCCGAAAAGTCGAGCATTCAATTGTTTATAGCCAATTGTTAAAACAATTTTTCAAAAAATTAAAGTTTTTCGGGATGAATTATTTTTTAAAACATTTTGGGCAATTTTAAAACGAGAGTATTCTTTATAAAATTTTGCTAAAGTTCATCGTTTTTGAGTAATACATTTTTGAACATTTCTGAAAGAGTTTTCCAATTTTACACTTGATTTATGTATAGAAATACTAATTAAAAAATTACTTACACCGAATCATCAATTCCTGGCCCATACAATAGGGCTTTTGCCCATGTGGAAGCTTCTAAAATATCAATTTGTTGTTGTCTCTGAAGCATTCTGCCATCCCGGGTATTATCGTTTGCGCGTTTGTCAGCCGCTGCCTGCCATGGGGATCCGACACCCCTTCACTAATTGTGGGATATCCCGGAAACTATTCATCGGATTGACTTGAAATTTTCAGGGAATATTTTCGAAACATCATACTTCAAGAAAATGTTTAAAAAAATCGATTTTTTGAAAATTCTGACTGCATCTCACCCCTTATTTTACATAAATCTGGTAACACATCATCAGCATTCAATTTACTGTAGAACAAGCTTAGATTTCTCAAATGAAAATCTTGAAACTGAGTATAAACGTGTGATAATAATTTCTCTAATTACTATCATGCCAAATTACATACGGTTAACGAAACTGAATCGATCAAATGTATTAAACATTTAAAAAGCTGAACGCCCCAAGCTTTTATTTATAGTCACATATACGTAGGTGACATGGTAACAAAAATTATTAGGTGTACAAATAAGTTTTAGGGCAGTTTTCAAAAAATTCAAGATTTATTAAAAAAGAAGTAAAACACAGTTATTCATCGAAGTAATCTCCATCGCACTGAATGACCTTCAGCCATCTCTCAGGTAACTCGCGGATGCATTTCGCAAAGAAACTTTCGTCTTGCGAGGTGAGAAATTTAGCGACCCATTTTTCCACTTCTTCAAATGTTTTGAATCGCACGTCAGACAAATCGTTCTGCATTTTCCGGAATAAATGATAATCGGATGGGGCTAAGTCTGGTGAATACGCCGGGTGTGGTACAGCTTCCCATCCAAGCGCTAGTAACGTATCCTTGACCGGTTTACCCACATGAGGCCGCACGTTGTCATGTAGCAGTTTTACTGGACGTTTTCCTTTACCAGAAAATGGACGTTTCTTCTCAATTTCTCGATTCACTTGCATCAATTGATGACAATAGCGATCGGTAGTAACTGTTTGACCAGGTTTGAGAAGTTCATAATACAGTACGCTTTTCATATCCCACCATATGCACAGCATGACTTTGTTACAATGAACATTGCGCTTTGGCGTGGATGTTGTCGGCTCGCCGGGGTCAACCCAATGATATTTGCGTTTCGGATTATCAAAATAAATCCACTTTTCATCGCCGGTCACAATTTTCCACAAGAAAGACTTTCTATGTTGCTTGTTGTAAAGACTCGCACAGATGTTAAGACGGCTGTTTTTATTTTCTTGAGTCAGAAAGTGTGGTACCCACTTTGTTCCTTTTCGAATCTTACTCATTGCTTTTAAACGATAAGAAACAGTTTGTTGAGTTACTCCAAGCTGTTCCGAAAGTTGTTTCTCCGTCCGACAAGAGTTTTCATCCAGCAACGCTTGCAGTTCCTGATCGTCCACCTTTACAGGAGGCCCCGTGTGTTCACGGTCACTAACGTCGAAATCACCTTCTTTGAATCGCTTATACCAATACTCACATGTACTTTTAGATGCAATGTTGTCTCCAAGAACAGAACATATCAATTCACACGCTTTCCTAACACTTTTTCCTTGATGGAATTCATAGCGAATGCAGTGTCTAATAAATAGCTTATCGGTCTGCATGTTTAATTTACAGAATTTATAGGTTATGTTTATGACTCCTTTACGTTTCGATACTACATATCAAGCGCCATCTATGATAAGTGAGCGGGACCTTTGAATTAATTTAGAATAGCTGTTATGATACAAAATCGAAGTGTCCTAAAACTTATTTGTACACCTAATATTTTCTACTTTTTAGTACATCAAACAAAAGCTCTCTTTTTAAAATATTTTTTTACGTATAAATTGATAGAAAAAAAAAACACCACAAAATGTCTTGTATTCCAACGATGCAAATTTTACTATCATCCGAATTTGACGAGTAGTAATTTGTCGGTTAGTTGTTCGAGTTTAAGCCTGAAAAATTTCGAGTGCAAGTCAAACGAGGAAAATCATTATTGTGCACTTGAATCGGAGCGCTCCAATTCCCAATGAATTTTTTTCACCCCTGCTGCTATTGTTCGCGGGGGTGAGAGTTGATCCTGTTTTCTTCCACACGCC
Organism: Ophion obscuratus; assembly: GCA_964007375.1. NCBI lineage: Eukaryota > Metazoa > Arthropoda > Insecta > Hymenoptera > Ichneumonidae > Ophion > Ophion obscuratus. The sequence continues at coordinate 15,902,015 of OZ023320.1, forward strand.
CTAAAATGCCAATTTTGGAAATTGTGAAGAACCCAATGCCAATATTGCGGATATGGCATAGTTCTTTATTTCCAAGTATACCCTTGCAGGTTTCCACAGAGTTCCCCACTCTGTACATTGATAATACCCTTTTACACGTTTACTCCGTTTTTTTTGTTAACATTTATCTTTCGTCCTTTTTCTCCTTTATGCTTCCTTTCTTACCATGCATTCGAAGGCTCTCACATACTCGTACAATTTTTTCATCAGGATCCCTTTCATTTCTTTATTAATTTGTCTTTTTAGTGCCTCCCCCTTGTAACCTTTTCGCCCCTTTACAAACCACCTACCACTTCCTTTTTGTTATTATATATATTTATTAATACAAGTATTTATGTTTTTTACGATTTTACGTTTTTTTACGAGCGATATATATTTATTAATACGAGTATTTATACATAATATATGAGGCGATCCATGTCACTTCAGCCAGTAAAAAAAATCCACAAATTTTGAAAAATCGAGTTACGTTATTGAAAAATATTCAACGAGTGTCGAAATTGAAAAAAAAAAGTTCTGACGTTTTTTTCTCGTTGATTGCCATTTTTTAACATTTTTCCATTGAAATGGCTGTACCTTTGGCAGGATTTGACCTATTGACATTCGTAAAAAAAACGAAAATGTGGGTCTTTTTATGGCCTTCCAGAAAAAAATTAATTTAGATTTTATTGAGCAAGTCGAACGTCCGTTTTAGGTCACAATATGCAAAAATATTTTTTTTATCAAGGAAAGACACTCGTTAGTTTATTTTTAAAAAGTTCCCCGAATTGTGAATAGGAAAAACGAATTTTTGGTATTTTTTTATTATGGGATTCCTAAACACCGTGAAGTAACAGCTATTTTTTTATTTTTTATTAATATTTGATCGAATATAAATAATTCAATCGAATATTCAATCGAATATAATTCAATTCAATTGAATTAATTAAATATTCAATCGAATATTGATAAAAAATTATTTTAAAAAATAGCTGTTACTTCACGGTGTTTAGGAATCCCATAATACAAAAAATACCAAAAATCCGTTTGTCGAAGCAGAAAAGTATTGGGAGGAGGGAAACACAACGTCGGGAATGAAGGAGACATGGGCAAGACTCAGATGCGGGAATGTGGGGAAGGAAGGCAACAAGGGATATAGCGACAATAAGTGCAGGAGCTGCGAAAAAGAAATAGAAGATTTGGTCCACATATGCACATGTGAAGGAATAAAGGGTAAAATTAAAAAATAAATAGTGGAGGAGTTGGAAAAGTGGTTAGGGGATGGAGAAAGAGAGGAGATAAATAGGAGAATAGAAATGGCGTTGAAGGAGGGACCGGCGGAACCACTAGGTACATACATAAGGCAATTTGAGAAGGTGATCAAAACCGAAAAGAGATAGAAAAGGAAATATACATAGGAATAGATAAAGAATATAAGTAGTTTTTAAGTGTAGTTTCTAAGTATTTTATGTAAAAGAAGAAACTCAAATAGAATGTATTTAGATTTAAGTGCGTGCGAAAGGAAAGTAAAACAAAAAAGGGGGATTGGTTATGTAGTGGGGGGATATCTGTGTAAACACCCTGAGAGGGTATACCACGAAATAAAGACATACATATACCAAAAATCCGTTTTTCATATTCAAAATTCGAGGAAATTAAAAAAAATAAAATTACGAGTGTTTTTCCTTGAGAAAAAAGAATATTTTTGCATATTTTGCCCTAAAACGGACGTTCGACTTGCTCAATAAAATCTAAATTAATTGTTTTCTGGAAGGCCATAAAAAGCCGCACATTTTCGTTTTTTTACGAATGTAAATACGTCAAATCCTGCCAAAGATACAGCCATTTGAATGGAAAAATGTCAAAAAATGATAATCAACGAGAAAAAACGGCAGAATTTTTTTATTTTTAATTTCGACACTCGGTGAATATTTTTCAATATAGTAACTCGATTTTTCAAAATTATTTGTGGATTTTCTTTTACTGGCTGAAGTGACATGGATCGCCTCATATATTCATTAATACGAGTATTTATACATAATACATATTCATTAATACGAGCATTCATACATAATATATATTTATCAATACGAGTATGTATCATACGAGTACGAAAAAAATTCTTCCGTCGGTCTAATCATTCCATGTCGACATTGCAGTAATATTCGGAACAGCTCCAGCTCGATCGATAAAAATGCTCGAATCCTGTATTGAGTTACGCTTCCACTTTCCCCGAGGATCAATCCACTGAAGTGTTTTTCTCTGACGTTTGCATTCTCGAATTTCCTTTCGCGTAGAGATCCCGTCTTGTTTCCAACAGCTCAACGTGATGGCGTGAATCGCATTCTCTGTCTCTCTCTCGCTATCGTCCGCCACCAACGTGTCTACACTACGAAACTGATTTTTATCGCAACAACAAAAAATCGTAATCTCTCGAAATTCATTGGAAAAGTCCCAAGGGGTCTCGGAAGGAGAATTCTGGAAAAGAAAAACCGCGCGAATGCCGCATTTCCCTCGCTTCGTTAAAATTTTATTGACCATCCAAAAAGTTCCAGTTCCAATTGTCTCTATATGGGAGCTCGTCCGATATCGATCCGCGAAATGGGTGAGAGAATAACGCTTTATTTAGACGCAAATATTCGACAAAGCTCTCCCCCTGAAACCTCAGGCTGCGAAGCGTGCTTCAATTCAGTCCGGGGATTCACCGAATATCCGTGTGGAGGCGAAATAAACGATTGGATTAACCATGAAAATAAAGGGATTCGCCTGCACGATGGTACTGTACAGACAAATTTATCTAAACCCGCGTATAAACGTATATGAACCTGTGTGCGTGTGTGTGGGTGTGTCTGTTTGTGTTAAAGTAAGTTGTGCAAATAAAACTATTATATATATATATATATATATATTAGACTGATTTAAAAAAAAAATATTTTTTTTCCTTCAGGATTATCGTGCTATTGTTGGGCACTAATAAAAGAAAATTTCTCTAAAAAGATGGGCGCGGTCACTCAATTTTTAGAGGTGGCTATCTCGACTTTTTTGTATTTGAATCTTTTTTAACGAACGTATTGCATTTAAGCATAGTCATGGCTTCGGATTACGGATAAAAAATCACATCCAGCAGCTATCTCGTAACAAAAATAAATTCTAACAATTTGAAAAGATTGCAATATTCACAATTCAAATTCAGGTAGATCAATAATGGCCTCTATACTACTCTCGTTATTCATGTAGATTTATTTATACGCATTAACATTTCGCACTTTTTACGAAAAATTAAATTATAAGCTTTTATTCATAAATCGTATATTTACATTGTCAAAATGCTACACTTATATTATCTTCAAACTCATTTATATTTCTTCCCAGCCACTGTGCATAACATTGCGCATGCCACTGCGCATACCATTGCGCAAGTCACTGCGCATCCGTGGCGCCATTTTGTATTGGCGCAGCGCATTTGTAAGTGGTGTTATTTTTTTTTCAAGGTGACTCAAGTAAAGACAATTTTAAACAATGACTCGGAAAAACGAAGACAACACAATTTGGCTAATCGGCAAAAGAATTCCGAAAATAAGTACCCGTCATTTACCGTCAAATCGGAAAGTTTTGAGTTTGTTCTTTTACAAACACAAGAGAGAACAACTGATCATACGTCGAAGTGCACACGAAACAATGAAAGAAGTTTTCGAACAATGGAAATGTGCTGAAATTCCAACGCGTAGATTGAATAACGCAATCGTGAAATTAATAAAACTCCATCTAGTCTGGAAAAAAGTTTTAAAAAATCGGGTTAAAAAGAATTTGCCCTCACAAATATTGAAGGAGCGTAAATTTAAGAGAGATTTGGACAAACTGTTCAACGTTGCACATTTTCGTTCTGCCCAAAATGTTAACGAACTTGAGCGGGTATTTTTGCTATCACACGTTTCGATTATTTCTCCATTGTGACGGCAACTTCTTTTAAACCCGATTTTTTTAAAGTTTTTTCCAGACTAGATGGAGTTTTATTAATTTCAAGATTGCGTTATTCAGTCGACGTGTTGGAATTTCAGCACATTTCCATTGTTCGAAAACTTCATTCATCGTTTCGTGTGCACTTCGACGTATGGTCAGTTTTTCTCTGTTATGTTTGTAAAAGAACAAACTCAAAACTTTCCGATTTGACGGTAAATGACGCGTACTTATTAGGTGTACAAATAAGTTTTAGGACACTTCGATTTTGTATCATAACAGCTATTCTAAATTAATTCAAAGGTCCCGCTCACTTATCATAGATGGCGCTTGATATGTAGTATCGAAAGGTAAAGGAGTCATAAACATAACCTATAAATTTTGTAAATTAAACATGCAGACCGATAAGCTATTTATTAGACACTGCATTCGCTATGAATTCCATCAAGGAAAAAGTGTTAGGAAAGCGTGTGAATCGATATGTTCTGTTCTTGGAGACAACATTGTATCTAAAAGTACATGTGAGTATTGGTATAAGCGATTCAAAGAAGGTGATTTCGACGTTAGTGACCGTGAACGTACGGGGCCTCCTGTAAAGGTGGACGATCAGGAACTGCAAGCGTTGCTGGATGAAAACTCTTGTCAGACGGAGAAACAACTTTCGGAACAGCTTGGAGTAACTCAACAAACTGTTTCTTATCGTTTAAAAGCAATGGGTAAGATTCGAAAAGGAACAAAGTGGGTACCACACTTTCTGACTCAAGAAAATAAAAACAGCCGTCTTAACATTTGTGCGAGTCTTTACAACAAGCAACATAGAAAGTCTTTCTGGTGGAAAATTGTGACCGGCGATGAAAAGTGGATTTATTTTGATAATCCGAAACGCAAATATCATTGGGTTGACCCCGGCGAGCCGACAACATCCACGCCAAAGCGCAATGTTCATTGTAACAAAGTCATGCTGTGCATATGGTGGGATATGAAAAGCGTACTGTATTATGAACTTCTCAAACCTGGTCAAACAGTTACTACCGATCGCTGTTGTCATCAATTGATGCAAGTGAATCAAGAAATTGAGAAGAAACGTCCATTTTCTGGTAAAGGAAAACGTCCAGTAAAACTGCTCCATGACAACGCGCGGCCTCGTGTGGGTAAACCGGTCAAGGATACGTTACTAGCGCTTGGATGGGAAGCTGTACCACACCCGGCGTATTCACCAGACTTAGCCCCATCCGATTATCATTTGTTCCGGAAAATGCAGAACGATTTGTCTGACGTGCGATTCAAAACATTTGAAGAAGTGGAAAAATGGGTCGCTAAATTTCTCACCTCGCAAGACGAAAGTTTCTTTGCGAAAGGCATCCGCGAGTTACCTGAGAGATGGCTGAAGGTCATTCAGTGCGATGGAGATTACTTCGATGAATAACTGTGTTTTACTTCTTTTTTAATAAATCTTGAATTTTTTGAAAACTGTCCTAAAACTTATTTGTACACCTAATATTTTCGGAATTTCCTTGCCGATTAGCCAAATTGTCTTGTATTCATTTTTCCGAGCCATTGTTTAAAATTGTCTTTAATTGAGTCACATTGAAAAAAAAACAACACCACGATGCGCGATGTTATGCACAGTGGCTGGGAAGAAATATAAATGAGTTTGAAGATAATATAAGTGTAGCATTTAAAAAATGTAAATACATGATTTATGAATAAAAGCTTATAATTTAATTTTTCGCAAAAAGTGCGAAATGTTAATGCGTATAAATAAATCTACAAGAATAACGAGAGTAGTATAGACGCCGTTATTGATCTACCTGGATTTGAATTGTGAATATTGCAATCTTTTCAAATTGTTAGAGTTTATTTTTGTTACGAAATAGCTGCTGGATGTGATTTTTATCCGTAATCCGAAGCCATGACTATGCTTAAATGCAATACGTTCGTTAAAAAAAATTCAAATACAAAAAAGTCGAGATAGCCACCTCTAAAAATTGAGTGACCGCGCCCATTTTTTAGAGAAATTTTCTTTTATTAGTGCCCAACAATAGCACGAGAATCCAGAAGGAAACATTTTTTTTTTTTTTTTAATCAGTCATATATATATATATATATATATATATATATATATATATATATATATATATATATATATATATTAGGGTGGCCGTTATTTTGGCTTCGGTAAAAAAAAATTAACGTCTAGCAAAACCTAATCAAGATATGAAGAAAAAAATCTGTGTAAAATTTGGACGCGCTGGGATAAGGAGAATACGTGCCACCAAGTAGTTCAATTTTCAAAAATACATGCATTTTTTCAATGGCCGCACTAAAATATTCATTAATCTCATATTATTTTAAAATCCTGGAATCGGGTACATTGATTATACATATTAAGAGGTACAAAGTATATTATTTACTGACTTTTTTCCATCAATTATATACAGTCGTGAGTAGATTGCAAAATTAACAGAAAATTTGAAAACGGACGTGGTGGTTTGGCCACATTGTGGCGGGAAATCGAAGCAGTGAATTTTAATTATCGGAGCGGATTTTTTATGCAAATAATAATGTAATAATCGTGTATTGAGTGCTTTAAAATGATATGTTTTTTTCTTGAGCCTACGAGAAGATTTTCCAACTGTAGTGGCGATAATACAAAATATAGTACAGACAAATAGTTCGAAATTTGGTCGTGGCGGTTCTTCCGCTCATTTTTACCTCCCGGACATTACCGACCGAGTTGGTTTGCCATTGTTGGACATGGAAAAAAAAATATAACGCGTGAAATCTTTACGTTTGTGCAAATTTATTTCGCGATGTTTGTGCAGATTTATTTCACGATGATATTATTTTACGATGCGGTTCCAAACTGTATCAGGTTTTCCAGTCAGACTTTACTTTTCTGCTCAACAAAGACATTGATTTCTTTATTAGTGCCGAATCTATAGCGTTTTTTTAACGATTTAAAATTGATTGTACTTTTCTCAACACCGATGTATCTGTTTGGACTCGAACGAGAGTAATCAAATGGGCGCGCAGTTGATAAAAAAAAATAAGACTCTGTAATGATATAGCGGAGCGAAACTTATCACCGATTATAACAATCGATTCACTTATGATGAAGATTAAAAACAATTTGTTCTTCAAGTTGTCGCCAAATATAAAAAAAAATTCCGAACGTAAACAAATGTACTCTACTTCAATCATTTTATAGATGAACTGCTATTATCTATGTAATATTTCATGTAAAGGTACGAATTTGCGGTACGTGATTGATGGAAAATAATCAGTAAATAATATATTTTGTAATTCTCAATATGTATAATCAGTGTACCCAATTCCAGAGTATTTAATTAATATTGTGAGACTAATAAATATTTCAGTGCGGCCTTTAAAAAAATGCATGTATTTTTGAAATTTAAACTGCTCGGTGGCACGTGTTCTCCTTATCCCAGCGCGTCCAAATTTTAGACAGATTTTTTTTTTTTCATATCTTGATTAGTTTTTTTGCTAGACGTTAACATTTTGTTACCGAATCCAAAATAACGGCCACCCTAATATTAGGTGTACAAATAAGTTTTAGGACAGTTTTCAAAAAATTCAAGATTTATTAAAAAAGAAGTAAAACACAGTTATTCATCGAAGTAATCTCCATTGCACTGAATGACCTTCAGCCATCTCTCAGGTAACTAGCGGATGCCTTTCGCAAAGAAACTTTCGTCTTGCGAGGTGAGAAATGTAGCGACCCATTTTTCCACTTCTTCAAATGTTTTGAATCGCACGTCAGATAAATCGTTCTGCATTTTCCGGAATAAATGATAATCGGATGGGGCTAAGTCTGGTGAATACGCCGGGTGTGGTACAGCTTCCCATCCAAGCGCTAGTAACGTATCCTTGACCGGTTAACCCACATGAGGCCGCGCGTTGTCATGGAGCAGTTTTACTGGACGTTTTCCTTTACCAGAAAATGGACGTTTCTTCTCAATTTCTTGATTCACTTGCATCAATTGATGACAATAGCGATCGGTAGTAACTGTTTGACCAGGTTTGAGAAGTTCATAATACAGTACGCTTTTCACATCCCACCATATGCACAGCATGACTTTGTTACAATGAACATTGCGCTTTGGCGTGGATGTTGTCGGCTCGCCGGGGTCAACCCAATGATATTTGCGTTTCGGATTATCAAAATAAATCCACTTTTCATCGCCGGTCACAATTTTCCACAAGAAAGACTTTCTATGTTGCTTGTTGTAAAGACTCACACAAATGTTAAGACGGCTGTTTTTATTTTCTTGAGTCAGAAAGTGTGGTACCCACTTTGTTCCTTTTCGAATCTTACCCATTGCTTTTAAACGATAAGAAACAGTTTGTTGAGTTACTCCAAGCTGTTCCGAAAGTTGTTTCTCCGTCTGACAAGAGTTTTCATCCAGCAACGCTTGCAGTTCCTGATCGTCCACCTTTACAGGAGGCCCCGTGCGTTCACGGTCACTAACGTCGAAATCACCTTCTTTGAATCGCTTATACCAATACTCACATGTACTTTTAGATACAATGTTGTCTCCAAGAACAGAACATATCGATTCACACGCTTTCCTAACACTTTTTCCTTGATGGAATTCATAGCGAATGCAGTGTCTAATAAATAGCTTATCGGTCTGCATGTTTAATTTACAGAATTTATAGGTTATGTTTATGACTCCTTTACGTTTCGACACTACATATCAAGCGCCATCTATGATAAGTGAGCGGGACCTTTGAATTAATTTAGAATAGCTGTTATGATACAAAATCGAAGTGTCCTAAAACTTATTTGTACACCTAATATATATATATACATATATCGCACGGTGAAATGGCTGCACTCATATATAGTGTCTCAAAATGACCTGACATTTTTATTTATCAATAAAACGTATTATGTATTTAAAAAGTACGAATATTTTTATTTCAATATAAGGTACAAAAATTGAGGTTATGTGTGAAACACAATATCCGATAAATGACCGCCTCGTCCCTGTTTGCAAACGTTCGCTCTTTTGACGAAATTTTCAATAATATTTTCGCATAATTGCGGACTAATTTCATTAAGGCCTTAGGCCACGGTAACGGGTATAAAATCATGTGCCAATTTAACAATTTTTTTCGTATGAAAAAGTGATTCACTCATAGAATTAATTACACATCTATCTAGTATGAATATCAAGCTGTTAAATTTTTTTTTTCAATGTACAAAATGGCCAACTACTAATACTTTCTCTTGTTATCTTCATTTTTTGGGTGCTCCGCGGCGTGACATTTAGCATCCACAATTTTTTACCTAGAACAAAAAACAAAAATTCTCGTCAATCTACATTAGAATACCTAGAGAAGTACGTACGGAATTTGAAAAATATTGTTTTATTCAAAAGTTGTAGGCATTTGAACTTAAGAAATGAATTTTCAGTGAAAAATTTCGTTACAACTGCTCATCAACTGCTCATAAAATGAAAAGTTTTCGATTAATCAGAAATTCCGTACGTACGTCTCTGGGAAATGCAATTAGGAACATGACTTTTAATTTTGAAGTAAATCGAGTGAAAATTGTTGAAGTTACTTGTCACGCCAATTGGAAAAAAGCTGTTTCGAAAAGTTTCGAATAGTCGACTATTTTGTACATCGAAAAAAATATATATTTTTTTTCTAACAGCTTGATATTCATACTAAATAGATGTGTAATTAAATTTATGAGTGAATCAGTTTTTCATACGAAAAAAATTGTTAAATTTGCACATGATTTTATACCCTTTACTGTGGCTTGACGAAACTTTAGCAGCCTGAACTTTTTTTGGTAAATGTGGACTACAAAAAGCACTCAAACGTTTTTCAGGATCCTTGTCAGAAATCTGCAGCCCAAATTTGCAGGATAAGATTTTGGATGATGAAGAAAATGAAGTAATAAAGATTGAATAAGAATATCCGTTCCAACGATACGTACTTTAACATCGTAGTGATAACGTATATAGGTCCAACGAGTATACTAAGATCATACTTAAGGCAATATTATTGTATGTCAATTTGAATAAATTGTTTTTTTTTAACTTTTTATTTTATTTCCTTCTGACCTTCCTGAATACGTCTGTGAAAACCGTTTAATGGTATTCATAAAATTAGCCAAGTTACAGAAATTATAAAGAGCAGGCTTGGGTATACGCTACGAAGGGTTTTCTTTGTCGAATCGGCAACCGCGATATCTCGATAACAAGTTGGCCGATCGAGTTCCGATTTGGCATACACCTTTAGCAGAAAGTTTTTGAACGTTGTTAGTAGAATTGGGTCAAAATAATTGTGCTCCATTCTTAAGGCAATCGCTTCACACTAGTCGTACCACTGATCATACTTGAGACTTGTACAATTTATATTGGGTTGGTACAAAAATCTTGCAACACTTTTTTTTCAATTAAAATATTTTTCCTAATAATGAAGTTCGAGAACATTCGAGAATAGGAAATACAAGAATGGTCTAGGACCTTCCATGCCGCAGGATATATAAGCGAGTCAGATGTTCCGCGGAGTCAGTATGAGCAAAGATGGATCAACGTGCACTTCGAGCAATCGCATATTACGAATTCTTGCAAGGGCATTCTGTAAGAGCTGCAGCCCGTAATATGTGCAGTGCGTTCAAGGCTAATGTAGTTAATTATTCAACGGTCTCCCGATGGTATCAGCGTTTTCATTCTGGCGATACATCTTTTGAAGACAAACCTAGGTCCGGCAGGGAATCGATTGTGGACGATGAAGAACTGCGAGCACTTATAAAGGCAAAGCCTAATATGTCGTTACGAGAATTAGCCAACAAACTCAACTGCAGTCATCCTACTATCCTTCGACATTTACAAGAAGATGGGATATAGGAAAGTTTATTCGTCTTGGATACCGCACAATCTCAGCGAATCAAACAAAGCAACACGCATGTCCATCTGTCTTTCACTCCTGCATCGTCCGCAAAGAAAGGATTTTCTTCAAGAAATAGTCACTGGGGATGAAAGCTGGGTGTTGTATGTTAATCACACGCGCAAGCGTCAGTGGCTATCGAAAGGGGAAAAACCAGAACCGACCCCTAAACAGCTGCGTGAAATGAAGAAAGTTTTACTCTGTTGTTGGTGGGATTCTGAGGGCATGCTCTATTACGAATTTCTGCCAACCAACACCACAATACAGGCAGAGATTTATTCTGCACAACTGCAAAAGGTGGCTAAAATTATGAAACAGAAAAGGCGTAAACGTCTTCACGTTCGGCTTCTCCATGACAATGCTCGACCCCACGTCGCTAAGATGACACAAGAAACTATTTCGCAGCTAGGATGGGAAGTTTTACCACACCCACCGTATTCACCAGACTTAGCACCTACCGACTATCACCTGTTTCGAGCTTTGAAGAACTATTTACGGGATAAAAAATTTGATGATCTGTCAGATCTCAAAAATACATTGGACGACTTTCATAATTCACGATCAAAAGAATTCTGGTCTGCGGGCGTGCACAGTCTACCAGAGCATTGGGCAAGAGTTGTAGATGCGGAGGGAGCCTACATTACTGAATAATCGTTTATTGTTAAAATAAAATATTTTTTCTTTTTTACTCGTGTTGGGTGTTGCAAGATTTTTGTACCAACCCAATATTTTCAGCATATGCAAAAAAATAATTTGTAATAACTAAAATTTTCCATGTGTAAACTGTTCAATGAATGTTCACATTTAATTTAAAAAATGAAAAAAATAGTTATTCCAACGATTCGCGCAATATTTCTAGCTTTGATATTTGGCAACGTTGCTTCTATCTCCGTCTCTTTTCACTCAATCAGGTGAGTTTAACCTCCATGCTTTTCAACGTCGATCTGTCAAAACAATGTCAAGTGCGGGAAACATAAAGCATTGTATTCGGGCCACGACTGGTAAAAAGCGTGGAAAATTTGTGTCGGCGAAATATGTCGGTTAAAAATGAAATATGTGTGGAAATTCGAATGAGTGAGACGAGGTTAGGACTACAGTCAGCTGTTGCCTTGCTGTCGCGTCTCTTTATCGTAGCAAGTGGTAATAAATCCAATACCGGAAGTTCAAATTAAACTCGATATTACATAAAAGTCAGGTCAATGAGCGTAATTTTTCTGAGAGCATTGGATTACTACAAGTGTTAAGTCTGTAAATCTGATTATTTTGAAAAATCTGACGGATTCCCACTATTATATACACTTTTGTAGCGACCGGAAATTCGGTTTTTGTATGTCGTCTCAGAATTCCTTCACAAAAAATCTTAATATTTTTTTTTTCACTGTAATTAGGTCGATAATCGACCCTGGAATTTTACAGAGACGATTATTAATATATTTACTGACACTCAAAAAAAAAAATTTATAAAAATCCTATAGATCGAAGCCTGGCGATAAAATTACCTTAAATAGCTCGTCGAATGGTCAGCAAAATAGGAAAAATTGATAATCAAAGCCACGCCGCCACTGTATACATTTTTGTTTCCTGAACACGTTACCGAACATCCCAACGCCCATACATATAAAACATATATTCGGTTTTTCTTCCTGCTCATACGCGTCCACAAAACTGTTCGCCAAAACGATGCGTTTTTCGCCCACCGTTGTAAACAAGTCCTCACAAGTACCCACTCCATTTTTCCTTCAATTCCTACGTATTCTCAAAAATCAATAAACCCGTGTCAAAAAAATCCGAAACAAAACTCGACCAGTTCGAAGTTCCATCCTAAAACGCACCTCCAAAACAGCCTTCTCCAAAACACTATTACCTTCACCGGCTCCACAAATAATTTCACGCAACCTCAAGGCTCGATCCGCGACACCTTCCTCTCCTATTTCGAACCTCTACCCCAAAAATCCAACAAAACAACAACCATCTCAGGCTCTTTAGGGTTTCTAGACATTACTCAATATCCTAGTGTATTATTGAGTGAGAAAAAAGAAGATGAAGGAAACGACCGAATGGGCCAGCAATAGTCATTGTTTTCTGAACGGACAGGAGCTATGAACCGGTCTGGAGACTGAAAAAAGCAAAGGGAATTGTCCGGAAACAATTATTCTCGGGATCATTGTACGTAGACGAAAAAAAAATGAATTATACATGTGAGGATTGGGTTTGAAGGCAGGTTAAGTTTAAGCGGAATGCCTTATATACATATATGGATACAGATACGCATATATATATATATATATATATATATATATATATATATATATATATATATATATATATATATAGTAAAGAGCTCGAGTGTTCGAGCGGGCTCTCTCAACGAGTAAGTGAAGTAAAGCCAGGTTGGTGCCCCCGGTAGGGTGAACGAACGGGTACACACGGCTCAGGCAAAAGAGAACCCGCGTGCTCGGTGCATTGCTTCTCTCTCTCTCTCTCTCTCTCTCTATCTCTCTCTCTCTCTCTCTCTCTCTCTCTCTCGGGTTAATAAAACGAGAGAGAGAGAAAGAGTGCGACGTACACGATGAGAAAGGGGGGGGAGGCTTAAGGGGGGGTCTCTTTCTCTTTCTTCGTGACGTCATCGGGAAACTCTTCGCACGACGATAAGCGAGAGAATCGAGATGGAAACCGAGGAAACGCGGTGAACGCGTACGGGGGAGAAAGCGGTGAGAGCGCTCTCGCGAGCGAGCAAGAACGGTGGGGGGGGGGGGGGGGGAGGGAAGAAAAAGAAACAACGTTTCGCGAATTGCGTCCCCGTGACCCCGGACTGGTTTCAATCTCTTCTTTTTCTCGTAATCTCAATTCAAACGCGCCTTTGCGTGGGGGCGTGTGTGTTTTTAATTTCGGTATTTTTTTTTTCGACTCTTTTGTTGGAATTGAAGCAAGAGTTAGGTTAGGTTCGTCGAAGAAACGGGAGAAAATTATTGAGATGACGCGAAGAATTGACGTGCGCGTGGACGTTTATGGGTAATTTGTTATTTTCCACGGGAGTGCATTGGTGCGAAATTTGAATAAGGGTGAAGTTGAGGGCGTGAAAAATGGTCGATTTTCTTTTTTTTTTTTTTTATGCACGTTTTGGGATTGAGAGGCCGGAATTTTACGGGCAATTAATACATGGTCTTGCCGAGTTCGAGTTTTTTGAATGGAAGTATGTTGATGTAAACGATTGGGTTATTAATATTTGAGGGGTAAGGCCAGAGTAGAATTTTCAAAAAATCGGTTTTTTCGCTAAAATGGGGCTTTATCATCATAAGAATAAGTTACTATTCGATTTATGGCAAGAATTTTTTTTTCACCGACTTCGAGCGTATAACGTAAGCACCTCTGGCACGGCCATAGAGTATCTAAAAATTTAAAGGGCCAGTCCACTTTGAAAATTTCAAAATACCGTTTTTATTTTTGCTGTTTTCGAAAGTACATACATTCAGAAATATTTTGTCAAAATTTTATGCAAATCCGAGCTCTCTAAGTATTTTTTTTTTACCTGAACGTTAGGACCTCATTTCGTCTACCTGAGCGTATAGCGCGCTTGGCCGACCCATCGTATAAACTTCAAACGCGTTTTTCTCGAAACAACGTTTTCAAAATCTAGCTTCATCGTAATTCTAAAACTGATAAACCGATTCTCTTGAAATTTGAACCACATATTGTAAACATGATTCGCAACAAGATGACCCTCGATGGTTTGAAAATTGTGATTTTTACTCTTTTTTTTGCGAAAAACTGGGAAAAGACGCGTTTTTTTTTACTTTTTTCATTTTTCATCTGCTATTTTTTTATTTTTTGATAAAACTTTATATCCGAGGGTCATTTTGTAGCTGGTGTCATACTCAATCTGAAGGATTTTGATTTTTTTGTTTCGGAAAAGCCGTTGCCGAGTTGTGATGGAGCTACCTAGCCCACCTATTTTTGAGGCGTTACGTTAAACTATAGTTTTTGTACTTCAAAATGAATAAAAATGAATTAAATTTTTTTTAATGTATTTTAAGACTTCATTTATCAGGCCCAACAACTTTTATATTCATATCGTTTATAAAATCTTTAAAAAAAAAAAATCGCGAAAATAGCCTTTTTCGTGGCTCCAAAGTCAAGTGGCCCCTTAAACGCGTTTTTCTCGAAACAGTTTTTTTCCAATTGGCGTGACAAATAACTTGAACAATTTTCACTCGATTTACTTTAAATTTAAAAGTTATGTTCCTAATTGCATTTTGCAGAGAAGTACGTACGGAATTTCTGATTAAGGGGGGAAATCACAGTAGCACACAAAAAAATAGGCATATTTTCGGGAATTAATTTTGGCTGAATAAAAGTATCAATCGAAAATCTGTAAAGTAGGTTTTATAGCAATACTAAAAAAGTACAAAATGTAATTTTTTCAATAAAAAATATTTAAAAATGGCGGCTGCGCAGCATATGCCTCAAGGCGCCTTTTTTTCAGCTCGCCGAAGACATAACTCGAGCAAATTTTTACCGATCGACTTGAAATTTTGACAGTAGCTTCGAAACATCTTTCTCCACGGAGCTACGTAGGATTTTTTCGATATATTGATTTTTCGAAAAATGGTGCATGTTTGAAAATAAAGTTAAATTTTTAACAAAAAAAACGCCATAAAATCGTCGATAAAAAAAAGTAAGCCATACAAAATAAAAAATCCTACGTAGCTCCGTGGAGAAAGATGTTTCGAAGCTACCGTCAAAATTTCAAGTCGATCGGTAAAAATTTGCTCGAGTTATGTCTTCGGCGAGCTCAAAAAAAGGCGCCTTGGGGCATACGCTGCGCAGCCGCCATTTTTAAATATTTTTTATTGAAAAAATTACATTTTGTACTTTTTTAGTATTGCTATAAAACCTACTTTACAGATTTTCGATTGATACTTTTATTCAGCCAAAATTAATTCCCGAAAATATGCCTATTTTTTTGTGTGCTACTGTGATTTCCCCCCTTAATCCAATTTTTTTTATTTTACGAGCAGTCTTATACGAAATTTTTCACTGAAAATTCATTCAAATACCTACAACTTTTGAATAAAACAATATTTTTTAAATTCCTTACGTAATTCTCTAGGTATTCTAATGTAGATTGAAGAGAATTTTTGTTTTTTGTTGTAGGTAAAAAATTGTTGATGCTAAATGTCACGCCGCGGAGCGCCTAAAAAAAATATAACAAAATAAAATATTAGTCATCGGCCATTTTGTACATCGAAAAAAAAAAAAATCTAACAGCTCGATATTCATACTAAATAGATGTTTAATTAATTTTATGAGTGAATCACTTTTTCATACGAAAAAAAAATGTTAAATTCGCACATGATTTTATGCTCGTTGCTGTTGCCTAACTCCGTAAACAAAGTACGTTGCTGCATGGCCAATTGGTGTAGGTGGTTCTGGCAAGTAGGCTGATTTGACATGAAAAATAAAATAACGTAATTTAAAAATAATAATAAAGGGTGTCTACCGACCTGAAAAGTCATGAAAATTCTTAAATGTCATGAAATTACGCTCGACCCTGATGTCATGAAATATCATGAAAAATTACCAGTCTACCTAAATTATTATACCCTACTAAATTATCGTTGAGTCCATATCCAATATGAACTAACTTTGTGGTACTTGTCGATAGAGAAACGAATATCGAATCGATAGAAAATAAAATAGAAGAAAGTAAAAGAAAATGATGCGTTATCTCAACATATATTAGTTTTTCTTTGTTATTCGTGTAAAGCGACTAGATGATATTACTCAAAGTTCCTAAATGTATGTAATATTTTTCTATATGTTCCCAAAATATATTTCTTTACAGCAATCTTGAAATTACGTTTGTCTCACATTTTTTACTACACATGGAATTGTACAGTTTGGTGACTTTTCCTTTATTCCGTATACTTTTTATTGGCATGCAACACACATCTGTTTGAAAGAGCAAAATAAAAATATAAAAATTAAAAAAAATCGGTCGTGTAGAATCATTAAGTATACTTATATGTCAGAAAGTCATACCAAGAGTCATGAAAAAATCCCCATTCCTTGCCTTAAAAATCCTTAAATGTCATGCAATTTCCGTTCTGGTCAAAATTAGACATCCTGTAACAAAACTTGATATTTTGGAGTGGATATTTTTCTGAAATTTTCCTAATTCCGAAAAGTGCGAGCTGCAGTGAAAAGTTCAATTTTCGTTCGGAAAAACAACTCCGGTCATTTGTTATTAAGAATTGTCGGAGTGTCGAGGTAAGAGTATCAACGAATGGTCTCGTTTGTGATTAATTATTGGGGAGCTAGAGCACAGAGAAACTCCGTTCAAGAGATAGAGCAGTCAGGTTTGCATTGGAAAGTGCTAAGCTCTCTGCGGTCGTATACCCAACCTCGAAAAAAAAATCCGTTCCTTCTTTTTTCAATTGCTTTTTCACCAATCTACATTTACGTCATTGGGAGTACGGGAGAAAGTTTTTTTTTTTTTTTCCTTTTATTTTGTCAATTCGAGTGAGTTTCAGAGATTATTCAGAGGGAAAGTAGATATCGAATTGCGAGTCAGACACCGAGGGGCTTAGAACGTGAAAAAGGGTTGTATATATAACGGAAGGATTGAAACTCGAGTTGGACGAAAATCGAGCGAACGAGTGTATTAGGTTGATTTGAAAAATCTTTATGGGAATTCCTCGGTGGAGTTGGGAACTCGTTTGGCTCGAAATGTAGAGACGATTATTCATATTTAGGTACCGGAAGGTTAATGCCGAGTCAAGAGCCGGCCCTAACCTTCCGCAAAAGAAGTTACCGCGTGGGAGATAATAAATCCGCGGGAGGATGCCGAAGAGGAGGAGGAAGGGGGAAGGGGAAGGAGCGAAGGGAGGGGGGAGGAGAAGGCGAAGCGAAGAAGCGCGTTAACCGGAGGACGATCGGTCTCACTGTGGCGCACTCTCTCTTCTTGCTTCTGCTCTATTTTTCGCTTGCATTCTGATGCTCATTTTTGCGAATAAAGACGAGCGTTGGATTTTTGAAAAATTCCAAATCGGGGCGAAGAGGAGAGAAAATGAAAAAAAAACTTCGAAAATCGTGGGGAGGAAGAGAGAGAGAGAGAGAGAGAGAGAGAGAGAGAGAGAGAGAGAGAGAGAGAGAGAGAGAGAGAATGTGAAAAATAAATATTAAGGGAGACTTTTTCCCGGATTGAGTAGCGGGAGATGTTAGCGGCTCAACATGAGCAGCTAGAAGAAGAGGAGGGATGCCTCTATGGACCAGGCATTGCCGATTAGCAATTTAATAATTGCTGGTAATGGTATATAATGGTAATTACAAACATATTTGTATAAACACATTATAAAACTTTAAGGGGTTACCCCCACTTGCGATTTTGAAAAAATCGATTTTTTTATTGCATTTTTTTTGAAGTACAAGTATCTGAGAATATGTCCTGAAAATTTCAAGTCGATCCGAGCAAAATTGACTGAGATATGAGCGTTGAAAGAGAAGAATCCGTTGTGTAGACGACCGGAAATTGGAACTTTAAACGCGTTTTTCTCAAAATGGCATTTCTGAAGTCGGTGACCAAGATTATTCGAACACTAATGAACCGATCTTCTTGAAATTTTGCAGGCTTATTTAATACATAAAAATATAGTCTTTAATCGTTCGATTTTTTTTTCGAAAAAAATGGCCGTTTTATAGCCAAAAAACGGCCGTTTTTTTTCGTTAAAATCGAACCATTAACTTTGACTGTCCGCCATTTTGTGAAAAATGAATATTTTTTAAAATCCTTCGATTAAAGACTAGTTTATACTTATATTTGACTAAATCCATCCGCATTTTTTTTCCGATGATCCACTTCGCCGCAATGTTGGTCACCGCAAACCGTGTATATAAAAACATTATTTCATTGACGGCCATTTGCCACTAAACAATGTAATATTTTTCAATAAAAAAATTACTGAAAGTTCTTCAAGATGTGTTCTTTAAGATGGTATATTGATCGATTAAAAAAGTTTTGTAGTTTTCTTTAAGGGACAACACCACTGTGACGGCTTCAAAAAATCGATTTTTTGAAAACCATCTAGAAAAATCTAAAATACATTTAAGATTAAGATGCCGTTGGACCCAGGTCGAAAAAATAATTATTTTAGGAGATATTGAATATTTTGTGGAGCGGTGCAGCGCTCCGTGACGCTCGGGGTCCCGCGCAGCTGCGCGCCTCAGGGTCGGCAGGTATACCCGGCTGTTATAAATATAGTTTCGAAAAAAAGCCATAGGTGGCGATAATTGAAAAATGTTCAAGTCGTCAATCGTCAATCGTCGATATTGCAGCTGATATCGCGGTATTATTATTCAATGATGGCCTGAGAAGCCTCATGAAAGTTTTGGAGACGTTGGGGATAACTATCGGCCCAAATTGTTTCAATTTTTGCGTTGAAACCGACGCAGCGCGGATCGAGCTGGCGGAGCGCTCGCTCACAGACGCTGCAAAAGAGGCAAGAAGAGCCTCTACAAGTTCGAGAAAAGATGCTAGGGACAATGATTTGCTTCTTGAAGGCCGGCTATATGGTGCCGGCATCGCTGATTAAAGGTAAACATTTTTTTTTCCAATTTATCGCATAAATTAACAAACCTAAAACTTTGAACGCGTTTTTCTCAAAACCACTTTTTTGAGTGCGGCACGCAGCAGAACACGAGCAATTTTTATCCGATCGACTTCAAATTTGGACTGCATCAATAAAACTAGATTATCTAAAGAAGTACATAGGATTTTTTCGATATCTCAATAATAAAAAAAAGTTATAGCCTATTTTCGACGAGAAATTTTGCTCGAAAATCGTCCTTTAATTTCAAAAGCGTGCCTATTTTTTCAAAATCAATATTTCTTCAAATCCCTATGTACTTCTCTTCAAAATATCATATTAATAACGAAAACACTCGGTATTTTTTTTTTCAGATCGACTTTGAAGAGAGTTCTGCTGCGTGCCGCGAACCACTGCAGAGGCAACAGTACCTGACGCGGGAGCTTCCCCAGCGTCACCATGGGTCGTGAAAAATTTGAAAATTTCTTTTTATGTATCTTCAATAAACAACGAACAAAACAAAAAACAAATTTTTCGAATGTCTCTTTTTTTTCCCACAAAAAAAAATTCTTGAAAAATGGCAAAAAACAGGGGGTCACAGTGGTATTGTCCCTTTAAAAAATTCATGAAAAAGGCCTTTTTTGTGCTACAAGTGGGGGTAACCCGTTAAATGTCAGGTCATTTTGAGACACTATATTTTAAAAAAACAGAGAAAATGAAAAAGGAAGAGAGAAAAAAGGTGAAAAACACCGAAAAGTGAAGAAATTTTTTTAACGGGGCGAGAGTAGAATTTAGAAGTGAGAAAAAGGGAACAGCGAGGCGGAAAATGTGGCGGAGAGAGGTGTGAAAGGAGTGAAAAGGTAAAAAGGGAGCGCCGGAGAGATAAAGCGAAAAAGAGGGCGAGGGCGGGAAAAAGCGAAAGAAAGGTAGAGAGGAGAGCAAAAAGGCGAAAAAGAGTCACCGAGCGGAGTAAGAAAGAGGTAGGGAGAAAGAGACCGCGATGTGACGCGGGAGGGCAAGAGAGCGAGAGAGACAGAGAGAGAGAGAGAGAGAGAGAAAGATTGGTGCGCGAGCAGGAAGCGCGCGGCAACGGGCAAGAGCACGAGCCAAGGGGAACCTGAGGATCCCCGGTGTTCAGTCGAACGCGAGTTTACAAGGAGCACACGACACGCGTGTCTCGCTAGCCCCGAAACTTTTTGCCACCGACCACGTGTCCGCTCTCTCACATTTCCCCACCTTTTCTACTTACTACCCCCCCCCCCCCAATTTTACTCTTCGATCCACCGCGTCCGTGCAAAACGAAAAAAGACACTACGTCATTTTTATCAAACAATTATAATTTCGCGATTTTCTTACACGTGTTAAATCGCGTGCGACAAAAAAAAAACTGCGTGTGCAACGATGTATGCGTGTGCGACGGGGAGGAGTGACTCTACACTCGCGTGCCTGTAACGGTTTGATCGAAGAGAGAAAGAAGACAAACGTAGTCACAGGGCATAGAGAAGAAAAGGAAAAACAACGTGCAGTGCTCGCGCGTGTGGAAGCCGGGTGACCCGTTTTGTCCGCAGTGTGAGAATTGAAAGAGAAAAAAAAAAAACAAGTTCCGTAAACAAAAAAAACGAGAACAAGGAGGTGAAAGAGAAACTTTTTTCTGGAGCGGAGCTTCGCAAGCTCTCTCCAACGCTCTCGGCAATTATTTTCCTCGCTTCTGGACTATAAGGTGTGTGCGTGTTTTTTTTTCTTTCGTTGTTTGCTTTTTTTCGGATCACGGATCGTTCCACGGATATTAACATCAGGTGAGTGCACGATTACGTTATTCGGCAACTTTTTCTTCTTCGCCTCGATCGCAGCTTTCGTCGAAAGTACGTCGCGCCATTTGGTGGTGAAGTTTGCATCGTTGGAACGCAACGAAAGTTCCTTTTCACATTTTATTTTCCATATTTTTATTATTATAGCAAATCTTTTGTAGATTTATATTGTAGATCGCTAAACGAATGTTTTAAAAAGTCGTCGAAGGATTTTTGTAGGCAAGATTTACCAAAAGAAATAAAAAAAATTCGGAAATATCAAATTTCGTTGCGCTCCAACGATACAAACTTCAACCTCGTCGCGCCTTTCAGCCGATGCACTATTTTTTCGTCGAATTTCGAAGTTTTGTACAGGTGCTCGTAGAATTTTCGATCCGAATTATAATAATTATTGATTATTAGTGATGATTTATTATAGGCATATCGAACTATTGGTGTGGTTATTCTTCTTAGGTCGCTCAATATTCGCGTTGCGTCGAGTTCACGAATTTTCGGTTTTGGAGTGCGATGCGGAAAGTGTCTTCTCATGTCTGCGTGCATTCGGTGACACTTGAGCCACGTGTACACACGTGCAATGCATCGCAGAATGAGACGGTAGCCTTGAACCCCTTTCTTTCGAAATTCACAATTCAATGTGACTCCTTTGGGCTACGTGGCAATTTACGAAAAAAAAAGTAATGTACTGCGTTATGTAATGTATGGTATACCACACATTACATATTTAGTGTATTATGTTTTTTTTTGCTATAAATTTAGCATTTGGTTATTATATAGGGAGCTATGCTTATTTTAATTGGGCCTTTATTGAAATCTGCGTGTATGTGTATACTTGCACTTCGTTATTATTATAACTATTATTTTTGTAATGATGTCATAGTTATTTTTATGACCATCAAACCAATGAGTATATTCAAATAATTTTATTTTATTCGATAATTTAATAGTTTCCATCAGAACTATTAAATTAAAATTGCAATCGATTAATTTAATTTGATACAATAATTTTACAGTTATTATTATAGATACTATTTTTTTTTTCAACTTCCATCTGTGCAGGGATCTACCCCCTTGATACATACCCCATATTCCAGTTTTATCATTATAACTACTAAATTTATATTAGATAAAATTAAACTTTTGCACTTGAGAGGTGACTTTTGCTCGCCGCTTTTTATCCGAGCGAAAAAGGCCTCGAGTGCAAAGGGTTAATTTAGATCATTTTAGTAATTCAATAGTTATTATTGTAAGTATTAAAATAAAATTATACTGAATTCATTTTATTGAATTCGGTAATTCGATAGTTAATATTATAAGTATTATTATTAGGTTATTATTAACATCATTATCATCGTCATCATATATATATATATATAGGGTGTCCTGTAATGAATGGATAATCCTGCAACTGTCGATAGGTCAGATCATCTCCCACTATATGCTGGAATTTTAGTTTAGTAAAAGTTCCACGGTATTTGATATAAAAATCATCTGCTTTTGGTTTTTCGCATGCCATTACTACAAATGATAACTTTTTTACCCGGGTTTTTAAATAATACTCTTGGTTATGCGTTTTATCTAGAAAAGTCTTTTTTTTAACCTTAAATGTTGAGGAAACTTTATGAAAAAAAGATCTTATGCAGGATTTTCATACAGTCTGCAGTGTAAAAAAAATATACTACGCATATCGTGCCAATTACTTGAAAAAGTTGCTTAGTTATTGTCGACTCATATCATTTGTAGAAATGGCATGCGAAAAACCAAAAGCAGATTATTTTTTTTCAAAAAACAACATAAAGCCCAAACTCTCGAAAACCGTGGGACTTTTGGTAAACTGAAATTCCAGCATATAGTAGGACATGACCTGACCTATCGACAGTTGCAGGATTATCGATTAATTACAGGACATCCTGTGTATATATAATAAAGTTCATCATCATCATCATATATATATGTATACAAACATATATATATGTGTATAAATAACATATGATAGGGCAGAAAAATCGTTTTTTTTCCTAAATGTATTCACATTTTGAAACATTATGTGTATAAAAGTTCATCACCACGTAGCACGGATAACTCTCCGTACCCAATTTGCCTCGACATGTTGTTAACGCGTGGGAAGTTGCCACACAGTTTCCGTGAAACTGATAACAGAAAGAAAACGCGAAGACGACAAATAGAACGAGAGAGAGAGAGAGAGAGAGAGAGAGAGAGAGAAATAGGGTGCGAGAGAAAGGGGCCGGAGGGGGGAGGAGCGGAAGAGAGAGCTTTTATATTTATAACCGGGCATAAGAGAAGCAACAATTGTATCGACGAGAGTATAACCGAGAGAGAGAGGCCGAGAGAGAGAGAGAGAGAGAGAGAGAGAGAGAGAGAGGAGTGAGAGAGAGCTGAATGCAAGAAGAGTGCACCTCGCGACGCCTTCTCGCGAAGTGCATAGTCAAAGGAAAAGATAGGAAAAGAGAAATTACGACTGGCGCGAGCTCACGTTTGTCCGCCCAGAAAGACGGGGAGAAACACCCTCACTCTCTCCCTTACTCTATCTCCTTCTCACACACTCCTACTCCTCTACACTGTCTTTCTTTCCCTCTCTCTCTCTCTCCCCCTCTTGTCCTCTTACTCTCACTATTTTAATCCGAGGCCTCGTATTTTTATGTGCATTTCTCTGTCGCTCTTCTGCGTTTATTCTCTATCCGGGATGCGAGTGCTTCTAATTGCCTGTATAATTAATTTGAATTTTCCAGACGGCATATTCCCCTACAGCCACACGCATACAACCTACCAATCTCGTTATCAATCTCTTTCTCTCTCTTATTTAAGCCTGCGCATACACGACACACACCTATATATATATATATATATATATATATATATATATATATATATATATATATATATATATATATATATATATATAGGTGTGTGTCGGTATATATATACCGGGTGTCCTGCAATTAATAGATAATCCTGCAACTGTCGATAGGTTAGATCATGTCCTACTATATCCTGAAATTTCAGTTTAGTAAAAGACCCACGGTTTTCAAGATTTTGGGCTTGATGTTATTTTTTTTTTAATCAACTGCTTTTTGTTTTTCGCATGCCATTCCTACAAATGATATGAATCAACATCAACTAATCAACTTTTTCAAGTAATTGGCACAATATGCGTGGTACATTTTTTTTACACCGCAGGCCATCGAAGTCAGAAGTTCGAATTGATTTGTATGATGCAATGATAAATTCTGCATAAGATCTTTTTTCGTGAAGTTCCCTTAAGGAGCTATACCAGTGTGAACGCTGAAAATTTGGGTGATTTTCGGGAATGTTTTGGAAGAAAAGTACTTAATTAATTGTTTCGGAAATTAAGAATATATTTGGCTATATTTGACCTATATTACATAATTTTTTCATAAAAAAATATTGAGATCCAAGCGACTTATGCGCTGTCTTCGGCGCCAAAAAAAAAAAGTTCCTCCACTGCTGACATGGTTCCGGCCGATTGAGTAACTGAAACCGAAAAAGGAAAAAATGTCGTTAAACCGGAAGGTATTTCCTGTACAATGACGTAGGATTTTCGAAAAATATCAAACCCTAACAAAATGGCGTAGTTATGAACAAAAATCTGTTTTCTCGCCTATAAAATAGTCGTTTTTTTCAATGCCGCCAAATCGTCAATTTTCATCCGATCATAAATATCCTACGTCATTGTAGAGTGAATATATTCAAGAGTACTCAGTTCAAATTTCAAGTCAATCGGATAATTGCTCTGTGAGTTGGAATGTCAACAAATTTGATAAATCTCGATTCGAGAAAAAAGCGTTTAAAAATTTGACTATCGATTTTCGCAAGATAAGATGATGTCGATATAAATTATATAAATGATAATGACATTCTCGAAAGTATAAACTGTCGAAAAAGGCAAAGAAAGTCGATTTTTTTTAAGTGTCACACTGGTATAGCCCTTAACATTTAAGGTTAAAGAGAAGATTTTTCTAGATACAACAAATAACCGTGAGAATTTGTAAAAAAAAAACCGGGTCAAAATTATCATTTGTAGAAATGGCATGCGAAAAACAAAAAAAAACAGATGATTTCTATCTCGAAAACTGTGGGACTTTTACGAAACTGAATTCCAGCGGATAGTAGAACATGATCTGACGTGTCGACAGTTGCAGGATTAACTATAAATTACCGGACACCCTGTATATATAAATATATATATATATATATATATATGATTCTTTCACTTTTCTTCCTCACCTCTCACGATCTCGCAGATATCTTCGCGGCGAGCTTCTCTCGTTTGTCTCGCCGCCACGATTAAGATATATGGAACTCCCGATGTTTCGGGATTACTTTCTGCAGAAGCGCACGATTTTTCTTTTACTTTTCTTTTTACATTTGTTTGGCTCAAGGTTTTCTTTCTGACGGGAATATTGGATGACGAGGTCGGAATTTTACACACAATCAACACATAGTTTTACCAATATGAGTTTTTAAAAAAATGGAAAATATTGATAAACAATGAAGTTATTATTGTTTAAGGGCTTAGGCTACTGTGACGACCCGAAACTCAAGGTTATTAAAACCAACAAAAAAAATCTGAAGGAATAAGAGGATGAAAAAATCATTTGGACATTTATTTTTATGAGGATTCAATGATTATAGTGAGTAGAGATTATAGTAGATATGAATGATTAAAGAAGTTATAAATATCTGGTGAAGGTTTTCTGGACGTGAAGGGCTCAAGGGTGTACTTGACTTTGGCCACCCGGTTGATCTGAAACAAAAAGAACTTTTTTTTCCTTAAAATACATAATATTGGCTAAAACTTGACCGAGCTTCTTTTTATGATGTTTCAATCATCGAAAAAAAATACTTGATTTTTTTCCGATTTTTCGAAAAAAATCACTTCAGTATTGTCAATGAGTAATTGAGAAAAACTATGTTGAAAAGAAAAACGTCGGTCAAGACTAAACTATTGTTACACGAATAAGTGTACCAAATTTCGAGTCAATCCGTCCATTGGATGTCGTGAAA
>OZ023320.1:15928555-15974872 GCA_964007375.1 Ophion obscuratus
TTTTTGCGCGCGCGCATCGAGCACGTAGCTTTCGACCGGCTTCAGGCATTACATTGAACGGGTTTTTCGCGATTTTTTTTCTTTTTTTTTTCTACGGGTGAAAAAACGGTGGTGCGGATGGGTCGAAAACTATTGGACAGATCTAGGCGGATTCCCGGGAGGAAATTGACGTAGGGATCCAATTGGATTCGTATACTTGACCCTACTTCCTGATCGGAATCCAATGGATCATCGCATTGGATCTCTATACTAAAACGTCACGCTTGCACATTGGATTCTTATCTCCACATTGGAACTCAATGGACGAATGCAATTTAAATCCTAAAGGATTCACGCGTTGTCGAACAGAATCCCATACGATTCTCGATGGATCCCTTCGCATTACGTAGGCTGAATTTTCTTAACAAAAAATATGGATATACGAAGTAAGTGGATTTAAAAAAGTATAAATGTTATTTTGAAAGCCTGAATTAGAAGGTCCGAAAAAGCGTTTTTTCGGGAATTTTTTTAGAAGGGAAAAAATCAAGTGAGGCCAGTAAACATTGAGGTATCTCTTCATGCATATTTGAATTGTATGGAAGAAAATGTTCGACATGAAACAATAAAAGACTGCAGATTTATCAGCCTATTCCATGTGCGTCTTGGCACTGCAGTCCCCAATCGGCGCGAAAAATGCAGCTCGTAATTCTCGACTGAACCGAATAAACCAATAAAATGTTCAATTGTCATATATTTTTCTTCTGGGTGAATTGAGGGCGGGGTAAAGTATTAAATTTTTTTTTTCATTTTTGTTTAATTTTTCAAATGAATGCATAATATATCAAGAATATTGTGTTAAAATTTCAAGTCGATCGGAGTAAAATTGACGAAGTTATGAGTATTTGAGCGTCTATTGCTCCATGCCGTTCTCTTCTCTTCTGCGTTTTTCAAACCGTTTTTCTGAGACTTGTCATATTTGAAGTCCGTGTGCACGATAACTCAAAATCTACTGGACCAATCGCTTTGAAATTTTGCACAGTACTTCTTCACATAATTCACCAGGTATTGTCGAGAGCTTTTTTGTTTTTTTTTAATAATTACTAATTTTTCAACAACAAATTAGCGGATTTTTTTAGCGAAAATCGGGTTTTTGGCTTCCAAGTGCTACGACAAATAAAAAAATCGAAAAAAAAAATCCTCCCGCCATTACCTCGAGAAACATCTCCTTTAACAAATGCATTTTGATTTTTTTGTTTCAAATGATTCTGTTGCGAGTTATGGTGCACACCGCAAACCAACTTTTTTTCGAGGCGCCTCCGGGATTTAATTTTCACTCGCTCAATTTTGAATATTTTGCAATGCAAATTTAGGAGAATGTAGTTCAAATGTTACTTCATTATATGTAAATTTTTCGATAAACGAACACTATTCGTTACGCCAAAAAAAAATCTTAAAAACATGCCTTTTTTTTCGCCGAATTAACTTTACCCCGCCGTTAAGAAGAAGCTGAAAAAATCGTGAAATTATAAATTTGCTCAGGTCTGGAAAAATGTGTTAAAAAACAGTTTGACGTGCTATAAAAATTATTCAAAAAGACCTTTTCAACCACTCTTTTAATTCACTTTGAAGAGATTTTCATACTGAAGAAAATAAACTTTGGTTTGATTCAATAGGTCGTTTCGTCTTTTTTTGCTATCACGCCCGCGAATTTGGAAATATCGTGAAAATGAAAAGTGGAGAACATGCGCTTCAAATTTTTCAATAGGAGGAATTATCAATATCAAATATCAATCGCTTCTCTGCTTTTGGCCTTGTGCCTTCGAAAATATTTACAATTGACCTATGTAACTTTGTAAATATATTCTTGGATAGTTTGTCTATCGAATTAAGCAATAAAGAAAACCATTTTTCCGAACCGTCAAATTCGGCCGCCCATCTTAAGGAGTTTTAGGACGATTGGTGAAGTGTATGATATTGAAGTTTGCATCGTCGCGGAACGCAACGGAAGTTTACTAGCCCAAATTGTTTTTCGGCAAACTTGGGCTACGAAAACCACTCAAAAGTTTTTTTTAAATTCTTTTCTGAATTCTGCTGCACAAATTTGCCAAATAAGATTTTTAATGATAAAGAAAATAAAAAAATGAAAGAACAAAAAGACTTTTCGTTGCATTCCAACGATGCAATCTTCAACATTGTTGAAGTGTTACCATTTGATTCAAATTTATACAAGATTTTTTTGTCATATGCTGAGTGCACCTTCTAAATTTTAAAATAAAATCTACAATCGAAAAAAAAAACACATTTTAACATAGTGGCATATAATAAAACAAATGGAAGTTCTACCCACGAAATATTGTGAACCTGTTTAAAAAATGTTATGAAAAACTGTCAAATCACACAGTACATGGTGACAATCTCGTCATGAGCGTTGTAATGTTAAATACGCCATGTTAAAAAGTGTTTTTTCAATTATAAATTTAATATAAAGGCTGTAGACGATCGATTTGTAATTTGGAGGGTGAATTTAGTATATAACAAAGAATTGACTGTCTTAATTTAAATCAAATATTAACATTTCTGCAATTGTCCAAAAACTCCTTGAAATACACTATAAGTATCGTTTACTTATTTTACTGCACTTTGACACATCACCACACACGTACACGAAGCATGCAGGTCATGTTTCAACACGCCGAGTTTTTTTCCCGTGACTTTTCACATACTTTCGATTCGAACGTGGTGAGAATACTCAAACGGCGTTCATCGGGGAACGGTGCAGAATCCGATTGGATCCCAATGAGGACTCCCTATGTGCGATGTCTCTAATAAATCCCTATAGAGATTTGGGTGCATTTTGGCACTCCTCAACAAATTTCCGCACGTGATTACGAAAGGATATTTTTGCTGAGATCCAACGAATTGGGGTTGAGAATTTCAAATGAAAAATTCGCCAACAAAATGAATCGGGGAATAGCGCGGAATCTACTTGGATTCCAATGTGGACTCCCAACATGCGGCGTCCTCATTGGATCCCTATAGGGGTGTGGTAGAATCTGAGGACTCCCCAACAGGATTCTCTACGGATTTGTGCATTCGTACGGTTTGGAGCACCCTTCTGACTAATGGGCCTTAAGTTTGCATCGTTGGAGTCCAACGATTGTTTTTTAATTTCTTATAAATGTTTCGGGCTCATTTTGCGTCTAGAATATTTGTAGAGGTTATACGAAACTTTCAGAAAAATTTCGTGCGCCAGTATGCACCCTTATTGAGGGGTTGAAAATGAAAAAAATTAATATCTCCGGTGGTAATGACATTCAGTTTTTTTCGCGATTACGAAGAAAAATTATTTAACTACCTTGTCTTGCATAAAGAACGAGGATTTTCTTCAAGATCTCGAGGTCTTCATTCGAAACCCAATACAGTCGAACCTCGACATAACGAATCTCTAAGGAAGTCCGTTATATCGAGGTTTCGATATATCGTGGTCATGTTCTTTAAAATGTTCTTTAGAAAAAATATATTAGTACTATAAATTGAGGGATATTTTTTAAAGGTGAAAAGTTTTTATTAAAGCAATTTTTACAAGCAATTGGCAGTTAGAGCACAATGTATATTATTATGTTGCTGTATCAAGGTTTCGGGTGTCTGTTGGAAGGGAATGGATAAATCTTCGTTGTATCAAGAATTTCGTTATATCGAGGTTCGACTGTATTTACACTTCGACTCATCCATACGTTTGGTTTGCCGAACTAGCAAGAAACAAATATGCTAGCAATTGTCAGCAAAAAAAATGAGTAAGGGTCCGTACCCCCCTCCCCCTCGAGCTGAAATTTTGCACAAATATTCCTTTTAATATTTTAAGACAACCTCTAAACCGATTTTTAGCGACACGCAATAATTTTATGAAACGCGATTGCATATATACGAGGGTGGGGTGAAAAGTTTCCGGCCTGACCAAGAAAAACGATGTTTAAAAATTTTTTTTTGTTTTATTTTTCAACGTAGTCTCCATCAACACTGATACATTTCTCATAACGGTGTTCTAATTTAGTTATACCAGTTTTGAACGTAGATTCGTCAAGCTCCTCAAAATACTGATTTACAGCTTCGATAACTTCTTCGTTGTTCTTAAATCTTTTTCCGCCAAGCCATTTTTTGAGGTTAGGAAACAGGTAATAGTTGCTGGGGGCTAAGTCTGGAGAGTAGGGAGGATGCGGCATCAATTCAAACTTCAATTCGTGGATTTTGGACATGGCAACAATCGACGAATGCGCTGGTGCGTTATCGCGATGAAACAAAACTTTTTTCTTCGCCAAATGAGGTCGTTCAATTTGCACCTCGTGCTTCAAACGTTGCAATAACTCTTCGTAGTATTGACCAGTGATAGTCCCTTTTCAAGGTAATCAATGTATATAATTCCTCTCGCATCCCAAAAAACAGTAGCCATAACCTTGTTTGCCGATAAAATTGTTTTTGCCTTCTTTGGGGTTGGTTCCCCTTTTCCAACCCACTGTTTTGACTGTTCTTTATTTTCAGGAGTGTAGTGGTAGACCAATGTCTCATCAACAGTTATGAATCGACGCAAAAATTCGTTTGGATTACGCCTATACAGCGCAAAATTTTCGGTAGAAATGGTTTTTCGAAGCAGTTTTTGGTCGAGCGTTAGCAAACGCGGCACCCACCTTCCACACAGCTTTTCCATGTTCAAATGGTTGTGCAAAATATTTCGCACACGTTCAGCTGACATCCTACAGGTCTCAGCTATCTCATGCACTTTCAACCTGCGGTCTTCCAACACTATTTTATGGATTTTTTCAATCATCTCTGAAGTTGTGACTTCAACGGGCCGTCCTGAGCGAGGCTCGTCAGAGGTGCTCACACGACCCATTTTAAATTCAGAAACCCACTGCTTAATAGTTGAATATGATGGGGAGGAGTCTCCTAGTGCTGAATCCATATCTTCTTTTATTTGTTTTGGTGTAAAACCTTTCAAATGGAAGTATTTGATGACAGCACGTTTTTCCAATTTTTCCATTTTTACGAAAACAACGGAAGCGTCTCGCGCAATGTGCTCTCCAACGCAAACTAACGTAGCGATTGGGCTGAAACTGTACATACAAGCTCGGTAGGAACGGTACTGTAGGACGCCGCTCCAAAACTAGACCTAGTGGCACCATCTCTTGGTCAGGCCGGAAACTTTTCACCCCACCCTCATAGGTATGAGTGGAGACGTAGCAGATATAGATATAGTAGGCTCGCCTTAAAAAAAAATTAAAAATTCAATATCTCGAAAATTATTGCGAGTCGCCATAAATCCCTTTAGGGGTTGCCTTAAAATATCAAAAGGAAGGTTTGTGGAATATATCAGCTCGATCGGGGGGGGGGGGGGGGGGGGTCGGGTGGGGGAGGTTCGAAACATTACCCTTAAAAACAACTTCAAAATTAAATATCTCAAAAACTATTGCGATTCGCCAAAAAAATCCTTTAGGGTTTGTCCTAAAATATTAAAAGTGTAAAAATTCACTTCGATGGGAGGGGGGGTCGGAACCTTATCCAAAAAATGTATTTTGTTGGTGACAAAGTTTCATAATGGCCAATAAAATTATACTTTACTGTGTGGACGAGTACGCGGCGCGAATGCTGAGGCGCTCAGGAATTTATTTTTAATTACTTGACGTGACGGCGCCCGCTTTTGGTAAAACGGGGATGCTTGAAAAATGAAATTCTCGACGAATTTCGCGGTCCCCTTTCTCGATCACGCGAAACCTTCCGGCTTCGTTGTTACTTTGACACGTTCGTTTTCATTTCGACTTCGTAACATCGTTTCGCTTTCGCCGCGCGTCAATTATCGTCCAAAAATAAAATCGAAAAAAAAAAGACATGCGAGTATCCGATAATCATCACGTCACAGATGAGATGCTGCGTTCGCCGCTGGGAGCTACGAGGGAACGTCCTCGAGGCAACTCCAGCAGAACAGAAGGCACGCACGACGTCGACGACGACGACGTCGACGGCGAGCGTGCCGGCTCGAAGTGCTCTCCCAGCACTTGTTGCGCCCGGGCGTCGACCTCGCAGATCTCTCTCTCTCTCTCTCTCTCTCTCTCTCTCTCTCTCTCTCTCTCTCTCTCGGTACATCGCGCATCTCTTTCTTTCCTCGCTGTTACTCTCCGTGCACTACACTACCACCAGCATCTCACCCTAGAATGTGCATACTCCTTTACGAATTTGCCGATTGTCGGCGCCTCAAACACGGAGAAAAAGCAGGAGAAAGAGAGAGAGAGAGTGAGAGAGAGAGAGAGAGAGAGAGAGAAAGAGACGGAAAAGATTCTGAATCAGGAAGATTCGCTTCGAGAGAGTGAATTTTCCACTCTCACAGTTTCTTCGTAATATTCAACCCTTTCTCTGTTTTTACGCGATGGAATTTTCACTCTACGCCTGTGACTAATCCCTGTAAATAAATAGTACGATAATATCTTGGCATATATATATTTGTTTTCATTTTTGATAGAAAAACATGCATTCCTCAAGCACATGTAGCTTGTAGAAAATAATAACATCGAGAGTTTTTTCAATCGATAAAATGTTTTTAGTTCATAAACTAAATATATATATATATATATATATATATATATATATATGTATTCACACACATGTATTGAAAGAAACTAAAAACATTTTATTGATTAAAAAAATCTCGTATCTAAAATCTCTCTCTCTCTCTCTCTCTCTCTCTCTCTCTCTCTCTCTCTCTATATATATATATATATATATATATATATATATATATGTGTGTGTATGTATATATGTCTATATGTATGTATGTATGTATATGTATATGTATATACATAAATTATAGTTGAAATAAACGAAAAGAATTTTTTCGAGAAAAAAGACAAAAATCTCGATGTTATTATTTTTATACAAATTATATGTAGTACTTGAAGCATGCATGTATTCCTATCAATACAAAATTCGAAAAAAACTTTTTCCAAGCAGCTGCAATTTGTGTGAAAATAATACCAAGTTTTGAAAAAAGAATAGCATTTTATAGCTGTCAGGGCCAGCTTCAAGAATCGTCCACCAGATGCAAGAAATAATGATTATGGACACACAGTGGCCTATTTTCCCATACTCAACATTATGTTTTATTTCTTGAAAATCGTTTTCAAATAAACGTAGGCATATTCATGATTTAGAAAATCGATTTTGTAGCCGATAATCAAATAATGGAATAATATTTTTGACTGCAATAAAATATGGCGTTGAAGTTTGCATCGTTGTAACTTTATTATTTCGCTTCTTTATTTTTACCACTCTCTAAACTCTTCTTTTGCAGTTTTAGGTTACGGATCCCTAGTAATAATCTTTAAAAA
Source organism: Ophion obscuratus (assembly GCA_964007375.1). Taxonomy (NCBI): domain Eukaryota; kingdom Metazoa; phylum Arthropoda; class Insecta; order Hymenoptera; family Ichneumonidae; genus Ophion; species Ophion obscuratus. The sequence goes on from OZ023320.1 coordinate 15,935,908, forward strand.
TATTCCAGTGATATTTGTAGCCTAAACGTGTCAAAAAACTGAGAAAATGCAAAAGAAGCTTTCGTTACATTCCGACGATGCAAACTGCAATACGATAACAAAGTTGTATCCGGACATTTCGAAAATGCTATTTGAGCTTAAATATTCGTTGAGTGAACAAGCCTTGTTTCATATAATTCTCGAAATGCAACGAAAATTCTCATCAATTCCTTTTTTTTTATTATCGTTTATTGTAATATATAGAAATTTTTTAAATTGTCGTTGCACTTCATCGTCATAATTATCTGTAGAATTCAACCAAGTATAATGATAATAATTATTATTTGCAGAGCTTAATGATGTATAATAATTATTATTTATGAAGCTTAATAAAGAATAATAATAATTACTATTTGCGAAGATTAATAAAATATAATAATAATCTTTTTTATTCATTGAACTTAATAAAATATAATAACAACAATCGTGCTTCTGGTGTACCCCATCAATCATTTTCTACAGCCCGCCGAAAATTTTCTCCGGCATTCAATACGAAATTAAAACAAAAATATTCAAACGCAATCGAATTATTCATAAAACGCAATTTCTCACACTCTCACGACAATTATACAATTTCCGGCTGGGAATAACTTTGTTTTTCTTCTTTACTGGATAAAGTTGCTCGAGTTCTGGAATTCCGGTAACGGAATTCGCGGATGTTTTGCTACTGCATCCTACTACACGGATGACGATGTTTTCCCGGGTATATTCGCCGGGACGCGAGAAGCAGACGTTCTCAACGAGAGAGTTGCGTAATATATATAACTTGCGCGCGGGGAGACTCGGGCCGAGTGCGCCAGCGAACGAGGGGCAGAGAAGAAGGAGAAGGAGAAAAAGAAAGAGTAAGAATCAAAGTTGAAAGGGAAGGGCGGTGAGAGAAAGAGTGGGGCCTGGGGGAATCGGAGAGTCTCGTTCTCTTCCGTTTTGTTTTCCTCTCACATCCCTTCCGGTTTTGTAATACACCTATACATCTATACCAAACAACGTACTCACGAAACCACAAGCACTCAGCCTACACGGTCAAAAAACGTGACACGAAAAAATCTGCAACGCTGCAACTCAATGGTTTTTTTTCCCCAAAATCAATATAAACGATCAATTTACTTTAATTTTTATCTCGAACTAATATTTCTTCCCGAAATTTCATCTTTCCTTTCGTCAACAATTTATCTTCTGCAAGATATTTACCAATTCATCGTGATATTGAAGTTGGCAGTGTTGGAATGCAACGAACATTTTTCCCCCTAATTAAGGGGGTTGGAGCGTTCTAATTAAGCCAAATGACGGTTTATGATGTTTTTTGTAATCAACCTGAGGTTGACTACAAAATAGCATCCATCTTGATTATCGCACAATGATCTTGGTTATCTCATAAACATCTTGATTTACTCATAATAATCTCGATTTTCTCAGAATCATTTTGATTTTCTCACAATCCTTTTATTTATCTCATAATCATCTTGATTATCTCTCAATCGCCTTGGTTATTTCGTTATCATCTGGACTATCGCCAATCACCTTGAGTATCTGATAATCATCCTGATTATCTCGTACTCATCTGGATTATCTCATAAACATCTTGGTTATCTCATAATCATCTTGATTGTCTCATAATTATCGTGGTTATGTCATTTACGAAAAAGTTTTCTCATATCGTCACAACTTAGCATTTGTTGCTTAACTTAGTTACCGTTACTTAACTTAGAACGAGATAATCAGGATGATTATCAGATAATCAAGGTGATAGGCGATAGTCCAGATGATAACGAAATAACCAAGGAGATTATGAGATAATCAAGATAATTATAAGACAATCAAGATATTTATGAGATAAATAACAAAATTATGAGATAATCAAAATGATCCTGAGACAAACAAGATCATTATGAGTAAATCAAGATGTTTATGAGATACCTAAGATGATTTTTCGATAATCAAGATGGTGATGAGATAATCGAGATGACTATAAGATAATCCAGATGGTTATGCGATGACGAAGATGATTGTGAGATAACCAAGATTATCACGAGATAAACAAAATGATTATGCGATAACCAAGATGATTCCAAGATAGTTAAGATGACCATGAGATAATCAATAAAGGCTTAGTATAGTCTAGACAATGACATATATTTAAAAAAAATTAAATCTTGAATTGTGGCTAATGCTTCAATCTCCTCAAATTTTTTTTTGCCACATCAAAGCTACGATAAACTTTTTCCAATATCCTCATTACAGTCCAAACGAAACACTATCGAAAAACATTTTGTATAACAACAAAAATGGTGAAAACAAAATAAAAAAGAATTTCCGTTCCTCCCACAACTCAAACTTCAACAGCATAATTTATCTTCCTTACTCATCTGAAAATTTTAATAAATTATGTTCTGCAAAAATAATCAGACTTAAAATATTCTTCAAAACAAGCTTTTGAAGGCGTTTGAAAGGGCGTGCTTCGAAGGGCTCGTCCCAGCAGTCGTTTCCTTTGTCAGCCAAGTGAAACTTGCAAATTGCGTTAGCGAAGAAAAAAAACCGGCGGCAAACGAGACAAATTAGAACGCGGAAGTGGAGAGGGAGAGAAAGGGTTGAGCGAGCCCTTTCGTGCGGCTTACAAAAGCGAGAGAGCGAGAATACGTTTTGTAGGAAGCGAAGAAAACTTGTCTTCGGTTTGACGCGTTTGTATTTAATTCCTGTAGGGTTTTTGAATCGCCGCAGGGTGAACGAGCCATCCGGTACGTACTGGACGTTCCAATTCTTCAGCTCTCTGTACACTGACAACAATTCTATTGATATTAACGAACAGCGTCAATTTGACTTTTTTTTCAATTTGAATTAACTAGGTTTGTTTCTGAAATCAAATTTTTCCTATTGCATTCCATTATAGGAATTATTTATTTTAAATATACTTATTTATTCAAATCAAAATCTATTTAATATCGTCCAATAACTAAATATTTTATTTAATCCTAATAAATCTGTGATTCGGTTTCATCGGCTCAAAAAACAATTTAGTTAAATTCACAAAATGTATGTATTTTATTTCTTTAAATTTAAATTAAATACAATTTTCGTAGTCAATGATTTTTTTATTTGTTCGAACTTATGGTCTGTCTTTATTGCAACACACATATTAAAGGGGAGTGGGGTAGAGAGGGTGGAGAGAGAGGCATTGAATATATATATATACACATACAGGGTGGGCCCTTTAACGTGACCACCCCAAACATCTCCGTTGCCTTCAGAGTGACGAAAAAAATGTCAAGAGATAATTTGATTGATTTCGAAAAACTGTTACAGTGGTGAAAAATTCATTTTCGCCAAGGTCATAGTTTTTGCGTTCTCAAGGTTATCAATGGTTTTTCAAATGGGAAAATGTTTTTTTTTATAAAAACGTTGTAGCTGACATTCAGACGAATCCAACGACCTATGATATAATGACTTTGAAATAATTTTTCACCAAAATATTTTGGGATTGTTTTGGGTTTGTTTTCGTCACTCTGAAGGCAACGGAGATATTTGAGGTGGTCATGTTACGTGGGTGTTATGTTTGAAAAATCTGTAGCATGATATTCGATAAAAGTCTCTGATCGATGTGGCAAGCAAATAAAGATTTATTTAAATCGAGTCTTTATTCATTTAATTTGAATATATTTAATGTTAAAAAGAATAGTTGAACCAAATAAAAAAATATCTTTGAAACAAATAAGATCGTAGTAGGCCGTGAGACAAGGAAAAAACGTATTTAATTTCAATAGATCGTATTTAAATTAAATATACTTTTTTGGCAGTGTATCCTCCTCTGTCTTCCTTTGGCTCGTTTTGTACACAATACCCACACACATAGGCATACCTGCAACCGCGTGTGTATGCATTTGTAAGTTGAGGTAAGTCCGGACCTTTCCCAACGCGCCCACAGATGACTATCGAGCACCAGACTCAGCCGAATCGGCAATCGTTCTCTCTCATATTATTATTTTTATTTTTATCATTCGTTCCTCCTTACCTACCTAACCTCCTCGGGTTTTTGCCTCTTCCCGTTTCTTTTCACGATCGCCGGTCCCTTCGTTCCTCGTTGATCTCCCGGCTCGGCAGAGCAGATTATTCTCACCGGCTTTATCGCGGCTTTCATATATCACACACACACACACACACATACACGTTATTCCGGTCTCATTCGTCCATTTCGCGATCTAAGCTACGGCGTTGCCTCGAAGCCCGGCCACAAAATGGAACTCGCCATATCGAGCGCGGTGTTTGATCTTCGCTATGGCACGTGATAAAAAAAATAAAAGGACAACACAAGGAGGATGTGATGCCGCGTGAAAAATTGCCAGGGCAGCCTCGGTAAAGTTCCGGCCCTCCAAGGGCTCAGATGTGGCTGCCTCAGTAGGGAAGGCCAAGGCACAGTCTGATCAGGCCCCGATAGAGGGATCCCCCATGGAAATTTATGTATGTAAAATATATGCTACATATATATATATATGTAGCATATATATATGCTACATATATATATGCTATATATATATGCGATATATATATATATGCTATATATATATGCTATATATATGCGATATATATATATATGCTATATATATATGCGATATATATATATATATATATCGGTAGCATATATAGTGACGAAAAATAGAATAATACGTATATATTCAGTATACGAGGGTGGGGTGAAAAGTTTCCGGCCTGACCAAGAAAAACGATGTTTAAAAATTTTTTTTTGCTTTTCTTTTTAAACATAATCTCCATCAACACTGATACATTTCTCATAACGGTGTTCTAATTTAGTTATACCAGTTTTAAACGTAGATTCGTCAAGCTCCTCAAAATACTGATTTACAGCTTCGATAACTTCTTCGTTGCTCTTAAATCTTTTTCCGCCAAGCCATTTTTTGAGGTTAGGAAACAGGTAATAGTCGCTGGGGACTAAGTCTGGAGAGTAGGGAGGATGCGGCATCAATTCAAACTTCAATTCGTGGATTTTGGACATGGCAACAATCGACGAATGCGCTGGTGCGTTATCGTGATGAAACAAAACTTTTTTTTTCGCCAAATGAGGTCGTTTAATTTGCACCTCGTGCTTCAAACGTTGCAATAACTCTGCGTAGTATTGACCAGTGATAGTCTTACCCTTTTCAAGGTAATCAATGTATATAATTACTCTTGCATCCCAAAAAACAGTAGCCATAACCTTGTTTGCCGATTAAATTGTTTTTGCCTTCTTTGGGGTTGGTTCCCCTTTTCCAACCCACTGTTTTGACTGTTCTTTATTTTCAGGAGTGTAGTGGTGAACCCATGTCTCATCAACAGTTATGAATCGACGCAAAAATTCGTTTGGATTACGCCTATGCAGCGCCGAATTGTCGGTAGAAATGGTTTTTCGAAGCAGTTTTTGGTCGAGCGTTAGCAAACGCGGCACCCACCTTCGACACAGCTTTTTCATGTTCAAATGGTTGTGCAAAATATTTCGCACACGTTCAGCTGACATCCTACAGGTCTCAGCTATCTCATGCACTTTCAACCTGCGGTCTTCCAACACTATTTTATGGATTTTTTCAATCATCTCTGAAGTTGTGACTTCAACGGGCCGTCCTGAGCGAGGCTCGTCAGAGGTGCTCACACGACCCATTTTAAATTCAGAAACCCACTGCTTAATAGTTGAATATAATGGGGAGGAGTCTCTTAGTACGGAATCCATCTCTTCTTTTATTTGTTTTGGTGTAAAACCCTGTCAAATGGAAGTATTTGATGACAGCACGTTTTTCCAATTTTTCCATTTTTACGATAACAACGGAAGCGTCTCGCGCAATGTGCCCTCAAACGCAAACTAACGTAGCGATTGAGCTGAAACTGTACATACAAGCTCGGTAGGAATGGTACTGTAGGATGCCGCTCCAAAACTAGACCTACCCAGGTAGGAATTGACGATGAAAAAAGGGCTCGCCAAGCTCTGAAACAAGGCTCACATTTTTCAATTCAGGCTGAGCACCAGCCTGATTTCAGGCCTAGCCGAACCTCTGAATGATAACGCGGTTTCAGGCTCTTGCACACAGGCTTGAACAAGGGTTGGTAGAAAAGCCTGTACTAAGCCTGAAACGACGAAACAACAAGGCTTGAAACGAGTCTCGTTTAAGGCCTTAAACAAGGCCTTAAACAAGGCTTGTTGTTTCGTCGTTGCAGGCTTAGTACAGTCTTTTCTACCAACCCTTGTTTAAGCCTATGTGCAAGAGCCTGAAACCGCGTTATCATTCAGGGGTTTAGTTAGGCCTGAAATCAGGCTGGTTCTCAGCCTGAATTAAAAAATGTGAGCCTTGTTTTAGAGCTTGGCGAGCCCTTTGTTGATCGTCAATTCCTACCTGGGGCAGGCTTATCCCAAACTCTTCTCGAGGCTATATGAGGCCTGTTTTTAGTTTTCTATATTCTACAATGGGGTACATTTAATAAATTTGTAATTAATGTGATCTATTCCATTTTTTAATTTTATTTTATCTATACATTTTATCATCTATATATTTTATCAACTCGAAACGATCACATACTTGTCAATGTTTCACATTAAAGAAGTTTGTAACTAGTGCTGCATGATCTTGCTGTGCGTTCATAACATTGTATGCATAATTAATTCCAATTTCATGATTTTTTCATTTTATATCTAATTCGTAAAAATATCTAAACAAAAAAGATCGTACATTCGAGTGAAAAATTTCGATTGTTATCGCATCAAACTGACTCTCTTTTTCTCGGTTCAAATCAATACTTTGTCGAAAATATTTCACATTCAATAAGAGCGTCACTATAGTGCAACACAACTTCGCTTTGTGTGCATAACACTGTAATATTTATTTCATGGCTGTTTCGTTTCTTACTGAATTCATGAGAATGTCTAAACGAAAAAAGTTCATTTTTTCGGGTGGAAAAATGTCGATGTTTATTGCGTCAAATTGATCTAGAAAATTAAGATAGAGGATGAAGTAAAATGTCAGTAGTGTAATTTTTTTGCAGATACACAATTTCAACATATTCTCGCATTTATTGCTAATTTTTTTTCATAAAAGTCCAGAAAAAATATTATTTTAAACTTATTTTATTTTATCACAACCTGAAACAAGCCTGCATCCAACCTTGATTTTTTAGGCTTAAAATTCACCGGCTGAATAAAGCTTGAAATAACCCTGAGTTTAGGCTAAGCAGCCAGTCTGGGTTCCAGGCTGCTCCAAACGATGCAATAAAGCCTGGCACAGGCCTGTCTCACTCAGGCTCGGTGAAACAAGGCTCGCACAAGCTTGTTTCCATCGTCAGCCTTTTGATTTCCTACCTGGGTAGTGACAACATCTCTCGTTCAGGCCGGAAACTTTTCAACCCACCCTCGTATGTGCACCAAATATATGACGCATATATGACCTATATATTTTCGATATATTTTTCTGACGAAAAAAATATATGCTACGTATAAACACTATATATGATGCATATATGAGGCATATACGACGCATATACTTTCGATATATATTTTCAATCTATTTTTTTGTCAGAAAAATATATCAAAAATGTATGCGTCATATGAGACTCATATATGTGTCATTTAGGCGTCATATATGACGCATAGATTTTTGATACATTTTCCTGACAAGATATATATGCTGTGTATAAACACTATTACAGTTAAACTTAATAAAACTTAAAACTTAAATTTAAAAAAACTTAACTTACAGTTAAAGTACACTATTACATATAAACAATATATACAGATATGCGTAGCATATCTGTATATATGTGGCATATATGTACCATTTATGCAGTATATATGTGGTATATATGCAGTGTGTATGCAACATATATGCTAAATATATGTGGTATATATGCAGGGTAAATGCTACATATATCATTGATATACGATACATTGATATACAGTAATACCACGCATGTACATCTCATATATAAAAACGTTACGAAAATTAGAATTTGGCACATATATGCAACATATATTTTCAATATATGGCATACATTTCGCATATATTACAATTATTGATAAAATAAATTTGCAGTATATTTTTGCGTATATAAATTTCCACGGGGGACGCCAGGTTTCGATGGCTGAATCAATGGGTTATGCCTGGTTGGAACAGTCGAAAATAGCTTTTTTTTTATTTATAAATTCGCGATGATAAATTTCTACGAAAATTCGGTATTGAAAAAGTACCATCTGAAGAATATTTTGTAATTTTTGTGTAAAAATCTTCAATTATAATCGATGTACAGTCAATGCTCGGGAAGCACCTCTCGAAAACGTTTTTTGCCGTTGGTAATGCCCTTCTCAAGCAGATTATGCAACATGGAAAAATCAAACAGATTTCTTTAAGGGGTCTTCTCATTTTAGAAGCTAAAAAAACCTATTTTTTAAATGGATTTATATTATAGATACACTGAGAAAAAAAGAATCGTTGAATATGCAAAATGCATTTTGTTGTCTTGAAATTTTGTTGTTTTAACAGTTGCTCAGACATGCTAAATGAGCAGATAGTTTAAATGTATCTTTGGTTACTGCCCAACTATACTGTTTTGTTATGCCAATAAAAAATCAAGTTGAACGTATTTAAAGATAGAATTTTGTTAACCCTTAGTAGTCACACATTATAGTCATACTGGGTCCATGGGACCCAGGCGTTTTTAAATTGTTATCAATAATGAAATAATGCATTAAGCAATATGAAAAAAATAGTGAGGTACAATTTGAACATTGCTTAATACAAGGATATTGTTTAGAAATCAAAAATTAAATGTTAAATATGCGAAAAAAAGTATGCAAAAAAAACGTGAAAAATGACTTTTTTTTACAAAATTTGCTGTAACTCTTGTAATTATTGACAAAAAAGAAATAAAAAAAATGGCTTTATAATCTGGAAACAATGTACTTCGAAATAGACATAGCGGTTTCTGTGGACTTTTCAAAAAGTATATTTACTTCATCCAACGGAGGTGAGATTCAGAAGGAAAAAATAAAACGCCTACGCATATAAAAGAATGTATGTTTTATTGGGAAAAAAAGTTGTACGGCATCAAAATAATTTGTTTGGGCCGCGTGGACCGTATTAAGGGGTAAACCAACTGAATTTTGAATGGATGAACGATTTTTTTTTTTTTCAGTGTATTGATATAACAGTTGTTACACTTAATAAATACACGTTCGAAATACATTAAATAAAAAAAAATATATATTTATGTAAACCAAACAAACTTTAAACGCGTTGATAAAATCTTCGAAACTACTGAACGGATCCTTATGAAATTTTAGCTACATGTTCTTTACAACTATAGCTATAACGCATATCAAGGGTTTTTAAAATTTTTATATTTACCATTTTTTGCCAAAAACGTTGATATAAACTCTTTTTGTTTGTTTTTTTTTCGAAATGTCCGCCATTTTGTTATTTTTGCATATATAAAAAATCGTACGATAAGCGCTACAGCCATTAACAAACTGAATCTAAAACCGTTTGATTTTTTGTCTCGAATGATCCATCTCCGAGATTTCATCAGCAGCACAGACCTATAATTTTTTAGGACATTATTTTAATTACCCTTTTTATCTATAAACAGTGACTCGGATAATTTTTTTTTTCAAATATGTTTCCAAAGTGTATTTATTAAGTGTAACAACTTTTATACCAATAGTTATAATAGAAACCTACCAAAAAAATTCATGAAAACAGCCTTTTTTAGCGTCTAAAGTGAGAAGACTCATTAATATATTAGTTTATATTTATAGTATATATATAATAGTTTATATATTAGTTTATATTATATTTAAAAAAAATTACCCGTGTACAAACTTGCCCGGACAAATTTTAATGTTGAACCCTAAAAAAAAAAATACAGGGCAAAGCAACTGCAACTCAATATTTCCGCACGGGCTCTCGGCGCATTCAGCATCGGGGCCGTCGTAGCTTTTCCCGCGCGTTTCTCGGGCCCCGTCGCGACGATCGTCGGTGGTGTGTTCGCGCGTCTACGTGTGCGAACCCCTGTATGACCTCACGAGGAAAAGCTCGAACCTCGACACGTATCCGCGCCATGTGCAATCATTCCAACAGGGAGTGAGAAACGGAGAGGCGAGGAAAGAAGAAGAGGTGGGGAGGAAGGGCAAGCGAGAGAGAGGGAGAGAGAAAGAGAGAGAGAGGCAAAAAGAGACAGAGAAAGATTGATTGATTGATTGACTGACTTTATTATGCCCTAGTTAAAACTTTCGGCCAGATAAAGGCACAATAAAAATCACATAAATCATATGATCCTGAAGTTCGTTGGAAAGCAACAATAATTAATTCTTTTTCATTGATAAAATTTCTTTTCGTCTATGAAAAATCATTCAAACGTTTTCACGTATTTCACTGCAATACGTACCGATTCTATTTTTTAACCCTTTGAAGCATATATTTTTCTTTACGTGCACGTTTTTTTTTGCACTTTCGTTATTGATGACATCCGCTACGTGAAAATAAAAATTGCATGGGTATGTTTTAGTAGTTATTGAAGAGGAACCTTGCAACGCATTTACAACCGCCATATTTAATTTAAAAAAAAAACCTTTTAAACAGGCAAAATCTGAATTGAATTAGGTCTAACACCAGTGTTACACTAGTCCGCAAAGGGTTCAATGAACTTTTGCAAACTTCAAATATCTTTCGATAAAAAGAGCCGATTGCCATGAAATAACAAATAAACGTTACTTCAAGTCAAGCCCTATATTTTTCCAAAACTCCACCCAGATTCAGTCAGTAATTTTTACCCGATGCGTGCACAAACGCAACAATTCCATAAACGATCCCAATGCATTCTATCCCTCGTCCTACATGCCCCGATAATTGTTTTCTCAAACATCTTCATGTACAGTCCCGCAACATTCCCGTTTTGTACATGCATACGTATAGATTACGATCTCATTTTGCAAAAAAGCTTTCGAATTGTTTCAACAATAAATAAATAAATATAAAATAAATAAAATAGACAATAAATGATACAAAAAAATAAATAATAAAATAAATATCAAATAAAAATAAGCAATAATAAATAAACAGAAAATAAATGAAAATGCAGAGACAACGAAAAAAATCGTTGCATTCCACCGATCCAACCTCCAACGTCACCGAGTCACAAAATACCCACATAACAACGCAATACAAAGCAACAATGTCAATGAGGATGCAAAGTATAAAAAAAGAAAGTAACAACGTAGCAAGGCGTAGACACCCAGAGCGAGGGGGTACAGAGATACGGAGATGTGAAATAAAAGAAAATGCATCGGGAAAAGGGTTGGACGAGGAAGAGCGTAGGGTCCATCTCCCTCTCTCGTCGCAAAAGTAACAGTACCTACGGCTAGTTCGCGCGATACACCCGAGCACTTATGCCAGCTATGTAACACATGCACGTGCATAATCGACACACACGAATACCCAGTGCCATAAGCATAGCTGGCCCGCGCGTATGTCTCACAGGGAAAAGGGCTCGAAGCCACCCCATTACGAACACGAACGACCAAGTGGATCGAGCCTTCTGCCTTTCTACGCACACACGAAGCCACGGCAATCGCGTCCAAGGCATGCACACCTAGCCCTAATCCGTACATTTTTGTCTTTTGCGCAAGTATGCGTCCCGTCGCGCAAAATGGACAAAGCCCGGGCGTCTTTGCGCTCCGAATCGCTGCTATGTCCGCCCTTACGTAACTTCTCGATCGCCGCGCGTTCACACGTATGATCCAGGTATGCAAGTTCGTGTACCCGAGTGCACGCGCTTTATTATGTACGTATGCATGCACGTGTGTGTGTGTGTGTGTGTGTGTGTGTGTGTGTGTGTGTGTGTGTGTGTGTGTGTGTGTGTGTGTGTGTGTGTGTGTGTGTGTGTGTGTGTGTGTGTGTGTGTGTGTGTGTGTGTGTGTGTGTGTGTGTGTGTGTGTGTGTGTGTGTGTGTGTGTGTGTGTGTGTGTGTGTGTGTGTGTGTGTGTGTGTGTGTGTGTGTGTGAGTAAGTGTATGTACAAGGCGCACGCTTGTTCAGCCGGGTTGGTTGCTTGGCTGGCCAGGCGACTGTACTCGGCTCGGTGGCGTGTTGCCGCTCTCGGCACTCTCTCGGGTGCGCTGCCCGCCAGGACGTTGAACCCAGCGCGACTCAACCTGGGGATCATCCGCTGGTATTGAGAGACGACGGAATACGTATAAGCGCAGCACACATCGCGGGCGAGTCAACCGGGAGGGCCAAGCTGTTGGTTCTCTTTCTCTCTTTCTCGGTCTCGTCATCTCTGGGCTCTCAGGCTCTTGCTCTCTTCTACTCTCTGGTCCTCTGCTTTCCGTTTTATCCCTCATTCCGGCTTGTTCTCGGCTACTTTCCTTTTTTTTTCTCTCTTCTCCTTTCCTTTGCTTTCTCTTTCTCCGGTGCTGTCTCTTTCGCTAACTCTGGGCTTTCCCCGATGCAATTTTGCCATCACCCTTGTCTAGATTTTTCTTCTGTTCTTTTGTCTTTTGCTGCTAGGCAATCTCTCTCTCTCTCTCTCTCTCTCTCTCTCTCTTTCTCTCTTCGCTCCGCGCACTTATGCACGATGCGCTCGTCGCAAACTTGCACGGCGCTCAGCAATTCAACACATCTCAATGGCGGATATTTCGTCGGCTCGACCGGCGAGCCCCGAACGCGAGAAAAGCCAGCCCGCACGTCGAGAATCGGGTCTACGAACGTTGAACGCATTTTCATCAATTTGTTTTTTTTTTCGAACTGATCGGGCGTCTCGAAGAATGGTAGGATCTTGGACGCTTTGTCGAATACTTATTACGAAATGTTACAACCCGTGCAGACATTTTGGTAGGTGGATTTTGGAGTCTCATAGTTGTCCATACTTTCTGATAGGGATCCAATGGGTGGTCGCATTGGATCGAACCTCGACACGTTTCCATGTCGGATCAGGGCCATTAGAATGCAATTGAAATCCAATTGGAAACCAATTTGAATCCCAAAGGATTCCCACATTATCGAACAGAATCCGATACGATTGGTGGTCGCATTGGATCCCTACACCGAAACGGGATTCCTCATTGAAATTCAATGTAGGAATTCAATATGAATCCTAAAAAATTCCCACATTATCGAACAGAGTCCGATGAGATTCTCGATGGATCCCGTCGCATGATCTCGAAGTTTACAACCTTAGAACGTATGGAATTTTTTTTGAAAATTTTGGATACACTCCCTTTGAGAACACTCCAACTTTTTTAAAATGTTTTTCTTCACAAATCTGCAGCCCTAATTTTCATGATAAGATTTTAGACGATGAAGAAAATGAAGATATAACGAAATTGATAAGATATTTCGTTGCATTTCAACGATGCAAACTTCAACGTCTCATTCTGTACGTTGTATTTTCTAAACTAAATATATAGATATACAAAATAAGTGAATGGGTAAAAGTACAAACCGCTTTGGAAAGTATATCTTAAATATCAATGTGAATCATGTTGCTGAAGTTTGCATCGTTAAAAGGCAACGAAAGTTCCTTTTTCTTTTCGTTTTTCTCCATTTGTATTGTTATCCAAAATCATGTTTGATAGATTTATGTCATAGGACTCTAATAAGGATCTTAGAAAAGTTCGCAGTAGCCTTGATGTGTGGAAAAAAAATTGGCACGTGGGAAGAAATTATTTTCGTTGGGTTTAAACAATGCAAACTTCTACATTATTTTAAATCACATTACTGAAGATCCACTGTAATAATCATTTGTTATTCAATTTACTGTACTTTGAAATAATATCACCACACACGTACACGCTCACGATTTTTTTTAAATGTTATGAAAGACTGTCAAATCACTCAGTACATTGTGACAATTTCGACATCAGTGTCGTAATATTAAATGCGCTGTGTAAAAAAGTGTTTTTTTTTCAGTTGGACATTTTATATAAAGGGTGTAGACGATCAATGTAAAATTTGGAGGGTGCATTCAGCACATGACGAAGAATTTACTGTATAATTTTAAATCAAATGGTAACATTCCATGAATTGTCCCGACACTCCTTAAAATCCACTGTAATTATCGTTTATTTATTTTACTGTAAGAATTCTCAAGTTCATCGGGGAAAAGTGCAGAATCCAGTTGGATACCAAAGAGGACTTCCCACGTGCTTCGTCCCTATTAAATTCCCATAGGGTCGTGCCAGGATCTGAGGATTCCCTAACAAATTTCTGGACGGGAATAACGGGGACAACCATGTATCGTTTAAGGGGTTATACCTGTGTGACACTTCAAAAAAATCGATTTTTTTTGCCTTTTTCGACAGTTTATACTTTCAAGAATATCATTATCATTTATATCATTTTATCTTGCAAAAATCGATAGTTAAATCTTTAAACGCGTTTTTCTCGAAATGAGATTTTTCAAATTTGCTGACATTGCAACTCAAAAAGCAATTATCCGATTGACGTGAAATTTGAACTGAGTACTCTTGAATATATTTACTCTACAATGACGGACGATATTTTTGATTGGATGAAAATTGACGATTTGGCATTGAAAAAAACCGACCATTTTATAGGCAAGAAAACAGACTTTTTTCATAACTACGCCATTTTGTTAGATTTTGATACTTTGCGAAAATCCGATGTCATTGTACAGGAAATACCTTCCAGTTTAACGACATTTTTCCCTTTTTTCGGTTTCTGCTACTCAATCGGCTGGAATCATGTCAGCAGTAAAGGAACTTTTTTTTTACTCCTTCGAAGGCAGCGCGTAAGTCACTTGGATCTCAATATTTGTCTATGGAAAAATGATGTATTAGGTCAAATATAGCCAAATATATTCTTAATTTACCGAAACATTTAATTTAGTACTTTTCTTCCAAAAAATTCCCGAAAATCACCTAAATTTTCAGCGTTCACACTGATTTCCACGGCTAAATCCGATGCCTGGCGATCGACCTTCCGATATCTATCCATGTTTACTATGTGCAGCTTCCGATATGAGAGAAAGAGAGAGAGAGAAAGAGAGAGAGAGAGAGCGAGAGAGAGAGAGAGAGAGAGAGAGCTAATTTTCGCATGTCTCTTCGTAGCAACCCAACGAAAAATCCTTCCCTACCCAACGCCTAATAACTACCGTTGACGCACACGATCGCTCGTATTCATCAACCTATACAACGTCGATGAAAAACGGTGTGAATTCTCACGGGTTGAACATGCGCGCGCGCGTGTGCAACGGATATGCATCGCAATCATCGCGGCGAGCCCGGCTCAAGCGAGTGCGATGCACTGGCACACATCTTTATATTTGCAACGATTCTAGCGCACAAAGTATAGGGGGCAAACAATTTTTACATGCACATGTGCATAGACGAGCGCATAACATTAATGTGTGTAGTCGGGTATACGAAGCTACACGTACTTTTACTCTCGCCCTCTCAATTGGATCGAGCGATAGTGAAAGTGCCTTCAGGTATACTGTATATACACGCACACGCATTTATATGTATGTATACACATATATATAAATATACATGTGGCAAAGAAAACTTGAAAAAGAAGTGTGAAAGAACTCGTCGGTTCGCCTTTGGAGCCTGTACGAAAGAAAAAC
Source organism: Ophion obscuratus (assembly GCA_964007375.1). Lineage (NCBI taxonomy): Eukaryota > Metazoa > Arthropoda > Insecta > Hymenoptera > Ichneumonidae > Ophion > Ophion obscuratus. The sequence continues at coordinate 15,951,552 of OZ023320.1, forward strand.
GACGTGGACGAGATAGAGAGGTAGAGTGAGAAAATGAGTCGGAGAGGGACGGCAGAGAAGAGAAAAAGTGCACTGTGCAACTAAACGGAGCCTTGAGGTGCAGGATGAAAGTTATCGGAGAAAGCCAATTGGCACGACCGATCTCGACAGCCTGCACGACTCGATTTATTCTACAGACATATATATATATATATATGCAGTGAAGAAAATGGATAGATATACATGTTCGAATGGACATCAACTGCTGGAGGAGGTGCATATCCACGTTGAATCAAATATTAAATTACGTTCGTACCAGCATTTAAAAAAATTACTTTGGCTGACTTAATCCTCCATCGGACATCAACGAATTATTTATTGAAAAAAAATAAAAAATTCAATTCTTTTGAGAATCATTTATTCCTTCTTCGGAGTATCCGGAATTATCGAATATTTTAGTTTTCCATCAGAATATATCGTTGTCCAGCGGTGAATGAACGTTGATCCAAGATGTGGTTGAAGTTTGCATCGTCGGAATGCAACCAAAAGCCTTGTCAATTTCTTATTTTCAATAGTATCCAAAATCACACTTTGCGTACTTAGGTTGCAGATCGCTAAATCAAAATCCTAAAAAATGTTTGCGGGATTTTCGCAGCTCAAATTTGCCGAAGGAATTTTGGGAATAAAAATCCGTTGCATTCCAAGGATGCAAGCTTCAGCCACGCGACCCAAGTGGTTCTTGTCCCTATCCCTTTTACTCGTTAGCGGACAACATACGCAACGGAGAGCAGATGTAATAAATTACGTTGTGGCGGTCGATGAATATTCCGAGGTGACCGTTTTCGAGCGTTCGCATTTATAATCGAATTAATTTGGTTGTCGATTTTTCGCCTCTGTTTCGACGAAACTCTTTTTTCCTCAATGAGCCACGGGATCAGCTTTTTTTTTTGCGTCGTCATCGCGTGGCTATGACGCATCGCGATATGCTTTCGGTCGAGTGAATTTGCCATCAATGGCACGGAATTATGATGAATAATCGGTGGAAATGTTGTCGTCACGTGCGATAAACGCAGGTGGTATACGTGGTCTCATTAATACGAAATTGGGCATGCACGTAATCAAGCGAAAAAATCGATCAGCACGCCGAGCTTGTTTTCGTACACGCGCAATTTTCAACGCGAAACGGATACGCGCATTGTGGTTTTTGTGTGCAATTCTGACGCGTATTGTCGTGCCCGAATTTCGGAAGTTTTGCAACAATCGGCGCGAAAATTGAATTGGGACTGTGGGCCGGCACGGATTGATTTATCGCGATTTTAATCGAATCCCGTGGGCGTGAACAGCTTGGGGATTTTTCAAGGGCACTGACAGTTTTTATCTCGGGACCCTTAAGGCTCCATACTTTGACCGTGCTACTTCATTTTTTTACTAGAACTGCTCTAGTTGGGGATATCGTAAAATTTCGAGAAAATGGAAATTCTAGGGAAGAAATAATGCAAATTACTTTTTGACTTTTTTCAGTTATTTTGTAAAAATGAAAAAATTGCGGAGTAAAATCCAAACATGTTTTTTTATAATTTATGTTCGTCATTTTGAATTCGAACATATATCAGATTAATATTCAGCAGCGGGAAAAAAGAAAGAAGTATTGCTGTACGAGACACAATTTTGTGTTTTGTGTTCAATCGAATTTTATGCTCGATATTTGTTCATTTTCAGCACGCCTTCATTATAGGTGTCTGGACCCTTAAGGGGTTGGAGTAATGTGATAAACCGAAAGAGTGTCTAATTTTAAAATGAGTTTTTAAAAATCCAAGCTTCTCATCAGTTTGTTGTTTCGAACTTAAGTATATTGTGAAAAGTGAAAAACGAGTATAATAATTCAAAAAAATCATCATAAATATCGTCGAAGTGCTGGTTTCTTTTCCGAGGTCTCATAACTCCTTTTTGACATATCTACAACAACAAAAAAACAAGTTCTTTTAACCCATATATACCTTTATACGTAAGAAGTAACGGAGTCATTTTTTAATCATTAAAAAAAAACAGAGTTTAGAAATGGTTTCTCCCGAAAATGGATCCTTTTTTTTTCAAATTCCGTTATTACGTGATTTTCCCAAAAATGGGATCGGATTACGTGATTTTCCCAAAAATCCCATCGGCTCCGCCGATGCTTGAATACAAAAGTATATTGAATCTTGAAAATTGTTTTTTTTTGGTTGAAATAATAAAAAAAAGTTTGAGGTTATCCGTCCAGACCCCCGAAAAAAAACGTGCAGCTCGACTCCCTTTCAGGGCAATACTGATGATTTATAAATCATTATACTCGGTTTTTACTTTCTACAATGCACTCAGGGTAAAAACGAGAATTTATCCGACCTTGACATTAAAAAAATATATATATATATCTGCAAATTGGATACTTTTGGGGTCATCACAAAATGTTTACCTTCAGTTACCAGTTTGTCTTTTTTAACCGACGATAATGTTGCAGGTGCCGAGTAAATAAAAAGTAAAAATAAATATGACCTCAGTAAAAGTATCATAGTTTTCGAGATACGTACGAGTCATAGTTTCGAGATAAGTACAAATACAGATCGATGGAATAAATTCAAAATGATCTCTTTTTGTAATAAAATAGGGATATTGTTCGTTACAGTAAAAAAAACCTTCCTGTTGCGTATTTTTTAAATCTAGACTAAATGACTCCATTTTAAAGATATGTGGCGAGTTCGGCATCGTGGGTTTATCATACCACTATCAATCAAACTGAATAATGAAAACTCAAGAGAGCTAACAATGTAAATATTTATGGTCATTATTGATAGCACGAAAAAAAAACCGAAAAATATCCATATTGGCAGATGTGATATGTGAAATATTGCCTCGAGTTGGAGATTTTCATGAGCTTCAAAAAAGTGCGAATATCTTGAATACTATGACACTTTTACTGATGTCATATTTGGTTATGCTGGATCATCATTAGCTGGCCTGTCAGCACCGGAAATATTATCGTTGGTTTTCGGGACACCCTGTATATTAAAGTATATATTCAAGAGCTACGTTCATTTCCCGATCGTAATCCAGCAACGGCACTGGGAGCTTTTACTTGACGACCCAGCGAAAATTGGCATCCGAATCGATCTCGTGTAATTACTCATTGCGTGTTCGTTTTCTCTTTCGTTTGTACAGAACCCGTGCAGGGCAAGAGTCAGGACAGATGGAAGAGGGCCGATGCGAAAAATGTTCTCGCGAAGATGAAGAAGACTCTGGGACCACTCAGCATGATTTACGAGTGTATGGAGAAGAAGATACGTGTAAAGGTTAGTCTTCTCATACGGTACGAATTATTCTCAGACTCAAAGATGCAGGAGACAAAAATCTATACATCCCCCGAGAAAAATCGTACGAGGGAGCCGAGCACGATTTTTTCGTCGCTGTAGATGGATCCTCTTGATCTCTCAAAATGCATTGTTTTCTCAACGGGTTACACCTGGACGGAAAGAAGAATTTTTTATATATTTAAGGGAAAACGCGTGGTGATATGCAAGTTTTAAAAAATTTATATTTTGTTTTGTTTTAATTTTCTTCTTTTGTTCATTTTTTCAATATTTTACATAAATTGTAAAATTGTACTCACGAGCATGGTTTGACATTTTTTGTATTGACAAATATTTATAAATATGGTAGATACAATGGCGTGTGCAGGGCGCTGTTTGAAAAACGTCCTTTGCCACTGCTGCTCGAAAGCAAATCATCCGAAATTAAAAAACCAAACGCATTTAATTTTTGCATGAAATTATCTAATGCGCAGGATTTAATGAAATATTGATTTTTTTTAAATGGCCATCGTCCAAAGTGGCAGTATCGATTTTAGGTGAAAAAATCCTCTATTTTCGTTGATAAAAAAAAAAACTATGCATGAAAAGGAAAATTCTTTCGTTGAAGCACTGCTTTTTGCTATGTATAATAAATGAATCATGGAGTTGAAGTTTGCATCGTTGGAATGCAACGAAAATTCTTCTATTTTTCATTTATTTATTTTTATCACTATCTAAGCTCTTTTTTGCAAGTTTAGGTTACGGAATCCTAATAAGAATCGGCAAAAATGTTTCAGTGATTTTTGTAACCTAAATGGGCCGAAACCAATACGAAAAAAAAAAAACGTTTCGTTGCATCCTAACGACGCAAACTTCAATGCCATAAAGTATCTCGTCAAATTTAAAGCCAAACCGTGCAGTGGTTTTTTGAAAAAAATGAATGAATGAAGGAATTTTTGAAAAAAATGAATGAATGAATGAATTTTTGAAAAAATGAATGAATACATGAATTTTTGAAAAAAATGCAAGAATAAATGAATTTTTGAAAAAAACGAATGAATTTTTGAAAAAAAAATTACTGCTGTAGCTGTGAGTTTAATTATTTTTTTGATATCGTGGTCACCGATTTTGAAAAAGTAATTTTGAGAAAAACGCGTCCAAAGTTCGCTAGTTCGCCAAACTTACTTATAAACGTCCATAAATATCTAAATTTTAAACGAATCGCCTTAAAACTTTCAGACAATATTTTTGAAGCGTATATTTCGAGAATTCGTCGGAAACTAAGAACCGATATTTCCAAAAAAAAATCAAATTCACAGCTACAGCAATCATTTATTTTTTTCACAGCCTTCAAAGATTACAAAAATTTCCGAGAGCTTTTCCACAGCCCTGCTAACTTTATTCCTCAAAATTGTCTCCCCTTCCTGTCGAGGAGGCACCACGAATTCCTAAAGAACGAAAAAAAAAATTAAAAAAAAAAGGACAAGCGCCCGGTGAAAAGGGCCGCGTCTGAAGAAAACGATACCCCGAGCATGAATTTAAAAGAATAATGAGAAAAGGAAAAAAGGACGAAAAAAATACGCGTTTGCCTTCCCACCCAGGCGAAATTGCGGAGAATCGACGCTGTAACCGGAACAGCTTCGTGCGTTGTTAGTGCAGGCTTTTTCCCTCTCTCGCTCGCGCGCTTTTCCCCAATATCCATGGTTTGCCCTTCGCCGGCTAGGTCGCAGGACGAGGGGATTCAGGACACCCACGCGAGCTCGTTTTCCTGTGTTGCTGCGCGGGTGAGGGACAAGGAGGGCAAGGAGGGACAAGCGCACACGCGCCTGACACACTTTTTGCAAAACGTATCACGATCTAGAGGGGAAAAAGAGAGCAAGACGCAGGGAGCAAGTGTGAGAGGGAGGGAAAGCGAGAGAGCCCTTTTTGCGCCAGGCGACGACGAATTTTAGGGTCAACACTCGTAGTCATGACGACGACGCCTCGCCCTAAAACGAGCGTCCTTCTAGTCTTCCTTATCCATATATGCATATTATATATATATATATATATATATAAAAATAAAGGGATGTATAAACATATGTATAGATTTCGATTAGTATGAGGGCCGGTAGAAAAAAAGCATAGACGACAAATATAGACCAAACTGCTAAAGTCTTTTGCCTTTTGTACACAATTTTTGTTCCATAAAAAATGTATGGATCTAAAGTAAAAAATGAACGAGATAATGCTACAGTAGCTTTTTTCAGGTTTAATTCGAAAAATATCGACGGTAGAGAAAAAACTGTAATGACCAAAGTTGTAAAGCTCTCGATTTCCTACAAGTTTACTCGATACGATTTTTACTAGAAAATTGTAAATCGCCGAGTTGTTCAACAAAAACAATTTCCCATTAAATTTAAGGCGAGGATATTAACCGAACGCAAGCCCCGCCCAGAATGAAACTTACACATGTTGTTTTACACTAATAAAAGAAAATTTAGTGTAAATTTCGACAGGATGAACCTAGTTGTTGGCGTTGAAAAAATGAAAAAATGAAAGATTTTTCTTTTTTTTTAGTCTTGTGGTGCTTGGAAAATTTTGAATTTTTTTTTCAAAATATTTTATAGAAAAACGCATCTTTTTTGTAGAGGACATTTTTTCGTACGACGAAAAAATCACTACGATACGATCATTGGAAATTTTATAACGTCTAAAATCTTATCTTCGAGTTAGCCGAGTTAGCGAGCTGATAAAAATCTGAAAAAAAAGGCCACGTGCTCAAAATATATGATACAAAAACATCACCAACTTTGAAAAAGATTGAAGAAGGCCAGGCTTATAGGCCGTTCGAAAACACTTGGAATACCCCATATATATATATATATATAAAGGGATGTATAAAAATATGTATAAATTACGATTAGTATTAGGGCCAGTAGAAAAAAGCACAGATGACGAATATGGACCAAACCACTAAAGTCCTTTTCCTGTTCACCAGAAGAAAAAAAACGTATTATCCATTGAAAGAAATGAAGCTACATAAAAATAATAAAAATGATGATAATAATAATTGTTCTGATCATTCTTATCCATTTAAACAAACCCACACACCTATATAGGTGTGCGTGTGTGTTTGTCCAAATCAATAACAATTTATATACTGAGTTCCACCGTATTCCATTTGAGGCCCAACCCTTGCGGATTTTCACGTATCGCCCTTCCCAATGAAGCCCTTCTGTATCTCTCCCTAACCGCCCTTTACTAATCCAACCTAACTTCCGTTGCGGCCACAGCTGTCTTAAGCTACCCCCGCATTGGGCATGGGTACGGGAAAACCGTGGAAAACCCCCTGCTGGTACAGACGATGATATTGAATTTTGCATCGTTGGAACGCAACGAGAAGATGTTTTTTCTAATTGCCAATTTCTCTTGGCCAAACCAAGCTTCGGCAAACATCTTTTAAAATTCTCGTTAGAGCCTACAACCTAAATTTATAGAGATTGATTTGAGGTACGAATGAAAATGGAGAAAAAAGTATAGTTTCAATCCAACGATGAAAACGACAATAACATTATAGACAGCCCCATATTCTTTTAACTCAGAGTACCACCGAAGCTGAACCTCAATCGCTCATTCACTAGTGTCGGGTTTTTAATTAATAACAACAATAATAATAATGTTTATATATATAAATGTCTATATAAAAATATATATAAAAAAAATATGCATACATACACATACATGTATATATATATATTAGACTGATTCAAAAAAAATTTTTTTTTCTGGATTCTCGTGCTATTGTTGGGCACTGATAAAACAAAATTTCTCTAAAAAGATGGGCGCGGTCACCCAATTTTTAGAGGTGGCTATCTCGACTTTTTTGTATTTGAATTTTCATCATATTTGAAGAAATGTAAATGAGTTTGAAGATAATATAAGCGTAGCATTTTGAAAATGTAAATATACGATTTATGAATAAAAGCTTATAATTTAATTTTTCGTAAAAAGTGCGAAATGTTAATGCGGATAAATAAATCTACATGAATAACGAGAGTAGTATAGACGCCATTATTGATCTACCTGGATTTGAATTGTGAATATTGCACCCTTTTCAAATTGTTAGAGTTTATTTTTGTTACGAAACAGCTGCTGGATGTGATTTTTATCCGTAATCCGAAGCCATGACTATGTTTAAATGCAATACGTTCGTTAAAAAAAATTCAAATACAAAAAAGTCTAGATAGCCACCTCTAAAAATTGAGTGACCGCGCCCATCTTTTTAGAGAAATTTTGTTTTATCAGTGCCCAACAATAGCACGAGAATCCAGAAAAATTTTTTTTTTTGAATCAGTCTAATATATATATATATATTTATTTATTTATTTATATGTATGCATGTGTATGTATGTATATTTATGTTTTTTTATATATATATTTTACCACAATATTAATAATAATGAGTATTAGTATTGTTATTTAGTGGCACAAACACACGCCCATATATATATATTTATATGGGCGTGTTTGTGCCACTAAATAACAATACTAATGATCATTATTATTAATATTGTGGTTGCCAGGGTTCATTTTTTATCAATCATGCCTTTTTCCATATATATATATATATATATATATATATATATATATATACACAGGGTGTTTCGAAGGTCGATGCAAAGCCTTAAAAGGGTGATAGGTCACCTCGTTACGAACATGTCTAGCCTAGGTTACCTCAGTCCAAAGTTTAAGGATTTCGAGCTATCATGGTAAGTATGATTTTTGGAAAAGATCCGAAAATTAGGTACTAACTCGCTCACCTTTTATGTTAATGTAAATTTTTTTCAAATAGCATAAACATAAGAGGCATTTTTATTTTTTGACACGTTTTTAATTACCCAATACGTCCCATTTAGTTAGTTGTGCGGATACAGATGATTGTACTGGTGTTTGTCGATTGAATATATATTAAGCTAAGATGCAAATAATTTTTTAGTTACCAGTTATTGTCTGTTTGAACATTATGAACGAGTTAGTACCTAATTTTGGGAAATTTTCCAAAAATCATACTTACCATTATAGTTCAAAATCCTTAGACTTTGGACTAAGGTAACTTAGGTTGAATATTGGTCCAAAAGAAGTGACCTATCACCCCCTTAGGGCTTTTCATCGACCTTCCTTGCACATTATATATGCACGTGTATTTGTTCCAATAAATAACGATACTCATGATTATTTCTATTAATATTGTTGTTGCCTGTGCTCATGATGCATTTATATATATATATATATATATATATATATAAGTACATATGGGCTACCTTAATAAAAATAATAGTAATAGAAATGTGAATAACACATTTCCGGATAATACTTCTCGTGTACAGCTTATGGATCACATTCTACGCGTGTACTAGATCGCCTTCGAGGATTATGGAAAAAAATGAAATTTCTCTGTTGAATTCTGCATCTTTGTTGCTTTTTCTCTTGGGAATCCTTTGGACAACCTACTTTCTTCTTCCTCGCTGGTCCGCGATCCTTTCTCAACGATTCCGAAGACCAGCGAGTTTCTGCCGAGAGAAAGGTCCTCCTCCTTTTCTCTTTCTCTCTCGCTCCCCTTTCTCTGCCTCTCTCTATCTCTCTCTTCGCCCTCTTTCTCTACTTATCTATGTGTCCTTTTCCGTCATTCGTTATCGGGCTCGCGTTATCGCTCCGTCTCTCTTTCTCTTTCTATGTCTCTCTCCCTTCTAACTCTCGGGATGCACATTGTTTTTGGAAAGCTACAAGATCAAAAGTCAATTGACTTGAGATAAAAAAAAAAAATACGTCGAAGGATCGGTTGTTTAATCAATCACGAGTTTCGAACAGCTGTGCGATCGGATACGAATCTTCCAAGGAAAACAAGGAAACAAACGACGGTGGAGTTTGCATGGAATGCAACGATTTTTTTTCTCCTTTTTTTTTTCATTTTTTTCTTTTTGACAATTCCGGAAGCTTTTTTTTCAAATTGGGGGCATTAAATCTCTAATAAGAATACGTAAAAACATTTGAATGATTTTCACAGCCTCAATCGGCCAAACAAAATTTGAGAGATTAAAAAAAATTAATTTTCGTTTGGCCGATTGAGGATGTGAAAGTCATTCAAACGTTTTTACGTATTCTTATTGGAGCTTCAAGCCCTTAATTTTCAAAAAAAAGCTTTCAAAATTGTCGCACAGAAAGAAATGGAAAACAAACGGAAAAAAATCGTTGCGTTCCAACGATGGAAACTTCAGCGTCATAAGCCAAGGTCGTTGCAGATGTTCGAAGAAATTATTTTTTATACTTTTTATTGTTTTGAGAAGGACATTTTTGAGGACGATTCAAAAAAACGAGCTTTATGTCTCTTTGCGCGCCTCCTCTTTGCCTCTGCCCTTTTCTCTTTCCGGTTCCATGCCCACGCACGCAGAGGCACACATATTTGTACATAAAAGACGCGATCGATCCTCGCGACCCTTGTTTTTTTCTTCCATATGTCACCGATGTGCGAGCGAAAGGAGACAAAAATTCCTCTCACCTCACTTCCCGATTTTCCGCATGCGTGGCGAATGGAAGAAAAGAAGAGAAAAAAAAAACAACGACACTCCATTAACGGAAGGCCAAAGCAATAACTTCGACTGCAGGCGGTCTTTTTCCGCGTCACACTCAAGTCCCGTATGCCGTTAAAATGTTCTTTCCAACGACGAAAAAGCGTTGTTTCACAAACGCAAATGTATGTTACGCGCCAATGTTCGCATAGTAATTACTCATTTCTTTTTCTCCCGCGCAACCTTCGTCGGTGTATATTTTATATACGCGGTATATCAACGACAACGATGGCGCTTTGCGAAATCTTTGTTCTCACCTTTACTCAAACTCCCGTTTCACGGTCGCTCGCAGGGGCGCCCGGGGAGCGGGGGGCTCCGTTGTGCATAACACGAGAACCCATTAAATCGTAACAACCCCCGAAGCCAATTAGCGTAAGGATAATTTTCATTTTTTCGATTCTTCGCCGGGAATGGAAATTTGAAAGCGATGAAAATTATCGCGCATACGAGGTGGCCGAGCACCGAGCTCGTGCGGGAAAATAAAAATAAAAAACTATCGATACGCACCCTGTAGGTATAAAAATGCAGAAAATATATATATATATATATATATATATATATATATATATATATATACAGTACAAGATAAAAAAAACGTACGCAATTTCCGATGCAAAGTGAATGGCAAGGTGCTAATTTATTTTGTCCAATGTAGTGGATGTATATATATATAATATTTATGAATTTTTATTTATGATATATTTAAGAGGTTACCTCCACTTGCGATTTTGAAAAAATCGATTTTTTTTATTGCATTTTTTTGAAGTATAAGTATCTGAGAATATGTCCTGAAAATGTCAACAAAATTGACTGAGATATGAGCGTTGAAAGAGAAGAATCCGTTGTGTAAACGACCGGAAATTGAAAATTTAAACGCGTTTTTCTCAAAATGGCATTTCTGAAGTCGGTGACCAAGATTACTCGAACACTAATGAACCGATCTTCTTGAAATTTTGCAGACTTATTTAATAGGTAAAAATGTAGTCTTTAATCGTTCGATTTTTTTTTCGAAAAAAATGGCCGTTTTGAAGCCAAAAAAAGGCCGTTTTTTTTCGTTAAAATCGAACCATTAACTTTGACTGTCCGCCATTTTGTGAAAAATGAATATTTTTTAAAATCCTTCGATTAAAGACTAGTTTATACTTATATTTGACTAAATCTATCCGCATTTTTTTTTCACATGATCCACTTCGCCGCAATGTTGGTCACCGCAAACCGTGTATATAAAAACTTCTTTGACGGCTTTATTTCATTGACGGCCATTTGCCACTAAACAATGTAATATTTTTCAATAAAAAAATTACTGAAAGTTCTTCAAGATGTGTTCTCTAAGATGGTATATTGATCGATTAAAAAAGTTTTGTAGTTTTCTTTTAAAAAAATCATGAAAAAGGCCTTTTTTTGCGCTACAAGTGGGGGTAACGCCTTAAATTTAAATAGCTTCAATTGAAGTGTAATACTGAAGATATTAAAATGAGATAAACTCTTTAAATATTTATAAATAATAAAATTAGAATTTTTACTGGACTGGACAAAAAAAATTCTGTATATATATACACACACACACACACACACACATATATATAGAGAGAGGGAGGGAGAATTCTGGCAAGCAACGTTGTGCATGACCGATACTCGGAGCGGTGACTGTTTAGTTTCCCCGTACTCTCGGTAACTGTGGTATGTATCCCTAGCTTAACCCTACGTTAACGCACTGCCTCATTTTGACTCGGACGAATTAAAAATAATATGCGAACTTTTCAAAAAATTGAAAATTTTCAATAATTTTTTAAAACATTTCAATTTTATACTTTCCGAATTTCAATTGTGCAGACAAACTAAGAAATGTTCTAAGTGTATGTCTAATTTTTTTCAATAAAAACTGACCGAAGGGTTGGTAATGGCAGGTGGATGAAATCCGGGTCAAATTGACCCAGTGTGTCAAAGTCGTGGCCAAATATAAGTGTGCGAGCGAGGGGTTAAAAGGGCTGTGGAAGCAATAGTTTGAGGTTTGGATCGTTCGAATGAAACAAACGTTTTTTTGTGATTTTCTCTTTTTCATTGTTTCAAACAATTATTTTTGCATATTTAGTTGATAGATCTCTGAGTAGGCGAATGAAATAATTGTTGAGGGATTTTCGTAGGTCAGATTTGCCATTAGAAATTGGAGAGAATGAAAAATCGTGATTGTCGTTGCATTCCAATGATGCAAACTTTAATAAAGTGACGCAACGGAACGCAACGGAAGTTAGGTTAGATTAGTCGAGTGCTGGTAGGAAGTGATGGAAAAGTGTAAGACGTAAAAACCTCTAAGGGTCGGAACTCAGGAAATAATTTTAAAAAAACATATCTATATATCGAGTAAGAACGAGAGAGAAGGAAGCAAAAAAATTAAAAATTATCCTTTTTTCTTCGCGGCCATATAAAAAAATCTTAAGGAGTCATCTCACTTTAGACGCTAAAAAGAAGGTTTTTTTCATGAATTTTTTTGATAGGTTTATTATAGATATTGATATAAAAGTTGTTACACTTAATAAATACACTTTCGAAATACATATTTAAAAAAAATTATTTATTTCCGTCACTATTTCTAGAGGAGAATGTTGGATAAAAAATGTCCTAAAACATTGTAAGTCTGCGCTGTTGATGAAATATCGGAGATGGATCATCCGAAACAAAAAAAAAGTCAAACGGTTTTCGATTCAGTATGTTTATGGCTATGGCGCATATCGGACAATTTTTTATATATGCAAAAATAACAAAATGACGGACATTTTTCGAAAAAAAAAAAAACAAAAAATTTGCTTTCACCGTTTTTGGCAAACACAATAGTAAATATTAAAATTTAAAAAAATCCTTGATATGCGCTATAGCTATAGTTGAAAAGAACATGTGGTTAAAATTTCGTAAAAACGTTGTTTCGAAGAAAAAAAACGCGTTTAAAGTTTGTTTGGGTTACGTAAATACATGAGAATTAAAAAAAAATGTATTTCGAAAGTTTACTTATTAAGTGTAACTACTTTTATATCTTCTTCCCGTGCAGAAATTTTGACCAGGATACCCTATGTCCGATCAAATCCCGATCAGGATTTGTCATGGATTCCCCAAAACCGGTATCCCGGTTAGAATCCAACTTGCATCAGTATCGGCATATGTACGACGACGATGGCATCATTTTGAAAATTTTGGCGTCACTTGTATTTTCTGTCTATAGATTCCTATCTATAAAATTCCTATCTATAGATAAGAATTACATAGTAATACCGAAAATACACGTGATGCCAAAATTTTCAAAATTATGCCATCGTCGTCGTACATATTCCGATAATTATGCAAGTTGGATTCTAACCGGGATACCGGTTTTGGGGAATAAGTCTCTGTTTATACCCACCGACATGTCGGTGGGTATAAAATTAAATTTTAAAATAAAATTAAATTAAAGTGGGCAAATTAAAATCAAATTCAAAATGATTGGATTAAAATTTACACCAACCGTGAGTTCTTACGTATTTCGAGAGAAAACATTTCGTCGAGGCAAAGAAATTATTGCAAAAAAAGTTGTGAGTTTCAAATATTACATTATAAATATGAAAAAAATCACAAAATGAGTTGTGAATTTCCTCAAGTTGAAGAAAATAAAAATCGAATTTAGACAGTTATATTAAAATTTACACCACAAGTGTAAACGTATTTTGAGAGAAAACATTGTGTTGAGGCCAAGAAATGTTCGCACAAAAAGTTATGTGCAAAAATTTCTTTGCCTCGAGGCAATGTTTTCTCTCAAAATACGTACGAACTCACTTTTGGCGCAAATTTTAATCTAATCATTTTGATTTTGATTTTAATTTGTCTTGAATACGAAAAAATTCACAACTAATTTTGTGAATTTTTTTGTATTTATAATTTCTTGTCAATACATTTGCATTCACAGATTTTGATGTGAATTTTTTTTAATTCACATCAAAATCTCGCGATGAGCGCGATCTGCCATTTGAATCTTTGGACAAATTTTTTTTTACTGATTGTTTAATGCACCAAAACTTTATAAATGTTATTTATTTTTATAATAAATTTAACATGTCATAATTCCATTTTTGACATTTTATTTCAGCCTGTATTCATCCGTGATCCTTCCCAGATTCCTCAATGATTCCATGGGGAATCTATTTAGAGTCATTAAAGGATCCGGTTCTGGATCCCTAATGGAATCCAGTTTACAGATCTTACATTTAGTCTTCGAATCTGATCTGATATCGGACTAGATCCCGACTGGGAGCCCGGGATACAAGTCAGTATCCAGCTGTATCCCTGCCAAAATTTCTGCACGGGTTAATACACATCAAAAAACAAATCGCGTAAACCTCAAGGTAATTTCCAAAAATATGGCGCAAGTAATTTTTACCTACTTTCCCGATTTCTCCTTGAAATAAAAATTGTCCCCTTTTTCAATTCCAAAAAACGAATAGTTACAAGTTGCCAAAAAAATTCTACATTTATGACTTTCGTCAGAAAAATCAATTGATCCCTTAGATCACATTAGAGTGCTTGCGTTCGAAGAAACATTTTATTTTCGCAACAGCTAATGAGACAGATCGAATGTTAATATTTTTCGACCCATTTCCCAAATATTCTCATAATTTAATCCGCAGAAAATCATGATATCGAGCACAGCTCAAGAAAGTGGCTAAAAATAGCTCGTCCCGTCTTTTAAAGTTGAACTATAGCGCTGACGTTGCGCGAGAATGTTTTTTTTTTTACCGTATACCAACATTTTTTGCTATGGCAAGGAAGAAAAGAAAAAAACGTTTTTGTCCATCAGCCTAATGTATACACATGTACATGCGTGTGTATAGTTGCGTGCAATTTCCGCCTCAGATTTGTACATCGCGCAACGCTCGCGAGCGTATTGTACGGACGCAAGCGTAAGTACAGCAAGCAGCGAGAATACGAGAAAACTGATTCATCCGGGTTTGGCCTTGATCGTACCGTTTCATCCTCGAACCAAGGCCGCTATCGGACACTCGAGGATATCGTATACACGCATAAAATCCATTGGTTATGCCTGACGCTGCAATCAGCGGAATTCACGATACAAACTAAGCAACAACAAAAAAAAAACATTTTCAAACAATCAATTTTTTTTGCCAAAATTAAAAATCAAGTTTGCCGGACTATTTTTTGTTGTTTTTCTCGTTGCTCGCATTAACGACGGGGGACCCGAAACGCGTGAGGATATCGAGACCTCGGAGCGAGACCTTCGGGGCATCGAAGGCGTGTGCGCCGTGAAAAAAAAAAAAAAAACACGTCGAATCGTAAAAGACCCGTCGATGGAGCGAGGTCGCGTCCCATTAAATCGCTACAGAACGCGATTGAGAAAAATCTGCCGCGTATTCGTATCGCCCGAACGAGTATCACTGAAGAGAAATCCTCCTCCCCCACCCTTTTGTTGCTTATCCGGTGCCGAAAAATTTTTTTACGAAAAATACGCGAAATAATTGATCGGTGATCACCTTAAGGCGGGATATACACATTTACAACGATAAAAAAAAATCGATTTCTTTTTTTTTCTCTTTAAACTATAGAATTATATGTGTAGAATATTTTCCCAAAGTTTCAAAGCGGAATTCGAAAAACTTCAAACGTTACAGCCCGTCAACGCTGTGTCGATTGAGTTGAAACTTGGAAGAACTATTGATAATATTGGTACCCTCTACTTGGCGGAAATTGTTTTTGAAAAATTGGAAGAAAAACTACATTTTTAATCCACATTTTATAGAAATGTTGCGTGAAATGTTGATTTTTTTTGTAAATTTCTACATTTACAAATTTACATACATACATTTTCTCAAATTTGCATTTTTTTCATTTTAATTACCGTCACATAGAAACTATACATGTTCTAACTGAAAAAATGTTTGAACTTTTTTACAAATCAAATTCTATAATCCTGTGCAATTAAAACTATTTGGGAGTATTCATTTTCATTGAATTCCGACGGTGCAAACTTTAATTTCAGGTCATCATGGTATTGAAATTTGCATCGTTGGGATGCAACAAAAACTTTATTTTATATTTTTCATTTCGTTGTTTTTATTGTCACAGAAAATCTTTTTTGTTGATTTATATTTTTCATTTTCTTATTTTCATCATCATAAAAAATGTGTTTTGCAGGTTTATATTTAAAAATCTCGAAACAAGATTTTTTACATATTTTCAAAAATGGCTAAGGGTTTTTCGTAGGCAAATTCTGGCGCGAGAAATTGAAACATTGGAAAAATATTAATTTCTATTGGATCCCGACGATGCAAACGTCCAACTCATGGCATGATGGTGTTTAAGTTTGCATCGCTGGAATGCAACGAAAGGTTTATTTTTATACTTTTCATTTCCTTATTTTTATTATCACACAAAATCTTTTTTGCAGATCTACATTTATAAATCTCAAAACAATTATTTTAAAAAAATGGCTAAACATTTTTCCTAGGCAATTTCTGCCGCGAGAAATTAAAACATTTAGACAATATTAATTTTTATTAGATCCCCACGATGCAAACGTCAAACTCATGGCATGACGGTGTTGAAGTTTGCATCGCTGGAATGCAACGAAAGTTTTATTTTATACTTTTCATTTCCTTATTTTTATTATCTCACACAATCTTTTTTCCCATTTATATTTATAAATCTCGAGACGTTTATTAATAAAGAAAATGGCTAAGGGTTTGGTATACGCAAATTCTTCTGCCAGAAATAAAACAGTTAGGAAACATTAATTTTGATTGGATTCCAACGATGCAAACTTCAATCTCACGGCATGATGGTGTTGAAGTTTGCATCGTCGGAATGCAACGAAAGTTTCATTTTATATTTCTCATTTCCTTATTTTTATTATCACACAAAATCTTTTTTGCAGATTTATATATAAAAAATCTCTTAACAAATTTTTTTCAAAAGGCCAGGGTTTTTTGCGCAGTCAAATTTCGCCACGAGAAATTAAAACAATTCGAAAATATCAATTTTCGTTGGATTCCAACGACGCAAACTTTAATCTCACAATAATAACATGATACTAAAGCTTGCATCCTTGGAATCCAACCAAAATTACTACACATGAATAACCAAAATAAAATCAAAATCTTTTTTGCAGATTTATACTGTAAACCTCCCAAAGAGTATTTTAAAAAATCACCAACAGTTTTCCACAGACAAATTCTACCGCGAGAAAATTTCAAAAATCGGCAAACATTCATTTTCATTAAATTCCAACGATCTCCTCCAATCAGCGCGATCGCTACAGGTATACTACACACACTCCCTTTCGAATCCAATTCACACACACGTATGTAGTCTTCGCTGGAAGAAAATCTCAGCAATTCGCTCGTCATTCCCGCGTCATCGTAATCGTCATTGACCGTTAGTACGCGAGATGAGGAATTCCGCACTTCCATACACACACACACATATATATATAGCTTGCTCGACACTTGTGTCGTATACGCGACAGATAATATTGGAACGAGAACCTCGCTCGTGCCTTTTTCCCTCCCCTCGTCGTCCTCCTCCTTCTCCTTCTCGTTCTTTTCCTTCTTTTTCATTTCTTTGCGAGAGAGTTATTGCGACTGCACAATGAAGGCCTCCACGTTTCACTTGTCCTCCCGCCAACCCGCCGTCCCCCGAACGCCACACTTTAAGGTCTCGCGGTCGAGCACTATTTACCGAGGCAACACACAACTAGCGTATAGTCGAGAGCACAATGTGTGTGTGTGTGTGTGTGTGTGTGTGTGTGTGTGTGTGTGTGTGTGTGTGTGTGTGTGTGTGTGTGTGTGTGTGTGTGTGTGTGTGTGTGTGTGTGAGTGTGAGTGTGATATCAGTGCCGAGGCATTGACAGGGGCCTTGCCTAGAACAGCGCGCTGCTTTACACTTCCGTGTCTATCTCGCTGCTGCTATCTTGTCCCTGGTCGTATTCGAGCTACACAGCCGATCCCCAACGACGAGTTAGAACAAGAGCACCGATGATTCCGCGCGAGATACGTGTATACGTTTCGATATATTTACACAGAGACACGTCATTGATGGAAATCATAGACTTGGTGGAATTTCGTAAGGACGAATGGTCCAGGATCCCTTTTAAGAGGGAATGATACCTCATCGCGGTCGGTATGGTAGAACAATTATAGATTCCCAGAAATCTCGAAAACGTCTCTTCAGATCCCGTCGAAACTTTGCCAAACGACGTCAAATAGATAGCTGTCTTCCCCTCAAATTTTCTGAATTTGAGAAAAAAAAAAACTAGATTGGCTTATGATAAGCCAATCTACATATTTTCCCTCAAATTCATAAAATTTGAGGGGAAGACAGCTGATCGTCTATCTATTTGACGTTGTTTGGCAAAGTTTCGACGGGATCTGAAGAGACGTTTTCGAGATTTTTGGGAATCTATAATTGTTCTACCATACCAACCGCGATGAGGTATCATTCCCTCTTAACGACACCAAGAATGAAAATGTATGCACGTTGCATCGTTGAAACGCAACGAAGGTTGTATTTTACATTTTGTTTTCTAGATTTTTGATATTACGAGAGACTTTTGTGCAGATTTATATTGTAGGTTGCTAATTAAATATGTTGAAAAAATGGTTCGGGGATTTTTGCAGGCAACGGATGTCGAGAAAAATAAAGGAATTCAGAAACGGTAATTTTGATTGGATTGCAACGATGCAAAATGTCAAATTTTGAAAAAAAAAAAATTCTGGGGAACGTGTGCAGGATTTTAATTTTTTTTATATTAAAGAGTATCATTTAAAGGATCGTTTACACTTTTTGTATGGAGCAATATTTGTAAATGTGGGAGATACAAATGGTCATGCAAATGATGCGAAATAAAAAAATCAAACGCTTTTAGTTTTTGCATGAAATGATCTAGTGCTTGAACGAAGGATTCAATTAAATGTTGATTTTTTAAGAAATGGCCGCAGTGCAAAGTGAAAGCATTGATTTTCGGTGAAAAAAAGACGCTCGTTTTTTGTTGATAATGAAAAAAATATGCATCGAAAATAAAATTCTTTCGCTAAAGCACGGCTTTTTGATACGTAGAAGAATTTTGTAAAATGTGAAGTCGATCGGTGCTGTGATTTTTCAGGTATCGTGGTCACCGATATCGAAAAAGTCATTTTGAGAAAAACGCGCTCAAAGTCCGCCGGTTCGCGGAACCTACCTATAAACTCCTGTGACTCTCTCATTTTTCAACGAATCGATTTGAAATTATCAGACAATATTTCTGATATGTTATATTTTGAGAATTGGTTGAAAACCGAAAATCGACGTTTTCAAAAATTTTGACTAGTTCTAAGCCCTTAAGCTGCATTAAGCTGCATTCGCCGTGGGTACGGGGAAACTGTGGAGTACCCGTACCGGTATAGACGGCCCTACATTTTTCTGATTATCTGGTGCACAGACGTTTTCCGCCCATTCATCAATGTTGGTTATCATCCTATTGTTATTTTTTCATCGTGCTAAAGTTTTCATTGTTGGAATGCAACGAAAATTAATTATTTCTTTATTTTTATTAGTATCTCAAATCTTTTTATTAATATATTATTATATATATATATATATATATATTATAATTATAATAATTATAATTATTGTATTAGAATTTGAAATATTTTTCGCCTATTTTTTGTTACATTTAATAAGGATCATTTAATGTTAAAGTTTAATTAATAAGGATAAGGTTATGTTTAATAAAGATCCTCAAAAATTGTTGTACTCGGAAAGTGCCAAAAAAATTCATCAGCACGAAGAAAATATATTTTCGCTGCAGCCCAACGATGCAATAATAATTATAATAATATATTATAATATATAATTATATATTATATATATTATATTATATTATATTATAATTATAATAGTTATAATAATATATTATAATATATAATTATATATTGTATAATTTAATTTTAATTATATATTATAATTATAATAATTATAATTATTGTATTAGAATTTGAAATATTTTTTTCGCCTATTTTTTGTTACATTTAATAAGGATCATTTAATGTTAAAGTTTCATTAATAAGGATAAGGTTATGTTTAATAAAGATCCTCAACAATTGTTCAAAAATTGTTGTACTCGGGAAGTGCCAAAAAAATTCATCAGCACGAAGAAAATATATTTTCGCTGTAGCCCAACGATGCAAACTTCAGTAGCATATTTTTTTTTCATGACGTCAGAAATGATGACATGTCGAACCGAATGTTTTGGGTGCCATAATAAAAGTTGAAACAAACATCGGATGTGTACTTGATTATTTATTTTGCTCTCTTCTCCTCTCGTAATGTTACACAAAAATGTTACAACCGGGTCAATTCAAGTGGAATAATATTTAATTAAAATATCAACGAATCTCAGTGAGGTGAAAAATGTCGCAACGTAAATTTGGCTGTCTTATGGTCTGGGAACCAACCAATTATTTTTCGTCCACCAGCTCAGATCCGAATCGAATATTTATACCAGCGAATGTAGAATGTTGATGTCAACGTAATATTCCTTGAAACATCCTTGATCGAATAAATCTCCATTGCGATATTAACGTCACTAACATTTATTCAATTTTTTTCATCTATTTTCGAAGATCTATACGAGGAACGCGCGAGGCATCAGAGGGCACGTCGAGGCATACGTGGCTGCATTTGACAAGCACTGGAACCTCGCACTTCAGGATTGCCTGGAGGTGTGGACGCGCAAGATCAAAAGGAAGGCACCAGCTCTGGGTTGAGTATTATTCGTGTACACAAATATACACCCAAATTGTATCGTGACAGCGATTAGCATCGGAAAATGATAAATTACCATTCATTTCCATTATTTTCCCCCACGATCGAACGAAGATAATCACCTCCGTAAAAATTTCGAAAAAAAAAAATGTCCACCCCGATACTGAACCACATTTCGTTACCTTCTTCGAACGACCTTACATGAAGCATTGGCCAAAAACAAGAGGGGAAAAAAGCAAGATTTCATCTTTTTTCGATCCATGATAAAAAAAAAAACACGGATCTTGGTATTCTTTTGCAAGTTGGGGGTAATGAAATATCGTGGCCTACGTCATCGGCATTCGTGAGCGAGGATGCGTGCTGAAGAGTGGCACGCATGCGACCGAGGAAGGAGAGGCCTAGAGAGAGGGAGAGAGAGGGAGAGAGAGGGAGAGAGAGAGAAAGAGAGAGAAGGATACGAAACGTGGGAGAGAAAGAGAAAAAAAGAAAGGAGGCGGAGGATAATATATATAGGCAACAGAGGGCACGTGGACCTCTCGTATCGAACGCGGCACAACTACGTATAGTCAAGGTCGGTCCTTGCCCCTTGGCCGTTGCGGAGGCCCTTAAGGTGTCTCGCGTAATATCACACCCTCTGCTCTCCTTCCTTCTCTCGCCCCGTCTAATTCGCTCTCCCTCTCTCTCTCTCCTTTTCTTGTTTGCTTCCTCTTTTCCTTCCCATCATTCGTTTCTCCTACTTACCCACGATTCAGCAGCTCTAACGTCACGACAACTCTCTCTCTCTCTCTCTCTCTCCCAAGTTCGTGCACCTGTTTTTCAAGCTTAGCTATCGCGGTGTTGTGATAAAAATAAACCGCGAAAACGTTGACCCGAGAATCTCTGACAATTGCGGATAACGATAAGAATCGTTTCTCTCACTTCGTTTTTTTTTCGCGAACGGCTCGATTTTTTGGTTTTCTCATTGTCAGTGAAGCGAGACGATGTGCGTTGGATTTTGATTGCCGGCTGTGGCGTTTTTTTCGTTTTTTTTTTTCGTTTGTTCAGCAGATCGCAGGGAAGTTGGTGAGAAACGGAATGGTATGGGCGACCTTTGTAGACAGGAACGAGATCGTATATGTCAGGATTTGCGCGAGGGAAGAAAGTGAAGGGAAGAGATCCTCTCGCCCTTAGGTCTTCGACACGTCGGAGCTTTTCGATCTGTCCACGTGTCTCGTCCTCGTCATGTCACGTGTGCCGTCATTCCCCTGTGGACGCGACAAATATATCCCTTTCGACACGATCTCTCTCTCTCTCTCTCTCTCTCTCTCTCTCCCTTTCTCTCTCGCTGACGGAAAGATTGCCGCCCGAATGTACGAGGAATTAACGAGGGAGAGTGATGCCTCGATAGACTGACGTTTTTATTTTTATTCCATAATTTGCGATGCGAGTGCAATCTTTTTCATAACAAGCTACTCGTCGGATAAAAATTGTGGTCGCATTTCAAAATTATTTGCATTATAAGTTCGTTAATTTATCGATGCGTTTATTTATAACAAAAAATGGTTTGCTTTGAATCACTTAAATCACTGTAATGAAAAACATTTCAATGAAAGTGGATTTATATTTGTGATTTTCTATTTAAATTAAAGGAGGTTTAAGGAAAAGTGCTGTTTGTGCAATATTGGAAAGTTAATGCTTTAATTATTATATCTCAACTATGAAACTCAAAATAATGTGGCGCAAAACGGTGGACCCTTTTTTTTCTCGAAACATCGTTTTTCAAATTGAATCGCAGTATAACTGGAACAATTTTAGTCCGTCTCGCCTCAAATATTGACAGTATCCTTTGAACTACATTCTCCACATAAATACTCAGGGTTTTTAGAAATTGTTGAAAAAAACCTCTAGTAATGAAGATTTTTAAATCAATTTTTTCCTCTCAAAATAAGTTCCTTTGAAGTTTTTTCTCTCGAAATAAGTCCCTCTGAAAAAACCTCTAGTAATGAATATTTTTAAATCAATTTTTCCCTCTCAAAATAAATTTGTTTTCTCTACCTATTATTAGGCAAATGATAAAAAATTCTGTAGGCAAAAAGAAAACTTTTCAAACGGTTCCACACACTTCAGCTCCCTTTCAATACCCTCCTTTATTTCATGCCCAAAAATGCTCAAATATTCACCCGTGTTCGGATCTCTGGATTCGTATTGTCCCTCCATTAATTCATGATACAAATAATTTCTCGTCCGTATGCTCATTCGATCCAAAAATTCGTAAATCTTCACATCGTAAAAATCGAGACAAAAGCAGTGTCAACCATATATAAAAAAAAGATTGTGTTTTTGAAAATAGTTCGTGTCATTTGGGTAACCGGAAGATCGCGTATTTGCGAGCTCGGATAAAACTCGATCCCGAAATCTTGCCTGTCGCTAAAATCGGTCGGCGAAGAGCTTTTTTTGTGTATTTCCGTACCGAACTTGATACGCAACGGTAACGAGATCCAAAAGTGGTGAAATTAAAAGGGTTTTATCGATAAAAGCGCGGGAAAGGCAGCGCGAGAGAGAGAGAGAGAGGGAGAGAGAGAGGGAGAGAGAGAGAGAGAGAGAGAGGGAGAGGAGGGAGGGAGGGAGGGAGAGAGAGAGAGAGAGAGAGAGAGAGAGA
>OZ023320.1:15975072-16043800 GCA_964007375.1 Ophion obscuratus
TACTAAGGGAAGGGCCCGCGAGAGCTTGAACGGATCGATTGTTGGCGGTACACGTGTCCCATCCGTTGCCTTTGCCGCCTTATACTCTTCCGCCCTGCAGCCCTTCCACCCACGCCCCGAGTCCTTTGCCTCAGCTTCGTTCGTCCTTGTCCTTTTTCGTAGGCCGTGCGCGCGCGCGGTATGCTCCAGCGAGAATATCTCCGACACGTGCCTCAAGATCATAAACAAGACGTTACCCCCGAAACTTTACCGTTCCGTGTATTTTCGAGAAAAAAAAAAGCCGAAGAGAATCCTTCCGCCTCATTCGTGCCGCGATAAAACGTTATTTCCTTACCTCCAACGAATTCGATTGCTTCGCATAAATTTTCGACCTTCGCGCAAGTGCAAGAAAACACGAGCGTAGGACCTCTTTGATTTTGACAGGTCGATGACCGGAAAAACTGCCAGCCCCTAAACGACCAGGCACGAAGAAAAATAGAAAAGAATATGTCTTTCAGGTTGTCCGGAGCCGATGAAATTCGAGGTGAGGGAGGAGGACGTCCGAAGGTCGTCGTTAAGGAATCGAAGGGAAAGGAGGAGACCCTGGAGAGGCACGTGCCGCAGATGCTGCTCAGAGGAGAACAGATAGCCATCATCGTTAAAATCAATTGAACCGGAGATAAGAATCGAGATCTTGGCCGAATAATTCACCATTCAAGTTTGATCTACCCACGCTGAATCGATTCTTCGATACAGATTCCAACATGTTTGCTTTGGCGGTTTCGCTTTTCTGTTTATGTTTTTCGTCGATCGAGCTTCTTCCTCACGGAAACAATAACTATGGCGCAAGGGCGAAATGGAAATGTGGAAAACAATGTACCGGATATTTTTCTATATTTACCTTGTGTTTTGTTTATTTTTTTCTCGTCGATTCGTAATACCTAATCAAAATAGTTCAGTGAAAGAGACGAAACCCAGCACTTTTAGCGTAAAATTGGATTTTTTTTTACTGAAGCTAGATGGTTGCGTACTGAAAGTAACCCTAATGAAATGTTGCCCCTCAACTCGTCCCAACCCTTCGAAATAGGGGTTGAAAACTTATAGATCGCCGTATCTCGGCAATGAATACCCCGATCAAAAAATGTTTCAAACAAACGTTGATTGGAATAATAAAATACGTATAAGTTACTTAACGTCCAACCCCCTATCTTTGAAAATAGCCGCATAAAAACGATTCGAAAATTCAAGGGTTGATGCCAAAGCAGTACATCTTGAGAAAATCGTAAAAAATATTTATGTATTTGAAAAATAAAAAATTTCAATATACATCGAATCAGCATATTTCGTCTATATTTCTAGGGGGGAAATATTTTTTTCTCCCTAGAAATATAGACCGCACAAAAGCTCGATGAAAAAAAATCGCTCGTCAGGCTTAGAAATTGTGCTAAAAATCGAAAAATAATCGTAGCTCGGTGAATGAAGGGGCGGTTTTTAGAGTAAACGATTGCGACGAGAATGCGTGCAGAGGGGGGTTCAAATCGAAACGGAAAATAAATGAGTGGCGATTGAGTGGGGTGACAATTTTTGCCAAAGTGTGACAAAAAGATTGGGTTTTTAATGTTTTTTGTTCTGAATCTATGTCGACGTATTTTTCCGAACACGAATTCACCATTTATCCCCCCAAGAAGATGCAAATTTTACCAAACATCGTAAAAAATGTGGAACACGAAGTTTTTGCGTTTAGCCGGAGTAATTTTGAACTTTCGATACAAATTCCGTGATATTCGTAATCGATGGAAAAACGTCCAATCGGATAGACCCTTGAGGTCGTTGAAACGTGGAAAAAAAAAACTTTTTCGCCGTTTCAAAATCGTCGTAATCCCGAAATTTCAAACAGCCGTGGCATCGGTCCTATTTAAGTGACGTAAACTTGGTGGGGGTATTTTGGAAAGGATGTTGATTAACTAAGAGAATGCTGCTAGATCGATACCGAGATCTATAATAGTTTCCCCGGAAAGTGCATTTGAGGAATGATCGAAAAAAAGGCAAAGGGTATGGAAAAATTCGGAAAAAACGATGGTCCGTCTTTTAAATTCCCGTGCAGAAATTTTGGCAGGGATACAGCTGGATTCTGACTTGTATCCCGGGCTCCCAGTCGGGATCTAGTCCGATATCGGATCAGATTCGAAGACTACATGTAAGATCCGTAAACTGGATTCCATTAGGGATCCAGAACCGGATCCTTTAATGACTCCAAATAGATTCCCCATGGAATCATTGAGGAATGTGGGAAGGATCACGGGTGAATACAGACTGAAATACAATGTCAAAAATGGAATTATGACATGTTAAATTTATTATAAAAATAAATAACATTTATAAAGTTTTGGTGCATTAAACTATCAATAAAAAAAAATTTGTCCAAAGATTCAAATGGCAGATCGCGCTCATCGCGAAATTTTGATGTGAATTAACAAAAATTCACATCAAAATCTGTGAATGCAAATGTATTGACAAGAAATTATAAATACAAAAAAAAATCACAAAATTAGTTGTGATTTTTTTCGTATTTAAGACAAATTAAAATCAAATTCAAAATGATTAGATTAAAATTTGCGCCAAAAGTGAGTTCGTACGTATTTTGAGAGAAAACATTGCCTCGAGGCAAAGAAATTTTTGCACATAACTTTTTGTGCGAACATTTCTTTGCCTCAACACAATGTTTTCTCTCAAAATACATTTTCACTTGTGGTGTAAATTTTAATATAACTGTCGTGAATTCGATTTTTATTTTCTTCAACTTGAGGAAATTCACAACTTATTTTGTGATTTTTTTCATATTTATAATGTAATATTTGAAACTCACAACTTTTTTTGCAAAAATTTCTTTGCCTCGAGGAAATGTTTTCTCTCGAAATACGTAAGAACTCACGGTTGGTGTAAATTTTAATCTAATCATTGTGAATTTGATTTTAATTTGTCTTAAATACATGTTTATACCCACCGACATGTCGGTGGGTATGAACAGAGACTTATTCCCCAAAACCGGTATCCCGGTTAGAATCCAACTTGCATCAGTATCGGAATATGTACGAC
The DNA here is from genome assembly GCA_964007375.1 of Ophion obscuratus. Classification (NCBI taxonomy): domain Eukaryota; kingdom Metazoa; phylum Arthropoda; class Insecta; order Hymenoptera; family Ichneumonidae; genus Ophion; species Ophion obscuratus. The sequence goes on from OZ023320.1 coordinate 15,978,148, forward strand.
GACGATGGCATAATTTTGAAAATTTTGGCATCACGTGTATTTTCGGTATTACTATGTAATTCCTATCTATAGATAGGAATTTTATAGATAGGAATCTATAGACAGAAATTCCTATCTATCGATAGGAATTCCATAGTAATACAGAAAATACACGTGACGCCAAAATTTTCAAAATGATGCCATCGTCGTCGTACATATGCCGATACTGATGCAAGTTGGATTCTAACCGGGATCCGGTTTCGGGGAATCCATGACAAATCCTGATCGGGATTTGATCGGACATAGGGTATCCCGGTCAAAATTTCTGCACGGGAATTCTTCCGAAAATCGAAAAATCATCGGAACTCCATAAATCAAACGACATTCCAGAGCGCAAACGATAACAAAGAGCAAAAGCACATAATAGACTCTCAAATTGAGGCAGAAAATAAATTATTGACGATTCACCGAAGCCACTTATTTTTGGCCGAGATATTAGAAAAAAATTGACTCTTATATGTTTTTTTTTTCAAGTCGATATTGATGTATTTTAACCTCTGGAATACGAATTCACCATGATTTTTTCCCGAAACCCTTTATTTCAATTAAAAATCGTCGAAAATATATGGAATGTAGTTTACCCGCTTAAGCTCGCTATCCGAAAAAAATACAAAAATCGCTACTTCCAAATATTATCGGTCACGTTCAACTCAATGCACCCTTTTCAAATCTGGGCCTTGAGAAAGAAAGAAAAGGAGTAATTCATCCCTTAATTTTGTTTTCAATTTTCCCATAGTAGATTTCCGATCCTTTTGCACTGGAAGAATGTCCGTTTCTGTTTCACTGAAATCAGTAGATTGCTAGCAGCCAGAACTACAAAATCAACCCTTGGCATGCTTTGCTAAGGGCTCTTCCACCCCTGAAAAACATTTTTCCACCGATGAAAAAAAAAAAAAAATACGTATCTACTAGTTTCTTATGCTCTACCGTATCCATGAATTTCAAAGAAACCGAAGGCGGACACCAATATGTTCCTTGTGAGAAAGATTTATCGAAATCGATTCAGCAGTTCTCCCCCTCCAAACGAACGAACACACGGAGCCTATGAGCTTAAAATTGACATCGTTGAAAAGCATTGAAAATGAGTATTTCTAAATTCCTTTAATTTACGTTGGCATATTTCGCTTACGAAAATCTCGAAATAATTATTGAAGATACGTATTAAGGGAGACTTTGTCCCGGATTGAGCAGCGGGAGATGTTAGCGGCACAACATGAGCAGCTAGAAGAAGAGGAGGGATGCCTCTATGGACCAGGCATTGCCGATTACCGGTAATTATAAACACATTTGTGTAAACACATTACAAAACTTTAAACGCGTTTTTTTCGAAAACACGTTTTTAAAAATGGCTGACATTCTCCTGACCGCTGTAATTAACATATTGACCTGAAATTTGGAGAGCATACTCAGAAAATATGTCTTCACGGAATGACAGATCGTTTTTTCGATAGATACATTTTTGCATTTATTATTTATCTTTTTATGGGAAAAAAAACGCGAAAATTCGATTTTTTTTTTAATTGCCGCCATTTTCCAAAATTTGTACTAAACGAAAAACCCATCCGTCATTCCATGACCAAAGGGTCACAGATTGATAATATGCTTTGAATTTGTGTGTCAGATCAACAAAGAGGGGGCAGTGATGTCAGCCGTTTACCTCCCGCGATTTGAGGACCTGTTTTCGCGGAGCTGCAACAGCCGCCATTTTGGTTTTTTTTTTCAAAAAAAAATTTGTTAACGTTCTGTATATCATGAATAAAAGCAAGAAAAAACCGCACTCGAAAAGCTTTACTCGTTTCCTTTAAAAAAAATAAAATGTAAACACCTGAAATATGGCACTCCAAGGACAAAGTCTCCCTTAAGGAGTAAGGCCACTGTAACGGCCCAAAAAAAAAAGGTTTTTTCACTAATTTTTTGCTCCCGAAATTGAAGGTATTTGAAAAAAAACTTTTAATGGTGTTATCGGGCATACATTAAACTTTATTATAAAATTTTTTTACAGTAAAAAAAAAACAAAATGGCGGTTCCACAGCTATCTTCCCGGGACATGTTTTCAAAATGGCACGCAGCATAACTCGAACAATTTTCATTTTTTTTACTTGAAATTTTAACCAGATGTGAACATTTACATTATCTTGAGAATGTCGATCGGAATTTTCAAGAACTTTATTTATTGATTTTTTATTAACAAAAAACTTGCCGTTTTTTTCGTCAAAAATCAATTTTTTTTTTCAAACGCACGCCAAATCCACAAAAATTGATACTTTTTAAAATCCGATCGACATTCTCTAGCTATAGCCCTCTAGATTAATGGTTTTTTTTTTGTTCTAGATTCAAAAGTGCACCAGTGGTGCTGCGTGCCGCGGAGCCCTGGAAGCAAAACATGTCCCGGGAAGATAGCTGTGGAACCGCCATTTTGTTTTTTTTTTACTGTAAAAAAATTTTATAATAAAGTTTAATGTATGCCCGATAACACCATTAAAAGTTTTTTTTCAAATACCTTCAATTTCGGGAGCAAAAAATTAGTGAAAAAACCTTTTTTTTTGGGCCGTTACAGTGGCCTTACTCCTTAAGCGATCTACCAAAGGGTGTCTCAAATGACCTGACATTTTAAATTGCGCGCCATTTTTTTTGTGGCGAACATAGAGTACTAATCTTCGACAACTGGAATCAGGAAGTATTGAGGTTTAGTCATGGTGAATTACACGATCGAGCAACGCATAGAAATTTTTATTTGCTGCATCGTTACTGCATAGCTATTGCAGACGAAGTTTCATAGTCGTGTTATCTCGCGCCGCGGCGATGTCAATTGGCCACCAAGATCGTGCGATTTCACGCCATTGGGCTTCTTTCTTTGGGCTTTTCTGAAAGGAAAAGTGTACGCCAATGATCCACAGACCATTCCGGAGCTCAAGCAAGCAATTGGACGCATCATTGATGAAATTAGTCTCCGCAATTATGCCAAAATGTTATTGAAAATTTCGTCAAAAAAGTGAATGTTTGCAAACAGGAACGACGCGACCATTTATCGGATATTGTGTTCCACACATAACGTCAATGTTTGTACCTTATATCGAAAAAAATACATTCGTACTTTTCAAATAAATAATACGTTTTATTAATAAATTAAAATGTCAGGTAATGTTGAAACACCCTATAGATGAATCACCTAAAAAATATCTTGTGCAATCATAAAAATATGGTAATTAAAATGTACAAAATTACTTTCGTTGCGTTTCAACGATGCAAACTTCAACACCATCGGAGCCTACAGTTTTATTATAAGCAAAGATACATTTATACCGATGACTTTCGACACATCTTACAAAATCATCGGTCCCAAGAGATTCCCCTCCTTTCGAGCTAATCCTATTACGGATAAGGCCACACATCGCTGTACCAATTCCACGTATATGTTTATCATACAAAATATATAAGCGTATATTAAAAGAAACGCGATTTGCATTTCGTACACATGTAAAGTCTCCTCTGACCTTGTGCGACACGTTTTATATACGACGTGTCTTTATAATTGTACATTTTGCCGCGTCAAATCAACAGTCTCGGTACGAAGGCAGCAGTTGTTTTCAACTATCTGACGTCGGTGTACGGGCTCCAAGTGTGCCTTTGCACACGCTCACGTGTGCCTACTTGATAATCCCAACACGCATTGTACAATAATACGCCGCAAAGTGGCAATTCGCGATTCATCCATTTTCCAAGATTAGACCGGAAAGTGTGAAAATGTCTCGATCCCTAAGGGGCTATATCAGTGTGACACTTTAAAAAAATCGATTTTTTTTTGCCTTTTTCGACAGTTTATACTTTCAAGGATATCCTTTAAAAATTTCGAGGCTGTATCTCTAACATGTTATCTTGCAAAAATCGATAGTTAAATTTTTAAACGCGTTTTTCTCGAAACGAGTTTTTTCAAATTTGCTGACATTGTAACTCAAAGAGAAATTATCCGATTGACTTGAAATTTGAACTGAGTACTCTTGAATATATTTACTCTACAATGACGTAGGACACTTTTGATTGGATAAAAATTGACGATTTGGCATTGAAAAAAACGACCATTTTATAGGCAAGAAAACAGACTTTTTTTTCACAACTACGCCATTTTGTTAGATTTTGATATTTTTCAAAAATCCTACGTCATTGTACAGGAAATACCTTCCGGTTTAACGACATTTTTTCCTTTTTCGATTTCAGCTACTCAATCGGCCGGAATCATGTCAGCAGTGGGGGAACTTTTTTTTTTGGAGCCTCCGAAGGCAGCGCATAAGTCGCTTGGATCTCAATATTTTTCGATGAAAAAATTATGCAATATAGGTCAAATATAGCCAAATATATTCTTAATTTTCCGAAACATTTAAACGAGTACTTTTCTTCCAAAAAATTATCAAAAATCACACAAATTTTCAGCGTTCACCCCTTAATACGATCGAGAATGCAACGAAAATTCATTTGTATTATTTTATTCCTTCGGTTTCTATGTCATCCGAAATCATAGCCTGCAAATTTGGACTTTTCATTTCCGATGACGATCTTAAAAAACGTTTGAGTGATTTTCGTAGCCCAAAGGCCATAGCCGGGTAAGTAGGGAAAAATTGCCCCCGCATTTTTACCAGCGAAATTTGGTGTATATTCTGGGGTGTAAAAAAACGAATTTTCTGAAAATTTCATCCCCGTCAACGGAATGGTTTTAGAAAAATGATTTTTTTTTAAATATCGAAAAAAAAAGAAAAATTCCGGAAACGGTACAGTGAATCGATTTGATTTTTTTTTTTTTGGTACTTGTTCCGATCAAACGTGTTATGAAATAAAATTATAGAACGTCTTGCGAAAGATTAAGGTTTGAAAAAAAAAAAATAGTGTTCCTTGTTGTATTACTATAATCCACTTGGGGTACAATAGCGAAAATTTTTTCATATAATCTTTGGGCACCTCATTAGATTATATAATTTTTTCAAAATGATCAGTTTGGTACGCCACAGTGAAAAAAAAAGAAACGCACTTTATTGATATATTTTAGTTATATAGATATATAATATATTATATATTATATATCTTAGTTATATAGTTATATAGATATATTTTAGTTATATAGATATATAACTAAAATATATCAATAAAGTCTGTTTCTTTTTTTTCACTGTGGCGTACCAAACCGATCATTTAAAAAAAATTATATAATCTAATAAGGTGCCCAAAGATTATATGAAAAAAAATGTCGTTATCGTACCCCAAGTGGATTATAGTAAAAAAAACTAAAGCATGGAACATTTTTTTTAAACCTTAATCTTTTGCAAGATGTTCTATAATTTTATTTCGTAACACGTTTGATCGTAACAAGTACCAAAAAAAAATCAAATCGATCCACTGAAGCGTTTCCGAAATTTTTTTTTGTTGTTTTATTTTTTAAAAAATTCATTTTTCTAAAACCATTGCGTTGACGGGGATGAAATTTTCAGAAAATTTGTTTCTTGTTTATACCTCAGAATATACTTCAAATTTCGCTGGAGAAAATGCGGGGGCGATGTTTCCCTACTTATCCGGCTATGGCCTTTGCCGAAAAACATCAGTATACTGAACTTTCATTGCGTTCCAACGATGCAAACTTCAATGCCGTCACAGCAGCCCAAACAGCCTCCAGTCGACGCCTGGTAGAGAGATTTGAAAAATTCGAACCAAAAAAAAAGTAACCAAAGAGAGTGAACGAGTAACTCTCGGACTTTGGACACGAGACAGGTGCAAGGTCGTCTTTTCATCGCAAATGTGAAAACTCTACGATATCCTAATCAACGCGTTGCCGCATACGAACGATATCCTTGCGAGATATTGGCTCAACTATTCGGAAGCGAAACGAGGCGAAGGAGAAAAATTGATGGAAGGAGAATGCAGCTTTTTCGAAAGAACAATTATCGGTTACGTATGCAACGTTCGATAATGAAGAACGACTGCTCTGGTGAGCACGTACGAGCTTGGCAAATTTGCATTTTCAATGGCTACACGTTGTCGAGGGTGCGTTTCATTTGCTTGGGACAACACCTCGAACTATCGAACACGAATTATAACGAGTACGTCGATGGAAAATCATTTTGAATACTACTTTGACAATAATAAGGAAACGACAATGGGTGAAAATGAAAAAGCTAAAATTGATATTGTTATTTCTTGGATAATAATAATAAAAATTATTGGCGTCATAATTATGCTGAAGAAAAAACATTTACAGCTGTTCTAATAAAACTACGATGAACAATAATAATGGAAAATGTCGTATGTACCTCAAAATACTTCAAAAGAGATATCTCAAAATAATGGAAAATAAGGAAAAATAACAATTATTTTTCCTATCAATATTGTTATTATTATTGACAATAATATATAATTATAGTAGTCGTAATAATTGTATGAATTTTTTGATCCCATATATTTACATTTTTTTGCCATGACAACGAAGAAAAAATGTAGATTGCTTCACATTACCTTAATTTATGCCTATGTGTTTTTTTTAATTAATAAAAATACATGAAAATTTTAAAAAAATTTTAAATATATACAAATTTGCAAAATTTGAAAAGAAAATATTTGTATTGCTTTTCAAATATACCACCTCTCATGCTGGAGCCTGTTCGTTTGTACAGACTGACGTGATTAATATTAAATACAATCAATGCATATCTGTATATATGTATATATATATTTTTCAATGAATAAAAATATATGAAAATTTCGAAAATTTTAAGAATATATAAAAAAAATTGGAAAATTGGAAAAATATGTTTATTGCTGTTGTAATATACCTGTCATTAGAGCCTGTTCGTTAATACATACTGACGTGTTTAACAGTACAATACAATCGATGCAAAACAGATTGCAAGCGTGCATTGTAAGTGGCGGCTATTACTTTCAGCATCTTTCGTAGGAGTGAGTGTTTGCACCGTTTGTTACATCGATTCTAAGCCAAAAACATTGACATTTCTTTTTTATCGATTTTTTAATACTAAATCTTGATCGATCATCTTGAAGTTTGGTGTGTGAACTTATTTTTTGTTCCTGCATAATATTGTGAAAAAAAAGATAATGGTCGCAGTTTAAAAAACGGTGATGACCTTGAAATCTCGGAAGTATCTTCACCTGGGTCAACCTCGTAGCCACCACTGACGAGCCCCTTCGAACGATGCAACTTTTGTAGGAAAAATATTCTTCTGAGTCTGACAAGTTGGACAATATTTCTACTGCTAATAGCTATTGCCTTACCCGGTATATATATATTAGGGTGGCCCTTGGTATGAGTAAAAAAAAGTTGATCGCGCCGCCCTCCAAAACGGTTCCAAATAATAAAGAAAAAATCTACGCGAAGCCCCAGCCATGTCCGTTAAGAGGAAGGCGTGCCTGTAAGCATGAACTTAAATTTAAATATCAATTATTCTTCATGATTGGAGAAATTTCGATCTTTTAAATCTAGTTTATTTGTCAATTTTTCAACACGATATTTCTGCGGTTTAAATAAATAAATTCGTACTGAACGAACTAGTATCGATATCTTATGTGTACATTTTTTAAATATTATGTTTTTTCCGAACAACTGAATGACTTGTGCGAATAAATGAATTTCTTTGTTTGCAATAAAACGAACAAGCTCGCTAAGTTTAAAATCCTCCCAAGTTTAAAATGTCCCTATGCATTTTTGCGAAAGTAATTTTCAAATACATTTTTCATCCACATCACTGGAAGTCTGATCTCAGTGAAATATTAATATGTTTGTATCTCAGCACGCAAGGAATATTTCTAACAAAATAAAAAAAAAAAACAATTCTGGCCAATCCGGAAGTTCGATGTGAATGGTTTATCGCGAATTTACATCCTCCGTACTTAATAGATTTTTCTGGCAAGATGCAAATGTAAAGTTTGATTTTTATGTGATTAAAAACGTTCGACAGCAGCTAAATCGAACTATTGTTCCAAAATAATAGGATGGTAAAACTGAACGCTCAGCAAATCTAGTATGGAGGATCTTATTATTTGATCTGTATATTGAATACCAATATACAATAGCTTCGGAAAGTTAAAAAAAATTGACAAATAAACTAGATTTAAAAAATCGAAATTTCTCCAGCCATGAAGAAAAATTGATATTTAAATTTAAGTTCATGCTTACAGGCACGCCTTCCTCTTAACGGACATAGCTGGGGCTTCACGTAGATTTTTTTATTATTTGGAACCGTTTTGGAGGGCGGCGCGATCAATTTTTTTTTACTCATATCAAGGGCCACCCTAATATATATATATATATATATATATATATATATATATATATATATATATATATATATAACTCTGAAATGCAATTAAAAAATAATTTTTTTTTATTTCCCAATCCTTATAAAGATTTCGAATCTAAATCTGTGCGCAAAGATTTTGGATGACAGTAAAAAAAAAACGAAATAAAAAAGAATGTTCGTTGCCTTCCAACGATGCTACCTCAAACGTCATTAAATTGGTGACGAGCTGAAAAATACAGCCACTTTGAGAATAAGCGGCCGTTCGTCGCCGCGCGGAAAAATCGCGCGTATGCCAATCGTTCATAACACGAGAAGAGGCTATATCCGTGTCGACACGCGCACCCGATGCAGATTAATCGCACATCGCTGATTAGTCCTATCGGCCCGTTTGTCGAGATACGTGTGTCCAAAGTGTGAAAAAAAAGGTGGACAAAATAAAATTTAACAAAGCAAAAAGTCTACCCCGTTTTTTTTGTCCAACCCTGCCGGGTTTGGTACCAGCTCCGAAAGCCGGGAGAACCCATTTTGAAATTAAAAACAAATTATTGTAATACTTCAAAAAAAATATTGTATGCAGTCACTGACATGTACGATAAATACCCTTTTTGTAATCTCGATTTATTTTGTAGTTTTTCTGAAAAAAAAAAAAAAAAAAAAAATCCCAAAAAGCCTATTTTTTCGGCCTCTGGAGTGGCTTAATAAAAATGATAGCAATAATAAAAATGCCCTCAATAAAAATGATAGCAAAAAATGTTACCGTCCAAAAGTAAAAAAAAAAAAAAAACACCAACACACCCCGTGCGTTGCAGTCATGCGAAAGGCAGCGGATTCGAAGCGACGTTGCGTTGTTTTTTGCGCGCGAGCGTATCAGGTTCGATGCACCGAAAGTGCATCGTCGTTGGACAAGTGAGTGCGGGCACGGACGGGGAGCAGCACACGGTGAAAGCAAGCCGAGCTCGATGAGAATCGTCAGCGGAGGGAAGGACAAGATCCAGGCGGAACGTGGGGGGGGGGGGGGGGGGGGGGAGGGTGGCGAGGAGGTTAGAGGAGAAGCGCGGAAAATGGCAAAATGTACTGCAAAGAGGGGAGGGAGGGAAAAGAAGCGAATGTATACCCACTCACTTTCCCTCTCTGGAGAAAGTCTAGCCACCGTGTTGAACCTCCGCGGCTCAATCAACTCTTTTCACGCTTCTGTGTAAGTTTGAGCTTTGCGGTAAGTCTCTCTCTCTCTCTCTCTCTCTCTCTCTGTTTTTTTTCCTTTACACTCTCTCTCTCTCCCTCTCTCTGTCCCAATGAATGAAACACCAGAAAATTTCCATAATGAGACGTATCCAAGAAGCATGTTCACAAATGTCCCACTCGCTAATTCTCACCACGTCGTTTCGCTGATGCGATTACAAGGGCGGCTGAGAAAAATTGAGAGAAGCAGCAGGGGGGGAGGAGAGAAGGCGCAGATCGAGGAGGAAAAGGGAGCAGAGTGCGAAAACGTCGAAGCTGAGAGAAAAGGCTTAGCGTTCGACGGTTCTCTCTCGTCGCCATGACTCTATACTTAGTATGGTTTTTTTTCTTTACCTCGAGAGGGCTCGCTCACTCCATTTCTCTCTTACTCTCTCCCCTGCTCTCTTTCTAGCTCTTTACGCTTTTCTCTTCTCCCTCTCTTTCTTGGTCTCTCTCTCTCTCTCTCTCTCTCTCTCGCTCTCTCTTGGACTCGAGAACTCACAGCTCGACGAGAGAGCGAGAGCGTGCCAGTAGGGGGTTAATGCACTCCTAGAACCATAACCTTAGGTGCTCTTAAAGCCTACAACTAGAGAGAGGGAGAGAGAGACTCGTATCGCACATCTCTCTCTCTCTCTCTCTCTCTCTCTCTCTCTCTCTTTCTTTCTTTCTTTCTTTCCTCGTTTCACTATACGTATACCGGGTGATTCAGAGTGGAATATGAATATTCGAAAGTGCTGAAAATTTGGCGCGATTGTATGAAATGACCATCCAACGAGACTGCTCCATCAATCCCTGGAGGGCTTCAAGTCCACTCTGATTGGTTGTCGAAGTTTAAACTGAATTTTGAAAAAAATTGCAATTTAATTTTGGACAAATGGGCATGGTTTCATTGAAATGGATATATATATATATATATGGTGACATATATGGACGCATAGTTTATTTATCGTGTAAGAGGAGATTGAAAAAAAACCGAGGTAGTGACTACTTTTGAGTCAGCCTGTATATATCGACGCACACAGTAAACTTTGGTCAGGGAGAGAGGTTCCAGCACTGGTAACTTCTGACTTAGCTAACCTAGGTGTTTAGACCACAACACTACCTTTTGTTCCTTTGCTTTTCTTTTCTCTCTCTCTCTCTCTCTCTCTCTCTCTCTCTCTCTCTCTCTCTCTCTCGTTCTTTCGCCCTTTATTCTTTCTCTCTCTCTCTCAACACGTCGCAAACCACCGCAGCAACAACTCGCAACGCAACCTAGGTCGATGCCCCGACCACACTTTTTTCTACTACTTTTTTCCTTCTCCGTGCATTAAAAAAAAAAGAAACGAAGCGAAAAACTTCTACGTGGCGTTGTTGAGAAGGCCCTACGTGTATGAGAAATTGGCCTGATCGTCCTCGGTGCTGTCCGGAGCGATGAAACTTTTCAGCTAATAAAGTGCAATGAGAAAAGCACAAAGCGACGACAAACCGGGGGGAAAAAAAGCTCGCGACACTTCCGCCTGTAAGTTTCTTCTTTTTGTTTGTTCTGCTTCTGCATTTTTTAGCGCGAGACGTTTTTTCTGTCTGCCAAATTTCGAGGATGATGGTTTTTTCCCTCAATTAAGGGGCTATACCAGCGTGCCACATTGGAAAAATCGATTTCGTTGTTGCCTTTTTCGACAGTTTATACTTTCAAGAATATCCTGTGGAAATTTCAAGGCCGTATGTCTGATCATTTTGTCTTGCAAACAATCGATAGTTAAATCTTTAAACGCGTTTTTCTCGAAATGAGATTTTGCAAATTTGCTGACATTGTAACTCAAAGAGCAATTATCCGATTGACTTGAAATTTGAATTGAGTACTCTTGAATATATTTACTCTACAATGACGTAGGATATTTTTGGTTGGATGAAAATTGACGATTTGGCATTGAAAAAAAAAACGACCATTTTATAGGCAAGAAAACAGACTTTTTTTCATAACTACGCTTTTTTGTTAGATTTCGATATTTTTCGAAAATCCTACGTCATTGTACAGGAAATACCTTCCGGTTTAACGACATTTTTTCCTGTTTCGGTTTCAGCTACTCAATCGGCCGGAATCACGTCAGCAGTGGAGGAACTTTTTTTTTGGCGCCTCCGAAGGCAGCGCATAAGTCGCTTGGATCTCAATATTTTTCTATGGAAAAATTATGCAATATAGGCCAAATATAGCCAAATATATTCTTAATTTTCCGAAACATTTAATTGAGTACTTTTCTTCCAAAAAATTCCCGAAAAACACCCGAATTTTCGGCGTTCACACTGGTATAGCCCCTTAACGTTCGGTTGGGGTAGAAACTGGAGAATGTACTTGTTTTACCGCTGAGACAACGGATTTTATTTGAACATTAAGTGTACTTTTTGAAAGTCAAATTGATAGGGGTTGAGTAAATAAAATAATTTAGTTAAGGAGAGATATACACCTAGATGGTCGAGGTCGACGATTTAGAAGCTATGAACATTCCGTCGACCGTAGAAGACCCACACTATGGGCCTGGTATCGATGATTCCATGTAAGTTGACACATTTCATGATTTATTCATTCCCAAATTTTCAAACGCGTTTTTCTCAAAACCACGTTTTTCAAATAGGTACACAACATTTCTCGCAAACCAGTGAACCGATTGCCTTGAGGTTTTTCGTGGCTATTCCATACACCATTATCTAGTACTTGTCATAGGATTTTTTTCTTCCGTTACTTAGTTTTTGTTTTATAGGCAAAATAATAACTAATTTTTTGCCCAAAAATCACTATTTATGTACAAACGTCCGCCATTTTGTCATAAATCGATATTTTCAAAATCGGCTATGACACGTACTAGATTATAGTATCTAATTTAATAATCTTTTTGGTTTTTTTTTTCAGATGATTTTTGAAGAAACGCCAGTGGGTACCGTATACGCAGTTTTTTTTACGACGTTCCAAGGATCGTACAATATCCGTGTATATTATTGATATTTTTAAACAAAGAAAATTAACCATATTTTTGAATGTATATACTTTTAGATAATTAAAACCCTAATCCGAAATTTCAAATAGTTTTCCTTGAAAAAATTCACAAAAATGACCTTTTTCCAGCTCCTACGTGTATATCTCCCCTTAAGGTAGTATTCTCGCCGCAGTCACGTTGAAAAGCTCTTCTCTCCGCTCAATCGACGAAAGCTTGAAAATATTGCGAAATATTTTAATAATTTAGGTTGCACATCTTATCAGGAGATAAAAACTTATGAAGTAACGAAGAACACACCATATATAATGTTTAGTTCTTAACCCTCTATTACTTAACCCTCTATTACTTAACCCTCTATTACTTAACCCTCACTTTTGTATCAGACTATCCATTCCGGCTATTTATACGTAGACACTCTGCGTATACGGATATGCACACACTGTTGTACTCAAGCGAACGCGTAGATCGTGGCAACGTCGCAAACTCGGCGAATTTTTGTCGTAATATTTAGTATAACCGGAAATGCAGAATTTAAGCTGCGGCCGGAATAATGGAACGAGTGCGACATAAAGGCAAATTTGCCGAACGAAGAACGATCGCCAAAAATAGACAAGCGTTCGGAATTATGGGTGGGGGTCGAAATGTCGAATGACCAAATATAGAACGACAAAGATTTCGAAACGACAGAGAATTATGAACTCTCGAAATAACGAAGGTTAAATGATTTGAAATAATATCCTTTGACCGATGACGAAATCGAATAACTACTACGCCAAAGGGTTACTTCCTCGAGAGCTCATTTATTCGAGAACGTATATTCGGGTAGTCTGCAGTTTGACCCATACAAATACAGATTCGAACAATCTGCAACATTCGTATCTCCGAAATAGAAAAAAAAAAGTGAGTATCTAATATTCGTAATACCGTCTATAGCAAAAAACCATATATCGAGACTATAAACTTCGAATGTGTAGATCTTAGAAACGCAAATGATCGATGGTCCGAAATGGCGGATACCTAAATAGCGAACGTGACATGGCTGCCTGACCCGACTGACAACTAACGCCATCTGCCATCTTCATTCTGAAGCGCAAGCAGTATTGCTCGATCCCAAGTTTTCGCTATCCGGACTGTTCGCCATTTTTGCCCATTGCTATTTTAACTGATCGACTTTTTGGTCCTTCGCTTTAATGAATTCGAAATTGTAAACTATCGTAATATTTACAATTCGACGATTTGACGTCTCGCATTGTTTGGTGTATATATACAGGCGAATCGATATCATATCTCTCATTATTTTGTTAAATCTTATATTTGTTTTCGCTATGAATCAACTTTGAGATTTTTGTATTCACAATTTCTATTAACTATTTTACAGACTATTGTAAAATTGATTTATCTATATTGGAATGTGCGTCATTACTAAATTCGAAATATCGGTCGTTCTGAATATTGATCGTTCGAATTTCCGATCCCTACCCGAAATTATGACCGGTGCAAAAAGAGAAAACGGCAAGAAGAACCATGTAGAGGTTATGAACAAGAAAAATGTGAGTCGTCGTATCGTGAAAATTTCAATTTAAGAATTTCACTTCGATAAATTGATAATAAAAGTTATTTTTTATTGTTTCAACGAATTCATTATTTTGTTCATTTACTAATTTCGACCTAGCAATATATATATATATATATATATATACATATATATACATCAGAGTTGGGCGTAATTCTATGTATAAATACGAATACGAATTTATTCACATCGTGAATTTCATATGAATATAAATACAAATTTATTCATACTTAACTTATTGTAAATACGAATCTATTTGTATTCACATGCATGCATAAAAATACAATTGTATTCACAATTATTCTGAACATACAAATAAATTCACCGAAAAAGTTGTGAATATTTACAAAAAATCCCTTGAATTAAAAAAAAATCACATAAAAATCTGTAAATGCAAATGTATTCACGAAAAATTGTAAATACGAAAAAATTCACACAATAAGTTGTGAATTTTGTCGTATTTAAGACAAATGAAAATCAAATTCACAATGATTAGATGAAAATTCACAACAAAAGTGAGTTCTTACTTGTTGAGTTCAAATAAATTCGTATTCACACTTGTGAATACGAATTCATTTGTATTCGTATTTACAATAAGTAAAGTATGAATAAATTTGTATTTATAATCACATGAAAATCACGATGTGAATAAATTCGTATTCGTATTTATAAATAGAATTACGCCCAACTCTGATATATATATATATATATATATATATATATATATATATATATATATATATATATATAGTTATATGAAAAAGGAAATATAAAAAATCTGCCGCGTCTCTAGATACATTTTCTATCGATGAACGCGCCGAATGTTTGCTGCGCAGCCAGATCGCCGGCTCTAGTCTGCTCCACTCGCTTCGTGGCGCTAGCGTTGCTAGACATTGCTTAATTTAAATCGCTTCATCTCTGAAACTAGACGGTCAAAGTTCACGATTTTGTTTTACCCACTTCGTCATATGTTCCTCTTTAATTGCGAATGTTTAAAAAAAAATCTGTATACAAATTTCGGAGTTATTGCATGAAATGTGAAATTTTCCACCGTGCCCCATAAGAACACGTGTAAAACCGGGCAATCTTTGATTGCCAATATCGCGAATACAGACAGTGGATCCATTAGAAATTTTGCAGTTAATCACTTAATAGTGTCTTGAATGTGTCCTGAAAATAAATTTAAAAAACTCTATAAAAAAACGCCTTGGCGAGACGACTACATTAATGAGCAAAAAAAGAGACGATTCGATTGAATTTAAATTTCAAAAAGTATCGATTTACTTCGCCGCGAATACACTTCGGGAATACAATTTTTTTTTTCTGTCTGAGGCAATGGGTGTTAATTGAAAATTAAGTATATTTTTCCGAAGTCACATTGATAGGGGTTGAGTTAAAAAAAGCATCCATTTAGTTAATGGGCAAAAAGTTAGACGATTCGATTGAATTTGAATTTCAGAGACTATTGATCTACTTCGACGAGCGTTGGTCGCGATTGACATTAGCGATGCACGCACCTCTACTCACTTAAGTGGTCACATATTTGCTCATTACCATAGTTCGGAAAAAAAAAACATCCACCGGACTAAACGAACACCGGACATCGTGTTTTACGTCGCGATTGTTCCAGGGATTTTAGTCGTGCCTTCTCCTTGGTACATAATTTTTTCGAGCCAGCTAAACCTCGTCACGCCGCGTTTTTTGGCAAATTTTGACTATTCAAAATATTTCAATGTTTAAATACTTTTGAGCCTGAACATAAAATTGAGTACATAATTTTTTTTCCAGCAAGTTGCACTTCGTACCGCCGTGTTTATCGGATATTCGCTAATTCCGAATATTTCGATGTTTCAGGGGGGATATACCTTTAGGCGAGGAAATTTGCTGATTTTTGTGATTTTTTTTTTCGAAGAAAGATTCTTTCACTATTTTTGAGACTTTGGGTATAATTTGTTACTACTATTGGCTTTACCATGGTATTTTTTGTCATTAATCTTTAAAAATGGCGGAAGAATGGCACGGTCTTATGAATTACATTTTCAAAACTGGCGCGACGTATTGCTATAAAACGAAATTTGGTATGAATCTTTCTAACGTTGTTGTCTAAAAAATGACGCTAAATGTTTTTAAAAATAAAAAAAAAGTATTTTTTATGGCAAAATGTAACCATCGTTTTTCGGAAAATTTAATCCTTTTGTTTCAAAGCGTGCCGTTTCATCGATTTTTAAGATTTCTCACTTTTTCTTGGTTCATATTCTGTGCATGAGTGTTAATTAAAGAAAAATCTTCGTTATTTTCTTTTCAGATTAATCCCGCCGACGCTACGTGTCACGCCGTCTGACAAAATCCGTCGCAACGCGTTTGAAAAACCGTTCCATACCATCGCCATTTTTTAAATTAATTTAAAAAATATTATATAACAGTCAAAAGTCGTAACAAAACATACTGAAGTCTAAAAAATGGCGAAGAATACTGTTCTTCCAAAAAAATCGAAAAAATCAGCAATTTTCCCTAGCCTAAAGAATTTTTTTGGCAGTCTTAGGCTCCGAGAATGACTAAAACATTTCCCAGGATTTTTTTCTAACTTCTGCAATCCAAATTCGCAACAAAATATTTTCGGGTGATGAGAAAAATGAATTAAAATTAAAAAAAAAAAAAAAAACAGTATCGTTACAACGATGCAAACTTCAAGACCATCCTAAAGATATCTTCCAGTTTAAATAATTGTGAACGTACAAACAATGTTAAGAACATAATTTTTTTTCTAGGAAATTAAAAATCGTTCCTCCGGGATTGTTGAAAAAATTGGCTAAATTCGAATGTATTTTATTGTTTAAATTGATTTCTCCAGACTGCGAAGCTTCAAAATCAGCTGGCGAGTTTGGATTGATAAAGATAATGCCACACTGACGGGGTCTAGTACGATAATTGGCTAGATTCGAGGCCTAATTATAATTAGCAATTATAATAGTCGGGAACTGTTTTCTTTTCGAATATGAAACTCGAGGTTTTCTATCTCGTTTCTCTCTCTCTCTCTCTCTCTCTCTCTCTCTCTCTCTCTCTCTCTCTCTCTCGCGATCTCGCTCCGAGCATAATTCAGGGCCATCGAGCACCGCACCAAGAGTGCCTTGGAGGCGTATAATAATGAACGATCGTAGAAAACGCGCTGTCCCGAGGCCGGAGCCCTCTCGGCCACGCTCAAGATCTCGTCGACATTCAAAAAAGTCAACGAGGGCCAGTCATAGTGATATCGGTAATCCATAATCAGATACAGTCTTTCCATCGATATAAACATCATCCGAAAAATCAACCAATCACGAGTACTCGATTTTTAGTATTTTCCACCACATTTGGTTCTTTTCGAAAATTCGAAAACTACAGGTCGGGACACTACTGTGAGGGGTGAAAAAAGAATTTCGCATTTTCTCATAGTATAAATTATCAAGAATATGTGAAAAAATGTTGAAGTCAAAATATTGAAAATTGTCCAAGTTAGAGACGATTTAGCGAGAGCAGGTAGCGCAACGATCGACGTATCCTAAAACTTTCAATCGCGTTCAACTATATTTATAATTGTCCAATTTTCAATTTAAAAAAAAACAAAATTTCCGTTTTTGCAGTAACCAACGTTGTACGTAGCCGTGTTATTTTATTTAGTATTTTTTTAACCCCCGAATATAACTAAAAATTTCGGCAAAATTACACTTTTTTAACGCCCGTCGTTTTGTGATTTTTTTTTCTTTTTTTTTTTCAAAAAACGCCTACATATAATCATAACTACAGTTATATAGATTGAAAAACTTTTTCAGTTTTTTTTTTCAGACCAACCATTGTCAAGTTATCGATCCGACCATTGGACCACTTTTTTATGCAGAATGTGCTTGAAGTTTGCATCGTTGGAAAGCATCGAAAGTGATTTTTTTATATTTTCCAATTTTTTTTAAGCAGACTTGATCTACGAAGATCACGCTAACATTTTTTTAGGATTTTTATTTAGCGATCTACGACAAATTTGTAAAGTACGATTTTGCATAATAATGAAAATAATAAATTGTAAAAAAATTTCGTTGCATTCCAACGATGCAAACTTCAACCCCATTATCCAGAGGCTTTATTGTACCTTAATAGCGTTGTTAATTCAACATTTTTTTAAATCACAATTTACACGTAATCAGTTTGACGTATGCTTAATAACATACCTTTTTTCCCAAGTCCCAAATCAATAATTTAGTAGACCAAAAAAACCGGAAAAACGACCTTTTTCGGCCCTTCACAGTGGAGTCGTCTCGGCCACTCTAGAGGCCAAAAAAGAGCATATTGTATGAATTTTTTTTCAGCCAACCATAAAATAAATCGAAATAACAAAATAGGGGTTTTATTATACACGTAATTGGCTACATAAAATTATTTTTTCACAGCGATTCATGTCACAATGGCAACTGTGCAGCATTTTTCGATTGTATATAAGAATAGCTATAAAAGTAAGTAGGATGTTTTTTATATATATTTTTTTGTCAAAATGGCGCATTTCTAAAACAAAAAGTCTAAAATGTCATGAGAAAAACGTCAGAAAATTGTTTATAGAAAAGGAACAATGCAATATAATTTAAAAAATCATATTTAGTACCTTAGAAAATGTAATTCTAAATACACAGTTAAAATTTCAAGTGAACCGGTTGAAATTTGTTTGATTTACGAGTCCGGCCGACTTGAAGAATGTAGTTTTGAGATAAACGCGTTGACAGTCAGTAGAAAGTCACGACACGAATAATGTTTCAATACCTTTAATCTCGGATGTCTGCACTAGAATTCGATAGTCGAGTACTTAGAGATTTTTCACAAGCCACAATCTTTTAGAATATAATTTGATAGGTACTAAGGTACCTTTTTAACAAAGCAAAAAGAAATCGAACTTTAGAAAATTCTAGAGTCGCGTAAAGCCTTAATTGATCCAGTCACTGCTCTCCAGCAATCGCAATTTTATGCCCAAATATAATCACTTGCACGCAAAAAATTCTGTCGATATGCAAATTCACAACCAGTATTTTTTTTCTCAATTATTTGCTGACACAGATACGAAGGAAAATTGTATAAAATCATTTGAAGGATAAATAGTTACCGTAGATCGATAACAATTCGAATTGCTCGCTGTATTCTCATTGAAACACGTGAAAATCGATGATTATTCGAGATCCACTCGACACGTCGAACGCCGATCGCCAATAAAGCATCGACGAGGTGAAAGTGAAACGGATTAGCCGAGAGATCGCAAAGGAAAAGTGCAAGTATTCAATATGACGTTTAATGCGTTATATCGGACGCGGAAAATTCTCACTATACGTGAACGCGACCAACGATGTAGCTTCTTAATTGCGCAACTATACGAGTACACCGGCTTTTCTTATACGTATATTTCTCATTGGTTTTTTTTCTTCAATTTACTTAAATTATTACTCTTACTTCCCGCTTTTAGAATGTTTCGCGCGTTGATCTCTGGTGCATCTTTGATAAACCGTACATAAATTACGGTGGAACGTGTTCGTATTCACGATTTTTCCTCGGTGAATATTTTGCCGCTAGCTCGTTTTAGTTTCCTTTTAATTTCGTTTATCAAAGACCCTTCCGGCTCGCTTCGACGTTTTCTCATTGCCTAGTTTTATCGCCTAGGGTCTTAACTTTAATTTGCGAGAAATATTTTGTAATAAAGATTTTAATTGTCGAAATTCTGACGGTTTTTGTGAAGGCTCAGATCAAAGGCTTTATATGACGTTGAAGTTTGCATCGTTGGAATGCAACGAAGATTCTTTTTTATTTTCAGAGTACCTCATTTTCATTATCCAAAATCTTGTCTTACGTATTTAGGCTGAAGGTCTCCAATAAACATCCTGGAAAAAGTTTCAATGATTTTGCAAAGGGCCGAGTGTGCTGAAAGAATTGGGCTACGAAACTTTCGTTGCATGCCAACGATGCAAACTTCAATGTCGTATAAAGCTTTCGATCCGACCCTTCACAAAAACCGTCAGAATTTGGGCAATTTTTAACATTTTTTAAAATAATTTCTTGCAAATTAAAGTTATACTATTATTATACTAAAATTCATCGATTCGTTAATAACAAATGATTTTAGTTGTTTTTTTTGTCGAAAATTACACTTTTTTTCCACAGCTTGCCATTATCGTATTTTTGAAAATTTGACAAAAGTATTCGGTCATACGAAAGTATTATAAGACGCTGAAGTGCGCATCTTTGGAACGCAACGAATTTTTTTCCCATTCCTTCACTCTTATTATTATCCGAAAACTTTTATTTGTAATTTGAGGTCGTAAAGCTATATTAAAAAAACGTAAAAACGTCTACATTATTTTTATAGCCTAAATGGACTGACCAGATTATTATCAGTTTAAAAAAAAATTAATTTTCGTTGCATTCGAACGATGCAAGCTCTTCATCATATTTTTTGTTATCATACTAAGCGTACATTTTGTTTCTTTTCAAATCGCCCTAGTTGCCAGAATTGGCTACATCGTCAGGCCATTTGTTCAAATAATAATAACAACTCCATTGTTTATCAATATTGTTCAATAAAAAAAATACTCAGACTTTACAAGACTCTCTATTTCCCGCGTGCAAAATTCCAACTTCATCGTCCCAACGCTCTCATAAAAAAAAAAAAAAAAAAAAATATGAAAAACCGACCCAATTTTGGTCATTCGTCCACCTGACAAAATGGCCATTTTTATGTCCAATAAAAATTACAGTAATTGCGAGAACGATGAACAATGCGCTTAAACTCGAGATCGTGTATATACCAATTCAAATATTCGCGTATCCATCTATACAGGGTGTCCCAAAACTCAACGATAATTTGAGACCGGATGAAAGGCCAAGTTATACCAGTTCTGGGAAAAATTAAAAAAAAATCCATATCACTCAGTTCAGCGATAATAGACATTTAAAAAAAAAAAGTTGAAATTCAACACCTTTGGTCGCATTTTCAAGTCCTGTGATTACCAATGTCACAATTTCGCTGTGATTTTTTTAATTTCGTGATCTTCATTAACGATGCTATTAATCGCAACTACAAATTAATGCAAAAAACATTGTTAATTTAATAACATAAGTTAAGTTTTAGTGAGTCATGGTTCACAAAAATATTGTTAGTTAACTTTGACACTTCATTTTGAAAAAAAAATGTACTACACTACCCTTGGCAAGTTATTTTAAAAGATGGCGCATTTAATCAAGATTTCAAAATGGTGCAACACTTGCCACTTTTGTTGCCATTAAAAATTTTATTTCTTTTTTTTTCCAAATTGAGCTCATTTTGAATAACTCAACATTAGGAATTTTTGTTACTAAAATTTGTTATTTTTTGTTTCTGGTCTGAAATAAAATTATTATTTTTAGTAAAGAGGTAATTGAGTCAGCTAATAACCAATTTTTATTGTAAAAAACATACGTTTTTTTACAATAAAAATTGTTTATTAAATGACTCAATTACCTCTTTACTAAAAATAATAGTTATTTCAAAAGATGGCGCATTTAATCAAGATTTCAAAATGGTGCAACACTTGCCACTTTTCTTGCCATTAAACATTTTATGTCTTATTTTTTTTCAAATTGAGCTCATTTTGAACAACTCAACATTAGGAATTTTTGTTACTAAAATTTGTTATTGTTTGTTTCTGGTCTGAAATAAAATTATTATTTTTAGTAAAGAGGTAATTGAGTCAGTTAATAACTAATTTTTATTGTAAAAAACATATGTTTTTTACAATAAAAATTGGTTATTAACTGACTCAATTACCTCTTTACTAAAAATAATAATTTTCAGACCAGAAACAAACAATAACAAATTTTAAAACATATGTTTTTTACCAGACCAGAAACAAACAATAACAAATTTTAAAACATGTTTTTTACAATAAAAATTGGTTATTAACTGACTCAATTAACTCTTTACTAAAAATAATAATTTTATTTCAGACCAGAAACAAACAATAACAAATTTTAGTAACAAAAATTCCTAATGTTGAGTTGTTCAAAATGAGCTCAATTTGAAAAAAATAAAAAATAACATTTTTAATGGCAAGAAAAGTGGCAAGTGTTGCACCATTTTGAAATTTTGATTAAATGCGCCATCTTTTAAAATAACTTGCCAAGGGTAGTGTAGTACATTTTTTTTTCAAAATGAAGTGTCAAAATTAACTAACAATATTTTTGTGAACCATGACTCACTAAAACTTAACTTATTTTATTAAATTAACAATGTTTTTTGCATTAATTTGTAGTTGCGATTAATAGCATCGTTAATGAAGATCGCGAAATTAAAAATATCACACCGAAATTGTGACATTGGTAATCACAGGACTTGAAAATGCGACCAAGGGTGTCGAATTTCAACTTTTTTAAAAAAATGTCCATTATCGCTGAACTGAGTGATATGGATTTTTTTTTATTTTTCCCAGAACTGGTGTAACTTGGCCTTTCATCCGGTCTCAGATTATCGTTGAGTTTTGGGACACCCTGTATAAATATGCATACGTACATTATTCCTCTCAGAATTAACATTTCTTTATTCAACAACCGAATATTCAATGCAGCTCGTTGGCGGATGCTTACGAAAAATAACGTTATGAAAATTCGCTATTCTTCGAACGTGACTCTACGATTACGTTTAAGAACGAAAAAAATAAATCTTCTCTCGCGCAGGTATAGATGAAACACATGCGAGCGGAAATTATATTGCCGAGATAAAAATGGAGGCTGCAGTGGAACGGGCCAAAGTCAACTTTGAGCGTAAATCTACTCCGTAGGTACATCACGTCTTATTTCCCCCCACATTAAGCTTCTCTGTTTGCGCGGCGACGAATCACCAAAAGTAAGAAATAGTATAAAAGAGAGGTCGAAAGAAATGAGACGAATGAGACGTGACAGCGAGAGAGAGAGAGAGAGAGAGAGAGAGAGAGAGAGAGAGAGAGAGAAAATGATTGCGCGATGCTTTGATATCTCTGCGAGCTTGATGGCGCTATTATACATATATATACATGTATATGAGAGCAATACAGCAAGAGAGAGAGAGAGAGAGAGAGAGAGAGAGAGAGAGCGAAGGAAGAGCAGCGATGTTGAAAATAAACTCTTAAACGTCCCTGACGAGGTGAGAATGTTGAGTTCGCCGGGAATAGTATGTTGGAGCTCATGATTTGCACTTCCTAGTCGTATACGAAGAGACGAACAAGTAGCAGTACACGTTATACACGTACTCTTCGATATCATTTACATATACATGGGTCACTCCAACTAAAGTCGACAATTTCGTGCACTCTCACTATTTTTTTATATTTATTCTTCTTTTCGTCGTTCTTGCAATTTATGGAAGGCTATAAACCCCAAGTAAGGCTGATGGAACTCGTTTAAGGAGATTGGAGCGTTAGCCACAATCCAAGGTTAAATTTAATAAAAAATACATTTTATTGTTTACACTATACTGAGTCTTTACGAATTTTTTGAATTTTTTTCACCACCAAACACCAGAGATAAAAAATAGTTTAACGTATGTAATTTAACGTGCGGTTAGATGGGCAAGACTTTCACACTAAAGGTTGCGTAATTTTTATTGTTATTCAGCACCAAGATAAATCATTTCTAACAATGGATTAACGCAAACTGAACCTTTGTGCACATTTAGAAAGAAAAAAAATCCTCATCTTGCCCATCGTAAACCATGGGCCAATAATCTCGTGACGTAAATATGAATAGGCATAATTATGAATTACTCAAAATTTCATTGTGAATTGTATAAAACATTCGTTGTCGTAGTTTTTTTTTTCATAATAATCATCGATAATGTTATGCTTTTTCAAGTTGGTAGTAACACAAAAGTTTTTCTACTTTACGTAATAAAAATGTTAAACTGCATAATTTTGCCCTTTAATTGTGTATTTAAAAAAATTGGCATATATAGAATAAATTTGTACCCATAAAAAATGAATAAACCGTCATGTGACTCAACTGAATCGCTCCAACCTCCTTAAAGGGTTACATTCGTCCGGAAGGCTTGAAAACGGTCCCGAAGTTTGCATTGTCGGAACTCAAAGAAATCGTCTTATATCTTGATTACTTTACAAAATCGTTTATCACAGATTTAATTTAGAAATCTCCAAACAAGTGATTTAACAAATTCTTGAAGTATTTTCGGAACGAAGATTTAGAAAAAAAAATTCTTGAATTATTTTCGTAACGAAGATTTGGAAAAATCATTTTCTTTGCATTCCAACGGTGCATACTTCAAGCTCATAAAAAAGTGCATTTGTTTCGATACCGAAAAGTCGCTATTTCTACTACGAAATTTTCACTGCCAAACTCGCAATAATGTGATGCAAATCTTAACAATATTTATTTTTCAAACTGGCTCACAGCATGACTTGCACAAACTTAATGAGGTCCACTTTAAATTTTCGCAGTACGTTGTGAACCAAAATCTTCACAACAACAAATCAATTTGTTGTTGTATTTTTGTAAACATTTTATCGGTGCTTTTATGTCGAAAGATGAAACTTTTTGAATGGGTATAATTTCTATTAAAAGCAATGTTTCGAAAATCCCTCACGTGTTTCCGTCGCTGTTGTTATGCGAATTATGAAAAAAGTTGATTTCTTTTTTTGAAGGTCAACATTTGCGACACTCATGATGCGGGCCCCGTAGGGAACCTCACGTACAAAACACGTACGCTTACTTCAGTGCCGCCATGCTGCAGCGATTTTTTTATGGTGTCATTTCACTTCAAGGCACGGACACTGAAGTGCTTCAAACAGATTCGCAATCTACTTATTTCTTAGATACAGCGAAATCTTAAGGGTCTGTATCTGCGTGAAATTGCGAAAATACGATTTATTTATTGCATAGATTGCCCAGGGGGTTAACTGCAATGTGTAACAAAAATTTTGCCGAAATTCCAAAAATTGTCCGAGTTATAGAGTTTTTTGGGAAGGATCGGATCACTGGCGTTTTTGTTCGAAACTGTAAAACGATGTAAGTCGAATATGTAAATTTGTTCGTCTGATTCTCTTCGAATTCGGACAGAGCGTGGTTTATAACATTTTCTGCCGTATGAACTGACGATTTTTCTGAAATATTTAACCATTTGTTAATAAGAATTGATTAAATTCGTTTTTTTTTTTCGGTCGAAGAGCGAAACTTATTTTTCGGATTTTTTTGTTCGTCAATTTCAAAATTCCAAAAGAGTATCTGATCATACGAAAGTTTTATCATTACACTGTAGGTAAATTTTTTTATATTCCATTTCGGATCACTCTATCATTTTTTTTTGTCAATATTTGTCAGTAAAAAAAACTCAAACTTGCCAAAACTATATATTAACCCTTCATAACTCGACAACGTAAAAAAATCAAAATATTCGACTTTATGGTCGGTTTTGATCGATTTAAAAAAACACGTACTATTTAGTTAAAAAAAATAATTTGGGGACTAGTTATAAAGCAATATAGGGAGGGTGACAGACATGTTACATTTGGTCGTAAAATTCCTTTACAATGTGTGCAATGCTGTGCAGCAATTTTTTTGCTCTTTGTAGCACAAAGCTGTCATTGTTCATATCGATTTCGTTGTCGTTTTCATATTTCTTTCGATTTTAGCAAACTTTACGCACCCTCGAATCTTGCAATCTCACGATAAGTAAACTTCGAACAAATTCTGATCCAACCAACGCCAACCACGTTCGCACGAATTGCACTAAAAAACCTCAGACTGGTTTGTAGCCGTTAGTGAAATTGATTTAAAAAAAAGGGATCAAATGTCAAAATGGCATTTTGCGGGGACTTGGATGGTTTGTTGCAGAACTGTCAAACGGTGATATAAAATTGTGTTGAAATATATTTTCTTGTTGTTGCTGATTTTTTTTCAGCACATCTAGACTACATAAATTGTTGTAATATTGTCGAGGATTTTTTTATTGTAAATCTATAAACAAAACCTGCAAAAAATATTTTTTATCATACAAGTAAAGAAATGAAGAGAATAAAAAAAATTTCGTTGCATTCCAACGATTCAACTTCAGCACCACGATATGGGGTTAAGGGGCCAGTGCACTTTGAAAATTTCAAAAAATCGAAAGCAAACAAGACTCGAAGAAATCGACGATGATGAGCAATCAGAAGGGATTTTGTACGGTGCAAGAATTGCCGATTGAGTTTAGGTAAGAGTTTTTGATAGCATAAACTTCAAACGCGTTTTTCTCGAAACGTTTTCAAAATCTAGCTCCATCGTATCTCTAAAACTAACAAACCGATTCGCTTGAAATTTGAATCACACATTGTAAACATGATTCGCAACAAGATGACCCTCGACGGTTTTAGAATTTTGATTTTTACTCTTTTTTTGCGAAAAAATGCGAAAAAGAACGCGTTTTTTTTAACCTTTTTCGTTTTTCATCGGCCATTTTTTTATTTTTTGATGAAACTTTATATCCGAGGGTCATTTTGTAGCTAATGTCATACTGAATCTAATGGACTTCGATTTTTCTGTTTCAGACAAGCCGTTGCCAAGTTGTGATGGAGCTACCTAGCCCACCTATTTTTGAGGCGTTACGTTAAACTATAGTTTTTGTGCTTAAAAATGAAAAAAATGAATTAAATTAAAAAAAAATGTGTTTCAAAACTTTATCAAGCCCAACAACTTTTATATTCATATCTTTCATAAAATCCTCAAAAAAAATCGCGAAAATTGCCTTTTTTCGTGACTCCAAAGTGGCCCCCTCATTGTGTTCAAAATCCCAATCCCACCATCCCAATACTCTCATTTAAAAAAAAAACATTGAAAATGGACTTGTTTTTTGGTGCCCAAGATTATGCTTAGCTGTTCAACTCACAGCTGAAGGGTGTCTCGAAACGACCGGACATTTTAAATTGCGCGCAACTTTTTTTTGTGGCTAACATAGAGTACTAATCTTCGACAACTGTCATCAGGAAGCATTGAGG
Organism: Ophion obscuratus; assembly: GCA_964007375.1. Taxonomy (NCBI): domain Eukaryota; kingdom Metazoa; phylum Arthropoda; class Insecta; order Hymenoptera; family Ichneumonidae; genus Ophion; species Ophion obscuratus. The sequence goes on from OZ023320.1 coordinate 16,005,236, forward strand.
TTTAGTCATGGATAATTACACGATCGAGCAACGCACAGAAATTGTTATTTGCTGCATTGTTGCTGCATAGTTATTGCAGACGAAGTTTCATGGTCGTGTTATCTCGCGCTGCGGCGATGTCAATTGGCCACCAAGATCGTGCGATTTCACGCCATTGGACTTCTCTCTTTGGGCTTTTCTAAAAGGAAAAGTGTATGCCAATGATCCACAGACCATTCCGGAGCTCGAGCAAGCAATTGGACGCACCGTCAATGAAATTAGTCCGCAATTATGCCAAAATGTTATTGAAAATTTCGTCAAAAGAGTGAACGATTGCAAACAGATACGAGGCGGCCATTTATCGGATATTGTGTTTCACACATACCCATGTAGGGTGATCGGTAGTGGCCAATGATTGGCCGATGCTCGACGCCAAGCTTGCCAACATTGGCACTCGAGCTTGGCCCGATCATCGACCGAGCCTTGGATGATAAGAGCGGCCCGATATTCGCAATCAATATTGGCCCTAGAATGGCTTATGAGAATCGGCCGAACATCGCGTAGGAGTTCATTCGAGAATCGGCCAACAATAAGCCCCCTCAAGATTGCCATCATTGGCACTCGAGCTTGGCCCGATTATCGACCGAGTCTTGGCAGATAATTGTGACCCAATATAGATCACCAAAATTGGTCCTGCACTGCCAAAAAAAAAAATTAATTATTTTTGTATTGTAATTCGTCGTTACCTGGTCTTTCGAAATGATTAATTCGAAGAAAATATTTCACCCATATGGGGCTCGAACCTTGAACTTCCCTACTCATAGCCAAACACGCTGCCCCTATGCTACCGAGAACTTGTGACATTTGAATCGCAGATATGGCATAAGATACTAAATGGATTCTCATCATTATTTGTATCACATAAACTATATCAATTAGTTAATATCATTGTGATAATTGGAGAGTGTTATCGAATGACATGTTATAGAATTTTCAAACGTAACCTATATATATAATTCCTCTCTCTCCACCTTTTCTACCCTCACAACCCGTTAATATGTGTGTTGCAATAAAGACAGACCATTAGTTCATTAGTTCAAGTTTAATTTGAATAAATAAATATATTTAAAATGTATAATTCCAATAATGGAATGCCATAGGAAAAATTTGATTTCACGAAAAATCTAGTTAATTCAAATAAAAAATAAATAGACACGGTTAGTTAATATTAATAGAATTTTTCTGTCAGTGTGGGATGGTTCATAAAAATCGGTAGAATTTCGCGTATGTGCTCATTCGAGAATCGGCCAACAATGAGTGCATTGATTTGGTAGTATATTTGTTAAGAATAATATCCAATGGACTCGTGAAAAGTATTTATCTCGTCTCTCAATGACTTCAACGCGAAACAATGAATCGTCAATATACGAATTGCGGTTCGATCATGCGTTACTCGGCCGAACATTGGCCTCGTATCGGCAAAAACATGATTGGCGAGTCTATACTTCGCCAAACATCGACCTCGTATCGATAAGCCAATGATCAGAGAGCCTATATTTGGCCGAACATTGTCCTCGTATCGGCATACCAATGATTGGCGCGTCTATACTTCGCCAAACATCGGCCTCATATCGATAAACCAATAATGAACAAGTCTATACTTGGCCGAACATTGGCCTCGTATTGGCAAACCAATGATTGGCCGGTCTATACTTCGCCAAACATCGGCCTCGTATCGATAAGCCAATGATTAGCGAGCCTACGTTTGGCCGAACATTGGCCGCGTATCGGCAAACCAATGATTGGCGAGTCTATACTTCGGCAAACATCGGCCTCGTATCGACACGCCAATGATTAGCGAGTCTATATTTGGCCAAACATTGGCCTCGTATCAGCAAACCAATGTTGGCTAGTCAATACTCAGCCGAGCATTGGCGTACAATTGGTTAATCGATCATCGTCCCGCCAACATTGGTCCAAGTATTGGCCGTTACGGTTCGATTGGCGAAACCTACATGGGATAACCTCCATGTTTGTACCTTATATTTAAGGGGTTACCCCCACTTGCGATTTTGAAAAAATCGATTTTTTTTATTGCATTTTTTTGAAGTATAAGTATCTGAGAATATATCCTGAAAATTTCAAGTCGATCCGAACAACATTGACTGAGATATGAGCGTTGAAAGAGAAGAATCCGTTGTGTAAACGACCGGAAATTGAAACTTTAATCGCGGTTTTTCTCAAAATGGCATTTCTGAAGTCGGTGACCAAGATTACTCGAACACTAATGAACCGATCTTCTTGAAATTTTGCAGGCTTATTTAATACATAAAAATGTAGTCTTTAATCGTTCGATTTTTTTTTCGTTAAAATCGAACCATTAACTTTGACTGTCCGCCATTTTGTGAGAAATGAATGTTTTTTAAAATCCTTCGATTAAAGACTAGTTTATACTTATATTTGACTAAATCCATCCGCATTTTTTTTCAGATGATCCACTTCGCCGCAATGTTGGTCACCGCAAACCGTGTATATAAAAACATTATTTCATTGACGGCCATTTGCCACTAAACAATGTAAGGTAAATGTCCCAATTATTGAACAGCTAAGGATCTGGGGGATTGAATTCGGTGAGAAAAAAATATAAAATCAAGAAAAAACCATCGCCTTCAGGTTCAAATGATACTTTGATATTTTTACTTTCGAAAAATCACCCTTTAAAGTATTTTTAAATGATTTCAAATGAAAAAAAAGAATAACAATGTGAAGCATGCAAATGTCCCAATTATTGAACACTGGAAGTGCCTGTGTCCCTAATATTGAACAGGCATGTCCCAGTTATTGAACACTCTCGAGAATTCTCTTTTCGTTCTGAAAATATTATTTCGGGTACAATATTAAGAGATAAAAGCAAAATGAAACACTTAAATAATCTTTTGTTGATCATGTAAAAATACAAAAATATATATATAGACTCTTTTGACAGGTTTTTGGTTCATTCGCATTTGGTTTATTTTTGCTTTTCGACTCGAACTTCATTTTATTTTTATTTTCAGCTTCCTCGTTTTTATGTTCTGTGTTTGTTTGATTTTGTCGCAGTTTGGCTCCCTGAAATATCGGAGAGCAAAAAATAATGAACAGTACATTCGTATTTTTAAGTTACATTTAGGTTATATTCTCTTTTTACTTTCCTTTTTATGTTTATTGCACGAAAATACAAATAAAAAATATATTTGACGATCTTAGAGTTATTATTAAAAGAATAAAGGTAAGTTTATTCAGGAACTTGCAGTTTTTGTTTGAACAAATCCGATTCGATCCTACGTGTGACGATTTGTCACACGTTAACTGTCTCGATGTTTTGTTGGGTTTAATGACGCCATCTTGGAGAATTTGAGTGTTCAATAATTGGGACACACTGCATTTCCTATGTCCCAATGATCGAACACCGTATTTTTTAACAAATAATTAACTAAAAAATTTCATAAAAATTGTTATTTGTAAGAAATTTTCTGAGGAACCTGAAACGCCTTTACTTTTTGAGATGCGACAGTTTTTGAATTTTGTATGCCCTTACGCATGAAGCGGCGCGTCTTAGCAAAAACGATAAGCAGTTACCACGATACGTCAAATCGGGTCACCGTTGCTGATTAAATAATTTTTGCTCTATCAATTAAAGCTTTTTTTGCACAAGTAAGGTAACATTTCGATAGCTAAAAGTTCCATATATGTAATGAAATTTTTATAAATACGTAAATGCGTGCAGGTGAATGAGAAATAATAAAAATACAAGATAGTGTTCAATAATTGGGACATTTACCTTAATATTTTTCAATAAAAAAATTACCGAAAGTTCTTCAAGATGTGTTCTTTAAGATGGTATATTGATCGATTAAAAAAGTTTTATATTTTTCTTTAAAAAAAATTCATGAAAAAGGCCTTTTTTGCGCTACAAGTGGGGGTAACGCCTTAAATAAAAATATCCGTACTTTTCAAATAAATAATACGTTTTATTAATAAATTAAAATGTCAGGTCATTTTGGGATACGCTACATTTTTCGGGCCTCGCGAGTAGGGTTGTCCCTTGAAAGTCCCCATTTACAGTATTAAAATTCACTGCAATAATGTAGCTTCAACATTATAAAAATAAAGCAAAAGTTTCTGCCTGCGATATTCTATAGACAAGCATACATACAAGTATGAATATGATACACGTGTGTGTATTTATGTTCCAGTATATAGTACATACACATGGGCAAAGTCGAGATCCCTGATGATTTCAAATTCAATAAGAGGCAAACCTCGCCGGGCAAAAGTGAGAAGAAAAAAGAAATGATATGCCGTGACATTTGTGAGCACCAATTATGTACGTATACGCGTCAATCTGTCTTAATTGCGATTTATTAACCAAGATTATAATCGCGATTCAACAATGATGAAAAATAATAAAAATAATCATTTTTAGAACAGAAATTAATGATTTCTTATGGTCGGATGCTCGATGCACGTCAGTCATTCGCGAATACGTTATGTACACAAAACTAAAGATAATAATAAAGTTGAGTCATGCGTGTGCCACAAAGAGCAGGTGAGGGGTGTGCGGGGGAGGGATAAAGAGGGTAAAGTGCGGAGGAGGAGGTCCGGGGGCCTTCGGGAGAATGACGAAGGGCCTTGGTGAGCTTGCCGCGGGCAAGGCGAGAGATTTCCATCTCTCCGAGCTCTCCGTTGTTTCGAATGCTCTCCCTCTCTCCTACACTCTCACTTCTTCCCCTGCCTTTCAATTTTTTTGTCATAAATTCAATTCCAAAATCGACATTTTGTACTCTTACGGCGTTTTGCGTCCCAAACTGTCCGGATCATGGCCTCTCTGTCATCAGCGACTGAGAGTATGCATTTGATAATCACACTTCCGTTTTGTCTCTTCAACTTTCTATATTCGCTTTCATATCTTTCGAAGGTTTCCAGAAGAGCGTTAGAAGACTTCCAGAATCGTTCAAGCATTGCACCCACGCACGCAGACACGTATGAAATTAGTTTATCATGAAATTATAATAAAATTATTTTATTGATTATAAAATATTAATTTATATGATAAAATCTAATGAAATATAATTAGTTCATATAATAAAATATAATGAAATATAACTCATAATAAAATTGGTTTATTATGAAATTATATATGAGGGATTCTCCGTCAATTCAGCCACTTTTTTCGACCCTCAGATCTGCTCCATAATTGGTTATATCAAAGTACTCCTAAAAGGCATTCTATGTGAATTTTTCAGATTTTTTAATCCAACATTTTTCCATTTTTTCCAAATGAATATATCTCGGAAACTAGAAGCGACTGAAAAAAAATGTCTATACATAAAAGTTGTAGTTTTGTGTTAGCTTTCGAGCGGACGACTTGAAACAATTTTTACGTTCCGGTAACGCTGATTTTTTTACCAAAAAAGGGGGAAATAATTTTTTTATTAAAAAACGACCATTTTTTTGGCTGAAAAAATTACAGTCTTCCAGTATGTCTGACGATATCGCAAAAAAATCGCCAGATCGGCACGGATCGAGGTCCTAGGGTAAACAAAATGAAACCGCACAAATTAATTTTTTTATACCGGATGGTATTTTTATCTCTCATATGTGTGCGTGTGTCTATAAAATTGGAGGGTAATCCTGAATACTCGCGAGCAAGAAGGGTTCACCGGAAGTGGGACACGATGCGTGGGCACTGGCGACCAAGACCAATCGACAATTATGGCATTTGACGAGGGCGCAAGAGAGAGAAAGAGAGAGAGAGTGTCCATAAACACAAGTTTATGTAAATCCAGCAAAGCTATTTTGGATCGTTCGGGAAAATAATAATAACATGAATAGTTCTGGCAATAATAATAATTTGTCCGGAGCAATAAAATCTATTATCGTAAAAAAATAATCGAACGTATCAATAAGAATAAGAATAAGAGTAATATCTAAGTATAATCTATGTTATTATGATAATAAAAAAATCGTTTGTCACGTGCTCTGAGGCCGAAATCTCCGAAAAGAGAGAAAGAGGGAGAGAAGGAGAATGTCCCCACGAACAGAATGGTCAATAAGTTTGCAATGTTGGACTGCAACGAAAATTCTTTATTTTTTCCCCTCATTTTTATTATTTTACAAATTTTCTATTGCGGATTTAAATCATAGATCTTTAAATAAGCGATTGAAAAATTATTAATAGATTTTCGTAATGAAGATAAGCGACGAGAAATTCGAGCAATTGAAAAGTAATCATTTCCGTTGCATTTCAACGATGCAACCTTTAATCTCATTAAACAGAAGTATATATGACATCCGCAAAGGTCATGAAATCATTTGCAACGTTTCTTCGCAACCAAATTGAGGGACGAATCTGACTAGTCTCGAGTGGTTTTAGATAACGTTGACGTTTGCATCGTTGGAATGCAACAATTTTTTTTGTCAATTTTTCATCACCTTTTTATTATTATCCAAAGCCTTTTCTGCAAATTGAGGTCGTGCATCGCTAATGAGAATACATAAAAATATTTGAGGCACAAGTCTAAAACAGCGAAAAAAATTAAACAATCAAAAAGAATTAATTCTCGTTGCATTACGATGATACAAACTTCACCATCATAGTTTTAGATATCTTAGAAAAATAATAATAACAAAAATAGTTGTAATAATGATAATAATAATTGAACGTATCTATAAGAATGAGAATTAAAATAATAATAACACAATAATAACTGTGGACAGTGCGACGAACTGACAAATATCAACAAGATCCACTTCTCGAACTTACGTTGACTTTGCAATGAAATTTGGGTCCAAAAATCGAAACGTCCTAAAAAAATGTTAAATACTTTGGAAAATAAATAAAAATGGCAATATTAAAAATAATAATAATATTAATAACAATAAATTCAAGCGGAAATAAAGGATGAAGTGAAATGTATCTATAGCAACGAAATTCTCCTATCTGTCGCGAGCTGTAAAAACCCTCAGCTATCTCCCCTGTGAACGAAATTGAGGTGTTTGAAGTAAAATCGAATGCTACATAAGCATGCATTGCCGAGCAGAAATCGAATGAGTGTACAGAATATGCACGAATTGTCAGTTCGGTGCGTCTGTCTGTCCGCCCGGTAACGCCGTTACTACTGCTGTTACTTTATCGCCGCTTTGCCCGTACTCTCCTCTCCGATTTCGCCGTCGTGCTCGCGCGCGATCACGACCTCAACGAGAGCTCCAACCTTCGGGCGCGCTCGAATTGCACCTTGACTGACTGCCATCATTTCTCTCCTCTCCAGAACACAATGACACACATATACTGTGTATATATGTATATATATATACACACACACACACACACACACACACACACACACACACACACACACACACACACACACACACACACACACACACACACACACACACACACACACACACACACACACACACACACACACACACACACACACACACACACACACACACACACACACACACACACACACACACACACACACACACACACACACACACACACACACACACACACACACACACACACACACACACACACACACACACACACACACACACACACACACACACACACACACACACACACACACACACACACACACACACACACACACACACACACACACACACACACACACACACACACACACACACACACACACACACACACACACACACACACACACACACACACACACACACACACACACACACACACATATGTATGTATGTATGTATGTATGTATATATATATGTATGTATGTATGTATGTATGTATGTATGTATATATATATATATATGTATGTATGTATGTATGTATGTATATATATATATATATGCGCAGACGTGTTCGCACACATTAGTGTGATCTATATGCGAATCTGTGTACACGTATACTTTACTGACTCGAGGGATTCCAATTATCAGTTGCAAATATTCATATCTTCGCATGGCAACAAAATTGATAGCAAATTTAAATAATAAATATTCAAATACTGATTTGGTTCAGTTTTAGTTAATTGAATTTAAAAAAAGGAAGGAATATATTTTATTTTATTTTCCAAGTAAGCAAATAATTTTTCAATATTGATATCATCGCATGGTACGAAAGTAGGTACCAAATGTAAATAATGATTATCTAAAATATTGATATAAGGCCGTTTTAGTTTATTCAAATAAAAAAAAAGGTAGAAATTTTATTTTAAAAAAAGAAAGAAAATAATTTTTAAAAAAGGAAAAGAAAGATAATCGAATCTGTGCACACGTATGCGTATTTTCCGATTGGAGAGATTTGAACTATGATTTGCAGATGTTGTCATCATTGTATGGCGACAAAATCAATACCAAATTTGAATAGTGACTGAAGGACCGATTTCATTTAGTTTTAGTTAATTTAATTTTTTTAAATGGAAGCAAGATTTTTTATTTAAAAAAAAGTTAGCAAAGTACTCTTTTTGGCTTCGATACCCATCCGTGTATACGTACACATATTTACTGATTCGAGAGATTTGAACTATCAGATGCGGATATTTATATCATCGCACGACAACAATATAAATACCAAATTTGAATAATGACTATCTAAAATACTGATTTGGTACAGTTTTGGTAAATTTAATGTTTTTTTTAACTTATGGATGTATTTTTCATTTGAAAAAATAAGAAAATAATTTTTTGACTCGTTACGAATCTATGCATACGTATACATATCCACTGATTCAAGAGATTACAATTTTCAGTTGCAAACATTGATATCATCGCATGGCAACAAAACAGATATCAAATTCAAATAATGACTATCCAAAACAATTCATTCAGTTTTAGTTGATTCCTTCAAAAAAAAGGAAGGAACTTAAACTTAAAAAATGTAGAGGAATTATATTTTCGGCTAGAAAATATAGAGTCACACGTCGAAATACAACAAACGTCTCTCCATCGTGAATTAAGGGAGTTAGCCTAGAGACCTTCAGTCTTCCATTTACGGTCAATTTCATTGGAGAATAGATGGCAAAATTAAAATTAACCGACCGCCCGACAGTTATTCGTAATTAGCCCCGCGCACTCTAAGCCCCCCGCCCCCCTGATCTATACACACAGCCACATGCATGAACATGTGTATGTACGCGTACGTAAACGTGATGCTATACCGTACGGAGGACGCGTAATTCACCAGGTTACGACTTAATCCGGAGGATAAGACGACCATAAAATGACATTAGATTCTACCGGGAAAAGCTTTTGTCGCCAATTATATATATATATATATATATATATATATATATATATATATATATATATATATATACACACATATATATATATACTCCGAATACTTATGTAACCATCTCCAAATCGTCTGCGCTAAAACGACTAACATCCCAAAAAATATTATTTATATCTACGTGGGATCTTGGAAATTGAACTTTGAATAATTGTCGGCTATGCGATTCGAAACAAAAAAACTGTAGGACAGATTAAGGGATCTGCATAAGCTTGAAATTTGGAAATTACTATTTATTTATTGCATGCCTTCGTAGCCTAGGGCCTTAACTTCAACTTGCACCAAACATTTTGTTCGAATGTCAAGAATTGGCCGAGTTATGACGATTTTTCTGAAGTGTCAGATTTATTCTTTTTCTCTGACGTTTGTCTCGAAATGTTTTATGACACGATCGAGATCGTATTTCAAAATCTATTCATCCGATTTACCTCATTTTTCAACAGAGCATACTTTATAACACTTTCTATCGATGACCCCGAGGATTTTTTGTTAGGTTTATCCATTTGTTAATCAAAAATCAACAAAGTTCCTTTTTTGGGTAAAAATTCGAAGCTTTTTTTGCTACAGCTTGGCATATTCGTAATTTTCAAAATTTCAGACGGTATCTGGTCACGTGAAAGTTCTATTATTATGCTGAAGTTACATTATTTCAATTTTACATTTCTGATTACTTCGATAGCCAGAACCATCTAAACCGATTGGCCATGCAGCAACGACGCATCTTTGTTCGAGTAATAATAACTTTATTGTTCATCAACATTTTTCAATTAAAAAAAAACAAAAAACTCGCCAAGACTATGTATCAATTATGTGTAAAATCCTAACCTCGTCATGCCAGTACTCTCGTCAGAAAAAAATATTAAAAATCGATCTGTTTTTTGGGCCCTAAGCTCATTCGGACCGGTTGGTGTTCGTGAGAAATGAAAATACTTTTTTTTATTTCGAAAGGAATATATTTTTTTGCCAACAAAAAAAAATCCAACGACAATAATAGTTCGATCCAACTCAACCAATCAAATTTTTTTTAAATTACAAAATTTTGAATTTATAAGAAGGTATATTAGGGGGGTGGTGGAATATCTTTAGGCAAGGAAAAAATTAGCTAATTTTCACAATTTTTTTTTAAGGAAACATTTTTTTACCATTTCTAAGACTCAAGGTATGTTTTATTAGTACTTTTTACTGTTACATATGGTATTTGAGAAAAAAAAATATTCTTAAAAAAATGGCGGAGTGTGGCACGGTCTTCTAAACTGCATTTTCAAAACTGCCGTGACGTATAGCTGATTAACCACAACTGATTCTGATGAAATTTGGCATAAATGTTTCCAACCTTATTGTCTAAAACATGACCCCAAATGTTCTCATAAATTGTCAAAAATAATGTTTTCAATGCATATTGTAGCTACTTGTTTCGGAAAATTAAATCTTTTTGTTTCAGATCGTACCATTTCATCGATTATCAACATTTCCCACTTTTTCTTAGTTCATATTCTGCGTACAAGTGTTAACGAAGGAAAAATCTGCACAGATTTTTTTTCAGATTAATTTGGCCGACGCCACGTGTCACGCCGTCTGACATCCGCCGCAACCCGTTTCGAAGACCTTGGCATACCTCCGCCATTATTAAAGATTAACGAATAAATAAAATACCACGTAACAGCCAAAAGTAACGACAAAACATACCCTAAGTCTCAACCATACTGATGGAATCGTATTTTAAAAAAATAATGAAAATCAGTAATTTTTTCCTCGCCTAAACTTATCTCCCCCCTTAAATTTATTTCCTCGCACTCGCGAGTGCCTGACACGCGTCAACTTCGCACTCGCTTTGATCCCCCCCACCGTCGCCGTCTCGTATGCACGAGGCCCATGGGTCTGGGAGTGAAAAAAAAAGCGCGCAGATGACATAAGCACGAGAGTTGTGTGCGCAGAGCAAACGCGTGCCTGACAACGGGGCCCTTTTAGAGTTACGATGCTCATTGGGTATTATGATCTCGCCGCGGAGCCTGATTTACGACTGAGCCGTGACCGAATTTTCAGACGAGAGTTTTCTTCTTTTTTATTCTCCCCCCAAGGTTTAACACTCAAGCGTGCAAGCGCCTCTCGTGACCCAAAGTGCCCTTCACGCTTTTTTCCGAGCTTCAGTTGCTCGTGCCTCGTATGAGGCTGCCTCGCGTATCACCAACTACAATAATGACATTGAAAATAGCAACAATGGTAACAGTGATTTCCGGATGCCTGGCTTTACGAAGGGCTAATTAAAATATTTTTAAGGGTTCACGAACAAACTTGTTCCGCCGTTCGTAAATGACGGACGGATGACGAATGACCCAATTAGTTCGTACAAGGAGATCAATGACGTTGTTCCTAGCTCGTTTATTCTTTTCGAGGTATTTCCTCGTCGCGTGACTCTCGGGTTTTAATCTTAAAAAATGGCGGAGGTATGACGCGATCTTATAAAATACATTTTCAAAATTGGCGCGACGTATAGCTAAAAAAAACGGATCGCCCGGCATTAAGGTTAGGAAGATTTATACCAAATTTCATTTCGATAAATCTTTCTAACCTTAATGCCTAAAACATAACCCTGAATGTTCTTGAAAAGTTGAAAAAAGGTACTTTTTTTATTGCAAAATGGATCTTTTTTTTTTTGTTTAATTCAATGATTTTGTTTCAAGGCGTACCATTTCATCGATTTTGGACATTTCTCACTTTTTCTTGGTTCATATTCTGCGTATGAGTGTTTATTAAAGGTAAATGTTCTTTGGTTTTTTTCTTCAGATTTATCCCGCCGACGCTAGGTGTCACGCCATCTGACAACAGCCGCAAGCCCGTTTGTAAGACCGTGCCATAGTCCGACATTTTTGAAGATTAAAAAAAATACCATGTAACAGCCAAAAGTAGTAAGGAAACATAACCTAAGTCTATAAAGTTCTAAAGAAATCTTACCTCTTAAGGGGCCAGTCCGATTTGAAAATTGCAAAAAATCCAAAGCAAGCAAGTCTTGAAGAAATCGACGATGACGAGCAATCAGAAGGGATTTTGTACGGTGCAGGAATTGCCGATTGAGTTTAGGTAAGAGTTTTTCATAGTATAAACTTCAAACGCGTTTTTCTCGAAACGTTTTCAAAATCTAGCTCCACCGTATCTCTAAAACTAATGAACCGATTCTCTTGAAATTTGAACCACATATTGTAAACATGATTCGCAACAAGATGACCCTCGATGGTTTTAAAATTTTCATTTTTACTCTTTTTTTGCGAAAAATTGCGAAAAAAACGCGTTTTTTTAACCTTTTTCGTTTTTCATCTGCCATTTTTTTTATTTTTTGATAAAACTTTATATCCGAGGGTCATTTTGTAGCTGGTATCATACTGAATCTATTGGACTTTGATTTTTTTGTTTCGGACAAGCCGTTGCCGAGTTGTGATGGAGCTACCTAGCCCACCTATTTTTGAGGCGTTACGTTAAACTATAGTTTTTGTACTTTGAAATGAATAAAAATGAATTAAATTTTTTTTAAATGTAGCCTTTATTTTCCCTTAATAAGGCCCTTAAAAAAAATCGTGAAAATCAGCAATTTTTTCCTCGCCTAAAGGGATCTCCCTCCTTAATCGCAATGAGACATTTTCAAAGTGACAAAAATAGAGACAGAAAAATAGAAAAATACCCAAGTATTGTCAGTGCAATGAGAATTCGAGTCTTGACGCATTTCTTTGGTGACTCTTTGACCCCCATCACGTTTTTTCTCTCTTCTCTCACACTCTCCGTACTTTCTCTCCTTTTTATATGCCAATTTATCACTCTGCAGTCCTCTCACGGTCCTTCGCGAGACCCTCGGAGTCCTTTTCGTGTGACGGTCCTTTATAGGGACTCTCAGAGTCCCAATAACCCTTCGCAGGACTCTCAGAGTCACAATAACCCTTCGCAGGACTCTCAGAGTCACAATAACCCTTCGCAGGACTCTCAGAGTCACTCATTGGAGTCTCCGAGTCCTTCGCGTCACTCGCAGATTCCCCTATGTCTTTGAGAGCTCCATAAAGAAAAAGAAAAAAACGAAGAAAAAAAATGGAAAAATGTACGGAGAGTGGCATCGAGCGGAATGAGCTCACGAGAGGGATCGAGTCAAGGTCTCGTCCCAATTTGGGTTCGAAGACCGACGGGAATACACTCGCGTACGCACACCCACGTGCACTCTCTGGATCACAAAATAATGTTCGTATGCCGAATGTACACGTAGCGTCGAAGGAGGGAGCAAAGGACGATTAAAAAAGAAATAAATGAAAATAAAAGTGGAATTCTTGCTTCTCGTCGAATCTTAAGGTCATTTACTTTTACCGACTTCATTGTGCGCGTGTATGTATCCATATATTCGTGTATGTGTAGGTACGTGTATGCACATCGAATAAGACGGGATTCAAGGCCCTGATCGACCGCTCTTGCAACCGCGAGAATTCGAAACTTGCGAAACTCCGATTACCTCTGAGACATCGCGATCAGAGAAGAGCCAAGAAGGCTCTTCCTCACGTCCGTCAATTCCATTGGACATGCCAAGACTCATACCCTATGAGAGAAATCCCGGAAATGTATTCCTTATATATATATATATATTCGGAATTTTCAGAATTTTTTAGTGAATTTCTTGTTTGTTTAAACTTGAAAAAATAACCATCGTTTCTATGAAAGAAATTAATCGCTAAAAAATACAGAAAAAAATTCGAATGGATTGAAAAATGTTTAATTAAGAATGTTTTCTCTCTTGACATTGTAGCCCAAGCCCTATGATACTTGAGTTGGGTTGGCCACTTGGCCACTTGAATTGTCGGCAATTTGACTAAAAATGATGAAAAAAAATCTTGGACAAAAATTCTGAAAAAAATGTGAAAAAAATCTGGTCAATTCTACATAATGTCATGTAATTTTTTTTTCCTCCTTAACGACTGGGTGGGCTATTGATTCGATTTTTGTTTAATTAAAAAATTTTTTTTTGCGAAAAAAGGGCATTGTAGGCCAAACGAAACGCGCGCCCACTTTTTCTAAACACTCATAGTGTTTGATATGTGGAACAGGATTTTCGTGATTTTTTTCAGATTTTTAAACTTGGGTGTTAATTGTTTGTTTATAAAAAATATTGTGAAGTCAAATCGTTCCAAGAAAATCTGAAAAAATTCTCGAGTGCCTTTCAGAGATAGTACAATAACATGAAAAATCGCGGGTCAAATCGGAGAGGTGACGGGTCAGACCCAGATCGAATCGGCATAGAATGCCCCATATATATGGGGTATGCTGTTATGAGTGGATAATCCTGCAACTGTCAATAGGTCAAATTATGTCCTACTATATGTTGGAACTTCAGTTTAGTCAAAGTCAAACGGTTTTCGAGATTTTGGGCTTGAAAAAAATCATCTGCTTTTGGTTTTTCGCATGCCATTTCTACAAACGATATGAATCGACAATAATTAAGCAATTTTTTCAAGTATTTGGCACGATATGCGTAATACTTTTTTTATACCGCAGCCTATCCAAATCAGATGTTCGAATTGGTTTGTATGAAAATTCTGCACAAGATCTTTTTTTCATAAAGTTTCCTTAACATTTAAGGTTAAAAAGGAGACTTTTCTAGACAAAACAAATAGCCAAGAGTATTTTTTTTTCAACCGGGTCACAAAAGATTATCATTTGTAGAAGTGGCATGCGAAAAACCAAAAGCAAATGATTTTTATGTCGAAAACCGTGGGACTTTTACTAAACTGAAATTCCAGCATGTAGTAGGACATGATCTGACCTATCGCGGTTGCAGGATTATACATTCATAATAGGACACCCTGTATATATATATATATATATATATATATATATATATATATATATATATATATATATATAGTTATATAATAGTGATTTGCAAAATTACGATACTAAATAGTTCGATCGAATAAAATGCCATTTTTTTTATTCCAATATAAATAAAATATCGAATTGAAAAAAAGTTTGTAAAATCCTCATTGGAGACCTACAACCTAACTCGATTGAAACATATTTCGACAACAACAATAAGTGGAGAAATAGGAAATGAAAGAGAATTTCCGTTGCAATGCAGCGATGCAAACTTCAACAGCATTATATCAAATGCAAGATGATCGAGAAAAAAGGCAACCAATCCATTCGATCGAACCGTTTGTTAACTATTCTTATTACCCGTGCAGAAATTTGGGGAGTTCCCAGTTCCTACAACATCCCTTTAGGTATTCGATAGGGACGCCGCACGTAGGGAGTCCACATTGGAATCCGAGTGAATTCCGCACTATTTCCGGATTGACATCATTTGAGAATTTTTATTTGGAATTCTCAACATGAATTTGCTGGATCTCCCAAAAAAAAATCTTTTCGTGATCCCGTGCATCAATTTCTTGGATAGCTCCAAGGAGCACGCACATTTTTCTAGGGATTTTTTTGGGACACCGCACATAGGGAGTTCTCATTGGGATCCAATTGGATTCTGCACTGTTCCCTGATTAATGCCATTTGAAAATTCTCACCACGTTTGAATCGAAAATATGTGAAAAGTCACTAGAAAAAACACGACGTGTTGAAACATAACCTGCACGCTTCGTGAACGTGTACGTGTATGGTGATATTATGTCAAAGTGCAATGAAACAAATAACACAATATAATTGGAGTGGATTTGCAGTGATGTGATACGAATCAAGTTTCGAAATATACTTTTTCAAGATAACTTTCATACTTTTTTTAAATCAGATAAAATTCACCATATAGAATGCGATAGGATTCACTAAGAATCACGAACGGATTCTGTTCGATAATGTGGGAATCCTTCCGGATTCAAATTGGATTCGTACATGCCATTGGTCATCACCTGTACCAGGCTGACGTTTCAGTATAGAGATTTCGATCTCTGCAATGATCCCTTGGATCCCTATCAGGAAGTTGGTTCAAGTATAAAAATCCAATTGGATCCCTGCGAAAATTTCTGCACATGCGTATATGTAAAATCAACCGACACTGGTGGATCCCTGGGTGGGTTTCAGCTGCAGCGGTACTTTGAATCGCGCAGCGTTGTGACCGCTTAGCACTGGCTGGCGCATCAATCAGTGAGCGGCAGGCCAATACTTCTGAGACCTTGGTGTAGATGCTTGAGTTTAACGTCTGTCCACCAGAGAATCAGAAGAATCTGACGATGAAGTTTGCATCGTTGGAATGCACCAAACATGCTTTTCAATTTTTCCATTTCCCTATTGTCATTATCATCAAAACTATTTTCTCACATATTCAGGCTGAAGTTCTTCAGAGAACTCTTTGAAGTTCTCTAGATGCTGAAGTTCTTTGCTCTGAAGTTCTTTCGAGAACTCCAGCCTGAATATGTAAGAAAATAGTTTTGACGATGATGACAATAGGGAAATGAAAGAATGGAAAAGAATTTTTGGTGCATTCCACTGATGCAAACGTCATCATCAGATTCTTCTTATTGGTAAGCATCCTGTTTTCAGGATGCTTACCAATTATATGATATTAAAGTTAGCATCGTTTGAACGTAACGAAAGTTTCGTAGCTCAAGGTTTTTGGCACATTTAGCCCTCCAAAATCACTCGAACGTAAAAACGTTCGGGTGATTTTGGAGGGCTAAATGTGCCAAAAACCTTGGACTACGAAACTTTCGTTGCGTTCAAACGATGCTAACTTTAATATCATAGATGATGGGCTCGTCTATAGCCTCGGCACAACGGAAGTTAGGTTAGATTAGCCAAGTTCCGGTACGGGGGTGATAGGAAAAGGTTCAATTGGAAAGGGTAATACGTGAGTCGCCATTTTTTCGATCATCCTGCACTATCGATGTCGAAGTGACGGAACAGCTCGAGCCAAGGGAGAAAGGAAGAGTGGGTAAAAAACGCGAGAAAGAAGAGCGAAAAGCGACAATTCCGTTACGCGAATAAAAGCGATGCGGAAAAAGAGCGGCAGGCAATAGGAGCCGGTATCCGAGATCGGAGTATTACAAGGCGAGCATCGAGACAACGCAAAGCCACGATGACGTAGAAGGACGCGTGTTGAATCAGGCTTAATGGGGATCCTCGAGGAATACGATCGTTTTTTTTTTCTTCCTCGCCTCTTTGTTTTTTTTTTCTATTTTTCCTCCGCTACACGTTTGGGTGTCTGCGTGCGTCGCGCATAACCGACAATTATCGAGATTGCAGAAATTTTATTTCTCGACTCGTGCGCGCGCCCTCGAGCCTCTTCCACGAAAAATCTTGGAAAACTCGCACGACGAAGGTAACGCTTTTCTTTTTCACGTTTGGATAAAACGGTGAAAGAAACAAAAAATAACGCGCGGGACGAATTTGCGAAAGTTTTTTTTTTAATGCGATTTATTTTTCCGATTTTGGAACTACTGTGGAAGATCTTTTTTCAGATTTATATTGTGGATCGTTGGATATGTATCTGAAGATATGGTTGAAGGATACTGGTAGGCAAAGTCTGCCAAAAGAAATTAAACAAATTCCGGAATGTTAATTTTCGTTGCATTCCGACGATGCAAACTTCGACCTCATAGCTTATGCAGGCCCGTTGGTCATTATCTGACTCACTTTTTTCTATTTTTTCTTCATCACGAGATCACGAGTACGTATCATACTATCTAAAAAACTGGTTCTTCAACTATGCGAAAAACGTATTCCTCAAAATGTATTAAGACGTTGAATGAGTTCTCGTTGTTTTCCAACAGATGGCGATACCAGAGCTGCGCGCGTGCAGTTCAAGATGGTAACGCATCTATTGAGGCGGGATATACATTTAGACAGGAAAAAAATAAGCAATATTGAGGGATTTTTAAAACTAAGAAATAATTATTCTACAATTATGAAACTTTAGGTATACTTTAATAGTATATTCAAGTATACAAAACAATTTTTTTCAATTAATTCATCGTCAAAATGACGGAGCTGTGGCAGAGTGTTTTGTCGTGCAGTCTAGCTTCCCGTAGACTTTGATTTGCAAAAAAGTTCAAACACTTTTTCATTTAGAACATGTATAATTTCTATGCGCCGGTAATTAAAACGACGAAAATGCAAATTCAAGAAAATGCCACGCATTTACAACCAAAAAATCAACATTTCGCGTGACATTTCTGTAAAATGTGGATTAAAAAAGTCTTTTTTGTCCCATTTTTCAAAAACAATTCTCGTCAAGTAGATGGTACCAATATTATCAACATTTCTACCAAGTTTTAACTCAATCGGCTTAATAGTTTTTGCAATCCTGCACGCCAATTTCGATAAAGCAGTTTTGAGAAAAACGCGTTTGAAGTTCACGCCCGCTCCGAATCCGAGCGGTGAGGCACAGCGTTGATGGGCTGTATCGTTTGATGTTTTTCGAATTTGGCTTTGAAACTTTGGGAAAATATTCTACGTATATAGTTCTATCGTTTGAAGAAGAAAAAAAAAGAAATCGATTTTTTTATCGTTGTAAATGTGTATCCCGCCTTATGATGTTACTATAAGCAAGCTTGAAATTCAGTGTATGTCATTTCGCCGGAGTGTAAACCACTTTTTTTCGATGTCAAACGTGTAAAATTTCGGACCCAAAAATATTATTTGCAGGTAATTTTACTGCACTACTTTATTTAACAAAAATCTTGATCTGAAGCACACAGAATTCTTGTTGAGACTTACGGCGATCATGCTCCGTCGGTAACAACATGCAGAGATTGGTTTAGGCGCTTCAAAGGCGTTGAATTGGAGGCATTACTTCATGAAAACTCATTTCAGACGCTAGCTGAACTTGCAGAATCATTAGGAGCTGATCACAAAACAGTTTCGAAATGTTCGAAAGCATGACGAGTGATTTTTTTTTAAATAAAGCATTAATTTTCATGAAAAAACAGCGAGAACTTATTCAACATCCCAACATAAAAAATGGGTTCTTCACATTG
Organism: Ophion obscuratus; assembly: GCA_964007375.1. Classification (NCBI taxonomy): domain Eukaryota; kingdom Metazoa; phylum Arthropoda; class Insecta; order Hymenoptera; family Ichneumonidae; genus Ophion; species Ophion obscuratus. The sequence goes on from OZ023320.1 coordinate 16,024,493, forward strand.
AGAGAGTATCTCTCTCTGGAAACTTCAAAAAATCGTTTTTTTGCATACGAGGGTTGGGTGAAAAGTTTCCGGCCTGACCAAGAAAAACGATGTTTTAAAATTTTGTTTTGCTTTATTTTTCAACATAATCTCCATCAACACTGATACATGTCTTATAACGGTGTTCTAATTTAATTATACCAGTTTTAAACGTAGATTCGTCAAGCTCCTCAAAATACTCATTGACAGCTTCGATAACTTCTTCGTTGCTCTTAAATCTTTTTCCGCCAAGCCATTTTTTGAGGTTAGGAAACAGTTAATAGTCGCTGGGGGCTAAGTCTGGAGAGTAGGGAGGATGCGGCATCAATTCAAACTTCAATTCGTGGACTTTGGACATGACAACAATCGACGAATGCGCTGTTGCGTTATCGTGATGAAACAAAGCTTTTTTCTTCGCCAAATGAGGTCGTTTAATTTGCACCTCGTGCTTCAAACGTTGCAATAACTCTGCGTAGTATTGACCAGTGATAGTCTTACCCTTTTCAAGGTAATCAATGTATATAATTCCTCTCGCATCCCAAAAAACAGTAGCCATAACCTTGTTTGCCGATAAAATTGTTTTTGCCTTCTTTGGGGTTGGTTCCCCTTTTCCAACCCACTGTTTTGACTGTTCTTTATTTTCAGGAGTGTAGTAGTGGACCCATGTCTCATCAACAGTTATGAATCGACGCAAAAATTCGTTTGGATTACGCCTATACAGCGCCAAATTGTCGGTAGAAATGGTTTTTCGAAGCAGTTTTTGGTCGAGCGTTAGCAAACGCGGCACCCACCTTCCACACAGCTTTTCCATGTTCAAATGGTTGTGCAAAATATTTCGCACACGTTCAGCTGACATCCTACAGGTCTCAGCTATCTCATGCACTTTCAACCTGCGGTCTTCCAACACTATTTTATGGATTTTTTCAATCATCTCTGAAGTTGTGACTTCAACGGGCCGTCCTGAGCGAGGCTCGTCAGAGGTGCTCACACGACCCATTTTAAATTCAGAAACCCACTGCTTAATAGTTGAATATGATGGGGAGGAGTCTCCTAGTGCTGAATCCATCTCTTCTTTTATTTGTTTTGGTGTAAAACCTTTCAAATGGAAGTATTTGATGACAGCACGTTTTTCCAATTTTTCCATTTTTACGAAAACAACGGAAGCGTCTCGCGCAATGTGCTCTCAAACGCAAACTAACGTAGCGATTGGGCTGAAACTGTACATACAAGCTCAGTAGGAATGGTACCGTAGGACGCCGCTCCAAAACTAGACCTAGTGGCACAATCTCTTGGTCAGGCCGGAAACTTTTTACCCCACCCTCGTATTGTTATAGTTTGAACTTTCAAGAATATTTTGAGACCAACGGGACCCTGAAATTCTAGAAATTGACGAAGTTACACCTATTTTGGTGGAACAGTGTGCGATGCTTCGCGTGTAACGAAAGCGGACATCAAAGCACAAGAACACTCAAAAAGCGCCCGAACTGCCGGCGGATTGCATAGATCAGGTGTGCACCACGATCTCGATTATGAGGAAGGACACTTATATAGTGCCGGAATCGCTGACTAGCGGTAAGACGACAATATTTCACACGATCGTGTAAAATATGTACCAAAACTTTGAACGCGATTATCTCGAAATTACATATCTTGACACGGCGGGATTGATATCTTGAGTAATTTTAACACTCTTGACTTAAATTTGCACAGTTGGCGTTCAAACAGTAGTCACTTTCGGTTCACGGTCGCATATTTCAATTGGACGAACCATTTGTTAATAACAATGACTTCAGCATACTGTTTTTCAAGAGAAAAATGAGGTTTTCTTTGGAGAAGCTGTAATTCGTCGGATTTTTTCGAAATTTCGAAAAGTGGATCTTGAACCCATAGCCAGTTGGATATATTTGAAGAAAACATTTTTCGTTTTCATTTCAGATTACATTTAAGCATGGTAGAGATCCTGCCGCATCGGGTCTCGCCGCTGGCGGACTGCAACGCCAACTGCATCACCTTGATCAACGTCAGAAGATTTCCTTCCGGAAAAATTGCATTGCAGCTACAAACATGTGCACAACCTGCTGGGAAAAACTTAATGTATTCCAACCAATGTGTTACTAGAAAAAAAATACATCATTCTGACCTTCCAAAACCCATTCTCACCACACTCGAACCCAATATCCAACATACACGGGCGCGAAGAAAGAGCCCCGTTTGTAAGTTTCCAACCGCTGCCATGGAAGACAGAAGAGACCCAGCAGGCCAATCGGTAGGTGTCACAATAACCGGCCGTATTTTGTACGAAGCATAATTGCCGTCGAATTCCATTGATTCGTACTTGAAACTCTCATGAGCAGATACGGCCAGTCGGAGATAGTGATGGAGCAGAAGGGGGAAGGACGTACGAGGCTGCGATGCCCTTATACTAGATACATCATAGCTGTCTTTCCTCCTATGTATTTATATTTATACAGACACTCACACACAAATTTGTATCTATTAATATATGTATACGTGTGTGTGTGTGTGTGTGTGTGTGTATTTCCTGGTGTTTTAGCTGCTAGCTGTCGTTTCTCGAGCCCGATATTTATTGAACGTGCAGGCTCAATACTAAACACACAAGACAGTTTTGGCCCTCGGCCCTGGGGGCGACCATGAAGGCCGCCACGTAACCGAGAAAGAGAGACAGAGCGAGCAAAAGAGAGAGAAAGAGAGGCAGTGAAATAGTAGAGTTGTACAGTTGTAGTCCGACTGAGGCAAAATTACCGCATTGGTATTATACGTACATACAAAAGAGCCACCTACGAGCATAATGCAATCTTCAGAATAACGCGAGTGTCTCTCAACTCTTAACTATATTAGCGCAAAGATAGCTGTGCTCTCTCTCTCTTTCTCAGCGCGTTCTCCCCCCGCGATGCAACTACATACGCATATGTGTATTGTGCATTACGTGTAATACAAATACTGTGTGATATCCGCCGAGAAGAGGGGGTGAGAGAAAGAGAGGCGAAGGTTGACCTAGACTGAAAATAATTTTATACAAAGCTATATATCAGAGCGCTGCGTGAGCAACACGAGATTCTCGCTACGAGGGAGAGAGAGAGAAAGAGAGTCAATTTCGATACATACTGTTGCAATTGTATCCGCGAAGTAATTCTCGCATGAGCCTCGTACAAAAGTGGAGAATCCTGATGGCGTTGAAGCTTGCATCGTTGGAATGCAACGGCTTTTTTGTTATTCCTTCATTATTATTATTATTTGAAACATCTTTTTGCGGCTTGAGGCCGTAAATTTGCAATCAAGATACGTAAGAATGTTCGGAGATTTTTATGGCCTGTATCGGCCAACAAGAAATTGTATCAATGAAAAAGAATTAATTTTCGTTGAGTTCTAAATATGCGAGCTTCAAGAACACGAATTCTCAATGACGAAGCATGACGTTCAAGTTTTCATCGCTGGAATGAAACGACTTTTTTGTTGTTCCTTCATTATGATTATGCGAAACGTTTTTTTTTTAAGTCGTAAATCTGAAATGAAAATAGGCAAAAACGTTCGAATGACTTTTATGGCGTTAATGGACCAAAAAGAAATGTTATCAATGAAAAAGTATTAATTTTTGTTGCGTTCCAACGATGCAAGCTTCACGATCATGAATCCTCAATGGCGAAGTTTTTTGGTCAAAGTTCTTTTTCTAAAATTCTAGTGTTGCTCCAAGCGGGCGCTTCTGAGGCAATTATATTTTTCGAGATTTTTATGGAAACATGTTCAGAGCGTTTTTCGTAACATAAAAAAATGGGTTTAGAAGAAAATTCTATTTTTTTGTACACGCGAAAATTTCTATAATTTGCGCAATGTCTGACTAGATTTTTGCACACTGATGACGTATCGCAGACAGTACGTTCCAAATGAATTCGTGAAAATGTAAAATTTTTATATTTTCAATGTTTTTTTTCTTGAAGATTTAAGATTTTTGAGATTTAAGATTGAAGATTTAGATTCCGAAAACTTTTTAATGTTTTTTTTAAGTGCATTTAAAACTCATTTCCGTGCATTTGAGAAACGACCCAGGTAGGAAATCAAAAGGCTGACGATGGAAACAAGCTTGTGCGAGCCTTGTTTCACCGAGCCTGAGTGAGACAGGCCTGTGCCAGGCTTTATTGCATCGTTTGGAGCAGCCTGGAACCAAGACTGGCTGCTTAGCCTAAACTCAGGGTTATTTCAAGCTTTATTCAGCCGGTGAATTTTAAGCCTAAAAAATCAAGGCTGGATGCAGGCTTGTTTCAGGTTGTGATAAAATAAAATAAGTTTAAAATAATATTTTTTCTGTACTTTTATGAAAAAAAATTAGCAATAAATGCGAGAATATGTTGAAATTGTGTATCTGCAAAAAAAATACACTACTGACATTTTACTTCATCCTCTATCTTAATATTCTAGATCAATTTGACGCAATAAACATCGACATTTTTCCACCCGAAAAAATGAACTTTTTTCGTTTAGACATTCTCATGAATTCAGTAAGAAACGAAACAGCCATGAAATAAATATTACAGTGTTATGCACACAAAGCGAAGTTGTGTTGCACTATAGTGACGCTCTTATTGAATGTGAAATATTTTCGACAAAGTATTGATTTGAACCGAGAAAAAGAGAGTCAGTTTGATGCGATAACAATCAAAAATTTTCACTCGAATGTACGATCTTTTTTGTTTAGATATTTTTACGAATTAGATATAAAATGAAAAAATCATGAAATTGGAATTAATTATGCATACAATGTTATGAACGCACAGCAAGATCATGCAGCACTAGTTACAAACTTCTTTAATGTGAAACATTGACAAGTATGTGATCGTTTCGAGTTGATAAAATATATAGATGATAAAATGTATAGATAAAATAAAATTAAAAAATGGAATAGATCACATTAATTACAAATTTATTAAATGTACCCCATTGTAGAATATAGAAAACTAAAAACAGGCCTCATATAGCCTCGAGAAGAGTTTGGGATAAGCCTGCCCCAGGTAGGAATTGACGATCAACAAAGGGCTCGCCAAGCTCTAAAACAAGGCTCACATTTTTTAATTCAGGCTGAGAACCAGCCTGATTTCAGGCCTAGCTAAACCCCTGAATGATAACGCGGTTTCAGGCTCTTGCACATAGGCTTAAACAAGGGTTGGTAGAAAAGACTGTACTAAGCCTGCAACGACGAAACAACAAGCCTTGTTTAAGGCCTTAAACGAGGCTCGTTTCAAGCCTTGTTGTTTCGTCGTTTCAGGCTTAGTACAGGCTTTTCTACCAACCCTTGTTCAAGCCTGTGTGCAAGAGCCTGAAACCGCGTTATCATTCAGAGGTTCGGCTAGGCCTGAAATCAGGCTGGTGCTCAGCCTAAATTGAAAAATGTGAGCCTTGTTTCAGAGCTTGGCGAGCCCTTTTTTCATCGTCAATTCCTACCTGGGGAAGTGCCTTAAAAACATGCATTTTAAAAACATTTCGAAGTGCATTTGAAACAATTCAAAACGTTTTCCAAGGGAATTCTAGTTTTCGGAGAAATGTCTCTCAACGCCGGAACTTTCACAATTTTTTACATATCCGGTGTAATTTTTCGAATTTCCAAAGAAATATCTTCACAGTGTAAATATTCGTCACCAATGAGGATTTAAAAAAAAGTTTATCATAGCTTTTGTCCGCCAAAAAAAAAACGTCAATTAGAATAAATTTTTTATTTATTGCATTCCACCAACGCAAACTTCAATATCATGTAAGAGCGAGGAAAAACGACAAAATCGAGATTCGACTCCGATGAAGTAAAGCCGAAGAGCCTCGCCGATTCATTCTATCGATTTCCGGATCGAACCCGCGAAGCTCCGAGTAATCCCCGTGTATAATAACGGAGCGATTCTCGCGTCGCTATCGGAACACGATCTCGGCGTCTCGCCCTGTGCATCGGGCGAGAGAACAAAACCGCGACGATACGATCGCCTCGCAGGGCAAATAAGAAATATCGAGCATGGCCACACGCACAAACGGAGACATCTCCATTCATAGAGATTCGAAGCTCCATGGTGACTTCAAGCGTTCCCTTATTTCCTCAAGCAATTTTGATATCCTTAGGCTCGCGTGTGAAACGATTTTACGCTTGATAAAAAAGTAGGAAATTTTTAAAATAAATTATATTTAATTTAAGTTTAAAAAAAATGGAATTTAATTTAATTTTAATCAATTATATTTTTATTATTATTTATTATTAAAATAATAAATAAATTTAAATATATAAATATAAATAAATTATATTCGATTTAATTTCAATAATTTATTATTTTTTATATAATTAATTATTATTAAAACAGTGATTAATATTAATAAATTATATCTAATTCAATAATTTTTGAAAAATAAATCAATAAAAAGAGAATTATTTTCACCGCAAAGGAAGCAGTGACAATATAATGATAATTACTTGTTTATTGTACAAACTTGGTGTGGCAATTCAATGAAAATATATCGATGATTCTACCTGGGGCGTTGATATTTTTTCGGGCTATGCGATTTTTCCAAGTTTTAGGAAATTCACAATTAGATTTTGATGAAGAGGGACGTGTATTCGTGATTGAAAACCGAGGCGAGAGATATAACGAAATGTTAACCGGAACCATCTCGCCATGTCAATATTTTATTTACGACATTCTCCTCACGGCATACTACCTCTCTCCCGCGATTGATGTGTGTGGCCTCGACAACGATCATTTGTGATGGTCTTGAGGTTTGCATCGTTGCGATGCAACGAAATTTCTTTTTTATATTTTTACTCATTTTATATTGCTTCACAAAGTATTGTTTTTCAGATTTAAATTCGCTATCTTGAAGTAAGCGACTTAAAAAATGATTGAGCGATTTTCCTACCAAATATTTGCCGAAAAAAAATTGCAAAATACAAAAATTATCATTTCCGTTGCATTCCAACTATGCAAAGTTCAATCTCATAATTTATCAACGAAAGCACCTCCGACATTTCGCCACCATATCTTATTATTTGGAAAATAAAATAAAAATGAAATTCAACTTAAACCCTGCAACAGCTCAACCCCTTCTGGGTATAAATTTAAAAAACTGGATTGAAATTCGTCCACAGCATTAATTTTCCTCGTGTACTTGAACCTTCCCACGATATCTAGAACTGCCTATTTCCGGATCTTGATTATTCAGTCTCAGCTATTTTATCGTCCAACAAATTATACACAACAGCTCAAGTTTGCTCAAGTTTTGCATCTCAAAAAATATTTATAAATAGACCAAAAAAAGCCATTGCAGTTTGCATCGTTTAAGCGCAACGAAAATCAATTCTCATTAATTATCGAACTTTTTGGCTGAACCTTAATTTGCGTAAAAAGGCTTTGAACAAGCATCAAAATAAAGAATTGAAAAATCAACGAAAAACGATCGTTGCATTCCAACGATGCAAGCTTCAACGTCATGAAGAAACGAATAATACTCGACCCCAGCTCTGCAAGTACACCCTCCGAAATTCGAAAAGCTAAGTTGAAATTAATTTTGAATCACAAAACCCCGGAACGTCAAGCCCTCGTACGATCTCGTAGACTCGTTTCCGCGTCTAATTAGTCAGTCACGATTAGCTGATTGCCCAACGATCGAGAGGACCACCCGTGCAGAAATTTGTTGAGGAGTCATCACTGATCCTACTACATCCCTATAGGGATTTGATAGGGACGTCGCACGTAGGGAGTCCACATTGGAATCCAAGTGGAATCCGCCCTATTACCCGATTGACATCGTTTGAGAATTCTTACCACACTGAGAAAAAAACCAATTGAATTAAAAAAATATGTCGGTTGATCCAAATAAATGTGCTGCTGCAAAGTGCCACCGACATATGAGATTGTTTCAATGCTATAAAATATTGGAAAATGTGATTGATTTAAATAACATATTATTTTATTTGAAAAAGCTCTTCTCTTCTCTGAATGTCTACGTTATCCTTCAAATAAAATTATATTCTATTGAAATCATTCTATATACAATCCGTAGATGTATTGGATGAAATAATTAAGCGGCTGCTACAAACATTTTTTATTTCGTACAAAAATATAATCAATAGAATTAATTGTTTCTTTACTACATCGAAACGAATATGCCATGGGCCGTAAGTTTTTCAATTTGTTTTAAATCTTAAATAAAAAGTGAGCATTAGAATGATCATCCACGATAATAGTGGATGAGAATATCAGATATCCAATGGAATATCCACGGAGAGAATATCAGATATTCAACTGATTAGAACAGATACTACACTTTGATCTTAGCCACAGGCCAAGAAGCGATACTCTTTAGAGTTTCTCCAGCGTTTAAGTAGATTTTCGGTTCGCGCTACGCTCACGAGAAACGAGAGCGCGTGCGGCCTCTAGCGTTTACTTCGAGAACTACGGATTTCCTCGCACCTATAATTTCGGTGGCGCTCGACCGTGATTTTGTTGAAAAATGTTTGATTGCACATTCTGTAAGTACAATATCTCAAGAATATTCTCACCAAATTTCATAAAGATCGGAGCATTATATTCGCAGTTATAGGTATTTCAACCGCACGACCGCGCAAGTCGCGCCTGTTACGCTTGCCGAGCAGCAAGCGCAAGCAGCCACAAGAGAAGGAAGAATGGCTCGTAGGCAGTATCAAATCAATGTTTTAGAGGCTGCAGAGGATGCAGAAGGTTTACTGTATGACCCTGGAATCGACGACTCCGTGTTCGTATGAATAAATTAACTTTAAATGTAAAAGAAACATACTTGAAAATTAATCGCGATTATCACAGAATTGTCTTTCTTGAGAAACACTTCTGCGATGGACACGATTACTAAAAAACTATTAATCCGATCCATACCAAATTTGTACCACTTATTTATTATGATAATAGCTATGGCCTGGAAAAAGGTTTTTGAATTTTGTTGAAAAAAAAAATTTGTAACAGAAAAACCGAAAATTTAGCACTTCAAAAAAATAATTTTTCTGTTAAAATTATCATTTTTTTTTAATCGACATTTTTATTAGGTGTACAAATAAGTTTTAGGACACTTCGATTTTGTATCATAACAGCTATTCTAAATTAATTCAAAGGTCCCGCTCACTTATCATAGATGGCGCTTGATATGTAGTATCGAAACGTAAAGGAGTCATAAACACAACCTATAAATTCTGTAAATTAAACATGCAGACCGATAAGCTATTTATTAGACACTGCATTCGCTATGAATTCCATCAAGGAAAAAGTATTAGGAAAGCGTGTGAATCGATATGTTCTGTTCTTGGAGACAACATTGTATCTAAAAGTACATGTGAGTATTGGTATAAGCGATTCAAAGAAGGTGATTTCGACGTTAGTGACCGTGAACGCACGGGGCCTCCTGTAAAGGTGGACGATCAGGAACTGCAAGCGTTGCTGGATGAAAACTCTTGTCAGACGGAGAAACAACTTTCGGAACAGCTTGGAGTAACTCAACAAACTGTTTCTTATCGTTTAAAAGCAATGGGTAAGATTCGAAAAGGAACAAAGTGGGTACCACACTTTCTGACTCAAGAAAATAAAAACAGCCGTCTTAACATTTGTGTGAGTCTTTACAACAAGCAACATAGAAAGTCTTTCTTGTGGAAAATTGTGACCGGCGATGAAAAGTGGATTTATTTTGATAATCCGAAACGCTAATATCATTGGGTTGACCCCGGCGAGACGACAACATCCACGCCAAAGCGCAATGTTCATTGTAACAAAGTCATGCTGTGCATATGGTGGGATATGAAAAGCGTACTGTATTATGAACTTCTCAAACCTGGTCAAACAGTTACTACCGATCGCTATTGTCATCAATTGATGCAAGTGAATCAAGAAATTGAGAAGAAACGTCCATTTTCTGGTAAAGGAAAACGTCCAGTAAAACTGCTCCATGACAACGCGCGGCCTCATGTGGGTAAACCGGTCAAGGATACGTTACTAGCGCTTGGATGGGAAGCTGTACCACACCCGGCGTATTCACCAGACTTAGCCCCATCCGATTATCATTTATTCCGGAAAATGCAGAACGATTTGTCTGACGTGCGATTCAAAACATTTGAAGAAGTGGAAAAATGGGTCGCTAAATTTCTCACCTCGCAAGACGAAAGTTTCTTTGCGAAAGGCATCCGCGAGTTACCTGAGAGATGGCTGATGGTCATTCAGTGCGATGGAGATTACTTCGATGAATAACTGTGTTTTACTTCTTTTTTAATAAATCTTGAATTTTTTGAAAACTGTCCTAAAACTTATTTGTACACCTAATACAAATCCTTCGTCCAGGCCCATGCCAATGCAATATACTAATGAAGTCTTTTCTAAATTCTACTCGACTACTCGAAACGTCTCGAAACAGCTTTTTTTCCAATTGGCGTGATAAATAACTACAACAATTTTCACTCGATTTGCTTCAAATATGAAAGTTATTTTTCTAATTGCATTTCGCAGACAAGTACGTAAGGAATTTCTGATTAGTCGAAAACTTTTCATTTTATGCGCAGTTTATGAGCAGTTATAACGAAATTTTTCACTGAAAATTCATTTCTTCAGTTCAAATAGCTACAACTTTTTAATAAAACAATATTTTTCAAATTCCTTACGTACTTCTCTAGGTATTCTAATGTAGATTGACGAGAATTTTTGTTTTTTGTTAAATTTTGTAAAAAAAAAAAGATAACAAAAGAAAATATTAGTTGTCGGTCATTTTGTACACCGAACAAAAAAATTGTCTAACAGCTTGAAATTCATACTAAATAAATGTGTAATTAATTTTACGAGTGAATAACTTTCTAATACGAAAAAAATTGTTAAATTCGCACATGATTTTATACCCTCTACTGTGGCCTGAGGCCTTAAGATAACATTGATACTTTTTCAAGATCCACTTATTCCGCATACGTATAAACTTCCTAAAAAAACCCCACCGTACAGAATGCGACGAGGATCCATCAAGAATCCTATCGGATTCCGTTCGATAATGTGGGAATCCTCCAGAATTCAAATTGGACTCGAATGAGAAACCTCGACTCGAATCTACTGTACGATCGCGACGTTTTACACTAGGGATCCACCGCGATGACCCATTAGATTCCCATCAGGAAGTAGGGACGAGTATGGGAATCCAATTGGATCCCTACGGGAATTTCTACGCGGGCGTATGCATTGAATTGTAATATTCTAATGGTAATTTTTTTTTTTTCCACCACGCCGAGAAGTGCACTCGTATGCAGAGTGTAAAGCTCTCTGGCGCTCGTGTTCGTTCTTCGTTATTTTCTAAGCTCGATTCACGAGGCTTCTCACTTCGTTCGCTTCCCTCTCTATATATACGCGTGCATGGGTAGACGCGTATATATATATATATGTGCACATATATATATGCACATGCACATATATATGAATGCGTATATATATGCACATATATATGAATGCACACGTATGCGTACGTATATATTCATACATATCTACGTATGCACACGTTGAAAAAGTGTCAGTGACGTTTGCGTGTGTGCTAGTAATGCGGACAGTATTAACCTACGTGTGTGCCCCCGCACGTGCATATATTTTTGCTGCGTGTGCAGCTTCTATCTTACCTTGCCTCGACCTTTGTAAATGGCTTGTTCGTTGAGCTCCGCTGCTGAGGCTAACTCGCTCGCCAAAGCTTTTCCACGCTCTCGCACTCGCCGCACTCGCCACACACACACACACACACACACACACACACACACACACACACACACACACGCGCGCGCACACACGCGCGCGCACACACACACACACACACTCCTATATTTATTCCATTCATGAATTCGTTCACACCATGAGTTTATCAATGCCACCATGGAATAAAAAAAGATAAAAGGATCGAAGACGCGCCAATGGGCACCCCACGCTTTCCACCAGCGCCACTTCCGTCTTGGTTTAAACCCTTAATAGTCACACTGGGTCCACGGGACCCGAACAAATTATTTTGATGCCGTACAACTTTTTTTTTCAACAAAACATACATTTTATTATACGCGTAAGCGTTTGATTCTTTCCTTCTAAAACGCACCTGCGTTGGATGAAATAAATATACTTTTTGAAAAGTCCACAGAAACCGCTATGTCTATTTCAAAGTATTGGGAGTACAACTTTGCAGTGACCGTTTTTTTCAAAAGTTTAAGGCTTTATTATAAAAAAGTGGCTAGATATTTTTTAATCAAAGTACTGCCCGTCGCTAGCTATGACCTCGGCCCATCTTTCAGGTAGCATTCGAATCCCGCGTCGATAAAAATCTTGGTCCTTGGAGGCAATCCAGGAATCGACCCAATTTTTGACTTCTTCGTAAGTACCAAAATGCTGGTCAGCCAAATCGTGTGCCATTGACCGGAACAAGTGATAGTCGGAAGGGGCAATGTCTGGAGAGTACGGCGAGTGGGATAAAACCTCCCATTTCAGCGTTTCCAAGTACTTTTTCACGACATTTGCAACATGGGGTCGGGCATTGTCATGCTGCAGTATCACCTTGTCATGTCTTTCGTTGAATTGTGGCCGTTTCTCTTTGAGTGCCTTACTCAAGCGCATCAACTGACGTCGGTAGAGTTCCCCTGTGATGGTTTCGGATGGTTTGAGCAGCTCATAGTACACAACGCCCAGCTGGTCCCACCAGATACACAGCATCACTTTGGATCCGTGAATATTCGGTTTGGGCGTCGATGACGGAATATGGCCAGGCAGTCCCCCATGATTTTCGGCGTTTAGGATTATCGTAGTAAACCCACTTTTCATCTCCAGTCACAATCCGGTGCAAAAATCCCTTCCTTTGTTGTCTTTGGAGCAGTTCCCGCAAATGCTGAGAATTCGGCTCGTAGGTTGCCATGTTTGAGTGCCAATAACTTTATAATGCATACACGTATCCGTTAGCTTTTTTAAATTGTTTACATTGGCAGAGCCTCTAGTTTAAAATGCCACTTTTTTTTTGAGCTAGGGCCACTACTTCGGCCGCAGTGGCTCTCTAAGTAAAACGGTCACTGCAAAGTTGTACTCCTAATACATTGTTTCCAGATTATGAATCCATTTTTTTTGGTCAGTAATTACAAGAGTTACAGCAATTTTTGTAAAAAAAATTCATTTCTCACGTTTTTTTTGCATATTTAACATTTAATTTTTGATTTCTAACCAATATCCTTGTATTGAACAAGGTTTGAATTATACCTCGCTATTTTTTTCATATCGCTCAATGCATTATTTTATTATTTATAACAATTTAAAAACGCCTGGGTCCCATGGACCCAGCATGACTATACGTGATTCTAGCTAAGTGCAACTACTGAGGGTTAAGCTCGGGGTGAAAAATCTAATGGTGGTTGAAGTATGCATCGTTGGAACTAGAGCATGGATGCCGGGCAGCGTTGAAAAACATTGGATTCCTAGGGTAATTAAAAATTAACAATTAATTAATTGTTAATCACGACTATAAAAATGACCAATCGGTTTATTTTTAATTACTGTATCCGCAATGAACGATTAACCAATTGTTAATCGTCACTTTCCACAATTAGAGACTATCAATTTTATCAATTAACAAATCAATTTTCAATCTTTTCAATGTATTTGGTTGAAAACTGATTATTGTATAGAGCGGGGAGTGGCGTCGGAACAAATGAGTAGCAAATAAAATACTGATATTAATCATGAATAATATATATAACAATCGATAATAATATCTAAATCGTTTTTTATCTCATATCTGTAAACTTAGAGTAGTTGTTAGTTTTAATTGTTTCTTAAAACAATTAAAAAAGTGAATTGCAATATTTTTAATTGACAGTTGCAATTAACATAGATTAAACCGAATAAATTAATTACACCATAGAATGAATAGAGTAATTGCAATTAAATAAAATGCAATTACTTTTGTAATCAATGAATGAACTGATTGGAAATTTAATTGATTAGCGCCTGACACTCTTGCAGGGTTTTCTATGACATTGAAAAACCGGAATGTCGGACGAAAAATCCGATATTGAAACATTGATATTGGACTCGAACAATACCGGTATTTCGACATCAGAGTTGAAAACGTTAAAATATCATTATAATTGTTATTATTTCGATTTAAGGGACCACAGTGTAAAATTTTCATTTCGATTTTTTTTCTGTATCATAAATAAAATGAAGTATTATATAATTCTGTATAATAAATAAATTGAAGTATTTATAATAAAAGGAAGATTATAGATCTTCAGATAAAAAAATTAAGATGAAAGACGGTGATTTTAAATAAATACCGTGGATTTACATAGCTATATGTTGTTATTCCTACTATTTTCATCTTCGCTTTCAAGCTTCTAACGTTTTTAATCAAGGTTTCCCATAAATATCGAGAAATATCGAAATACCGGTATTACAAAATTACAACTTATTGATATCGGAAAAATATCGGCAATGGAAAAAACTCCGATAGTCCAAGCTCTAGTTGGAACGCGACGAAAGTTCTTTTTCCATTTTATTTTCCTTATTTTCATTATTGTAGAATATATTTTTTTTAATTTATTTTGTAGATCGGTAAATAAATATCTTAAAAAATGATTGAGACACTTACGGGGACAAAATTTGTCAAAAGAATTTAAGGGAATTCAGAAACATCGATTCTCGTTGCATACCAACGATGCAAACTTCAACTTCATGAAATCCGGGGCTTCTGAAGCAGATTAAATAAGGCGGGAAGAGAGAATCCTCGACATTCTTGGGGGATGATCGACGATGGGGGAGGCTTTTGGACTGGAGAATTTTAGATCGATTGGAGGGTAAGAACGAAGTTTAATCGAGAATTTGAGACAAAGAAGGCTGAACGATTTGACCGAATGCATCAGCGAGATTTTCGACTGTGGAAATTGTTGCGACGATTATTCGCTCAGCCGATTACGAAAATTTTATTCGCGTGCATGTTCGGACGGGGTTTGCTTGAACTTGAAATTTCGAGTATACGATTTTGTATCGTATAGTATTATAGCGTAGGGTCTTAACTTCAATTTGCAACGAAGATTTTGTCGATATTCCAAAAATTCACCGAGTTATGACGATTTTTGTGAAGTGTCAGATTTAAGTTTTTCCTTTAGCGTTTTTGTCGAAACGCTTTGCGAAGGTGGGAGCCGTATGTAAAAATCTATTCGTCCGATACACTGCAAACTTGGGCAGACCATAGTTTATAACACTTTCTATCGTATGACCGAATGATTCTTGAAGATTCTTTTTCAATTTATATTTCTTTCACCATTCGAAATCTTATCCTGCAAATATGGTGCTGAAGTTTGCATCGTTGGAATGCAACGAAAATTCTTATTTTTTCACGTCATTTTTTTAAATTTTGATTAATATCTTAAATAATTTTGGAGATATTAATCTCAAAATTAAACTTTTTTAACTAAATTAAAATATACTAGTTTTTAAACTTAAACAAAATTAAACTTTTTTAACAAAATTAAAATAAAAAAGTTTTTAACTAAAAACTTTTTTAACAAAATAACTTTTTCGCCGGTTTTAGTTATAGATGTTTAAATAAAATCCTCGAAAATGTTCCCGATATTTTCGTAGTCTGAATGTTCAAAAAATAATCGGCGATATGAAAATAATATATTTTCGTTGCAGTCCAACGATGAAAATTTCAATACCATCCGCAAATTTTGACTGTACATTTTTTATAAAGATCTTAAAAAACATTTGAGTGTTTTTCGTAGCCCGAAATTTACCAAAAAAATGTTCAGGCTACTAAACATTTTTTGCGTTCCAACAGTGCATATTTCAATGCCATTTTTCTGATGGGTTTGCCCATTTGTTAATAACAAATTATTAAAGTTGTTTATTGGTCGAAAATGGAAAAAAAGACAATTGAACATTTTGCCAGTTTCGTAATTCTCAAACTTTCTATTTCCGGTCGTACGAAAACGTTATTATTACACTAAAAGTAAATTTTCTTTGTTATTTCGGCTCGCCATTGTTCGCAGAACCATTTACACCAATTGGCCATGCAGCAACTTTGTTTAAATAATAATAACGTCATCGTTTACCAATATTTTTTCAACAAAAAAAAAACACGCAAACTCGACAAGACCCTGTATTAATTCTGTGTAAAATCCCCACCTCGTCATCCGAATATTCTCATCGGAAAAAAATATATAGAAAATCGATTGAAAAAGTTCTTCTCTCAATTTTCTTAATTTCTTCATTTTCATTTTTTAATAAAAAAATTTTAAATCTTATCATCGAATGAATTAAATCTTCAATCTGTTTTTAAAAACAATTTAGGATTTTCAATAACAATCCTCAATAACATTTTTAAAAAATTTTCATACTCCGAATGCGCCAAAAAAATATCGGCAATACGAAAAAAAATTATTTTCGTTGCAGTCCAACGATGCAAACGTTATTTCGACTTGACGTATACAGATTGAACACACGTATAACAATTCTCGAAGCGTCTTTCCCACCCCAAAAATTCCACAAGAACTCTCGGCCATTTTCCCGCCAAAAATCGTCGGCCTAAAAAAACGACATACGAAGCCACTACAATTCAGCAGCACCCGTAAGAATAATCTTAAAGTTCGTATCGTTGAAATGCAACGAAAATTTTATTCTCCATCATTTTATTTCCTCATTTTAACCCTTCCTTGACACACTTATATTTGGCCACGGCTTTGACACACTGGGTCAATTTGACCCAGACAGAAGTTCATCAGCCTGCCCTTAACAACCCTTCGGTCGGTTTCTGTCGAAAAAAATCCGGGATACACTTTAAAAGTTGATCGATATATCTGCACAATTAAAATTCGGAAAATATAAAATTAAATTGTCAAAAATTATCGAAAACTTTGAGTTTCAAGAAAATGATCATTTTATTTCGATTTCGTCCGGGTCAAAACGACCCAGTGTGTCAAAAAAGGGTCAATCATCATACAAAATCTTTTTCACCAGATTTATATTGTAAATATTGTAAATATAAAGATTTATATTGTAAATATTGTAAATATGATATTGCAAATCTTCCAAGTATCTCAAAAAATGACCACGGGTTTTTCGTCGGCAAATGCTGCCGCGAAAAATTCCAAAAAATTCGCAACACTAATTTTCGTTCCATTCCAACGATGCTTCAGTTTCATCCGGAACATTCGTCGCTCGCCCCAAGTCCGACGCGAACGATCGACGGTCGAAAAATCGCGAAAATGCAATTTTATCGCTCGACACCTGTTGAATCGTCGATTGATTCGATTCGCGATGCCGGCAACGCGACGCGCAGTTTCTTTTTTTTGTCTCCGCACACCTGGGTGTACGCCCGAAGGTAAATAAATATCAAGTCGGGCCTTACCTACGAGGGGTTGTTGCGAGGGTGAAAAGTAACACGGCGAAAGAATGCTTCTCCTCGCGCTCCGTTCGTCGATTCGATATTCGTCGCGATACCGCCGCACTTATTTTTTTGCGCTCTCGGTCACGTCGATTCCGAGCGAAAATAAAGGGCACCCGTCCGCCTTCGTATTCGGCACGACACTACCACTCTTTTCGTAATTATTTTTTTTCTTCAATTCTCTGCTCCTCTCTCTCTCTCTCTCTCGCGTTAATATTGTATACGAGATTTTTCGTTTGCAAAACGTATCCCACTCTTTTATTTGTAGAAAAAAAAAAACGAAGAAATAAACGTCGCGAGAGTTTTGACCAAACAATCGTGACGAAATATCCTCAGGGCCACTCCGACCCGAGTCCGTTTATTTATTTATTCCTTTACTTCGCAAACCGTCGTGGAGAGAAAAATATATTTCCAAAAAAAAAAAAAAACAAAGACGAAGCGAGATAAGAAGAAAAACGTGTGTGGTTGAAAGTACATAAAACAAAAAACACGACAAAATGTTTTTTGTTGAATAAAAAAAGCGCTCTCTCGAGAGTTGAGAAATCGCCAACGTTTTGCCTCACTTTGGGACTATAATGCTTACGTCACACGTGCGCGAACTTTCAACACGACGATGCACCAAACTCTCCGTGTGTATATATTCATACGTATTTATGCATACACTTGCGAGTGTACACGTACGTACACACTGGCCAGCACTCACCGCCACCCACAAATATATATATATATATATATAACAATGTATACAACGTACACGTGTAAATATCTCTGTACACCCGACGCGAATTTCCAAAATCCGCTTTATTGTCGATTCATCAATTCTCCTTTGTTTCTCAATTTCAAAAGACTCTCCGTCGCGCTTCCGAGTGCATTACGCGTGAGCCTTCTCGTTCGGCCGATTATCGCGAAGCATCCCTCGCGGCGTTAACACCGGTCGCGCACTATCGACAGTTTCTTTTCGCGCACAAAAATCACACCGATCGGAGATTCACCGCCTGACCGGGAATCGCTGCTCGAACACCCAAAACAAACAGCTATCGAGACACAGAACCCCCGCGTCGTTATATTTATCGTTTATTTAACAACCGAAAAAAACAACAATTCCGTTACAAAGTTTAAAATGTCTTTGCGATGGAACAATTATTCGTACTCATGGCTAATGGAGAGACGCGGGACGTAGAAATTGACAAAAAATAGATCGAACGGACGTATAATTCAACGCCGCATCCCGGCGTAAGTATGAAGAGGGATGAACGTAAGAGCGCCTCGGCTCGATTTTGTGCGGTGTCTCTCGTGTTCCCCGCGCGCGCGAACTAGCACTGAGCGTGCTCTCGAGGCGAGACTCCCCGTTTGCCTAGGCTAGTTCTCTCTCTTGGTAGCGCGCGCTAAACACTAGCATACTCTGTACAACCTAGGTTAGAACACTTCGTATCTTCACTCGCTCTCTTCATACATATATACATATACATATATATACATACATGCATACATATATATATGTATATATATTTATATATGAAGCTTATCGCGAGTTCTCTCTGACTCGTGGATCTCCCACTCACGCGCACTCGCTCGTTCTCTTTCCCCCACTCGTGTGCACTCGCTCGCTCTCTTTCTATTACTCGTGCGGTCGCTCCCCACTCCACTGGACTAGCGCTATCTCACTCTGTCTTACTCGCCGTCTTTCTCTCTCTGTCTCTACGACTCTTACTGTCTCTTCTTACACACACGCACACATTCTCTCTCCCTCTTCTCGCCTCCTCCCCGCTCGCGGTCTCTCTGTCCCTTCGAACTCTTTTTGTGTCTCTGTCCCTTCGAACTCTTTTCTCTCTTGCTGTCCCTTCGAACTCTTTT
>OZ023320.1:16044000-16076500 GCA_964007375.1 Ophion obscuratus
GGCGGGGGCCGCGACGAGGGAGGGGGCGAGATACGCGGCGATACCCGCGTGGATTCGGTAAGGCCACGGAGTGGGGGTTCCGTAAGGCCATAGCCACGGCCACCGAGTCCCCGAGGTTCTCTCTACGTATCGCACACGCTCATCAAACTCTAGCAACACACACATTGGCACTTAACACTGCACAAACTTCTCGTACACACGCCCACAGGCGAACGCGTGTGCACTTTAGTCTGTCATTACGCGTTTTGTGTACGTGTGCCTAGGAAATTTTCTAGCCCAAGCGCTTCGGATACGTAGATTCGTACGTAGCCGGTGCACGTTTTTTTTACTCGTGTCAGCGCGGTTTTCTCTCTCCTTGTTTTTGCTTCATCGTTTTTGGACTCGGGGGACGTTCGTGCGCAGAGGCTATTCTATGATTTTTTTTTGTTTTGTTTTCGTCGACTCGTTCAGCTCGGAGTCGCCTCTGGTCGAGCTCGACTCTCACCGCGTACTTTTTTATTCCTGGAGATCGCCCGCGCATCGGGAACACTCGGACGAGTCGTCGAATCGGAGAAGAAACACCACGGGTCAATCAATCATGCACGGTATATTTATTTGCGATTCATCGGTCTCGCGATTTATTTCCAGCCCTTCGGAAATGTTTTTGAGTAGTTGGACACAGTGAGAAAGTTAAAAAGATGTTTGAAATGATTTTTTGAGGTTATGTGATCGCAGATGGAATATAAAATTGTAATTAGAAGGTTGTTGAATTAGAGTTGATGGTTGAATTGAAGAAATGAAGATGGAAGTTGCATTGATCGTGCGCAGTATGTTTATTTGTAATCGATCGATCTCGTGATTTATTTCGAGCCCGGCAAAGCCATTTACTTTTTCGATGGGGATCTTCAAAAAATTGTGACAATTGATTTAATAGTCACGTGAACGCAAATGCGAGTTATAATATCTATAGTTCCAACGTAGCGGAGGTAGAACTCGTGGTTAAATTGGAGAAATAAAAATGACAGCTGCCCCATTCTTGGCCGGTATACTTACTTGGGATTTTTTCGTCTCCTGATTTATATTATCCTTTTTCGAAGACATTTACAAACGTTAAAAAAAATGTAACAAAAATAAAAATAAACGTTTAAAAATGTATGTATTTCAACCACCGATTTGACGACGAGTGACGATTTCTTAAGGGGTCTTCACACTTCCGACGCTAAAAAGGCTATTTTCGTGAAATTGCCCATAGGTCCATATTATATATATTGATATAAAAGTTGTTACACTTAATAAATACACTTTCGAAATTTTTTAACCGCCTTTTTCGTCTATAAATAGTGACTTAAATAAATGATTTTTTTAAAATGTATTTCAAAAGTGTATTTATTAAGTGTGACAACTTTTATATCAATATCTATAATATAAACCTATCAAAAAAAAAAAATCATGAAAATAGCCTTTTTTAGCGCCTCAAGTGGGACCCTTTAAACAGAAGCCAAACGGGTACGTGACTCGGTATATACGGAAATAAGAATGCGTATCAGCAGAGCAAGTCTCGGGCGAGAGATTGAGAGATCAGACCCTGACTCTTAATTCGAGACTCCACTAGTGCACATCAATCGTTGCATCGTGTACTACGTATTTGGCAAACATTATCGCCGTCTCGCTCCCGTCCGCCCGCTTGAATTTTTCCGCTTATCCATAAATAAACAATGCGTGGCAAAACAAAAGGCGAGCTAACGTTTTTTTTTTTTCAATTCATTTTTTCATTCGTTTTTCCGCTTCTTGAAGAATCGGAACTGGAAAAAGAAGCGCGTTGCATGGCAATGCAGCTATATGAGTAGTAAGATCGAGCGATCATGCTCGCGCGACTGCTCGTTCTGCATACAACAGAATTTTATGGGCGCATTATCGAAGGTCGTGGCTGGCGCGATCCACGCGTGCCTCCCTCTCGCTGTGCACTCGCATACGTACCGTACACATCGATATATCAACCGCATACACAGAACACGCTCCTGCACACAGATAACAACACAAAAAAAAAACGTTTCTCCCCGCGCGCTAATATTTATTCTATCTCCGTCTATTTTCCGTTTCACGATACGCGGACGAGATTAGAGCGCCAGTGCGACATGCGCTATAAAAAATAACGGGAATTATGGAAATCGCGTACGCGAGCGAGCGAGAACGACGATGACGGTGTCTTTGACAGGAAATTTTTTTTTTCATGCACTCGAGCCGCTGGAAGGGAAGGAGAGAGACCGGGGTAGAGAGAATTTATTTTCATTTTTATTTACATATAGGAGAGTCTTGAAATAGCTTCACGAGAGCAAGGCACACACCCACGTCAAGGGAGAGAGGGAACGACGTGATAAAAAAAATTCCAGAAAAAAACGATAGGGATAAAGTGGCTTTGAAATAAAAAATTAAAAAATTCCCGAAGAAGGACGACTCGAGAAAATGGCTTTTCAGTCTGGTTACAATAGCGCCAAATGCTTTTGCGCGGGAAAATAAAATAGGGAGAAACGGAAAAATAAAAAATAAAAATGCTCGAGACAAACAGAGAAGTGATATGAATGTTCTATCCTAAAAAAGTCAAGGTAACTTCGAAGATAAAACTTTGAAATAAATTTCATATAAGTGACATTTGACGGAAATTAAAAATGGCACGGGAGGTAAAATTGCTGGAACAACTACACAATCTCGCACGGAGAGAAATAGAGAGAGAGAGAGAGAGAGAGAGAGAGAGAGAGAGAGAGAGAGAGAGAGAGAGAGAGGGAAGGGGAAACATAGTGGAAAAGCAACGACGGTGCAACCGAGAGTTATCACTCCGATAATTAATACGATAATAGATGATAGTGTGTTAACTATATCGACTTCTGTCCAATGCAGCAAAACAAAGCACGTCAAATTCAACGTTCGATACTCATTATGCATATACACGATTTTTTCTTCGCTTGTATATATCTGGTGACAATTACAAGGTGGCCATGTTATTTTTAACGACCTTGCGCAGAGATTTTGCGACTGAGAAAATGTTTATTTCCAATGGCTTTTCAAGGCCTTGTTAAAACACACAAATAACGTATTTTTACGATCAGCAGTATTCGCGAGAAAAAAATTAAGGGGCTATACCAGTGTGACACTTTCAAAAAATTTCAAAGCCGTATCTCTATCGTTTTATCTTGCAAAAATCGATAGTTAAATATTTAAACGCGTTTTTTTTCGAAATGAGATTTTTCAAATTTGCTGACATTGTAACGCAAAGAGCAATTATCCGATTGACTTGAAATTTGAACTGAGTGGTCTTGAATATATTTACTCTACAATGACGCAGGATATTTTTGATTGCATGAAAATTGACGATTTGGCATTGAAAAAAACGACCATTTTATAGGCAAGAAAACAAACTTTTTTTCATAACTACGCCATTTTGTTAGATATTGATATTTTTCGAAAATCCTACGTCATTGTACAGGAAATACCTTCCAGTTTAACGACATTTTTTCCTTTTTCGGTTTTAGCTACTCAATCGGCCAGAATCATGTCAGCAGTGGAGGAACTTTTTTTTGGTGCCTCCGAAGGCAGCGCATAAGTCGCTTATATCTCAATATTTTTCTATGAAAAAATTATGTAATATAGGCCAAATATATTATTAATTTTCCGAAACATTTAATTCAGTACATTTCTTCCAAAAAATTCCCGAAAATCACCAAAATGTTCAGCGTTCACATTGGTATAGCCCCTTGAATGTTAATGGCGGGGAAAAGTATTAAAATTTTTTTTTTCATTTTTGTTCAATTTTTTAAATGAATGCATAATATATCAAGAATATTGTGTTAAAATTTCAAGTCGATCGGAGTAAAATTGACGAAGTTATGAGTATTTGAGCGTCTATTGCTCCATGCCATTCTCTTCTCTTCCGCGTTTTTCAAACCGTTTTTCTGAGACTTGTCATATTTGAAGTCCGTGTGCACGATAACTCAAAATCTACTGGACCAATCGCTTTGAAATTTTGCACAGTACTTCTTCACATAATTCACCAGGTATTGTCGAGAGCTTTTTTGTTTTTTTAAAAATAATTACTAATTTTTCAACAACAAATTAGCCGATTTTTTTAAGCGAAAATCGGGTTTTTGGCTCCCAAGTGCTACGAAAAATCGAAAAATCGAAAAAAAAAATCCTCCCGTCATTACCTCGAGAAACATCTCCTTTAACAAACGCATTTTGATTTTTTTCTTTCAAATGATTCTGTTGCGAGTTATGGTGCACACCGCAAACCAACTTTTTTTCGAGGCGCCTCCGGGGTTTAATTTTCACTCGCTCAATTTTGAATATTTTGCAATGCAAATTTAGGAGGATGTTGTTCAAATGTTACTTTATTATATGTAAATTTTTCAATAAACGAACACTATTGGTTACGCTAAAAAAAATCTTAAAGACATGCCTTTTTTTCGCCGAATTAACTTTACCCCGCCGTTAAGGAAACTTTATGAAAAAAGATCTTGTGCAGAATTTTCATACAAACCAATTCGAACATCATACTGGGATAGCCTGCGGGGTAGAAAAAATGTACTACGCATATCGCGTCAATTACTTGAAAAAATAGCTAAGTCATTGTCGATTCATATCATTTGTAGAAATGGCATGTGAAAAAGCAAAAGCAGATGATTTTTTTTTTTAATAACGTAAAGCCGAAAATTACGAATACCGTGGGACTTTTTCTAAACTGAAATTCCAGCATATTCCAGCATATAGGACATGATCAGTTCGACAGTTGCAGGATTATCCATTCATAACCCGACACCCTGTATATACATACACACGTGCGAAGAAAAAACGCATTGGAAAAATCGTTCCTTGTTATTGCTGCGCTCTGTCATTGACTTATCGAATATGCAAGAGTATTTGAAACGAGGCACGGCTCATCGTTCGATCGTTCGCCATTTTCATCTCTCTAGTCACAGTTTTTTCATTGCCTTGCCACGAGCTACTGCGACACATACGAACGATAGATCCGCGACAATGAACGATCGGAGGTCGGAATGAATGGGTGAAGAAAAAACGTCAACCAATTTATCAACATATGATAAAAATTATTCGAGTTGACACAATTACTCTAAGGCACCACACCACCGTAAAAAAAGAAAATATCGTCATTTTTTTTTCACTTTCTGAAAGACACATTTGTTAAGAATGCTCCCACCAAATTTTTCACAAGAAATTTGTGAAATTGGCGGATATACAGCATTTTATGTGAAACCGTTCGAAACGCACGACCGCGCCGAGCGGCAGATGTGCAGCTTTGAACGCTTTTTTCTCGAAACTGCGTTTTTCAACCTGGTTGACAATATATTAAAAAAACTATTCATCCGATTCGCATGCGCCAAGTCTTAAACTGTTCGAAAATCCAGTCTCTATGGCATCACGTAGGGGTTTCTTTTTTAAAGGTCCGCTTCTATTTTTTTTTTATGAACGATGAAAATTTTCCATGAAAATCGAAAATAAAATTCGCTGGTCCGCCATTTTTTGTTTAGACATCGAAATTCCCCTACGTGATGCTGTAAACCTATATATCTAGTTTCTAAATGTATTTTTATTTTATTTTTCAAATGAACCGTATGGCTCAATCGCTGTCAACCGCCGAGCAGCAATTTCGTCGGAGTGTCCTCTTGGAAGCGGCGTACACCGCGAACTATACTTTAGATTCGAGTACAAACATTTGTACACAGTTTTTTATATGTATATATTGACTATGCGTATTAAGGGGTTAGGCGACTCTAGAATTTTCGAAAAATCGATTTTTTTAATGATCCCCTAGAACCTCAAAATGAGGAAAAAATCTCTAGGTACTTGGTTTTCGAACTTTAGTACAAGGCCGCCTGGTCCGCAGCGAGCTACTCAAAACTTCAAACGCGTTTATCTCGAAACTGTATTTTTTAAGTTGGCCGGAAACATAACTCAGACAATTTTCGACCGATTCACTTGAAATGTTGAATATATCTTGAAAAATACATTTTTTATGGAACTACTCAGGATTTTTTTTTATATTGCATAGTTAATTTGTTATTGACAATTATCTGAGGATTTTTTAGGAAAAATTTTCACTTTCCACTTTAGAAGTGCGCCATTTGATCAAAAATCAACATATCGCAAAAATCCTAAGTACTTCTATAGCAGTTATTATATATAATCGAAAAAAAGTCATTTGCTCATTATAATTAAAAAATTACCGCAGCTGTTTGTCCGCCCGTGGACGTTGGAAAAACGGAGACGTCATCCCAAAAACGCGGCACAGCCGCTATTTTAAAATTAATTGCTTCGAAAAAATGATTGTACACAGTCACTGATGTGTATGATAAATACCCTTTTTTGTAACCTAGATTTATTTTGTAGTTTTTCTGAAAAAAATCCCCAAAAAGGATATTTTTTCGGTCTCTGGAGTGGCCTAAGGCCTTAATAAAAAAAAAAATCCATTAATCGTTTCGTTGAAAATAATTACGAAAAATACACCCTCGTACCGCGCACGAACCGTGGTGTGGCACCTTAAGAGAGACTTTGTCCTTTGTGCCCAGCGGGAGATGTTAGCGGCTCAACATGAGCGGCTAGAAGAAGAGGAGGGATGCCTCTATGGACCAGGCATTGCCGATTAGCGGTAATTATAAACACATTTGTGTAAACACATTACAATACTTTAAACGCGTTTTTCTCGAAAACACGTTTTTAAAAATGGCTGACATTCTCCTGACCGCTGAAATTAACATATCGACCTGAAATTTGGAGAGCATACTCAGAAAATATGTCTTCACGGAATGACGGATCGTTTTTTCGATAGATACATTTTTTGCATTTATTATTTATCTTTTTATGCGAACAAAAAACGCGAAAATTCGATTTTTTTTAAATTGTCGCCATTTTCCGAAATTTGTACTAAACGAAAAACCCATCCGTCATTCCATGACCAAAGGGTCACAGATTGATAATATGCTTTGAATTTGTGTTTCAGATCAACAAAGAGGGGGCAGTGATGTCAGCCGTTTACCCCCCGCGATTTGAGGACCTGTTTTCGCGGAGCTGCAACGGCCGCCATTTTAGTTTTTTTTTTTTAATTTTTTTACCGTTCTGTATATCATGAATAAAAGCAAGAAAAAAACCGCACTCAAAAAGCTTTACTCGTTTCCTTTAAAAAAAAATAAAATGTAAACACCTGAAATGTGGCACTCCAAGGACAAAGTCTCCCTTAAACGGCAAAATTTAATAAATTCCCGAAATTAATTATTTACATTGAATTCTTTCGGGGAATATTGCAGCACGGAAAGCTTCCTTTTATTGCGGGCTGATAAAGAATTGCGGTAACGGTATCGAGTAGTAAGAGTCCGCGTTTGGTTAGACCAGGCAGAGCGGCGAGAGTGAGACCGCATCGTTAGTGGGAAAGAAAAATAGTAGGGGAATTGAAAGAAATGAGGGAGGGAAAGGGGGGAAGAGAGAGAGAGAGAGAGAGAGAGAGAGAGAGAGAGAGAGAGAGAGATTGAGAGAGGGCAATGCCGTCAGTCAGTCAGTCGGTACACGCGTCGGATCTACTGCGCCATGGATAGAGAGCCTCGTCGTACCCACCGATTCTCCACTTTCTAACGAAAGTGCAAGTGATTTTTTTCAAACCAGCTCTTCGCGTAACAACGCTCCGTTATATCCTGCAGTATAGTCTACGATGCTTTTTGCACCATTCAATCAAAATACTTTACCCATTTTTACACTTTACACCTCTCCGACCTTAGCACATCCAACGTCACTGCTATCAATTATGTCTTCCAAAGAAAGGATTTTATCGACAAAAAACATTGTCGCTTTTTTATTCGGCCCGGTATTATCGCGAGAGGAAATTTATACGCTTTTTCCTGAACAATGACAACGGCCATGAAAGATTCGAAGCTACTACTCAAAGCCTCGTAACAATGATGCGAATTTCATTTCTTTTCGCATGCACTGAATATCTAGATATTTGTTCATGTAAATATGATCATGTTTGGAATAAAAAAAAGGATGAAATTTCGATCTGGAATGAAATCAACTTATAGCGAAATGAAAAATCAATTTTTTATTTGGAGCGAAGAAATAAAAATTTTGTTTGGAATAAAAAAATCAAATTTTTTTTTAAAATGAAGAAATGCAATTTTTATTTGGAATTAAAAAATTGAATTTGTATGCCAAAAAAATGCAATTTGGAATTTAAGAAACGCAAAAAAAAATAAAATCAAACGGAATGTGAGAAAAAAAAAGTTTTCTCAAAATTTTGAAACAAAGAAATACAAATTTTGTTTGGAATAAAAAAATGAATTTTTGTTCGGAATAAAAAAGTGAATTTTTATTTGGAATAAAAAATGAAATTTGTTTGGAATGAAAAAAATCAAATTTTTATGAAAAATAAGAAGATGCAATTTGAAATTTAAAGAATGCAAAAAAAATAGAAAATGAAACAAAATTTGTTTGCACTAGTTTTATGCAATAGTACACGCATTTACAGTACCGGGCAAAAGTTTTCGATCACTTCGGATAATTGCAACATTTTTTATCACTTTTGATAATTACAAAATTATATTAGAATAATATAATCCATTTTTTTTCTTTATTTACAAAGATACTGTATAGCTCTATAAAATGAATTATATTATTCTAATGTAATTTAGCAATTGTTCAAAGTGATCGAAAACTTTCGACCGGTACCGGTACCAGTGTCCATTTCGTTTATTTCGCATTGTTATCATACCCTTCAGTAGGCTTGGGTTTGTTATATATATATATCGAGAAAGTTTTCTGTTAGCATCGATTCGAGCATTTCACGATGTACATTTCTTGACTATTCATCTGCAACAATGTAGCATACATCGAGTTACGCAAGAATAACTCACAAACGAGTGTCCTTCGTCGAGTCTGGCCTCTTTAGCCAGAAGCGAAATACAGCATGTGCTACATTGCAATATAGACTATTTGCTGGAAGATACTTATGGATATATATATGGATCGAACAGAAAACGTTCTTGATATAATTATATATACACACACACACACACACACACACACACACACACACACACACACACACACACACACACACACACACACACACACACACACACACACACACACACACACACACACACACACACACACACACACACACACACACACACACACACACACACACACACACACACACACACACACACACACACACACACACGCTGATAGAACTATAAGCTGCCAATAGCAAATATCTCGTTCGATAGATCGAAATACATGAGTATTTCGTTTTACTGCCAATTTTACGATTTCACCGTGTACACGAGTACTGGCCTCTGCTGTTTTTTTTTCCATCGAGGCTTTTATCTCGTTGACGTTTTTGCATATCCGTGGTAAAAGTTTCGTCACGGTCAGAAAAAAAAACTGTAATCTTTCGCAACAGTACTAAAAAGTGGAAAAACTGAAAGAAAAATATTCTCTCGCATAAAAAGCGTCGCAAAGATCCAGAAAATAGAAATGATTTGGCTGCAAGATCAAACTGGGCAAAAAAAGTATCGCCGCAAATTCGAAATTGCACAATATTGTCATTGTTGTTGTTGTTTTTTTTTTGATGACATTGTAGAATAATTCGTCGACCAATATTTTGCTCTCACTAATGTTCCTGTGGTCGTGGATTTTCGAGTTTTTTGTTTTGTTTTCGCGTTATCGACTATGTATGGAGAGGTGAATTCCGTCGGAGGTGCTGAATGGCAGATGAAAACGGAAGGTCGCGTGCGGCGAATGAAAAAGAGATTCGAAAGTCCTCGACGGTGCGGGAAAGGAGAGCTCGGGCGACCTTCGCTCCAGATTTCGAGGAATATCTTCGAGAGGAGAGCAAGTTTTTTCTTTCCTTTCTTATCTTGAAAAAAAAAAAAAAAATTTTGCCCGGACTTTCGAAGTTTGCGGGAATAGCAAAAAATGGCTAATATTCGATATTTTGTGGGGGGGTTTTTTTTTTTTCGTCGATCACGTGAGAGGGGGGCCTCGCACAACGTTGCCCCGGGCATAGAGTCAAGGCCCTGGCCAACGACTCACCGTGACACACATAATCGTACGTACAATATTCGTGAGGGGGCCATGCTCTACTCTCTAGACCGGCTCGAATCTTAATGGACGAGCGCAGGCGCATTTTTTTTTAGGCAACAATTCGCATAATTAAATATTTCGACCTTCGTGTCAGATTCAATGACGCAACTGCGCGGTGACTGTTTTTTTTCGGCGTTTCAAAATACGATTATCGACTGCAAGAGTCGATTTTGTTTTTTCAAGTCGCGATTGAACACATGACAAATGGTGATATTATTATTTTTTTTTTCGAACGATGAGGGAACCGGTGAGATGGATCAATTATCATTGCAGCAATTTAGTGGGAAAAAAACGCAATTATTTCGAAAATCGACTGACTGATTGAAATTTTTATTTTTAGTATTATTTATATTGTTTTTCATGACTTATTTACTTTTTTTTATACTGCCTTTCGTTACTTGCTTACTCTATTCTTTTTTATATTGTTTTTTTACTTACTTTATTATTTTTTATATCGATTTTCTTTACTTACTTGCTTGTTTTTTTAAATTAATTTTTTCATTAGTTCTTTCTATTCCATTATCAGACTCTTTTTTTATATTATTATTTTTACATTGTATTAAAAAGTAATAGATTGCTGTACGAGAGCAATTTTGCTCGTCAATTTTTCTTTTTGTATTAATGCCGAGCGAATTTGCCATTCGAATGGATTTGCTTAATTGGCGCAATGATTAAATTCATCGTGAGACGTATGGCGATTTTTTTAAGGATCGCAATTAAACATATTATAATTGGTGATGTATTTTTTTTTCGCACGATGAGTGAACCGGTGAGACGGAATGATTATCATTAGAATTTAGTGGAAAACACGCGATAATTCCGAAAATCGACTGACAGTTTTTGAAATTCTTACTTTTAGCATTTTTTGTATTGTTTTTCTTTACTTACTTTATTCTTTTTTATATTGTCTTTTGTCAATTACTTTTTCATTTTCTATGTTTCTCTTTGCTTACTCACTTTCTTGTTTTTTAGTTTATTTTTGTCATTTCTTTCTATTTTCTATTTCATTACCAGACTCTTTTTTTGTATTTTTATTTTTTACATTGTACTAAAAGGTAATGGATTTCTGCACAAGAGCATTTTTTCTCGTCAATTTTTCTTTTTGTATCAATACCATGGGTTTCCAGTTTGCATGGTTGGAATGCAGCGAAAATTCTTTTTATTTCTTATTTTCATTATTATCGAAAATGACATTTTGCAGATTTGTTGTAGAGCGCTAAATAGAAAAACCTAAAAAATGTTTGCGTGATTTTCGTAGCTAAAATCTGCCAAAGAAAAATTGCGATTTAAAAAAATTATATATTTTATTCATAAGGAAATATAATATTTATATTTTAACTGTTGATATTAATTATAATATTAATATTAATATTTATTTTTAAAATAATAATTATATTTTTAATAATTATATATATATATATATTCGTTTGCATGTCAACGCTGCAAACTTCAACGTCATTTAATGCCGGGTGAATTTGCCATTCGATTGGATTAGCTTAATTGCCAAGAAGATTAAAATTTATCGCAAGACGTATGGCGAACTATAGTGAAGTTTTCTACGTTTCGGTGGTCGATTTTTATTCTTCTTCCTTTCTCTAATGTGCCTGAGGCTCGAGGCAGGTACTTGGATACATCGCGAACTGGGAGACTTGCTTCCTGGCACAATGTTGTGCTCCCAGTCCTATCACGTACACACACACGAACGTAGAGAGAGAGAGAGAAAACTATACTTGTCCGTCTGGCTTTGGCTAATGCCCGCACCTGCGTCTACTCTCGCTTTTCATCTATTTCCTACGTGACTGACGCCGAGACTTTCATTCATATCTCGAAGCCACACCGTCGTTCTCACTCTTTCTCTCACTCTCGATTTTTCCTTCTCGTCTACTCCCTCGATACACTCTCGCGCGCGCCGCGCGCAATTTAATTACTCGTTGAATCAGCCGGCAGTATCGCCGAGCCGAGTCACTTTTCCTTCGATATCTAATCGCGGACGCGTTAAATTAAATTAAATCGAGCAAACAATGAGCCGAGCTTTCACACGGGAGATCCTCAATTTGCATCGAACATTCGATATGAGAGAGATTCGTTAATTATTGCGGTACGATAAAAATAATTGATAAAAAAAATGTTTGTAACGATAAAACGCCTTCGAGACGCAAATTAAGAGACGATCTGTGAATAATTATGTGGAAAAGTTATTGTTAGTATATTATTTCGATGATTTTTATAGATCGCAATGATGCATCAAGAGCTATTCACATTTTTGGCTCATTTGATTTTTCATTCATTCGCTTACTTGAGGAGTTTGGAGCGATTCAGTTGAGTGAAATGACGGTTTATTCATATTTTTTTCAGTGAACCTCAAAAAAATGCATACGAGGTACAGATTTATTCTATATATGCTAATTTTTTAAAATATATAATTAAAGGGCAAAATTATGCATTTTAACATTTTTATTACGTAAAATAGAAAAACTTTTGTGTTACTACCAACTTGAAAAAGCATAATATTATCGATGATTATTATGAAAAAACTACGACAACGAATGTTTTATACAATTCACAATGAAATTTTGAGTAATTCATAATTATGCTTATTCATATTTACGTCACGAGATTATTGGCCCATGGTTTACGATGGGCAAGATGAGGATTTTTTTTTTCTCAATGTTCACAAAGATTCAGTTTGCGTTAATCCGTTGTTAGAAATGGTTTATCTTGGTGTTAAATAACAATAAAAATTACATAACCTTTAGTGTGAAAGTCTTGCCCATCTAACCGCACGTTAAATTACATACATTAAACTATTTTTTATCTTTGTTGTTTGGTGGTGAAAAAAGTTCAAAAAAGTCGTAAAGACTCAGTATAGTGTAAATAATAACATGTATTTTTTAAAAATTAAATTTAACCTTGGATTGTGGCTAACGCTCCAACCTCCTTAAGGGAGGACAAAAAAGGTAGTGTTTTCCGATTTTTTTGTCTACTGGAGTATTGATATGGGATTTGGAAAAAAGGTATGTTATTAAGCATACATTGAACTTATATCGTGTAAATTTTTATGAAAACAAATTAACAATTAACAACGTTATTGAGGTATAGAGCCTCTGTATACAAAAATGGTTCAATGGCCGGATCGATAACTTGACAATGGTTGGTAAAATAAAAATAAAAAAGTTTTATCATCTATATAAATGTAGGTCTCGAGCGTAGACCTTTTCGAAAAAAAAACTTTCACATTATGGCAGGGGTTAAAAAAGTCTAGTTGGGGTCAAATTTTTACTTATATTCGGGGGCTTGAAAAATACTTTTCAAAAAACTGCCACCTACGGCTATAGCTACTGTGATTACGGAAATATTGGTTTTTTAAAATTGAAAATCCGAAAATTGTAGCCAGAGTTATGATTCCGGCCAGGTAGAGAAAAATCGCTTCAAGAAAAAATGCGATTGAAAGTTTTCGTATACGTAAATCGTTGCCCTACCTGCTCTGACTAAATTGTCTGTAGCTTGGTCAATTTTCAATATTTTGACTTGAATTTTTTTCTTACATATTCTTGAATATGTATAATTTGAAAAAATGCAAAAAAATCTCTTTGATAAATGACTTTTATCCCGTCACAGCGGTGTGAAAAAAAAAATTACGAGCGAACGCTTTGACAAAAAATAATTTAACGAAATTTTTTTCGGTATCTTATCACAGTATTTTCTACGCAAATTTTTTCTGTTCTTTGTTTTTTTGTTTTGTTTAAGAAAAACGATGAAGCGTCCCGAAGGCACTTTTAAATTAGAAGACGATCTTTATTATCATTATGCCTGGTAATAACGACTATCATCACACCGAAAAGTTATCGTAAAATGATTTTAAAAGCCTTCCATCTAATTTCTAATTTATTTCATTTAAAATGACCGTTTTTTCAAAGACAAGTGAACTTCGAGCGACCCTATCAAAGCTTTCCATAAGACGAACAAAGTTTTCGGTTCCATGGATTTTTCGCACATTCGTTTACTTACAAAAAATTACAAGCGAACGAATATAAAAGAATGAATAATCGATGGAGGCTGCGATTTTTTCCTCATGATTTGGCGATGTATTTTTGGTATCGTATCTTTGGACCCACGGTACAACTTGTCGCCCACTATATTTTCTATTTGTTTTTTTTTTCCTCTCACGTATAAATACAGACGGATGTGTGTGAAGCTCTCTTCTGGTTCCCAGTCTCGACTAGCTGGTGACCTACAGAGAGCAGGTGTTAACGCACGAATTGTGGGCCAGTGTCAGTCAACGACACTGCCACTGCTTCAACACAACCGTACTACAAGCTTCGGTAGCTTTTATACGATCTATATCTCCCTCGGGTTATATAGTGCCGTAAGTATATCGGTATATCGAGACTGAATAATTCCTTCCTCGCAAAAAAGATCTACAACTGGCGAGTATTATATATATATATATATATATATATATATATATATATATATATATATATATATATATATATATAAAGCATCGTCTCAGTCTACATCACACATTTTACCTGCACATATATATAGCGATCCAAAAATCGTGATAAACACTCAAAGACTACACAGGTAGCTCGGAACATTACTAAAAATAATGATCAATAATCAATGCAACGGAAAAAAAATCGGGTGTAGTTCGAAAAGGACATACCTCCGATTAATTTGGGATTCCGTGTACCCATGTATTTTAACCCGCTGATTACGAATATTATAGTGAAAATATCCGCAAATTTGATTTTTAAGGTCGAAACTCACAAAAACTGATTTTTCAAAAGTTTTTTCTACTTTATTTTAATAAGTG
Source organism: Ophion obscuratus (assembly GCA_964007375.1). NCBI lineage: Eukaryota > Metazoa > Arthropoda > Insecta > Hymenoptera > Ichneumonidae > Ophion > Ophion obscuratus. The sequence goes on from OZ023320.1 coordinate 16,058,945, forward strand.
TTGATTTTAGAGAAAAATATTTTCCACAAAAGTTGTAGCCTATAAAAAGATTGAACTTTTATGTTCCATGCAGTTTTTGCCTAAAACCATTTTGTTTCGAGAAAAATGGAATGATGCTTCAATAAGTGCATTTTGGTAAACTCCGTTAGTTTCGTTAGTTTAGTTAGTGCCGTTTAGGCACTTTACCGCGGGGAGGTTGGAGTTTGTTTGGGTTTGTTTGTTGTTTCTTTTCTTCGTTTGTTTGTTGTTTGTGATTGTTTGTTGTGTTGTGTGTTGTTTTATTGTGCTGTATGTTGTTTGTTCTTTAGGTATGCGTATAGTTTTAAAGATCAAAATGCAGCCTTCCGGCGGTAAAGTGCGTAAGTAGATAATATCGAAACTAATGGAGTTTAGGTGCATGTACTTTTTGGAGCATTATCCCATTTTTCTTAAAACAGATGGTTTTAGACAAAACTTGTATAGAACATAAAAGATCAATTTTTATCAGTTCATCAGTATCATCAAAATCAGTTTTTATGAGTTTTGACCTCGAAAATCAAATTTGCGGGTATTTTCACTATCATATTCGTGATCAGAGAATAAAACTACCGGTGGCGGAATTCCAATTTAATCGGAGGTGTGTCCTTCTCGGAATTTTATCCAAAAATCGATAAAGATTTGGCCTATTTTGAGAAAAAGTAGATCACAGATTGTGGCGATTTTCTACTACTTCCTCAAAACGTGAACGTAAGTCTTGGGACACCCTGTGTGCGACGTCGTATAAACATACATACACATCCATAGAATGGTCGGATTTAAACAGTGTAACGTGAACTGTAAACTCGTGCGAGAAAAAAAATCTAGGAATCAAGGTCACCTTAGTTTTCGAAGGTTGAGAATTTTTATTTCTGCTCAACCACTGTGACGGGTAAAAAAATCGATTTTCTTTTTTTGGATTTTCTCAAAGTAAACATTCTAGAAAATGTGAAGAAATGTCAATTAAAAATATTAAATATTCGTCGAGAAATAAATAAAAATCAGCTCAATGAGTTTTTTGGGCCAAGGTCCATCATCGAAGAGTCGAATATTTTCCGACATAAAAAATAAAATAAAAAAGGGCTGGATATTAAAGTTGAGAAAAAAAAGAGAACAAAAGAATCTAGATTTTGCGAAAAGTGCCGCTATTTCATGGCATTGAAAATGTGATCAGACTTTATAGGTAGTATTTTCAGGTAGATAAAAAATATATATTGATACATTGAGATATAAAATTGGGTTTGTTTGGATTTGTTTTTGGTTTGTTTGGCTTTGTTTGTATAATACTTGTTATATATTTGTAATATAAGTTTTAATATAATTTTTTCATTAATAACAAGATTTGAGTTGAATAGGGAGAGGGCAATTTTCAACCAATCACAGGCATTTAGCAGGTCGCAGCTCCCCCCACTTTGCTGCAAGTGGAGTGGGGGCATTTCCAATGCCAAAACATTATCAGAGTACCGTCCAGATGAGGGACCTCGAATTACGGACACACCCGGTACGTAGGTGGAAATCAAGTCACGGAGCCGTCTCACGAGCGAGAATCGTTCGGAGCATCAAAACGTGGGGCCACTGGCCAATATTTGGGCCAATGTTACACCGCCGCTGCGATGACCACGAACGAGTGGCTCCTCGTGCAGTTGCCTAATGTCGAGTCCATCGAGTGATCCCCAAATTTCACGCGCTCGTGTAAGGGCAGGAATTTTGGCCGTCCGAAGTCTTGAGCACGTCTCCAGGTTGCGTATTCCCTAGCTATATATCGACTTTTTATTTTTCGATCGAAACGATTATTTTTGTTATTGCAGAAACATCGAACGAGACCTTGAATCGACTCGAGACTTTAAGGGGTTATGGCTAGTTGTAAAAATAAAAAAATTACTTTTTTCGAAACCAATATAGTTTGACAGTATGTCTTCTTATAAATGTTCCTTGAAAATTTCAAGCCGATCTCGTCGTTCTTTTTTTTGCAAATCTGGGCCACGAAAAACACTCAACTATTGGCGAGGATCTTTATCAGAAATCGACAGCCCGAATTTGCAAGATGCAATGTTGCATAATGAAAAAAACTGAAGGAATAAAAATAAAATTTTGAATTTTCGTTGCATTCCAACGATGCGAACTTGAACATCGTCTTCAAATTTTTACACAACATTCTTCACGCCATCCTTTATCTTGCTATGGAAGTTTCTTTTGTTGAAATATTCATATTTTTTTAACGAAAAATTGTCGAAAAAATAAGCCAAATTCAAAACTTTTTTTTTTGAAAATGCCGCCATTTGATCAATTTTGATTTTTAAAAAACCCTGCATAGCAAGGTAGCGACTTTCATACTGATTAATAATCTTTTTACAAAGCTTGTTTTAGATAATATCGTTGGAACGCAACGAAACGTTTGTGGCCCGATTTTTGTTTTTTTTTCTAATGTGGCCCACGAAAAACACTCAACCATTTTTCAGGATCTTCGTCAGGAATCGACAACCCGAATTTGCAAGATGCAACTTTGCATGCTGAAAAAACGGAAGGAACAAAAATGAAAATTTCAATTTTCGTTGCATTCCAACGACGCGAACTTCGACATCGTCTTTTTATTATATCTCGAAAGTATGTCGAAAGTACGTTTTCAAAGTCGGTGAGTAGAATATCTCAAAAACTACTGCATCGATTTTTTTGAAGTTTTTGAGGTTCTTTTCTAGATGCAAAAAAATTGTATTCGATCGAAGGATTTTTTTTTTTTCGAAAGTATGCATCGAAAAAAAATTCCTTCGATCGAATACAATTTTAAGAACGAAAAATGCACATTTTTTTTCTCAAAACTCAAGACTGTTTGAACTCCCGCAATTTCTTTTAAATTTGATATTTCGAAAAATTGCTCCGATTGATCGTAGGATAAACTAATATACTAACAAAATCGGTCTTATTTGTTCATATTAGATAGCATCGGCTGTAAATCCATTATAATCAAATATTTTTACACAAAAAAATTACAGAGCGTTCTTCAGAAGCTACTTTTTCGGATACCCATTTTTAGAATATTACATAGAAATTTATCGTCATGATTTTCTAAAAGAAAATCCGAAAAATAAGCTATTTTCGACTTTTACAACTCGGCATAACCCGTTACTGCGAAATTTCTTGCCACAGGGCAAAAAAATACGCAGTTCGAAAATGCCCGAAAACTCGAAAAAAATCTCGATCTTAAAAAAATTGGCGTACGACAAGAGAAGCTTGCCTCGGCGGACTGTGCCAAAAAAAAAAAAAACTGTCGAAATCGTCGTGCATTTCGGAACAAAAAAGTCATCGTCGTGTTTTTTTTTTCACCGCGGAGAAGTAAATAGCAATTTTTGTCTCGGGATCGCTGGATCCGTCGTGTGGAGAGCCGCCGATAATTCATGCGAGACGTTCGTCATCCCAGTGGGGCACCCGCAGCTGCCTAGTTCCTCGGCTCTCTGCTTTCTACTTCACATTTTTCGCTTCTCTATAATCGTACGTGGGTAATTTATAAGAGAGCGACCGAGTGAAAAACACGTGTGTATCAGGGACTCGTGCGCGCCGTCCAGGCCGCGAGCATGCGAAACGAGGCTTCTAAAATCACTTGTAGCTACTAATTTAAAAATCGTTCAATTCACACCTGGAACGTGGCACACTAAATTCACACTCTCACTCTCAAAAAAAAAAAAAATAATAATAATAACAAATATATGTCGATTCAACATTTGCTCACGCTCTTCGCATTACCTACGAGTTAAAAGTGTTAAATAAGTAAATGTACAATTTGTTTGCACGAATCCCGTTCTCTCGGGTAAATGAAAATTCGTGCAAGCGTTCGCTCCATCGATCATCACTTACGTTAAATTTCTTCTGTTTGAGGCGTCTGCGAAAGCGATCAATGTCAAATATTCATTTTTCTGCATGTTTTTATTAGCCTGGGGTCTTAAGGGGTCACGACGGTGTAAAATTTTCAAAAATCGATTTTTTCGTATTACATGATAGTAGAGACGGTTATAAACAAGCTGTTCAATTTTTCGGCCGAAATTTCGAATTATTACGGATGCGCGAGACCTGGCGCGGATGGACGCGTTTTTCTCGAAATGTTTTTCAAAACGGTGTACACTCTCAAAGAAAGAACTTTCAAGCTATTCCTCTTAAATTTTGAACACAACATTCTTCACGCAATTTTTTATTTTGTGATGAAAGGTTTTTTGTTAATCTTTATATTTTTTTGACGAAAAATTGTCTAAAAAAAGCGGTAAATTCGATACTTTTTTTTTCAACCCCCGCCATTTTGTCAATTGTAATTTTAAAAAAACCTCCACAGCAAAATAACGGCTTTCATACGGATGAAATTTGCGTTTTGCAAATTTACTGATAAAATTTTAAAAACATTCTGATAAAAATAAAAATTACTGATACTGATAAACTGATAAACTTTTATATCTTCGTATTTTTTTTACGCAAAACTGTCGAAAAAATAGGTAAAATTCGATACTTTTTTTCAAACTGCCACGATTTTATTAATTTTGATTTTTTCAAAACCTCCATAGCAAGATAGCGGCTTTCATACTGATTAATAATTTTTTTACAAATTTTGTTTCAGATAATATTTACGCATAGAGAACGAAAAATTTATTTTTCGTTCTCTATGAGTGCTTTGATTTGAAATATAAGAAAATCGGACTGATTAGCGCATTTTAACGATCGAAAAAAATCGCAAAAATCAGCTATTTTTCGACCCGTTACACTGTGATGATTCCTCAACTTCAGCTTGCAACAAAGATTTCGTAAAAATGTCACAAAAATGACCGAGTTGTGACGATTTTTTTGAAGGGTCGAATCGCAAATTCGCGGCGGAATATTTTTTTTTGCGTTTCTTTAGAACATATGATTCAGAAATATGATTCACTTCAAATTCGGACAGAGCATAGTTTATACCATTTTTTATCGCATGACAGGACGATTTTTTTATATGTTTATCCATTCATTAATAACAATTTTTCTAAATTGTTTTTTTTAAATCGCTTTTTTTGGCTGCTTGCTATTTTAGTAATTTCCAAAATTTCAGTGTTCAGTCATACGGAAGTTTTATTATTGTACTAAAAGCACATTCTTTAATTTTTAATTTCCGCTCACCCTAGTTGTCAGAACCAACTACTCAACATTGTTTAAATAATAATAACTGCATTGTTTATTAAAATGTTCCAATAAAAAAACTCAAATTCAACAAGACTATGTATCAATTGTGTGTAAAATCCCAACCTCGTAATCCCAATACTCGGAACAGAAAAAAAAATATTGAAAATCGACCGATTTTTTAGATCCCAGCTCATGCAGTCACGTTAAATCATTTTTCGCTCTAAATATTTCTATTAAATTGCCAGCATCAATGGCCCGTCTACCAATTATCATCGTTATCTTCATTCTTCTTGCCATGAAATTCTATGTTTTTAATTATCTTCGTGCATTCTTAAATTTGCGTTTCAGTCTCTTTTTATACGCTTCGCAAAACCTTTCAAGATCCCTATCGTCCTCGTTTAAAAGTCCAACCCGCGCACGAATTGCACACCGTTATACACGACGAAACTTGTCCGCCCGTACGTCTTCGTGCGCTTTCATACTCTCCTATCTGTTCCAGGGTAAGTGTACATTTCTTGACTGCACGTGTGCATGAGACGTTCTAGGCCAAATCGACAGATTCCCGAGGCCTCGAAATACAACGCGCCATCTTCTGCTTTAGCGTTTATTCGCTTTTCTCTCGCTTGCGATATTTTGCGCGGGAAAAAAGTCGATTTATGCTTTGTTGGCGAATTTCAGGAGTTCTCGAATACTTTGGGCCGTAATTGGGTATGAAGAATAAAAAAAATTATAATCGTTTGCATTTTTCTATATTATAAAAATATAATTATATGTATATTCAGTATATTTTAAATTTTATATATCTATATAAAATTAGTTTTATTATTTATAATAAAGAATTTTTTTTTTTAATTTAAAAAAACGGATAAACACTAAAGAATAAGATGCCCCATCTTCTTCTTTGGCGTTTATTTGCTCTTTTTATCGCGTACGATATTTTACGCGGGAAAAAGGTCGATTTAAGCTTTTTTGGCGAATTTCAGGAGTTCTGGAATATTTTGAGCTGTAATTGGGCATGAAAATTGAAAAAATATTAATTTATAGCATTTTTGTACAATTTAAATATATAAGTATATATGTATATTCATTATATTTTAAATCATATATATATATATATATATATCATTTTTTAAATTATAAATAATGAACATAATTATATATATATATATATATATATATATATATATATATATATATATATATATATATATATATATATATATAATTATGTTCATTATTTATAAATAAAAATATGATATTTATATTAATGAAAGAAATAAACGCTAAATATTATATATCTATATAAAATTAGTTTTATTATTTGTAATAAACAATTCATATTTTTATTTTAAAAACGAATAAACGCTAAAGAATAAGATACCGCATCTTATAATTTAGCGTTTTTCGCTCTTTTTTATCGGGTACGATATTTTACGCGGGAAAAAAGTCGATTTAAGCTCATTTCGCGAATTTCAGGAGCTCCGGAATACTTTGGACGGTAATTGGGCATGAAGAATTAAAATATAATACTTCTTCGCATTTTCATATATTATAAATATATAAATATATTTATATTGATTATATCATAAATAATCTATATAATGTTAGATTCGTGTAAAATATTCTAAAGCCCAGCAGGGCAGGAATGGCGAAAAAAGAAATAAAAACAAAACATATAAACTTAGGTTCGTTATTACTCAGGCTAGATTGAAAGGATGGCGGAACAATTTTTCCCTTATGTTCCTTTTTTTTATAATGGATAAAAAAAATACAATTACTGCCGTATTCAAAGAAATTATTGTTCGAATAATTCCAAAAGTGTTCGTCGATTTTTTCGGTCTCTTTCTTTCGTGAATAATTTTTTTTTTTTTTCGTTCGATCAAGGTGACGTTAAGAGTCCCATATGTGTATATAGTGGTCGTGCAAAACGATGTTTCGTTTCGCTTTACGAGACAACGCAGCTTCCCTCTCTCCGAGTATGCTCGCCAACATTCGCTCTTAATGTCCGTGCCTGGTGACCCGTGGTGCAAGTTAAGCTCAGCAGAAAGAGAAAGAGAGAGAGAGAGAAAGAGAGAGAGAGAGAGAGAGAGAGAGAGAGGGAGAGAGAGACAGAGAGAGGGAGAGAGAGAGAGAGGGAGCGAAAGAAAGAAGTGAGGAACGCGCGATCGCGTTGGAGAAAGTTGCCGGGACTTTCTCGATGCTCGCTCGCTGCTCTCCTGACTCTCCTTTGCTCGTTGCACTCGCCACGATGCAATCGCTCGAACGGTTTTATATATCGGGCCCGAGGGAGGCTCTCGGCGACTCGAGAATGCAAAAACGATGCCAGGAGCGTTTGTCCAACGTGCATCGTGTGCGCGCAACCAAACTGCGCGAATCCCAATATCATCTCTAGCCCTGTCTCCGTTACTTTATCGCGAGTCCTCAAAATTCCTCACCTCGCCCGGATTAAGACGAGAGGACTCGCGCGGGAGGAGCCGCGCGAAAAACAACGTACCAACCATCGCGCGGAATAATCTGTTGGAAATTCGACATAAGGCATCATGGATAAAGTTCCGATAAGGACATACCTCCGATTAATTTGGAATTTCGTGTACCCGTGTGTTTTTACTCGAGTTTTTAATTTTATTGAATAATAATTGAATAATACACATATTCATATATGAAATATTGAAAATATTCATATACAAAATCACGAATAAAATAAGCGAAAAATGATAGCAGGATTTTCGATCTTTTGCCACGGAATAGTGACAATATTTTCGATATTTGCCATGGACTTTTCTCGATACTTTACCATGGTCTTTCCAAGATGAAATTAATTTCGTCATTATTTTTTTTTTTTGTGAATTACGAACCTTTTTGTTTAGATGTAGGGATTCATTTTGAAAATAATTTCGGGCGTAGTTCCGAAAAGGACATACCTCCGATTAATTTTGTATTCCGTGTACCCATGTATTTTGACCCGCTGATTACGAATATTATAGTGAAAATACTCGCACATTGGATTTTCAAGGTGAAAACTCACAAAAACTGATTTTTATTTATTTTATTTTATTGTAATAAATGTTGATCTTAGAGAAAAATATTTTCTACAAAAGTTGTAGCCTAGAAAAAGATTGATCTTTTATGTTCCATACATGTTTTGTCTAAAACCAATGTGTTTCGAAAAAAATGGGATAATCCTCGAAAAAGTACATTTTCCTTAAGGGAAGGGTAGGGGTTTGCACTTTTCAAAAATCGATTTTTTTTCGTCTTTTCTTATAGTTAAACATTTTAAGAATATAATCCCAAAATTTCAAGTCAATCAGAGCAAAACTCTCGAAGTTATTGACTACTCAGTCCCGCTCATCTAACACTGTAGCTCCGACTTCTCTAAACTTCAAACACGTTTTTTCTCGAAACCACTTTTTCAAAGTCCCTGTTCACTGCCATTTGAAAACTACATGAACGATTCATTTCAAACATGGTACACACTTTCTACATATAAAATACCTCCCCCCAACGGTTAGGTTGAGATTTTTTTTTACACTGAGGGGGGTTTCCACCCCCAAAATGGCGGAATTTTTCGTGAAAAATAACACTTTTCACTTTACACGACCACCGAAAATTTAGAAATGAAAAAAAAAAAATTATCAAAGACCGTTGGGGCGAGGATTTGATGATACTTTGACTAAATTTTAATGGTACTTGATTTCAGATAATTTCTAGCTGAGATACAGTGAACATCGCAAATCGTGTTTTTCCAAAGGCGTTCTTGGATATTTTCGCGTACAAATTTTACGAAATGTTTTTGATATGACACTTAACAATGTACAAAAGGTTTCAATAAATTTAATCTATCCATATAGATGAAAAAAATTCGCAAAAAAGTGTTTTTTTTTCACGCTGAAACCCCTACCCTCCCGTTAACGATATTAGTTTCGATATTATCTACGTACGCACTTTACGGTGGGAAGGTTGCAGGTTCATCTTTAACACTATACTAAACAATAAATGACACACAACACAACAAACGAACCCAAACACACAAAACAAATCCAAACAACCAAAAAACTTGAACTTTCCCGCAGTAAAGTGCGTAACTGGATAATATCGAAACTGATGGAGTTTAGCTAGATGTACTTTATCCCATTTATCTACTTTATTCCATTGTTCCATTTTTGTAAATGTACTTTATCCTATTATCCCATTTGTCTCGAAACAGAATGGTTTTAGACGAAAACTTTATGAAACATAAAAGTTCAATCTTTTTATAAGCTACAACTTTCGTGGAAAACATTTTTCTCTTAGACCAACATTTGTTAAAATAAAGTAGAAAAACTTTTAAAAAATCCGTTTTTGTGACTGACTTTGAAAATCGAATTTGCGGGTATTTTCACAATCGCCATCGTAATCAGCGGGTCGAAATACAAGGGTACACGAAGTTGCAAATTAATCGGAGGTGTGTCCTTTTCGGAACTACACCGGCAATTATTTTTAAAATGAATCCCCACATTTAGAGAAAAAGGTTCGCAATTCACAATAAAAAAAATAATAACGAAATTAATTTCATCTTGGAAGGACCATGGCAAAATATCGAGCAAAGTCCATGGCAAATATCGAAAATCCTGCTATTCTTTTTCGCTTATTTTATTCGTGATTTTGTACATGAATATTATCAATATTTTATATATGAATATGTGTATTATTGAATTATTATTCAATTAAATTATTAATCAATATTTAATTCACTTATTTACGATATTCAGTTTCATAATTAGATATAATTAACATTCGTTTGTATATAAAGATGAATGTAAATATAGTAATGCTTTATATACGGAGAGCAGGATTTCATATATGGATATATATAGAGGTATATATCGAGCATTTAATATTAGCAAAAAAGAGAACAGGCGACCCTATAATATGTATGTGTGTATATATATATACATATAGGGTGTTCTGTTATAAGTGGATAATCCTGCTACTGTCGAGGGATCAGATCATGTCCTACTATGTGCTAGAATTTCAGTTTAGTAAGAGTTACACGGTTCTCGAAATTTGGGGCTCTGTCATTTAAAAAAAAATATCATTTGTTTTTGGTTTTTCGCATGTCATTTCAACAAATGTTATGAATCGACAATAACTGAGCAACTTTTTAAAGTAATTGGCACGATATGCGTAGTACATTTTTTTTTACACCGCAGGCTATCAAAATCAGGTTTTCGAATTGGTTTGTATGAAAATTCTGCATAAGATCTTTTTTCACAAAGGTTCCTTAACATCTAAGGTTGAAAAGAACACTTTTCTAGGTGAAACAAATAACCAAGAGTATTTTTTTTTAACCAGGTCAAAGAAAGTTATCATTTGTAGAAATGGCATGCGAAAAACCAAAAGCAGATGATTTTTACTAAACTGAAGACAGTTGCAGGATTATCCACTCATTACAGGACACCCTGCATATATATATATATATATATGCATAAATATATGCATATTTTCGATAAATGTGTACCTGTAACTTTTGACAAAATGGTTTTTAGATTATTAACTTTGTGGAAAAATATCTCATAATCTTATATTAGATAAATGTGTATATATATATATATATATATATATATATGAATTTCTGATTGACTGTATCTACAACTCAAAACAAAATTATTTTTGGATTATCAACTTAAAAAAAAATCTTATACTGTATACATTTATCTAATATAACATTATGAGATATTTTTCCACAAAGTTAATAATCTAAAAACCATTTTGTCAAAAGTTACACGCGAACATTTATCGAAAATTAATATCCATACACTGAAAAGCTGCACGAAAAAAAGGAAATTAAATTCCAGTGATGTGACGTCGAGAAAATGATCAACAAGTTGAAATATAAAATGACTACCAACTCATCTAATGCAACACACATTTTTCCCTAAAAATAGAATATTTCCGGACTCAAATTTCGTTCGTTCGCATGTACGAAAGAGGCCGAAAAAAAAATCTAAATTTCTCGGAAACCGACCATCTCGATGATCTAGCATTGAACTAAAAACAGCAAAAAGGGCCTCCCTCGGCCGAACGTGACGTGTGTATAGTTCATTCGACTGGTTTATACATAGTCGCTGACTCCGCACCCACGAACCTGACGTCGGATCGCCTGAAGAGACTCGTTTAGGGATCACACCGCAGAATCTTCGCGAGTTCTCTCCGTACCACACACACACGCATATGTACGCATACATATGCATGCGAGCTACCTTAGCGATGTATACAGTCATATACAGGGTGTCCCGAGAACCTCGGTCGCGAGAAATTAAGGGAGGAGATACCTTCAGTCGAAAATTTTTTTTCTCATGTTCACGAATTTTTTTTAACGCAAGATTTCTTCACCATTTTTGAGACTATATGCCCTTAGTCTCAAAATATAATTAAATTAAATTTTTTTAACGCAAGATTTCATCACCATTTTTGAGACTATATGCCCTTAGTCTCAACATATAATTAAATTAACATTTTTTTTAACGCAAGATTTCTTCACCATTTTTGAGACTAAGGGCATACCCTTAGTCTCAAAAATGGTGAAGAAATCTTGCGTTAAAAAAAATCATGAAAATGAGAAAAAAAAATTCATTATTACTTTTGGCTGTTACGTGGTTTTTTTTTTGGATTAATCTTCAAAAATGGCGGAGTTATGGCAAGATCTTCTAAACTGCATTTTCAAAATTGGCGCGATGTATAGCTAAAAAAACTAATCGACCGACTCTGATGAAATTTGGTATAAATCTTTCTTACCTCATTGCCTAAAACACGAACCCAAAAGTTAAAAAAGAAACGTATTTTGTTATTGCAAAATGTAGTCATTTTTTCGGAAAATTCGATCTTTTTGTTTCAAAGCGTCCCATTTAATCGACTTTCGACATTCTTCACTTTTTCTTGGTTCATATTCCGCGTGTGGGTGTTAGTGAAAGAAAAATCTTTGCTGGTTTCTTTTCGGATTAATCGCACCGATGCTACGTGTCACGCCGTCAGACGACATCCGCCGCAACCCGTTTAGAAGACCGTGCCATTCCTCTGCCATTTTTAAAGATTGATAAAAAAAATATCACGTAACACCCAAAAATAGCAATAAAATACCCTCAGTCAGAAAAATTGTGAAGAAGTCCTTCATTGAAAAAAAATGATGAAAGTCAGCAATTTTTCATCGCGTAAAGGTATCTCTCCCCTTAAGAAACAACGACATGTCGCGGTCCACTTTTATTAAAATCTTCTGAATCCTAGTGCATTTCTTTTTGATTCATTGACAATTAATTGTCATTTTATTCATTCCGCACTACGGAGAAAAAAGGTCGATGGACCTTTTGGATCACTGTATGTACACTAGTGGAATTAATTTTATAGAAATCTTATAGTAATTATCTTTAATTAAATTTATAGAAATAATCTCTCTTTTTATAGAGATTATCTTCTTTTACATTTACGCCGAAAATATAGATTCTGCTATGCCGAAATGATACTGCAATATTTTCATTTTAATCTATAATGTTTCTACTTAATATTTGCCTTGACAAGCCTACTTTGATAAGAATATAAAATATAAGTGATTATAATGTAAAAATAATCAAAAATTGCGAAATATTTTTAAACAAAATTTAAGTGTTCAGAATAAATTCCACTAGTGTATGTACAATTTATGGAGTGCAGAGTGAAGCGATTCTGAATGTTTATATATATTTGCGTGTATATGGATATACGCATTCAGCACTGGCACGAGTATGCATTTCCATGCGCCGAAGCCTGGACCTACGGCCATTACGACCTCCGGCATCGAGAGAAGTGCCACACTCGGGTTGCGAGGCTTCCCAGTGCAGTTACGAACGCCTAACGGTACATTGTCTCTTTCTCTTTTCTTTCTTTGCTCTCTCTCTCTCTCTCCTCTCTCTCTCTCTCTCTCTCTCTCTCTCTCTCTCTCTCTCTCTCTCTCTCTCTCTCTCTCTCTCTCTCTCTGCCTCATTCACTCTCCATCTATTCAATTTTTATTATATTGCTAATTTTTCTAAATCTCAAGTCGAGTCACTGATTATTCTCTTACATTAATGCGCTTATTCACACATTTATAATGCGTTTTTCTTTTCTTTGTATTCTAATTTATATGGCTTGCTTACTTTTTAAAATTATATTGCAATCCATTGTGCTGCATCCGCTGATGGATTTATTCGTCCTAATTACCGGAGCATAAATATACGCTAATGCGATCAATCTACATCTCTCTCTCTCTCTCTCTCTCTCTCTCTCTCTCGCTCTCTGTCTCTCTTCCTCTCTCTCTCTTTACTTACTTCTAAATTTTTATTTTTTTTTATTTTTGGAATTATACAGCTGCCGTGTCTATGTTTTTGTTGTGGTATTTCTTGTTATATATTTGTTAATTATTTTTTTATTGGATTTATACCGCTATTCCGCTAATAACTCCGTTATGCTTCTGTGTAGTTTATGTAATGTCATTTATGATTTTTGAGTTATGTAAATTCTTTCTAGATGCCCGTTGTCTTTGTTATTTTTATTACTTAAATTGTTTTTACTTTGACACTTTATTCTTTTTCCTTAAACGTACCTTGTTGCCTGAAGGTCTTCACCAAGGCAAATAATAAAATCACTAATCAATTAATCAATCACTTTTATCTATCCACGAAAATAACGAAAATCACCGAGATATTTCATAAATTACAAAACAAGGAAAACTTATCGGTAAATACAGGGTGTCTCAAAATTATTTTATTGATTTGAAAAGTACGAATATAGATTTTTAAATATGAAGAACAAACATGAAGGTTATATGTGGAACACAATATGCGATAAATGGCCGCCTCGTACCTGTTTGCAAACGTTCACTCTTTTGACGAAATTTTCATTAAAATTTTGGGATAATTACGGACTAATATCATTAATGGTGCGTCCAATTGCTTCTTTGAGCCCCGGAATGGTCTGTGGATCATTGACATACACTTTTCCTTTCAGATAAGCCCAAAGAACGAAGCCCAATGGCGTGAAATTGCACGATCTTGGTGGCCAATTGACATCGCCTCGGCGCGAGATAACACCATCATGAAACTTCGTCTGCAATAACTATGCGGTAACAATGCAGCAAATAAGAATTTCTATGCTCGATCGTCTAATTCTCCATGACTAAACCTCAATACTTCCTGATGCCAGTTGTCGAAGATTAGTACTGTATGTACGCGAAAAAAAAAATGGCGCGCAATTTAAAATGGCAGGTCATTTTGAGACACCCCTTATACAAAAAATGCTGTTTTATTTTTGAAACACACAAATGTAAACCTTGTCGTTTAATCGCGCGTCTCTTTTTTCCGCAAATATTCAATTATTTTTTCTTTTCTCATTGCTGCAATTATTCGAGCAATGCGGGCTTGGAAATTTGCGGCGACGTGAATTTCTACGCAGTGCGTATCGCGCGTAACGACCACCGGATCGTGCAAGGGTGGTTCTCCATTATCGACTCTCTCTCTCTCTCTCTCTCTCTCTTTCTATACCCCCCCCCCCTCTCGACCGCGTCGTAACAGACAATTTAATTGGGCATAATTATCAAATACGCCGGCGTACGCGTCGCGTCTGATTCGCGGGCATTGTACAAAAATCAGATACCAACGGCACGAAAGAAAGCGAAGAGAACACAGGGACCGCGACAAGATGATCGAAATGAATGAAGGAAACGGTAGTTATCCTGGTACGATAAAAAGACTGGAGAAATCTCCGCGAGGCATTCGGTATTGAAAAAAAAAAAGATTCAATACATCGCCGGGGCAAGAGGAGAAAAGAATTTTTGGGACGTCCCTTGTGGTGTAAAGAAAGGGGGGGGGGGGGCAACGAGCCGTGACGTTCCAGCTCGACCGTCCAAACCGTGACGTCACTTATTCGATGACGTGTGGTCAACCGCGGTCAATGCACCACGAGAGAGAGACCGCGCGTTTTCTTCCAACGCATGCACACTCTCCGGCACTCGCACGCTTTTCGCTATACTATCCTCTCCTCGCGCTCGCGCGTCCTCCTTACTCTTTTACCCACTCGTGTACTATACCAACTACTGTACACCAGGAACATTATGGATGTAGACGAATTCTGCATACGCAGTTTTTTGTTGTGAGTATCATTGTTCTTATTATTTGTGATATTATTATTATTGAATAGCTTTATTATTACTGTTAAATATTTTCGCTATTTTTATCAAATATTATCGTTATTATTATTACTATTAAATGTTTTCACTATTTTTTTATTACATATTATCGTTATTATTATTATTATTATTATTATTATTAAATATTTGCACTATTGTTATTAGTAAATTTCATCGCTATGACTATAATTTGAAAATGTCACTATTATTAGTAACTATTATGACTATTATTATTATTGAATATGATCCCTATTATAGTAATTAAATATTATTACACTTTTTATTAATATCAATATTATTGTTATAGTTTTAATTCTGATTGTTATTATTTTGTTTGTTAGTAGTGTTGTTCTTCTTATTATTATTATTCTTAGTATTTCGTTACACGTATGAATATTTTTATCATCAGCAACATTATATTTAAATTTTATCGCTATTGCTGTTGAGCGGTCTGCAATAGCTTGAAATTTGAATTTTTTTGTTTTTCAATGCATAGTTTCATAGCCTAGGATTTTAACTGTAATTTGCAACAAAGATTTTGTAGAAAATCCAAGAACTGACCAAGTTGTGACGAATTTCAATCGAATAAAAAGTTCGTTTGGGCGAGGAATGAAAAATGGTCGAAATTAAGGCCTAGTCCCCTCAACTAGGACCGAACTTCGAAATTCGGTTCGAACGATTTACCGTCACTCTTATGGATACAAAATCATCCGCTGATGACCAATTTCCCAGTCAGAACTCGATCGGAGCGAAAGTTTTTGTCCAACGACCGGTTTACAGGCGAACGTCGATCTCCTGGGCTTAATAAGGGATGGGGAAGGATGTAACTGGAAAATTCGTTTTTTTATCCCAAGTTTTGAGCAGGGTTCAAAAACGCCGTGAAATAAATATTAGTATGTATTATTGCTATTGGTTTTTGTTTCACAATAATAGTAATAATTATTCTCATTTTTATTCATATAATAACAATAACGTCGATAATGATAATTTATAGTAACTACAATAACGTCAATGAAAAAAATATATTATTAAATATTTTATTTATATTATATTAAATATATTAAATATATATATATAAATTAAAGAAAAAAATATAAATTATTTTAATCATCTATTGTTATATTTATTGTTGCGATAGTCGTTTTCCACATTATTATTATTGTTCCTCATATTATTACTATTATCGTCGCCGTTGTTTTATTATTGCTATTCTCAGAATATTTTGTAACTGCACTGTAAGAATGCATTTTTCGAGACGCAATAAAACTTCGGTAATATGTTAATAATAAATAAAGTGAGGCCAAAAAAAAAGTCCATGGAAATTTGAATCTTCGCACAAGGTTTTAAAATAGGAAGTTGCACAATTTGACGCAGACAACGAGTGATCCGCGAACAAGTGCGAAGCGAGAAACAAAACGTTGTCTCTTACATAATACAATCCAGACTTTTTATAGGACGGACATATACGCAATGAATATAAAGGATGCGCAAGCATTTACGCACGTATACTCGTAAAAGTCTACACGGGAGACGTAACAGACCGCACGAAATACCGGGTGTCCGCGAAACATTTCCAACGTGTCCCTCATTTTCATTCGTTCCTATTCTACTATTTTTTTACTCACAAAATGCGAACGAGTGGATTTTTTAGTTTTTTGAATAGTTTTTAATGATTTTTTTTCGTGTTTATAATTTGTGCAGAAGTTCGACTTTTTTGGCTTATTTATCGAAGCAGGACGATTTTTAAGGAGTAAAAAATATATAGGACATTTCGTTCTCGGTATGTCACGTGTAACGACAGTGAAAAGTATATCACCGTACACGTTAACTCGAGGGAGAACACTACTGTGACGGGGCCGAAAAAGATAGTTTTTTCCCAATTTTTTTTTGTCCACTAGATTATTTATTTGGATTTCGGAGATTAAGATACGTTATTAAGGCCTTAGGCCACAGTAACGGGTATAAAATCATGTGCGAATTTAACATTTTTTTTCGTATGAAAAAGTGATTCACGCATAAAATTAATTACACATCTACTTAGTATGAATATATCAAGCTGTTAGAAAAAATATATATATTTTTTTTTCGATGTACAAAATGGCCAACTACTAATATTTGATTTTATCTTTTTTTTTAAGCGCTCCGCGGCGTGACATTTAGCATCCACAATTTTTTACCTAGAACAAAAAACAAAAATTCTCGTCAATCTACATTAGGATACCTAGAGAAGTACGTAC
>OZ023320.1:16081603-16099103 GCA_964007375.1 Ophion obscuratus
AGGCATAATAAAATCTATCTCTGTAGCCATCTGTCCCTCTCTCTCTCTCTCTCTTTCTTTCTCTCTTCTGAGCTTTCGATAACTTCCCTCCTCGCCTCGTTACTGCCGTGTGTGCACACGTGCAATCGGCAATCACGACTTTCGGCCACGGAAACTCGCGTGCCAGGTCGGAAATGCGATAGACGAGGTATAAGGGCAAAGACGGGGATGCGCGTAAGCTGGTGGTTCGCGGGACGGCCGCTACGCGGCGCGTGACCGTCGGCTCTCTCGCGCGCGGCAAGATGCGCGCCGTCGTACGAATATAGGACTGCACTGGGTCAGGGAGCCCTGATTCATCGGGTGACGGATTGGCCGTGCGCCAATAGATATAACAACCCCTCCCCCCTTCCGCTCTTAAACTCACCTTGTTAACGGAGATGGGATCGTGCATGTGTTACACGGGAATAAAGCTTCTCGAGTCTCGCTACAAGAGAGATCCAATTTGTTCGGTCGATTCGCTTCTAGAGATTCACTTGTAAATTGTCACAAGTGCATATGACTCTATCGCGCTTGCGCGAAGAAATGGACAGGGTCTCGAGCCTCTGGTACGTGTTGGAAATAAAGATTCTGTGCATTGTATTTTGTTTTTCGGTGGGATGAATTCCAGACATGATTTGCCTGCCGATTTGCTGTTCCCTGCATCGTTTTTTCACGATCTGGTATTATTACCGAGGATTAGGGTGGATGGAATAGATTTTCTATAATTATGCTACCTTCAATCGATAATTCTAGAAATCTGCATTTTTTAGATACCCTTTTTACAATATTTATTATTGACAGTATTCCTAAAATTCATATCCGCGAAATTAACGGCGGTCACCCATCCACGATAAGTTTTGGATAAGATGAATGAGAAAACTCCGAGAGGTGAACGTGTCGAATGAGACGAGAAACTGAGAGTCCCGCGGGAATTTAAATTCGTTCGAGTGTACGAGCCGTTGGCAACAGAATCCGCATGGCGGCGCCATCTAGCGCGTACGAAGCTTACTATCTCGATAACACGTGCCCATAACCTCAATCAGGCTCAGCCGCGACTGGCACAATGTTACGATAAGCGGGACGAAGATAAGATCGAAAATATTGAGGATAACTCACCCTGATGAGGCAAAAATCTGCGTCTCGATGCATCCTCCGTATTGGACTCTCCCGACTTCGTTTTTGTCTGGAATCAGCGTGAAACATTTGGCACCGCCGTACGAGCACGAGTGGAGAATGTTAGTGCAATTATTTGCTTACCTTCGATGGATCGACTGGACGTCCTTTCAATACCGACTCGTACTTGCACAGATTGTCGTAAATTGGCGCCGATGGTATCGGTATCACGAGCTTCTCCGAGTACAGAGCCTTCATAGGATCGAAACTTTTGCTACCCAAGTCCAAGCTCTCGTCCGACGAACTACTCTCTTCGTCCGCCATCTTGAAAATGCACAAATTGGTCGTCTTCAGGCCCGAATCCCTTCACCGTTCCGATTCCTCGATTCTTTACAATTTGAGCAGCTCAATTTTGCAGTATAGATCCCGCGTTAGGGAAGAAATGAGCAAAAACAATTGCAGGGGAATATGAAAAGAATAAATGGTGGTAAATCCACAATTCTCGTGAGAAAATATCTCATCTTGAATATTGACCAAGTTTGGATCGATGTCGAAGACTATTACCGAAAAGTATTAAATACTTCGTATCCGATATTCAATATTTCTTCGTGTCGATGCTTTCAGCCAAATTCGTTATACCCAATCTCTACAATCCTTAACGGCGGCTTAATCCTATTCGGCGAAAAAGGCATGTTTTTAAGATTTTTTATTGGCGTAACGAATAATGTTCGTTTATTGAAAAATTTGCATATAATAAGGTAACATTTGAACAACATTCTCCTAAATTTGCATTGCAAAATATTCAAAATTCAGCGAGTGAAAATTAAACCCCGGAGGCGCCTCGAAAAAAAGTTGGTTTGCGGTGTGCACCATAACTCGCAACAGAATCATTTGAAACAAAAAAATCAAAATGCATTTGTTAAAGGAGATGTTTCTCGAGGTAATGACGGGAGGATTTTTTTTTTCGATTTTTCTATTTTTCGTAGCACTTGGGAGCCAAAAAACCGATTTTCGCTAAAAAAATCGGCTAATTTGTTGTTGAAAAATTAGTAATTATTAAAAAAAACAAAAAAGCTCTCGACAATACCTGGTGAATTATGTAAAGAAGTACTGTGCAAAATTTCAAAGCGATTGGTCCAGTAGATTTTGAGGTATCGTGCACACGGACTTCAAATATGACAAGTCTCAGAAAAACGGTTTGAAAAACGCAGAAGAGAAGAGAACGGCATGGAGCAATAGACGCTCAAATACTCATAATTTTGTCAATTTTACTCCGATCGACTTGAAATTTTAACACAATATTCTTGATATATTATGCATTCATTTAAAAAATAAAAAAAATGAAAAAAAAAACATTTAATACTTTACCCCGCCCTTAATGGTCAATTTTACGTCAAAGCGATCGAGTCACATCGGTACAATAAACCTGAGTATTCGACGACTATGGCGGACCGAAAGAGGTACTTTTTCCGATCTTTTTTGTCCACTACATTTATTTATTTGGGATTTAAAAAGAAGATATGTTATTAAGCATACATTGAACTCATTTCAAGTAAATTTTGATTGAAAAAAATTGTAAATTAATAACTTGACAACTTGAGAAGGGTTGGTCTGAAAAATAAAACTAAATAACTTTTTAAATCTATATAAATGTCGTTTTCGTTGTACGTAGCCGTTTTTCGAGAACAATTCACAAAATGGTGGGTGTTCGAAGAAGTGTAATTTTGGCGAAATTTTTACTTACATTCGATGGCTTAAAAAAGACTAAATTTTGAAAAAAAAAAAAAAAAAAAACGACTACATACAACGATAGCTACTGCGATTACGGAAATTTGGAAATTCGTACGATTATAGCTAGAGTTATGGTTCCGGCCAGGTTGATTTCCAATATTTCAACTCAAAACTTGTTTCACACCTTGAATATGTATACTTTGAGAAAATGCATGAAAAAAATGGATTCTTCTGAACCGTCACAGTGGTGTCCCTTTAAATCTCTCGACCGTTACTTTTCCCCTACACACGATAAGTTCAACGCCAGGAGCTTTTTCTTTTTCCCACTACACCGATCGTAAATTGTTGCGCCGCTCATTGAGGCTCGATCGATCTCGTAGATGCGAGGAAAAACGTGTACTCCGTGGATAGAAAGTATTCCCTGAGCGATGAAGGCAGTGAGTAATTTTAATCGAGTGAAAAGGCAAAAAAGGGAAGGCCAACATAGGCTCATTCGTTGACTCGAGGGTGGTCGGGGATTCGGGTGGGATGTCGATTAGACCGATTCGCCGTGGTGTCTTCGCTGGTAACTGTTGTTTCAATGCTGGATATCCTTGCACTTTTATAGACACGCCAATGGGTGCGTGGGAGAGAGCGAGAGGAGTGTGTAAAAGTCTGAGAGAGAGAGAGAGAGAGAGAGAGAGAGAGAGAGAGAGAGAGAGAGAGAGAGAGAGAGAAACGTTGATATAAAGGATGTTAACCCTCGACTTGATGGAAACTTTCTTTCTTGGTTGGCCGGATTACGTAAAGTTACTGCAAATACCAGTATTAGCTGTAGCTGGTGTGGTTTGTACGTGCACGAGCAGATTGCTGAATAGAAATGCGCGCAGCCCGGTGCAACGGACAGAGAGGGGCCGATACAGCTAAACCGGCGAGGTTACGCTCACAGGAAGTGAAACAGCCTACAGAAAGAAAGTTTTCACTCGCGCTTCAGTTTTCACTTTCACGGAAATGCGACGTTCTCTCTCCCTATCGATTTTCCTCCCCCCTCTCTCTCTCTCTTACTCTTTTTCTTTCACGAAGATCTGCGCATCTCGTGCTGTTGCATAAATTAACTAGGTTGGAGCGATCCAGTTGTCATGACGGTTCATGATATTTGTTTTTTTTTTCAATGAATCTCAATAAAATTCATACGCGGTATATATTTCTTCTGCAGATGCTAATTTTGTATAAAATATATAATTGAAGGGGAATTATATTTTTAAATTTTTATTACATGAATTTTTGAATTTTTATTACGCGAATAAGAAACTCTTTTGTGTTACTACGAACTTGAAAAAGTATAACATTATCGTTGATTATTATGAAAAAACTGGGGAGGTGAATTTATACGAGTGGCGTTGAAGTTTGCATGGTTGGAAGGCAATGAAGGTGTTTACATTTTATTTTCCATATTTTTATTATTTATAGATCTTTTGGTAAATATTCCGAAGCGGGGCTCCTCCTAGAAACAGGCTAATTTTTGTTTGGGTTTGTTTGGGTTTTGTTTGAACCCTTGGAGGAAATTAACCTGATTGCAGCAGGTTACTTCCGAGTGTTTATCGATCTTTTTTTTAAATAGATTTATATTGTAGATCGCAAAATGAACATTTTGAAAAATGGCTGAAGGATTTTTGTGGGAAAAATTTGTCAAAGGAAATTAAAGGAATTCAAATATATTTTCGTTGCATTCAAACGATGCAATCTTCAACCTCATTTATACAACTCAGAATGAAATTTTGAGTGATTTATGATTATGCCTATTTATATTTATCTCGCGAGATTATTTATCAGTACCGTTAATTACGAAGAAGAAATCTTCAAGTTTGCATCGTTGGAAAGCAACAAAAATTCTTTTTTCTCGATATAATGTCTTTTAGGGCGATTTAGGCTGTGAAAATCATTCGAGCGTTTTTTTCGTATTTTGATTTCGGATTTGCGACGTCAAGTTGCAAGAAAAAGGTTTCGAATAATAATAAAAATGAAGAAATAATAATAAGATCGTTGCATCCCGACGATGCGAACCCAATCTATCACCATTAATTAATATTAAGTGTTGCCGAAATACGAACACCGCGGACATTGAGATTGGCAGCAATGATCTTCATTCGCCAGCCAAGATTCGTAATCTTTCATCAAGCCTTGATGGTTCAATATTGAATATACATGGTTCACCTTAGGCAAGAGGGGTTTCTTTTTCTCTAAATGCTCGCAAAAGTTTAATTTGCGTTAATCAGTTGTTAGAAATGATTTATCTTGATGCTAAATAGCCAAAAAAATTACACAACCCGTAACGTTAACCCCAACCAACCGTACACAAAATTACATATGTTAAAGTATTTTCAGTTTTTGGTGTTTTGGGTTGAAAAAAGTTCAAAAAATTCGTAAAGACTCAGTATGGTCTAGACAATAATCCACATATATATTTAATCTTGGATTTTGGCTAACGTTCAAATCTCTTTAAGGGGGTGGGTAGGTGTTTCAGCGTGAAAAAAAATGGTTTCGAGAAAAACGCGGCACCGGCTTGTTTGTGGATATTTTCGCGTACAAATTTCACGGAATATTCTTGAAATGACACTTAACAATGTACAAAAGGTTTCAATAAATTTACTCGATCCATATAGATGAAAAAAAATTCGCAAAAAAGTGTTTTTTTTTTCACGCTGAAAAAACCCTCCCCTTAGCCGTGTGTCTAAGCATCGACATCGTCTGACGCAGCCGATGCCTTCATTGACAGCCTGCAACGTCCGTAATTGAGCTGCGTATCGAGCGTCTTTTCCCGCCTTGAAAAACCAAAAATGGAATTTTCGAAAAAAAAACAGACTCGGAAATTTTTTCTGGGTATGTCGTTTTGGAATTTTCGGCTAATTCGTTGGTTTCTTTTTTGTTTGCAGAAGTGCGGCTATTGACGATCGAGCAAAAGAGGAAGATAGTGCGAAAAAGAGGAGCCACCGGTCGAACGTCCGCGAGGGGATAGAGGGGAGAGGGAGGAGGGCTCGGAGATAAGACGTGGGTGGTTTTGGATGTTAGCAGGCGCGGAGGTGGCTAGAGAGGCCCCACCGCAGGGTACGGGTCCCAATGCCGGTCCCCGTATCGCAAACCCTCACGTTCACCTCCACCCTCGTACCCAAGGAGGAGTCAACAATGCCCTTTATAGATGACGAGCTACTCTGGTGCCCTGACAATGACGGCAGGATGGTAGATTTGACTCAGTGCCTTCAGGTATTCGTTCTTCTCTGTTCTAATGTGTTTTTTTTTGTTGCCATGTCCTAGCCATGTCCTAGCCATTTCCGTCTGACCAACTTTCATGTCAGCTGCCTACCTCCAACCTCTTCTTTTTGACAGTTCATTCTAACGGCGGGGTAAAGTTAATTCGGCGAAAAAAAGGCATGTTTTGAAGATTTTTTTTTGGCGTAACGAATAGTGTTCGTTTATTGAAAAATTTACATATAATAAAGTAACATTTGAACAACATTCTCCTAAATTTGCATTGCAAAATATTCAAAATTGAGCGAGTGAAAATTAAACCCCGGAGGCGCCTCGAAAAAAAGTTGGTTTGCGGTGTGCACCATAACTCGCAACAGAATCATTTGAAACAAAAAAATCAAAATGCATTTGTTAAAGGAGATGTTTCTCGAGGTAACGACGGGAGGATTTTTTTTTCGATTTTTCGATTTTTCGTAGCACTTGGGAGCCAAAAACCCGATTTTCGCTAAAAAAAATCGGCTAATTTGTTGTTGAAAAATTAGTAATTATTAAAAAAAACAAAAAAGCTCTCGACAATACCTGGTGAATTATGTGAAGCAGTACTGTGCAAAATTTCAAAGCGATTGGTCCAGTAGATTTTGAGTTATCGTGCACACGCACTTCAAATATGACAAGTCTCAGAAAAACGGTTTGAAAAACGCAGAAGAGAAGAGAACGGCATGGAGCAATAGACGCTCAAATACTCATAACTTCGTCAATTTTACTCCGATCGACTTGAAATTTTAACACAATATTCTTGATATATTATGCGTTCACTTAAAAAAAATTTTTAAAATGAAAAAAAAATTTAAATACTTTACCCCGCCCTTAAATATCGCAAATCTCTCGTGGTGGCTGGTCCAGCGAGTAAAGTTCACTGAAAAAAAAATTCGTTCATTCAACCAAAATTCAGTTGGTTTAACAAAATGTATCTTTAAATACGTTCAACTTGATTTTTGATTGGCATAACAAAGGTTTTTTTAATCTAACTGATAGTTTTAGTGGTGTGAACTGTAGCTTATTTAGCATGTCTGAGCAACTGTTAAAACAACAAAATTTCGAGACAACAAAATGCATTTTGCACATTCAATGATTTCCCTTTTCTCAGTGTTGATGCGGTATGTCACTTTTTTGGCTCCGTTCCAAAAATTGTACACGTTAAATTTGATTTTTATTGATATTTATTGGTATTCAATAGGCGACAGGATAATTCGCTACTTTCATATGAAATTAAGGGGGAGATCCCTTTAGGCAGTCGAAAATAAGTAAATTTTCAAAAAAAAATGTGGCGAAAGTATTCTACATAATTAAAATGTTATGCACGTATTATTGCATCTTTTAATTTAACCATTTTTTAATGGTTAAAATTAGCTCTACGACGCTTTAGAGGCGATTGCCGCCTGAGTTGTTCCACGGCGGAGAACCTCGCGTTCGATGCAATGGTCCGAAACATCAGAGCCAAGTAGTTTCATATTTCTGAGACCCACACGCTCTATGTGAACCTAAAAAATCCGAAAAAATAGTGGAAATTCGAAAAATTGTACGGGGTTTTAAAAATGTTCTATTTTTCGTTAAATTTTTGCTATTGTATTTGTTAACGAAAAAGTAATTTTTTAAAATGATTTTCAAGGAATTTTAAGTCCACATAGAGCGTGTGAGTATTAGGAAACTTAAGGGGTCTTCTAAATTAAGACGCTAAAAAAGAATGTTTTCATGCATTTTTTTTTATAGGTTTACATTATAGATATTGATACAAAAGTTGTTACACTTAATAAATAAATACACTTTCGAAATACATTTAAAAACAAAATTATTCATTTAAGTCACTATTTGTGGACGAAAATAGTAGTTAAAAAAATGTCCTGAAAAAATTGTAGATCTGTGCTGTTGATGAAATCACGGAGATGGATCATCCGAAACAAAAAAATCAAACATTTTTAGATTCGGTATGTATATGATTTTTGATATATGCAAAAATAACATAATGGCGAACATTTTTCGAAAAAACAAAAAAACCTGTTTTTTCACCGTTCTTGGCAAAAAAATAGTAAATATCAAAATAAAAAAAAACCTTGATATGCGCTATAGCTATAGTTGTAAAGAATATGTGGTTAAAATTTCATTAGGATCGGTTCAGTAGTTTCGGAGATTTTATCAACAAGACGTCGAAAAACGTTGTTGCGAGAAAAACGCGTTTAAAGTTTGTTTGGGTTACATAAATACATTTTGTAAAAATTCGATGTATTTCGAAAGTGTATTTATTAAGTGTAACAACTTTTATATCAGTATCTATAATATAAACGAATCAAAAAAATTCATAAAAATAGCCTTTTTTAAGGTCCAAAGTGAAAAGACCCCTTAAACTTGTTTGCTCTGACGTTTTACAACAATGCACCGGACACTAGGATATACGCCGTGGAGCGACTCTGAAGCAAGTGTCGTCCATTTTTAAATATAAAAAATAAAATATAAAAATACACAAAATTAAATATAAAGATCCAAAAAACAAAAGTGCCGGCATTTTTAAATATTTAAAAAAAAATCGTAAAATTAAAAGACGCAATGTCGAAATTTTTTAATTATGTAGAATAAATAGTATCGGCACAAAAAAAACCTTGAAAGTTCGCTTATTTTCGGCTGCCTAATTGGATCTCCCCCCTTGAGTAATCACGTTTCAATTCAACATCACCCCGAGGCTCAAAACAACTTTGAATTAATACGATTGCATATCTCGTTACCATCGGTCGATAATTCGTATGCCACGATAAAAAGAAATAGCCGCGCATACTCACGAGAATAGCGGTTAGTAAAATCTTCGAGGCGAGAGGTTTGTTTTTAAAAACGAATTTCGTCTCTGCACTCCGCATTCAAAAGGAAAGCACCACCGGCCAATCCGTGGAGTTTTCCGCAATGGAGCTGAGCGCCCTGGTTGGTGGGCCAGCTGCTTCGAACGTGCCTTCGGAGGACGGTGAGGGTGATATGTCCGGCGTGAACGAGGAACCGTTCGACACGCTCGACACTTTCTTGCGCGAATTACAGGCCGATCTCCCCGAACCGAGCCAACCTACGTCGACGACGACACCAACGACGATCACGTACAGGCGGCAGAGGTACAATATCGCCGCAGCTAATCCTCTACTCGCGGGTAAGTATTATAAATAAAAACACAACAACAAAAATATAACATCGGTATGAAAGGGCAAAAATAAAAGAGGAGAAATAGCAATTTTTCCCGCCCGATCGATATCGCTACTGAGCCTTCTCGTTACAGAGAAGCTGGCAGCACCTGCGGCTCAGATGTCACAGGCCTCCATTCCATACCCAACGAGGACGGAGATAAAGACGGAAATCGTTCATCCCGAGACCAACAAAGGTAGGAATCTTCCGGTCGTGTGACATATCCTTCGTACGCAAGTTCTCTTTACCGACTCACTTTCCATCGGCGACTTACCTCGACGAGACTCTTTTGTACCGACGGTCGGTACGTTATCCACTGTCGGTAAGCACTGTTTTACCGTCTGCCGGCACGTTATCTACGGTCGGTAAGTTCTTGGTTTTAACCGACAGTCGATAATTCACCACTGCCGAATAAATTCTTCTATCGTGCGAGCCGCGTCACTCACAGTCGATACTGAAGAAATTCGTTGTCTCGTTCGTTCCGAGCTGTCCCCACCCCGCAGCCAGGCGGGAATTCCGCTCCTCGGGGGCCACTCGTATTCAACGACCCGCGCGCATACCGCGTACCGGAGTCGAGCTCGTTGAAAGGGAAACCGGCCAAGGCCCCCGCGAATTGCGAACAGACATCCGCGTTAGCAATAATTGCGCACGCGTTCGGCGTACTTGGAAAGAAAAAAAAACGTAGAAAAAAATACGACGTACGAAACAACGATCGCGCGAGGATGACGGAAGGGTGCGAGGAGGGATCGCGAGGGCAGCGGGAAGAATCAGATGGAAGGGGGTGGGGGGAATTTATTCCGAACTGACATGCGGTAGGCAGATCTCGTTACTTTGACGCACGAAACCTGCCGCGTGGCGATGGCGGGGAGAGGAGAGAGGGGGCGGCCTGGTAGAGTAACATTACGTACGTGCGTGGCCCAATTCTTACAATTTACAGCCGCAAGAGCGAGAGAGCGAAAAAGAGAGTTTCGTAACTCTTGCGATGTATGTACGCGATTTTTGCGTTTATCCTCCCCACCCTGCTCGCGTCGCGAAAACTCAACTCGTGCAACGTGCGACACGTACAATCGTCGTTGATGATCGAAACACGTTCCAAAGTTTCTCTCTCTCTCTCTCTCTCTCTCTCTCTCTCTCTCTCTCTCTCTCTCTCTCTCTCTCTCTCTCTCTCATTCTGACAAAAAGAATATCAATAGACGATTTTCTTTTTTGAAAAAAAACTCAGGGTTCTTTGCAGATTCGGAGGGTAGGGAAAGAATTTTATCGGAAAGTAACTTTTGCACGTGACTTCGCTCGCGTTTAGGTCGGAAATTTTGTTCAGGTGTAAGTCGGCAATATATTTTAGGATCAGCTCGTATTAAGCGTCGTATGCTGAAATGATCATGAAAAACACGATTTCTATATCAATATACGTGTTTTTGCAATGAAAAATGTTTTGAGCGTGTTTTTTTTTATTAAAAAATAAAAATTCATTCTAAACGTGTTTTTTTTAGTAAAAAATAAAAATCGTTTCAAACGTGTTTTAAAAATAAAAAATCGTTTTAAACGTGTTTTTTTAAATAAAAAACCGTTTTGAACATGTTTTTAAGGATCTATTTTAGGATCAGCTCGTATTAAGGGTTGTATACTGAAATGATCATGAAAAACACGATTTCTATATCAATATACGTGTTTTTGCAATAAAAAAATGTTCTGAGCGTGTTTTTTTTATTAAAAAATAAAAATTAATTCTAAACGTGTTTTTTTTAAATAAAAAATCGTTTTAAACGTGCTTTTTTTATGTAAAAAATCGTTTGAAACGTTTTTTTTTATATAAAAAATCGTTTCGAACGTGTTTTTTTAAATAAAAAATCGTTTCAAACATGTTTTTTTTTTTTCAATAAAAATAAGCAAATCATTTTCTATACAGTCAAAAAATCTGTTTTCTATACAGCCTAATACATACTTATAGTCACGTTATCAGAATAAAAAAGCATATAACATTATGCCAGCTAACGATTAACGGGCTTGCATAAGTTTGGGGCCCAAAGAACAGCTCGATTTTCAATATTTTCTTCCGATGAGAGTTTCAGTATGACGATCTCGTGATTTTGCCGAGTTCGATTTTTTTTTACACTGACAAATACTGATAAATAGTTAAGGTTTTATTATTTAAACAAAGTGCCGCCGCCGCTGCATGGCCAATAGGTCCAGGTGGTCCCGGCAACTAGGGTCATATGAAAAGAAAAATAAAAAAAATATTACTTTTAGTACAATGATATAAAACTTTCGTATGACGTGATACGTTTTTGAAACTTTTGAAAATTACGAAAATGGCAAGCTGTATAAAAAAGAAGTTGCACTTTTGGCCCGAAAAAGACAACTTTAATCATCAGTTATTAACAAATGTCTAAATATATGATAATTATCCAGTCGTACGATGGGAAATGTTATGAACTATGCTCTGTCGGAATTTTGAGTGAATCGGAGGGATAGATTTTGGAATACGACACCGTTTTGTAAAATATAGTTTCGAGAAAAAAAGAAAATACCAATTCTTTTCACCTTCTTTTTGACGGATCCGGATGAATCAAAGGTGCAGGAAAATTCTGTAAGCATTTATTCCTATGTATCAATGTTTTGGGCATAAGCTTCAACCTTTTTCACGACAACTTCGTCGTGACCCAAAAAAATGTTTCAACAAATCATCGACATCGTCTCAGCATCGTGTTTTAGCCTTACCAGCTCGTTACAGCGTAATAAATAAGAACGATTCGATACGTGCCGTTTTTATAACATTGAAGTTTGCATATAATGCGACGATTTTTTTCTTTGTTATTTCGACGTTTTTTTTTAATATTACGCGAAACCTCTTTTTTGCTACTTGAGGTCGTAAATCCATAATAAAAATACGTAAAAACCATCGAATGATTTTCACATCCTAAATCGGGCAAAAAGTAATTTTATCAATGTAAACAAAAAAATATTTTCGTTGCGTTGAAACGAAGCAAACATCAAGATCAGTCGTTTTTTTTGGAAAAGCACCGACGATCCGTCGCCATGGGACGACAGCGAGATTGACGGCCCTTTTCCTCCGTGACAAAACATCGATGGCGATCAATTGAAATAAAAAATAAATAAATTTAAAAGAAAATCATCGTCATTGCAAGCGAAGCAACGAGAAGAAACGGAGCACGCTCTTACTCGAAAACTTTTAATTGCTGTTGATCGGAGAAACGCGTTTTCACGCATCGTGGGGTGATAGAGCGGAACAGAAGAGTGAAAAAAAAAGATCGGGAACGTTGCGCTCACGCAATGCTTATCAATCGCTGGGAAATAACTGGGCAGAGGGATGGGGGATTTAAGTCGTGCTGCTAATTATTAATTTTTTTTTCTTCGTCTCTTCTTTCACTGGATCCACTCTCTTATCACTTTCGCCGTGTTCGTAGCGCGTGACAAAAATCTTTCTTTCCTCGCATCTCTCTCTCTCTCTCTCTCTCTCTCTCTCTCTCTCTCTCTCTCTCATTTGGTTTTTCCCGGCTCGTCGAAAACTCGACAAATCTTCTTCACTCTCGTTAACAACTGGACCGAGCAGATTAATTATTCTTTCCAATGAGATCTCCCGAGAGAACGCATACACGTGCGTGCGTATTTGTTGTCCTTTCTGCCTTGACGTGTTAGTCCCCCAGTTGCGTCCATCCCGTAGCCTCGCGTCATTTCCGGTTCGTCTTGACGAATTATTTCCGAGCTGGAAGATGCTTCCTCGATAGAGCCGAAAATTTATATGTAAAAAAAAATATTTAAAAAAAAACAAGCTTTTATTTAATGTAGTAAAAAGTGGAAAATAATTTTTTTTACCTATATTCACCTATCTTTTTTTTTAATTTATATTCTTATTTTATTATATTTTTATTTATAGTCACCTATATGTGACTATAAATAAAAGCTTGGGGCCCTCAACTTTTTAAATGTTTGATAAATTCGATCAATTCAGTTTCATTGACCGTATTCATTTTGGCACAACAGCAATCAGAGAAATTATTGTTACACGTTTATACTCGGGTTCGGGAGTTTTATTTAAGAAATTTAAAAAATATATATTTAAGAAAAGAAAAGAATAATGAGTTGTTGTACAGTAAATCAAATAAAGTTGATACGTTAGCGGATTTATGCGAATTTAGATTGTGTGTCTGAATTTTGAGCCCCCCATAATTTTATTTATAGTCACTTATATATATAGACATGTAATATATTATATATAGACTTGGTAAAAAAAAATCTACTTTTTAATACATTAAGGGGCCAATCCACTTTGGAGCCACGAAAAAAGGCTATTTTCGCGATTTTTTTTTTGAGGATTTTATAAAGATATGAATATAAAAGTTGTTGGGCTTGATAAAATAAAGTCTTGAAATACATTTAAAAAAAATTTAATTCATTTTTATACATTTTTAAGTACAAAAACTATAGTTTAACGTAACGCCTGAAAAATAGGTGGGCTAGATAGCTCCATCACAACTCGGCGACGGCTTGTCTGAAACAAAAAAAAATCAAAGTCCATTAGATTCAGTATGACACCAGCTACAAAATGACCCTCGGATATAAAGTATGATCAAAAAATAAAAAAATGGCAGATGAAAAACGAAAAAAGTTTTTAAAAAACGCGTTTTTTCGCAGTTTTTCGCAAAAAAAAAAGAGTAAAAATCGCAATTTTAAAACCATCGAGGGTCATCTTGTTGCGAATCACGTTTACAATATGTGGTTCAAATTTCAAGAAAATAGGTTTATTAATTTTAGAGATACGATGGAGCTAGATTTTGAAAACGTTGTTTCGAGAAAAACTCGTTTGAAGTTAATACTATGAAAAACTCTAACCAAAACTCAATCGGCAATTCCTGCACCGTACAAAACCCCTTCTGATTGCTCATCATCGTCGGTTTCTTCAAATCTCGCTTGCTTTCGATTTTTTCAAATTTTCAACGTGTACTGGAATAGTTGAAGATTCGATGTATTTTTTTTTTTTCATTCAATTATGCATTGTCACCTTTCAGATGCGTGTTTGCATAATTTCCAAGCTCTAAGCAGTCGGGAAATGGGTGAAATATCGATTTTCCATTTTGCATCTCGCGGAAAGTCAAGTTGAGCAAAAGCGTGTAAAAAAAAAGATCGGAGAGCAAAAAGCGAATGGAAAATGGGAAAGAAAAATTAAAGAAACTGTCAAATCCAAGCTGCATCCACCTGTCCCTCTTCCACTCGTCACTCCATTTTTTTCTCAACTATTTTCCAAGCGCTGCGCTCGTCGCTCGCAGGCGCTGCGGCCCTTGACGACTTCCCTTGACCCTCCCCAAAAACGCATAAATCCTCTCTCGCGCACGTCCCGCAGGCGTCACACCCTCGGAAATAGACCGCCGTACTTAATAGCGTCTTAGGAGAGATCAACGAGTGCGCGAGTGGGTTCAGCAAAGTTCTCACTCGCCGAGGCTCCCCGACTGAAATGGACACGCGCGTACAAAACCGTACGTCTTTCTCAACCGAATCATCCCACAGCGGGGAAACCGCAATTTTTCACCGATAAAAGTGAAAGTCTCCGATGAAGAGTTTTTTTTTTCTCCGTTTTTTTTTTCGAAATCATACTCGTAAGAAGAGAAAAAGAAAAAAAACTCGAAATCATACGTCTCGAAGAAAAAGAAGGCTTTTGTTCCAGAAATCGTCTCGGTTGCGTAAATATCGACGACAAAAGAAATAACGTTCATTCGCCAATCTGACGAATCGGTAGTTGCTCATTTTTCTCTACATTCGCGCGCAAAAATAATCACGCTGCCTTTGCCACAATGATATCGATTATTCTTTCGGAATATTTTTAATAACGATTTTTTATGTAATTTCTCCATTTTGCAATTTCGCATCTTCATCGCGTAATTTCGCTTCTTCTCGTCTCGATTGTTCGAGTCCCATATTGATCCCTTGATCGTTTCGATTCATGGCTCCTCTCATTGTTGGTCGTATTTTTGTTTTTTTTTTTTTTTTTTTTTCAATTTATTTCTCCCTCTTTCGATGCTTCTTCCTCGCACTCTTTCGCATCATAAAACCACTGACCCAATAATTATATAACCGGCACAATGCTCAGCGAGGTATGAAGTCGCTTTGCTGTGATAGAGACACCGCTAAAGAGAGAGAGCGAGGGAGAGGGACGGAGAGTGGGAGGGAGAGACATAATTCGAACACATTGAGCAATTATGTCAATAGAGTGTTATAGCGAGTGCAACGTTACACTTCGAACCTCACTTTGCTTATAATTATCCTGCTGGGTCGTGTGTGTATATATATATATATATATATATATATACACACACACACACACACACACACACATGTATGTATGTACAAATATATGTATCAGATCTTGGCATTGCCAGTCGCACGTTTCTTGCACCGTCGTACACGCTGTACTATTTCTGTTATCAATTTGTATCAATTTCTATGATCAAAATCCTCGTCTCTAAACATTTGCATGAAAAAAATCAGAGTATACAAGGAAATAAAACGAAAAAAAGAAATCAATTGTATTCACGTACAGTATATATACAGGGTGTTAAGAAGGTCGATGCAAGGCCTTAAGGGGCTGACAGGTCACCTCGTTAGGAACGTATCTAACCTAGGTTGCCTTAGTCCAAAGTCTAAGGATTTTGAGTTATCGTGGTGAGTATGATTTTTGTAAAATTTCCCAAAATTAGGTGCTAACTCGTTCATAATGTTCAAACAGACAATAATTGGCCACTCAAGACTTATTTGCGTCTTAGCTTAATGTGCATTCAATCGATAAACACCAATAAAATCATCTGTATGGACACAACTAACTAAATGGGACGTGTTGAATAATTAAAAACTTGTCCAAAAATAAAAATACCTGTTATGTTAATGCTATTTAAAAAAAAAATTGCATTAACATAAGAGGTAAATGAGTTAGTACTTAATTTTGGGAAATTTTCCAACAATCGAACTAACCATGATATCTCGATATATATATGTATCAGATCTTGGCATTCCGAGTTGCATGTTTCTTGCACCGTCGTACACGCTAAACTATAACTGTTGTCAATTTGTATTAATTTCTATGGAGAAGATCCTCGTCGCTACAAAATATAATTAAAAAAACCATATCGAAGTATACGAGGGAACAAAACAAACAAAAATCAATTGTATCGTTATACGTTTACGTGTAACGATACAATCGATCGTGTAACGTATCGTTACGTTACGTAATGATACGTTACGTTACGTAACGATACGTTACGTTACGTAACGATACGTTACGTTACGTAACAATACAATTGATTTTTGTTTGTTTTGTTCCCTCGTATACTTCGATATGGTTTTCTTTCATTATATTTTGTGCGACGAGGATCTTCATCATATAAATTATATATATATATATATATATATATATATATTCCCCCTGTTTTTGCATCGTCGTAAACGCTTAACTATAACTGTTATCAATTGGTATTAATTGGTATGATCCAAAAATGCATGCATCTAAAAATTTTAAAGAAAAAACAATATCGTAGTGTACATGGGGGAAAAAACGAAAAAAAAAAAATCAATTGGATCGTTACACGTGTACAGCAATTTTTTGGGCATACGTATGGAAAAACCTGCTGTTATTCGTCCGTGTATTACGTGAGGGTACATTATAAATCCGGTGTTCGGGCCTCTCGAGAGAGATCCCAGGGATTGGGTAATCGGTTTCCTCGTATTGCTACACGATACTCATGGGTCCCCCTCGAGAATTCATTCCATCTTTCTCTCTCTCTCTCTCTCTCTCTCTCTCTCTCTGACTGTCGCAATTTTTTACGTCTTATTTTGCGTTTGCTACGCGCAACATTACTCGCAAAGGCTCGAAAGTAAATTCAATATGGCAACTTTAAACACTGATGCAACTTGTATTCGTATTTGTACAGCGAGTTACCTCGAACTTAATCGGCGGAATCCTCATCCGTACCATTTTTCCGACTGGATGGGAGACGATTTATCTCATGCAACAGAGATTCTTTTATTTATTCATTTTAATCCGTAGTCATGCGCACAATACTCTCATGATGGTAGGACAAAATAATCAAAATATTCATACGTAATTGACTTTTCCATTGCAAAACTCCGGGCGCAGAAAATCGCATAACGGGATTGCGAATTGAGCAGGTATGGAAAGAGAAACCGACAC
>OZ023320.1:16101603-16134103 GCA_964007375.1 Ophion obscuratus
AGCTACTCTTTAAACAT
The DNA here is from genome assembly GCA_964007375.1 of Ophion obscuratus. Lineage (NCBI taxonomy): Eukaryota > Metazoa > Arthropoda > Insecta > Hymenoptera > Ichneumonidae > Ophion > Ophion obscuratus. The sequence goes on from OZ023320.1 coordinate 16,101,621, forward strand.
TTAAAGAGACCTTTGAATGTTCCTCACTCACTTTGAAAACAGTATCTGCCGGCGACCATGTTTTTGTTGTCTTTCTGTATTTTTCTGGTAATTTTTGTTCAAAGGTTCTCGATTTGTGTACCTTTGTGTTAAAAAAAAATGCGTTTCGTTTTCACCAATCATTTCCCGGAAAAAGTTCAGAATTTTGCATTTTTTTGGGTCTTTCGGTAGATTTAGCCCCTTAAGGGGGGAAATCCCTTTGGATGCCCGAAAATGAGTCATTTTTCATGATTTTTTTTAAAGGTGGTGAAATAATTGTGTCATTTAAAATTTTTTACATTATCTTATTACAACTTTTATAATTATTCATAACAATATCGCCATCTTTGACGGACCCCCTTCGGCATGTAGTGCTTTGTGGTGACCATCATAAAATTGATTGGTTGATCGGAAATTAAAAAACCAAAAAAAAATCATTACTTTAGTAATAAATCTAGGTCTTAATCGAGGATTTTTTTTAATTACCAAAATGGCGGCTTTCGACAGATAACTTTTGATGTTCGACCATAAAATCGCTAGTTTATTGTTTTAAAAAAATATAAATTTTCAACAAAAATGAAAAACTTTCGGTTGAGGACGGTTTTTAATGCTATCAATAAGCACACCAAATTTCATCAAAATCCATCGAGTGGTTTTTAAATTATAGTGGTCAACGACTTGAAAAACATAGTTTCGAGACAAACGCGTTTAAAGTTTTTCGATGTGGATACGGTGTTATATGTTCGTAACATTTTGAGCTCAATGGATGAAGCTAAACTTTTTTATATCTATTTCGATCCGCTGAATCCGAATATCACAATTTTTTGCTGAAATGTCGATCATTCAATTGTTTATAGCCAATTGTTAAAACAATTTGTCAAAAAATTGAAGTTTTTCGGGATGAATTTTTTAAAAATATTTTGGGCAATTTGAAGACGAAAGTATTCTGTATAAACTTTTGCTAAAGTTCATAGTTTTTGAGTAATACATTTTTGAAAATTTCTGAAAGAGTTTTCCAATTTTACACTTGATTTATGTATAGAAATACTAATTAAAAAATTACTTACATCGAATCATCAATTCCTGGCCTATACAATAGGGCTTTTGCCGATGTGGAAGCTTCCAAAATATCAATTTGTTGTTGTCTTCGAAGCATTCTGCCTTTCCGGGTATTATCGTTTGCGCGTTTGTCAGCCGCTACCTGCCATGGGGACCCGACGCCCCTTCACTAATTGTGGAATATCCCGGAAACTATTCATCGGATTGACTTGAAATTTTCAGGGAATATTTTCGAAACGTCATACTTCAAGAAAATGTTTTTAAATTCGATTTTTTGATAATTCTGACTGCATCTCGCCCCTTCAAGTTTATTTGGGTTACATAAATACATTCATTTTTTAAAACTTATTTTGAAAGTGTATTTATTAAGTGCAACCACTTTTATATCAATATCTATAATATAAACCTATCAAAAAAATTCATGAAAATAGCCTTTTTTAGTGTCTAAAGTTAGAAGAGCCCTTAACATACACTTGTTTCTTATTCTTAACGATTCGAGAGAAACGTTCGATTTGCGTCAGACTATTTTCGCACCGACTCTCCTAGTCGCTCGATATCGTTTCGAAAATTCCTTCATTCGAAATGACAAAAAGAAATGCGTCTCGAGATGATCAGCAACGCTCCAGGCTCGAATCCCTCGAGAGGTCCGCTTATTTTCCACATTGCCCCAAATTGGTCTGCGTAAGATCGAGCACATGTGTTCGCGGGGCCTAATTCGTGCACTGCTCCGGGCCCTTTAATTTCTCTCTTCCTGAATCGAAGCCCGTACGTCTGAGACGCAACGACAGGTGGAGCCTGCGAAGGAAAGCCCGCCAAAGGGGTGCCGAGGGAGAAAAAAAACCGGGGAAAAAAGGGGTCCAAAGAAAAACAAGGCAAAGGATAACTCAACCCGTAGACATGCTTTTTTTTCTCAAGGGGAGGGATGTAAGACCGAACACGTCTGCGTAATACACGCATTCTTATTTATTCGGGCGCACGATTCGGGAAGAGCATGTGCAACGGGAATCGTCCCATGAGACAAGATCGTCGAGAGTTCTCTCTCTCTCTCTCTCTCTCTCTCTCTCTCTCTCTCACACACACTCTCTCTCTCAAACACTCCGTTGCTTCACCGACGAGTTTATATGCATTTTCAAAAATAGCGATCCACGTCCATTTATTTATTCGAGCGAGCATCTTCGAGAAAAAATTTTCCTCGTCGTCACGATCGGGCTTCCGGTATAGAAAATACCGGAATAAATATATTTCGACGTAGGTCCGCATTTTTGCAAATGCCAATTCAGAACTTGTCGTTGGCAACGAAAAAGTCGTTTTTACTTTGGTTATTTTTGTCAAATTCGCATACACAAACGAGAGGAATAAAAAAAAAACTTCGCATCGAATCACGATAAATCATCATCGAGCAAAATTCAATCTCGCTGTGACTGAAATTTCCGACTTCGTTGGCGCACCCGAGTAGAAAAATTTTTCGTCGTTCGATTATTCGATCTCGGATCGCCCCCGGGGCTTTGGGCGACGTTTTTTTTTTTTTCGCTCACCTACGCTGCATCGTGCGATGATGTTGCGCCGTTGACCAGCCGAGAGACAGAAAAACAAATCCGAAGGTTGTCTGCGTGTCGTTACTCTTGTTAACGCGTTGTTCCGTTGTTGGAAATGAGAGGAAGAAAAAAAACGTCTCGCGCGTGTCTCGAACTCGTGTCATCGCGCGTTCAGGTCTCGTTCGTTTGCGTGAATGGATTATTAATTTTTTTGAGATACACTCGTCTTTGCTTCCAGCTATGAGGGTGGATTTTTTATTATTTTTGGTCGAAATAAAAAATCGTTTTTTTTTACAAATTTCCGTATTTTTATTTTACGGAAAATAAAAATGCGGAATAAAAATACGACGTGTTGGAATAATTGGTAGAATTCGTCGAGATTTTATTGCAAAATGAGGAATTGCTGCGCCTGTGCATTCTTCAAGTTTGTAGTAGTTACGAGTACACAGGTTGTCCTGTTAGGAATAATATTGCAACTGTCGATAGGTTAGATCATGTCCTGCTATATACTGGAATTTCAGTTTAGCAAAAGTCCTCCGGTTTTGGAGATAAAAAAAATCATCTGCTTTTGGTTCTTCGCATGCCATTGCTACAAGTAATAACTTTTTTGACCCGGAAAAAACAATACTCTTGGTTATTTGTTCTATCTGGAAAAGTCGTCTTTTGGTAATTGCACAGTTCGAGAACTTTTCCGAAAAACGATGGAATTTTTTGTTTGCCATGAGCTCCTTTAATTGGTCACCACTATTGATATTCCGTCGGGGGGGGGGGGCTGACATTTTCTATTAATTCTATAAGTTATCGGCTTTTGAAGTTCTCGGAAATACGTAATTAATTAAGGCATTTTTAAATATTCCGACGTCTATATTGGGGGTGGGAGGTGGGGGATTTTATGAGCCGCTGTCCCCCTGCAGCCGCTGTTTGGGTTGTTATTAGGGCCCCGAAAATTATCAACGTAGTACAATTGTAGTTCATTGAAATATATTTAAACACTACCTTTAGTGTCTTAGGGGAGGGGGGGGGCTCCGCCGGCAGGGGGCTCCACTCCTTGCCCCCACCAGGGGGGTGCACCCCCCGGACCCCCGGCGTGGCCGTTTCAGTCACCCTCCGCATACAACACACAAAAACAGGGACGGGGGGGGGCGCAGGGGGTATTTAGGAAGATTTCTTTCATAAACCCACCCACTTTCCACATCCAATATAAGTGTTCCGAAAATGTTCGAAAATCCGGTATTTTATAACGTGTTTTCGTGAACTTCAAAAACCTATACCTTTTTATGGGACGGTGACCGCCGCGATTTATTTTTGGCATTACATTTAGAAAGGCTTTTTTATAAATCCCCCCCACTCAATATAGGCGTCGAAATATTTAAAATGTCCTACTTTATCACATGTTTCCGCGAACTTCAAAACCCCATAGCTTATGGACTTAATAGCAAGTGTCACCCCCCCCCCCCCCCCCCCCCCCCCCCGCCTCGACAGAATATCATTCAATATAATAGAATAAACAAGTTCACGGTGAAAAATAAATTTTCCCGTCGTTTTTCGGATAAGTCCTCGAACTGCATAATTATCCTTCTTTTTAACCTCAAATGTTAAGGAAACTATGAAAAAAGATCGTATGCAGAATTTTCATATAAACCAATTCGAACATATGACTCTATTAGCCTGCGATGTAAAAACAATGTATTATACTACGCGTAGACAATTACTTGAAAAAGTTGCTTAGTTATTTTCGATTCGTATCATTTGTAGAAATGGTATGCGAAAAACCAAAAGCAGATGAATTTTTTCTAAATAACAAAAGGCCCAAAATCTCGAAAACCGTGGGACTTTTACTAAACTGAAATTCCAGCATACAGTAGGACCTGGCCTATCGACAGTTGCAGGATTATCCATTCACAACAGGACACCCTGTATATACAGGGTGTCCCTCTTATCTCTGCCACCCGAAATAACTCGGCAATTATCGACGTCACAAAAAAATGTTCCAGACAAAAGTTGTACGGTGTGAAGGGGACCAACAAGTGCGACCAATTTCTTTTTATTTCATCGCTGGCGCTGACGCACAGTGAAGGTCACCTTCACTTTTTTTAATGGAATGGTACATTTTTTTTAACCATCCTGTGGAGCACCTCAAGTCGCATAAAAAACATTGGGGTCAAAGTCGTTCAAGGTCATTCAAGGTCAGTACTGATGATATAAATCTAAATACTGACCTTGAATGACCTTGAACGGCTTGGACCCTCTGTTTTTTATGCGGCTTGAGTTGTTCCACAAGATGGTTGAAAAAAAATGTACCATTCCATTTTGAAAAGTGGAGGTGACCTTCACTGTGCGTCAGCGTCTCCACCGAAATTTGGAAAAATGGTCGCATTTGATGGCCCCCTTCACACCGTACAACTTTTGTCTGGAACATTTTAACGTGACGTCGATAATTACCGAGTTTTTTCAGGAGGCAGAGATAACAGGAACACCCTGTATATATTTATCAAATTATAGAGAGACAAGAGAGAGCAGAGAGAGAGAGAGAGAGAGAGCAGAGAGAGAGAGGGAAGCAGGCAAACAGAGAGAAAGAAGAGAGGGAATAAAAAATGAGTCGCCCCACAGCACACCTGTTACAAGCCCCCGCACACAAACACACACACATTCGCCCTCACACACCTCTTAACATTCACGAGAGTTCTCTGAGAAGTCTCGACAGCGCTCGACCGAGCAATTCTAATGCGCGCACAATTTCCGTGAGAAAAGTTTTTCCCAGCCGAGTGTAATACTCCGGCTGGAGAGCCCTTCTCCGCATTTCTGGCTCATAAAGTCGCGCGCGGATTCTCAAAAGACTCGGTTAACGTTCAACCGTGCAAGGAGACAAACGAGAGCCCCGGATGGGAGGAGCGAATCAGCGTCAAGCAGGAACAAGAGGAACGAGTGGGAGAAGTGAGCAAAAAACGAGAGGATTGAAGAAAAAAAAATATGACGGAATAAGGAAAGCGAGAGGTAAAGCAAGGTTCGCTTGATCTACAAATTTTTCAATGCAGTTTACTGCTCTTACGAGGACTTGGCAGTAGGAGGACTCAACTGAGGCACTTTTGCTGATTAAGGGGCTATACCAGTGTGACACTTAAAAAAAATCGATTTTTTTTGGCCTTTTTCGACAGTTTATACTTTCAAGAATATGAGATGAGATTTTTATGCTTTCAAGGTTTTTATACTTTCGAGAATGTGAAATGAGATTTTTCAAATTTGCTGACGTTGTAACTCAAAGAGCAATTATCCGATTGACTTGAAATTTGAACTGAGTACTCTTGAATATATTTACTCTACAATGACGTAGGATATTTTTGATTGGATGAAAATTTACGATTTGGCATTGAAAAAAACGATAATTTTATAGGTAAAAAAACAGACGTTTTTTAATAACTACGCCATTTTGTTAGATTTTGATATTTTTCGAAAATCCTACGTCATTGTACAGGGAATACCTTCCAGTTTAACATTTTTTCCTTTTTCGGTTTGAGCTACTCAATCGGCCGAAATCATGTCAGCAGTGGAGGAACTTTTTTTTTGCGCCGCCGAAGGCAGCGCATAAGGGCGGGGTAAAGTATTTAAATTTTTTTTTTTTCATTTTTGTTTAATTTTTTAAATGAATGTATAATATATCAAGAATATTGTGTTAAAATTTCAAGTCGATCGGAGTAAAATTGACGAAGTTATGAGTATTTGAGCGTCTATTGCTCCATGCCGTTCTCTTCTCTTCTGCGTTTTTCAAACCGTTTTTCTGAGACTTGTCATATTTGAAGTCCGTGTGCACGATAACTCAAAATCTACTGGACCAATCGCTTTGAAATTTTGCAGAGTATTTCTTCACATAATTCACCAGGTATTGTCGAGAGCTTTTTTGTTTTTTTTAATAATCACTAATTTTTCAACAACAAATTAGCCGATTTTTTTTGCGAAAATCGGGTTTTTGGCTCCCAAGTGCTACGAAAAATCGAAAAATCGAAAACAAAAAAAATCCTCCCGTCATTACTTCGAGAAACATCTCCTTTAACAAATGCATTTTGATTTTTTTGTTTCAAATGATTCTGTTGCGAGTTATGGTGCACACCGCAAACCAACTTTTTTTCGAGGCGCCTCCGGGGTTTAATTTTCACTCGCTCAATTTCGAATATTTTGCAATGCAAATTTAGGAGAATGTTGTTCAAATGTTACTTTATTATATGTAAATTTTTCAATAAACGAACACTATTCGTTACGCCAAAAAAAAATCTTAAAAACATGCCTTTTTTCGCCGAATTAACTTTACCCCGCCGATAAGTCGCTTGGATCTCAATATTTTTCTATGAAAAAATTATGTAATATAGGTCAAATATAGCCAAATATATTCTTAATTTTCTGAGACATTTAAGGGGAGATATAGACCCAGGAGCCGGAAAAAGGTCATTTTTGTCAATTTTTTCAAGGAAAACTATTTGAAATTTCGGATTGGGGTTTTAATTATCTAAAAGTGTATACATTCAAAAATATGTTTAATTGTCTTTGTTTAAAAATATCAAAAATATACAAGGATATTGTATGATACTTGGAGCGTCGTAAAAAAGTCTGCTTATACGGTACCCACTGGCGTTTCTGCAAAAATTATCAGAAAAAAAAAACCAAAAAGATTATTAAATTAGATACTATAATCTAGTACTTGTCATAGCCGATTTTGAAAATATCAATTTATGACAAAATGGCGGAGGTTTGAACATAAATAGTGATTTTTGGGCCAAAAATTAGTTATTATTTTGCCTATAAAACAAAAACTAAGTAACGGAAGAAAAAAATCCTATAACAAGTACGAGATAATGGTGTATAGAATAACCGCAAAAAACCTCGAGGCAATCGGTTCATTGGTTTTCGAGAAATTTTGGGTACCGATTTGAAAAACGTGGTTTTGAGAAAAACGCGTTTGAAAATTTGGGAATGAATAAATCATGAAATTTGTCAACTTACATGGAATCATCGATACCAGTCCCCTAGTGTAGGTCTTCTACGGTCGACGGAATGTGCATAGCATCTAAATCCTCGACCTCGATCATCTAGGTGTATATCTCCCCTTAATTGAGTACTTTTTTTTTCAAAAAATTCCCGAAAATCATCCAAATTTTCAACGTTCACACTGGTATAGCCCCTTAACCTACGCTCGGTGCGCCATTTTGCTTTTTCGCTGCCCGCGTATTTGTGTGCCTTATGGAATGTCCGATGGAAAAAACGGCTCCGATTCGATCGCTCGTCGTTGATCGTTACGTCCTTTCAATTTCGACGGAATATGCATCGATACGTCGTTGAGAGAAGAAGAAAAAAAGAAACAAGCGCGTGACACGCATCGCTTGCTCATATACATCGCGGACTCGTGCTCGTTCGCCGCTCGGACCATGTAATCCTTTATCCTTGGACCTACCCTATATATGCGAGCCCGGCAAACAGTTTCGCAATGTGAATCGCGCCTCGATCGGGAATTTCCTTATATTGCACACCGCCACGAGTACGAGATCGCGAGAGCAATCGAGGAACTTGTCCGAGTCGAGAAGTACAAGACCTGAAGTACACGATGATAGAGGGAGAAATAAAAAACGCATAGCGAATGAAAGGCGACTCAATCAAAGAGAGTGAACGAGAAGATTCGTTTCGGCGACGGAAAACTCGCCAACCAGCTGGGATTTTTTTTTTTCATCTCGATTCAGCGGATACGATGGTGCGTTGGAGGTTTTTTTTTTCGCCGGAAGTTCCGACGAGTGTTTGGGAAAAAAGACCGCGAGGCAGGGCGGATATGTGAGGTTGAATCTTGCGTCACTGGCAGGGAAAATTATCATTTTTCAATTTTTTGGTTTTTTTTTTGCGAATTTGCGTTTGCAAAATTCTTCGGACATTTTTTTAATCGTTTATAGCAATATCTGGTATTTTTATATAAAAACAATATTTTGTAGTATAATAAAAGTGGGGATATTTTGTAGAATAATAAATGTGGGGATATTTTGTAAAATAATAAAAATGGAGATATTTTCCAGAATAATAAAAATGAGAATATTTTGTCGAATAATGAAAATGGGGATATTTTGTAAAATAATAAAAATGGGGATATTTTGTAGAATAATAAAAAATGGGGATATTTTTCAGAATAATAAAAATGGGGATATTTTCCAGAATAATAAATATGGGGATATTTTGTAGAATAATAAAAATGGGAATATTTTGTAAAATAATAAAAATTAGGATATTCTGTAGAATAATAAAAATGGGGATATTTTCCAGAATAATAAACTTCGATACTGTACAGATGTGATAATCTGCGTGACTGTTGATCGATCGGAGATTCTTTTTGTTTCGAATTATTTGAAGAGCCGGCGAACGCCGTACTTGTCCACGTTACGTCGATTTTTTAATATTTTTCTTGTGCCTTAAAACTGACTGCGCTTGAAAAGGCAGTTTTTGAGATTTTTTTAGTGTTTAGAGCCGGATTTGTTTCAAAATATATTGGAAGCTAATAAAGGTGTGCTTAAAAAACAGGAAGAATGCAAAAAATGATGTAGTGGGGACAAGTCCTGTTTTGTTCGCCAGCTCCTCATTTTTATTTCGTGATCGAGGACATTTATTTTGCAATACTGATGAGATTTTCAATTTGAATTGGGAAATTCTGAGATATCATATCCAATTTTTGATAGAAAATAATCGACGGATGATCGCTTTACACGCGGCGATTGTATGTGAAAATTCAATTTAGGTATTATTATTGAATAGTTTTTATTCCGATTACACAACCGTGAATAATGGTGCTTTCGTTTGAAACAATTGTTATATAAATACGGCTGCAAGCAATTATAAAAACGAAATTGTATTTATTATCACTCGTGTTTGCGCCATTTATCATTGAAATGTCCGGTGCTTGCGAAACCATTCTTTGAAATATTGATATTAATAATAACAATCTTACCAATATTATAAAATTGTAGTATCCGTCTGTACCGTCATTTTTTTTCTTCAGACTGAAATTGAGCTGGCAGCGGTAGAATACGATGATCGGGCGAGATCTATCATTTTTCGAAATTGTGTCTGTCTGTTTGATCGACATTGGCGAAAACAGTTACCGGCACACTCCCAAACCAAATTTCCGAAAAACACGCGAGTAAAGCCTCCGGCAAAAGTCTAATAAATGATAATCCTAAAATGATGGTAGATTTTTTAAAAATACCGAAATAAAATAATTGCCACTTCTTTTGATGAAGTTTTTCACAATATATACGACCATCGGGACAAAATTCGATTGCATCCGTTCACTTGACGAATTAATCCACTCCCCAGGCTCCAACAACTCGTCCCATTTTCCACTATTTAAAACCAGGTGAAACTTGCGTACGATTCGTACTCGAAAATGTCTGTATCTGGACAATCTCGTTAACGGGTCACACCTACCTCGTTGCCAGAAAAAGTGGAATTTTCGTGATTTTTTTTTGAGTGGAAACTTGTGCAGATTTTCAATTTTTTTAGACACATTAAATAGAATAGTTGTATCTTGTGCAATCTTCGTATTAAAAAACATTTATAGATACGGTAAATAACACTATATTTATTAAAATATTTATAAATTGTTTGTGCAGAGCGCTGTTTGAAAAACGTCCTTCGGAAACAAATCATCTGAAATCTAAAAAACGAAAGCATTTCATTGTTTTGCATGAATTTATCTAGTACTTGGCCGGAGGATTTCATGAAAAATCGATTTTTGAAAAACGCGTTTAAAGTTTGTTTGGGTTACATAAATACAAAAAAAAATTTGTTGTATTTTTTGTATTTATTTGACGTATTTCGAAAGTGTATTTATTAATTGAAACAACTTTTATATCAATATCTATAATATAAACCTATTAAAAAATTCATGAAAATAGCATTTTTAGCGTCTAAAGTGAGAAGAACCCTTAATTAATTTTTTTGCATGAATTTATCCAGTACTTGGCCGGAGGATTTCACGAAATACGATTTTTGAAAAACGCGTTTAAAGTTCGTTTGGGTTACATAAATACAAAAAAAATTTTGTATTTTTGATATTTTTTAAAATGTATTTCGAAAGCGTATTCATTAAGCGTAACAACTTTTATATCAATATTTATAATATAAACCTATTAAAAAATTCATGAAAATACCCTTTTTAGCGTCTAAAGTGAGAAGACCCCTTAATCAAGTATCAATTAAAACAAGTACGCGTTTAATTGCCAGGAAGTGCGGAAATTGTCGAAAAATGTGAGTGTCCCGCGTTTGGCGAAAAGGACGACACGGCGGGGCTGGTCGCTGGAAGTTACACACGTGTGCGCGTACCTCGTGGTGGTAAGATCATTACCTCAAAAGTCACGATGAGTGAGGCCGAGAGTAATGCGAAGTTGATTGAAGGGAGATGGAGGGAGAAAAATAGCCAGGACTCGATAGCGAAGTGAATAACGCGCAAAAGACGGCGAAGGAGCAGGAGGAGGGGTAGGGGAAGAGAAAAATATAAGGAGACGGCGACGCAACAGTTTAGAGTGAAGCTCGTTACGTCAGTGAAAGTGTTATGCCAATGTGGGCCGAGGCTAACCTGCTGCCTGTGTTGCTTACGATGTTGGTCGCTGCCTTGTTCCCCTGGAGCTCTGTGCACACGTTTATTCACACACTTGTTTACTATGCGATCCCCCCCTCCCCCCTCTATCTCTCTCTTGCTCTATCTGGCTCTTTCCCTCTCCCCCCTCTCTTTCTCCTGCATTTTTACACGACTGCACTTCGGTAAGCGAATACTCACAAATCATGACAGTCCACTCGTTAATTATTGAAATTATTCTCCGTGGGTCTGCCACACGAATTGCGAAATCAGGTGCAGGAAGTAATAACTTCCGGCCCGGAAATCGAGATTAAAAAGAAAACGAAGTTTCGCTGAGAATTTCCAAGCAACTTCACGGCGGGGTAAAGTTAATTCGGCGAAAAAAAGGCATGTTTTTAAGATTTTTTTTTGGCGTACGAATAGTGTTCGTTTATTGAAAAATTTACATATAATAAAGTAACATTTGAACAACATTCTCCTAAATTTGCATTGCAAAATATTCAAAATTGAGCGAGTGAAAATTAAACCCCGGAGGCGCCTCGAAAAAAGGTCGGTTTGCGGTGTGCACCATAACTCGCAACAGAATCATTTGAAACAAAAAAATCAAAATGCATTTGTTAAAGGAGATGTTTCTCGAGGTAATGACGGGAGGATTTTTTTGTTTTCGATTTTTCGATTTTTCGTAGCACTTGGGAGCCAAAAACCCGATTTTCGCTAAAAAAAATCGGCTAATTTGTTGTTGAAAAATTAGTAATTATTAAAAAAAAACAAAAAAGCTCTCGACAATATCTGGTGAATTATGTGAGGAAGTACTGTGCAAAATTTCAAAGCGATTGGTCCAGTAGATTTTGAGTTATCGTGCACACGGGCTTCAAATATGACAAGTCTCAGAAAAACGGTTTGAAAAACGCAGAAGAGAAGAGAACGGCATAGAGCAATAGACGCTCAAATACTCATAACTTCGTCAATTTTACTCCGATCGACTTGAAATTTTAACACAATATTCTTGATATATTATGCATTCATTTAAAAAATAAAAAAAAATTTTAATACTTTACCCCGCCCTTCAGTCCGTCTTGATGGGAGATGAAATTACTCAAGGATGAACCTAAAAAAATATTGAATCCTCAAAGATATTCCGCATCCCTGCAATATTTTATTTTATTCTTACATGTGTAGATTTGAATGATGACACCGCAAAAGTGATCAGTTTGGAACAAAACGTTACTATTTTACGACACCAATCGTCAAATTTTTTAATTTTCTTTATTAATCATTCATTACTGAATTATTGAGTTTCTATTGATCATTTGCTACGATCTGCAATATTGATCGATTTTTATCCCACGAAGAGTTGGAACAACAACGCGATGGGAGGAGCGCAAAATGAATGGAAGGATAATGAATTAACGATAAAAGGAAAAAAGGCACCGCGAGGAGTGATCAGTTTTTAATAAAACGTTATTACTTTACGACAATGATCGTCAATTTTTTTATTTTTCTTCATTAAACATTTATTACTGAATTAATGAGTTTCTATTAATCATTTGCTACGATCTACAATACTGATGGATTTTTATCCCACGAAGAGTATGGGACAAAAACGCGAAGGGAGGAGCACAAAATGAATGTGAGGATAATGAATTAATGAAGAAACGAAAAAAGACACCGCGACGAGTGATCAGTTTTTAATAAAACGTTATTACTTTACAACGATGATCAGCAATATTTTTATTTTTCTTTATTAATAATTTACTACGAATGAATGAGTTTCTATTAATCATTTGCCACGATCTACAATACTGATCGATTTTTATCCCACGAAGGGTCGAATGAAATACGCGAACGGAGTAGCACAAAATAAATGTGAGGATAATGAGTTTAAAAAAGGAACAAAAAAGGCATCGCGAGGAGTGTCAATTTTTTTGTTTTTCTTTATTAATCGTTTATTTCTGCATTGACAAGTTCTTATTAATCATTTGGAAGAATCTTCAATGCTGATGGATTTTTATCGCACGAAGAGTTAAGGGGCTATACCAGTGTGAACGCTGAAAATTTGGGTGATTTTCGGGAATTTTTTGGAAGAAAAGTACTCAATTAAATGTTTCGGAAAATTAAGAATATATTTGGCTATATTTGATCTATATTACATAATTTTTTATTAGAAAAATATTGAGATCCAAGCGACTTATGCGCTGCCTTCGGAGGCGCCAAAAAAAAAGGTCCTCCATCGCTGACATGATTCCGGCCGATTGAGTAGCTGAAACCGAAAAAGGAAAAAATGTCTTTAAACTGGAAGGTATTTCCTGTACAATGACGTAGGATTTTCGAAAAATATCAAAATCTAACAAAATGGCGTAGTTATGAAAAAAAAGTCTGTTTTCTTGCCTATAAAATGGTCGTTTTTTTCAATGTCAAATCGTCTATTTTCATAAATCAAAAATATCCTACGTCATTGTAGAGTAAATATATTCAAGAGTACTCAGTTCAAATTTCAAGTCAATCGGATAATTGCTCTTTGAGTTACAATGTCAGCAAATTTGAAAAATCTCATTTCGAGAAAAACGCGTTCAAAGATTCAACTGTCGATTTTTGCAAGATCAAATGATATTTGAAATGAAATGAAATTTTTACAGGATATTCTTGAAAGTATAAACTGTCGAAAAAGGCGAGAAAAATCGATTTTTTGAAAGTGTAACACTGGTATAGCCCCTTAAAAGGAATTCGCGAAGCTTTTTCATGATTTTTTTTAAAGAAAACTACAAAACTTTTTTAATCGATCAATATACCATCTTAAAGAACACATCTTAAAGGACTTTCAGTAATTTTTTTATTGAAAAATATTACATTGTTTAGTGGCAAATGGCCGTCAATGAAATAATGTTTTTATATACACGGTTTGCGGTGACCAACATTGCGGCGAAGTGGATCGTCTAAAAAAGAAAAAACGGATGGATTTAGTCAAATATAAGTATAAACTAGTCTTTAATCGAAGGATTTTAAAAAATATTCATTTTTCACAAAATGGCGGACAGTCAAAGTTAATGGTTCGATTTTAACGAAAAGAACGGCCGTTTTTTGGCTATAAAACGGCCATTTTTTTTTCAAAAAAAAAGTCGAACGATTAAAGACTACATTTTTATGTATTAAATAAGCTTGCAAAATTTCAAGAAGGTCGGTTCATTAGTGTTCGAGTAATCTTGGTCACCGACTTCAGAAATGCCATTTTGAGAAAAACGCGTTTAAAGTTTCAATTAGCCGGTCGTTTACACAACGGATTCTTCTCTTTCAACGCTCATATCTCAGTCAATTTTGTTCGGATCGACTTGAAATTTTCAGGACATGTTCTCAGATACTTATACTTCAAAAAAATGCAATAAAAAAAATCGATTTTTTCAAAATCGCAAGTGGGGGTAACCCCTTAAGGAAGGAACGAGAAAAGACGTGGATATGATGTATAAAGTGTCGAGTGTGCACTCCACGAGCCTCTCTCGAAGCTACGATGATACATGCAAGCGTGTCATGCACCTTTTGTCCTTTGACGACTACGGCGATCCATACATTTATGGATGCACCGTGCATGCATCTATGCATGAGTATGATAACCAATGGCGCAAACGTATGTACCATGAGCTATATACATTATCGGGGAGGCGAGAGATCCACGAGAGACATCGCTAGCTGCACACGTGACTTGCACGCTTGTACATGTGTGCGATAATGTCACTATACAGGGCTACTGGTTATTGGTCACGATCCCGTAAAAGAGATGGAGGACATGTTTTCCGCTATCGAACAACCCGGTAATGATTTATGCAAAAGTCAACCATTTTCGAGATTTTTATGAAAATTATTTTTAAAAGTGATGGGTAGCAAACTTTAAGGGGGGTAAAAAATTGCTGATTTTCATGATTTTTTTTTTAAAGCAAAGATATTTCTTTTACTTTTAGCTGTGACATGGTATTTTTTATTTTTTATTAATCGTTCAAAATTGCGGAAGTATGGCACAGCCTTCTAAATGGGTTGCGTTTAGGATGTGTCGTGACACGTAGCGTCGGCGAGATTAATCTGAAAAAAAAACCCACAAAGATTTTTCTTTCGTTAACACTCATACGCAGAATATGAACCAAGAAAAAGTGAGGAATGTTGAAAATCGATGAAGTGAAGAGCTTTGAAACAAAAATATTGAATTTTCCGAAAAACAATGGCTACAATTTGCAATAAAAAATACTTAAGTATTTTTTTTTAATATTTAGGGTCATATTTTGGACGATAAGGTTAGGAAGATTTATACCATTTTTCATCAGAATCGGTCGATTAGTTTTTTTTTAGCTATACGCCACGCCAGTTTTGAAAATGCAGTTTCGAAGACAGTGCCGTGCCTCCGCCATTTTTAAAGATTAATAAAAAAAATACCATCTAATAGCCAAAATTGGTAATAAAACATAAACTATGTTTCAAAAATTAAGGAGAAATCATTCCTTAAAAAAAATCCTGCAAATCAGCAAATTTTTTCTTGGCCTAAAGATATCTTCTATCTCAAAAAAAAAACTCATATGAAATCAAACGTTTTTTAAAATGATTCGTTGTTTGAGAACACGATAACAAAGAAGTATACCCAAATAAGAATAATCTGCAAACATTTTTGAATAAGGGCTCCAAAATTCTTCAAGTCTAATAACTATTTTTATTTCATTGTTGATATTCACGCGAATATATTTATTTAAAAAAAACGTATAATAAAATATATCGAAATATTTCGTAGCGAAAAAAACTCCATTGTGTAAGATTCAATTCAGATGATTGTTTTCAAATGTACTTTGTTGGAGGTGTTTTCTTCGCTGTGCCTTTCATTACGAAGTTGAGAAGAGTATCAAGAAAAATGTTTGTCCATCCGTGAATTTGTATTTCGATGAGCTCTTCCGACCGTCGTATTCTCGCCGTTGCGAGTAAAGTTGAACCGGACGTGCGGAAAAACACTCTTCATATTTTCACGGGGCGCCCTTGAATATTCCAAGTGGCCACTTCGTACGTGTCTCGCACCCTCTGAGGGCCATCTGGCTTGTACTGGCTCTCTATCTCTGCCTCTCGCTCGCCCCAGTGGCTCACGACGGAGGCTCGATCTCGTGTTCACGAGTTTATCCAGAGTGGCGGGGTAAAAGTTGTCCGGCGATAAATTGCTCTTTCTCGCGGTGCTACTCAAGAGGATCATTATAACGTCGATGAGAAGTCCTGCTCCCGAATGATCTCCTCTTGGTGGGGCAGGCGCGGGAGATGTTTGTTTGGGAAGTGGAAAACCGGAACTGGCTTCTCGAGATTCGAGATTCTACAGAGAAGTGTCAATGTGAAAAGTCACACGCGAGAAATGGCCGGGATTAATAAATATTTTCAAAAAAATGCCATTCGTGAGCTACGCGACGAAAACCAAAGGGAGCCAGATTTCTCGAATAATTTTTACAATGATTCGAGAAAGATCAATGTCCGCAATAAAATTCAACGAACCCGTGGATACATTTTTTTTGCCACTCTCTAGATCCTACGAAATCTCTGTATGGATTTGATAGAGACGACGGAGGATTCCACATTATGACATTGAAGTTTGCATCGTTAAACGAAAATTATTTTTATTTTATTTTCCAAATTTCGTGGGGCAGATTTGAGCTACGATAATCACGCCAAGAATTTTGCGGATTCTTATTTAGCGATCTAAAACAAATGCGCGTAATTTGATTTTGGATAATAATGAATATAAGAAATTGAGAAGAATTTTCGGTGCATTCCAACGATGCAAACTCCAGTACCGTTCCACATTGGCATCCACGTGGATTCCTCGCTATTTCCCGATTGACATCTGAGAATTTTTTTTTTTTATGACAACGGGGATTTAGTGGATCTCGCTAAAAATATCCTTTCGTGATTCGGTGGAGAAATTTTTCGGGGAGTCCCAAGATGCACCCACATCTCTATGAAGACTTGCCAGGGACACCGCACATAAGGCGTCCTCATTAGAGTCCAATTGATAATTACTAAATTAGATAAACACTAAATTAATTTTTTTTATAGGTTTATATTATAGATATTGATATAAAAGTTGTTACACTTAATAAATACACTTTCGAAAAACATCTTAAAAAATGTTGTATTTAAGTCACTATTTATAGATGAAAATGGTAGTTGAAAAAATGTCCTAAAAATTGTAGGTCTGCGCTGTTGATGAAATCTCGGGGATGGATCATCCGAAACAAAAAATCAAACGGTTTTAGATTCAGTATGTTGATGGCTATAGCGCATATCATATGATTTTTTATATATGCAAAAGTAAGAAAATGGCGAACATTTAAAAAAAACACAAAAAAACGTTTTGTCACCGTTTTTGGCAAAAAAAGTAAATATCAAAATTTAAAAAAATCTTGATATGCGCTATAGCTATAGTTGTAAAGAATATGTGGTTAAAATTTCATAAGGATCGGTTCAGTAGTTTCGAAGATTTTATCAACAAGCCGTGGAAAAATGTTGTTTCGAGAAAAACGCGTTTAACGTTTTCTTTGGATTACGTAAATACATACATTTTTTTCAATGTATTTCGAAAGTGTATTTATTAAGTGTAACAACTTTCATATCAATATCTATAATATAAACCTATCAAAAAAATGCATGAAAGTAGCCCTTTTTAGCGTCTAAAGTGAGAAGACCCCTTAAGGTAGTACGAGCGCGCAATCATGATTTCTATAGATTTCGTTCAAATTTTAACCAGACATTGTTCATATTATTATGCATGTTTGAGTAAAATTTCAGAACAGTCGACTATTTAGATTGGGAGATAATGGGTTTTAAAATTGCAACTTCGAACACTGCAGGGTCTGCATTGAAATTTAGACAGAATAATTATCCGTAAAAAATATTTGTCCTCTATAATAAGAAGACACATGGCAACACCGCATCGTTCCACGTGTCCAATGACGTGAGTTTGCGCCGCATATTTGAAATAATACTGCAACACAAATTTTTATTTGGAAGTAATTTTTAATCGAATCGAGCTTTTAATTAGTTACGAATGAACCAATACTTTTATTTGTTAATGAAGATAATACAAACAATATAAAATATTAATATTTATAATGCAAATATTTTTTTACGACAACATTTTTAACTTTAGGAACACGATAATTCTTTTTTTTTTTCTCGAAATATTGAACAATACTGTTCTGCAGTGTTGCCATATGTCTTCTTATTATAGGGGACGAATCTTTTTTACGGAAAATTATTCTGTCTCAATTTCAATGCAGACCCTGCAGTGTTAAAGGTTGCAATTTTAAAACCCATTATCTCCCAATGTAAATAGTCGACTGTTCTGAAATTTCACTCAAATATGCATAATGATATGAACAATGTCTGGTTAAAATTTGAACAAATTCTATAGACATCAAGAATGCGCGCTCGTACGATCTTAACGGCGGGGTAAAGTTAATTCGGCGAAAAAAAGGCATGTTTTTAAGATTTTTTTTGGCGTAACAAATAGTGTTCATTTATTGAAAAATTTACATATAATAAAGTAACATTTGAACAACATTCCCCTAAATTTGCATTGCAAAATATTCAAAATTGAGCGAGTGAAAATTAAACCTCGGAGGCGCCTCGAAAACAAAAAAATCAGAATGCATTTGTTAAAGGAGATGTTTCTCGAGGTATTGACGGGAGGATTTTTTTTTTCGATTTTTCGATTTTTCGTAGCACTTGGGAGCCAAAAACCCGATTTTCGCTAAAATAATCGGCTAATTTGTTGTTGAAAAATTAGTAATTATTAAAAAAAAAACAAAAAAGCTCTCGACAATACCTAGTGAATTATGTGAAGAAGTACTGTGCAAAATATTCAAAATTGAGCGAGTGAAAATTAAACCTCGGAGGCGCCTCGAAACAAAAAAATCAGAATGCATTTGTTAAAGGAGATGTTTCTCGAGGTATTGACGGGAGGATTTTTTTTCTTTCGATTTTTCGATTTTTCGTAGCACTTGGGAGCCAAAAACCCGATTTTCGCTAAAATAATCGGCTAATTTGTTGTTGAAAAATTAGTAATTATTTAAAAAAAAACAAAAAAGCTCTCGACAATACCTAGTGAATTATGTGAAAAAGTACTGTGCAAAATTTCAAAGCGATTGGTCCAGTAGATTTTGAGTTATCGTGCATACGGACTTCAAATATGACAAGTCTCAGAAAAACGGTTTGAAAAACGCAGAAGAGAAGAGAACGGCATGGAGCAATATATGCTCAAATACTCATAACTTCGTCAATTTTACTCCGATCGACTTGAAATTTCAACACAATATTCTTGATATATTATGCATTCATTAAAAAAATTTAAAAAAAATGAAAAAAAAATTTTCCATACTTTACCCCGCCCTTAAATCGATTTTTAAGATATCATTTTTCAAGTTGAGTTTCGCACTTTTTTTAAATCTCCTCATTTTGTATATCTATATATTTCGTTTAGAAAATCCACCGTACAGAAAGCGATGGGATCCATAAAAAATTGGATTTTGTTCGATAATGTGGGAATCCTTGAGGATTTCAATTGGATTCGTACATCAAATTCCAACTGGGAATCCCGATTAGCATCCACCCTACAAGGATGGCGTTTCAGTGCAGGCATCCAATGCCATGACCCATTGGATCGTTACCAAAAAATTGGGGACAAGCATCCATTTGGATCCTCAAACCAATTTCTGCAAGGGAACTTCGAATGTCAATAAATAAATTCGTTCATCTCCGATGATACCTCGACATTAATTATTCGCGAAGCAATTTTTCTGGCCCGATCCAATCAAATCAATTCCATACTCATCGACCAAGAAATTCATTCAATCTCGTACTCTTCTGGCAAGAAGTAAGAAGGAGAGATCGCGTGATTTTTTTATCGCACCGATCAAAAGCCACTTCGAAGTGATTGTCATCGAGGCAATTTCGGAATGGGCTGATTGGCGAACGTTCACACCGCGAATCGCACCCGTTGCGTAATTACCCGAGAACATCGAGGTGAAGACATCACCAAAAAGCATTTCGAGATTATCCCTCGTGCAATTTATTCCCGCCCGACTTATACATTCACGCGACCGCGTTTCTCACGAAAAAAAACACCGTCTCACATCGATAAAGAATTTTCTCAGTTCCGGGTATTTATCTGGGTCCGATGAGCAGGGGAGGGGCCGAGAACGCAATCGTTTGCCGCATCATCGATCGTAATCTATACGCCGAATTAAAAAATCACCGTTCTCGCGACAGATTACATCGAACTGGGTCGACTGGACGACTATTTATCACCGAAACGATGTCAACCGATTAGAAAATTCGTTTTTTCTCCATCAATAATACACGCATACACATGTAATTCGATGTTTTACAGTTGTTCGATGACATCAGAAGAGACATATCGATATCGCCACGATCGACACGTAGGCTCAATAAAAACGATTTATATTATTATATATAATACAATCACGAAAAAAAACAATGATCATCGTCTTTTCCGGGTTTCTTCGCGTACCTCGTCGTCATCGATCGCTTATCAATTTTATTAAAACATTTACGTATATATGATATATATACATACTCGTACACATACACCCTCACAGATTCACCTGTGCGATCCGTTACGTCATGGAGCTCACGAGAACGGCCGAGTAACGATACAACAGCATCGACAGAGTATAAATTACGAATTGGGTCGTCGCCAATATCGAGTGACACACACCTACGAGATTACAAAGTTCCCTTACCCGATTAGCTATCTTCACCTCACTCTTGCTCGCTCCTCGTTCCTCACTCTCTTGAACCTTCGTTTTTTTCCTCACAAGGAGCATCACTTAAGGGAGACTTTGCCCTTGGAGTGCCATATTTCAGGTGTTTACATTTTATTTTTTTTAAAGGAAACGAGTAAAGCTTTTTGAGTGCGGTTTTTTCTTGCTTTTATTCATGATATACAAAACGTTAAAAAAAATTTTTTTGAAAAAAAAACCAAAATGGCGGCCGTTGCAGCTTCGCGAAAACAGGTCCTCAAATCGCGGGAGGTAAACGGTTGACATCACTGCCCCCTCTTTGTTGATCTGAAACACAAATTCAAAGCGTGTTATCAATCTGTGACCCTTTGGTCATGGAATGACGGATGGGTTTTTCGTTTAGTACAAATTTCGGAAAATGGCGGCAATTAAAAAAAATCGAATTTTCGCTTTTTTTTCGCACAAAAAGATAAATAATAAATGCAAAAATGTATCTATGGAAAAAACGATCCATCATTCCGTGAAGACATATTTTCTGAGTATGCTCTCCAAATTTCAGGTCGATATGTTAATTACAGCGGTCAGGAGAATGTCAGCCATTTTTAAAGACGTGTATTCGAGAAAAACGCCGTTAAAGTTTTATAATGTGTTTACACAAATGTGTTTATAATTACCGCTTATCGGCAATGCCTGGTCCGTAGAGGCATCCCTCCTCTTCTTCTAGCTGCTCATGTTGAGCCGCTAACATCTCCCGCTAAATTTCATGGACAAAGTCTCCCTTAATGAGCTGCGGGACAATTGGTGAAGTGTCACCATTTGATTGAAATTTATACAGTAAACTCTTTGTCATATACTGAATGCACCCTCCAAATTTTAAATCGATCGTCTACATTGTTTCTATGAAATTTACAATTGAAAAAAAAAACACTTTTCAACATCGGGAGATGCTGAATGGCAGTTTTACGCACGAAATAGTGTAAAAAAATGTTTAAAATGTTGTGAAAAACTGTCAAATCACTCAGTACATTATGACAATCATGTCATCAAAAAGTGTTTTTTCGATTGTAAATTTTATAGAAACATTCATATACTGCATTTTCATAGTAGATTTTTCATCGCTTGATATTAGAAGAATTTAGATTTTACTTTCATTCAGATCGTTGGACTGCTTGTGAATGAAACTGCAAAATCATCCCTCGACACGCCTTTCTTTGAGGGGTGGTTTCCTCCTTTGAAACCATTTTTTCGACGATTAAAAAAAATACGTGTCTACAAGTTTTCAATGCTTTATCACATATTTAGGTTTCAACAAAAACCCAAACAAACTCAAGTGATGTTCCTTGTCAGTTCAATTGACGCAGCCATTGCAACCATCCCTCATGCTTTCTCCACGAGTAACCAGAACATCACATGGTACACTCGGAGGTCATAATGTTAAATGCCCGATGTAAAAAAGTATTTTTTTTCAATTGTAAATTTTATTGAAACGGTGTGAACAATCGATTCTAAATTTTGAGGGTGCTTTCAGTGCATGACAAAGAATTTACTGTATGAATTTAAATCGAATGGTAACATTTCGTCAATTGTCCTGAAACGCCTTAAGGGGTTAAGCCACTCAAGAGGCCGAAAAAATAGGCTTTTTGGGGATTTTTTTTCAGAAAAACTACAAAATAAATCGAGATTACAAAAAAGGATGTTTATCATACATATCAGTGACTGTATACAGTAATTTTTTTGAAGCTATTAATTTCAATATGACGGCTGCGCGGCGTTTTTGCGATGACGGCTCCGTTTTTCCAGGGTCCACGGCCGGACAAACAGCTCCTGTATTTTTTAAATTATAATGAGCTAATGAATTTTTGTTGATTATATATAATAACTGCCATAGAAGTACGTAGGATTTTTTTCTCCATATATTGATTTTTGGCCAAATAGCTCACTTCTGAAGTGGGAAGTGAAAAATGTGCCTAAATAATCGTCAGATAATTGTTAATAACAAATGAACTAAGCAATATAAAAAAAATTCTACGTACTTCCATAGACAATGTATTTTTCAAAATATATTCAATATTTCAAGTGAATCGATTGAAAATGGTCCGAGTAATATTTCCGGCCAACTTAAAAAATGCAGTTTTGAGATTAACGCTGTACAGCCGCCATTTTGCAATCAATCGCTTCGAAAAAATTATTGTATATAGTCACTGATATGTATGATAAACACCCTTTTTGTAATCTCGATGTATTTTGTAGTTTTTCTGAGAAAAAATTCCCCAAAAAGTCTATTTTTTCGGCCTCTAGAGTGGCCAAAGGCCTTAGGGGTAAGGCCACTGTAACGGCCCAAAAAAAAAGGTTTTTTCACTAATTTTTTGCTCCCGAAATTGAAGGTATTTGAAAAAAAAACTTTTAATGGTGTTATCGGGCATACATTAAACTTTATTATAAAATTTTTTTACAGTAAAAAAAAACAAAATGGCGGTTCCACAGCTATCTTCCCGGGACATGTTTTGCTTCCAGGGCTCCGCGGCACGCAGCACCACTGGTGCACTTTTGAATCTAGAACAAAAAAAAACCATTAATCTAGAGGGCTATAGCTAGAGAATGTCGATCGGATTTTAAAAAGTATCAATTTTTGTGGATTTGGCGAGCGTTTGAAAAAAAAATTGATTTTTGACGAAAAAAACGGCAAGTTTTTTGTTAATAAAAAATCAATAAATAAAGTTCTTGAAAATTCCGATCGACATTCTCAAGATAATGTAAATGTTCACATCTGGTTAAAATTTCAAGTAAAAAAAATGAAAATTGTTCGAGTTATGCTGCGTGCCATTTTGAAAAACCATGTTTCGAGAAAAACGCGTTTAAAGTTTTGCGAATAGTTTTTTATTGGAAAAAATTTTAAAAAGAAGAAGCACAGGACCTTTTTTTTCTTATTCTAGAGGGTTTAAACTATTTTTTAAGCCAATAAAAAAAAATCGATTTTTCAAAAAATTTACAGTGGCCTCACCCCTTAAATGCCTTCGATTTTTTTGAAACTCATATATGTGACGAAGCATTGAAAACTATTAGACAGGTATTTTTCCGACGGCAAAACGCTTCCAACGGGGTAAACCACCCCTCAAAGAACGGCACCCCTTAGTTTAATTATTTATCAATACTTTTATAGTGAATTTTTCATCGCTTTACATTGGAAGAATTTAAGTTTTAGTTTCATTCAGATCAGTGGACTGCTTGGGAGTGAAACTGCAAAATCATCCCTCGACTCCCCTCCCTTGAGGGGTGTCATCCCCCTTTGAAACCATTTTTTCGTCGATAAAAAAAAACACGTGTCCAATAGTTTTCAAATCTTTATCACATATTTGAATTTCAACAAAATCGACGGTGGAAACTCAAGTGATGTTCCTCGTCAGTTCAGTTGCACTTGCAATCATCCCCAATTCTTTCTCCACGAGTAATCAAAAAAATCACTTGGTACGCTCGTACACTGAGAAAAGAAAATCGTTGAATGTGCAAAATGTATTTGGTTGTCTCGAAATTTTGTTGTTTTTTTAACAAAACGTGTTTTATGCCAACCAAAAATCAAGTTGAACGTATTTAAAGATACATTTTGTTAAACCAACTGAATTTCGGATGGATGAACGAATTTTGGTTTTCAGTGTACGTATGTAAATATGGCTAAAAAGTGACAACACTACCCCGTCCCTGTCTATTTTCGTATAGACGTTGAGATACGCCGTTTCGCTTTATACTCACGCTATATAAATGGCGGTATATATGTTGCAGCTTGATTTCTGCCTCGGTCTTCCCTTTCGTCATCTCGTTTATACTCATTGCGCGTCTCGTGCATAGATATATACGCCAGCATGGCGAATAGTATTTCTATCTATCCATCCTCGCTTCACAAGCGGAGTCTATTAGCATCGAGCGTGGTTGAGAGAGCCGGAGGGCCTTGACACAGTGCGTGTCAAGCATTGCATGCTCGATAGCGGAAAGCGCAATCTATTTATCGCGATTTATCGGCGATTTTGCGCGAACCGTTCACGCGTGTTTATGCCTTTGCAGAATGGTCGTTTTGTACTCGTTCCGCGTGAGTAATCCTGGATATCGGCTGGTTTAGTTTTTAGGGCGGTTTGGGGGCAACTCTTGAAATTTAGGAAAATGTCGGGTTTTTTCTTTTCGACGGATTCTCGAGGTATGACATTTCAAAAATATCCTCTGCGAATTTCAAATCGAACTGTGGGAAATTGAGGCAGCTGTGGGCGTTCGTAGGGAGGTTCCGACGAACCGGCGAACTTTTAACGCGTTTTTTCTCAAAATTATTCTTTGTAAATCCGAAACCACGATATTTTTTAAATCACTGCACCGTTCAACTTAAAATTTTATAAGCTTGTTTTGCATCTCGAAAAGCAGTGCTTGAAGGAAGATTTTTCTTTTTTCGACGCATCATTTTTTGTCAACGAAAATAGAGCGTTTTTTCACCGAAAATCGATACCGTCTTATTCAATGTAAAAAAAAATTGGAAACTTGCACACTTCTTAAAATTAATTTTAATTTTAAGAAGTTAATTTTGAAAAAAACTGAACTTTAGGTAAATGTACTTACATTTATCCAAAGATGATTTTGAAGATATCGGGGCTTGCATAATGCTGAATGTGGCGACATTGGTTACTATGAAGATGCTTCTCGACGTTTAGTATCTTCAAAATCATATTTCATATATATATGTACATGTAAGTGGAGGTGGTGGGGTGAAAGTCAATGCCAGAAGATCAACACAAATATAGTTTATTCTCAAGCGTTGTGATAACGTAACACGCGCAATGAATCTTTTTTTTCAACTAAATCCATCGTTAATTAATTTTATCTTCTTTTTTTCCACGACGGTCTCGCTCTTCTTGATGATTTTCTTTTTCTCTCTTCTGTATGGCAATGCTTCATTTGACTTTGAGGCCGTATTCGCTTATACATACATATGCACACATACACACACACACAAATCTGTGTGTGTGTGTGTGTGTGTGTGTGTGTGTGTGTGTGTGTGTGTGTGTGTGTGTGTGTGTGTGTGTGTGTGTGTGTGTGTGTGTGTGTGTGTGTGTGTGTGTGTGTGTGTGTGTGTGTGTGTGTGTGTGTGTATAATTATATATATTATATATATAAGCGAGAGGGGAAATTTCATCCCCTATATTAAACAAATTCAATTACCTATATATATATATATATATATATATATATATATATATATATATATATATATATATTAGACTGATTCAAAAAAAAAATTTTTTTCTGGATTCTCGTGCTATTGTTGGGCACTGATAAAACAAAATTTCTCTAAAAAGATGGGCGCCGTCACTCAATTTTTAGAGGTGGCTATCTTGACTTTTTTGTATTTGAATTTTTTTTAACGAACGTATTGCATTTAAACATAGTCATGGCTTCGGATTACGGATAAAAATCGGAAAAGTTTTGAGTTTGTTCTTTTACAAGCATAACAGAGAAAAACTGACCATACGTCGAAGTGCACACGAAACGATGAAAGAAATTTTCGAACAATGGAAATGTGCTGAAATTCCAACGCGTCGATTGAATAACGCAATCTTGAAATCAATAAAACTCCATCTAGTCTGGAAACAACTTTTAAAAAATCGAGTTAAAAAGAATTTGCCGTCACAAATATCGAAGGAGCGTAAATTTAAGAGAGATTTGGACAAACTGTTCAACGTTGCACATTTTCGTTCTGCCCAAAATGTTAACAAACTTGAGAATGGCTGGGAAGAAATGTAAATGAGTTTGAAGATAATATAAGCGTAGCATTTTGAAAATGTAAATATACGATTTATGAATAAAAGCTTATAATTTAATTTTTCGTAAAAAGTGCGAAATGTTAATGCGGATAAATAAATCTACATGAATAACGAGAGTAGTATAGACGCCATTATTGATCTACCTGGATTTGAATTGTGAATATTGCACCCTTTTCAAATTGTTAGAGTTTATTTTTGTTACGAAACAGCTGCTGGATGTGATTTTTATCCGTAATCCGAAGCCATGACTATGCTTAAATGCAATACGTTTGTTAAAAAAAATTCAAATACAAAAAAGTCGAGATAGCCACCTCTAAAAATTGAGTGACCGCGCCCATCTTTTTAGAGAAATTTTGTTTTATCAGTGCCCAACAATAGCACGAGAATCCAGAAGGAAATTTTTTTTTTGAATCAGTCTAATATATATATATATATATATATATATATATATATATATATATATATATATATATATAGGTGTATAAATGATCTATAAATACAATATTTGGATGACCGAACTATGCTCCATAAAGGGAGACTAAAGGTATTTAAAAATGTATATGTGCCATCCGAAAACCAGATACTCTGATACTGACAAGGTACATCAGTATAATTTCTTTTTTTGCCTCTCAAACCATCTCAGTGGCCTATCTAATGAAAAATTCTTCCCCGATTACAAATATCACCGACTTTTTTTTCGAAAGCTCGAAATTACGCCGATTAAATGCGAAAAACGTTTTTTTTTTCCATACTTTTGACGATTGTCAATAAAAATTGAAGATTTTGGAGAAAGTAATAGTGAATTTGTGTTCAGAGAGTAAAAATACATCGGTATGGATTTCATAAAAATATTAACTTGTGAGTAAAATACATCAAGATCAATAATGTTAGACAGTCAGAGACAGCCTAATTTTATCATGTGTACACTAATAATGTGTGTACTCGATCTGCCTATTTTAAACCACCTTGACAAGTTTTCGTAGAGACGTGGCTGAATCGAAAAAAAAACTAGTACACACAAAAGTGCCTCGTCGTTGAGTTTTACAAATATTGCACTTTTGGCATGATTCAATTTTTTGTGGCATAGAATATCTGTTTGTAGTTCTGGAAAACTATAGTATCAATGCTAGTGCGAAAATCTTAGTAATACATATATATTTTTTTTTATTTTTAATGGCCAAGGGAAAATTTGCATAAACTCGAAATATCTGAGGCCAAACATGAAATGAGTCTTGGGGTTTACTGGTGAATTCATGGCACTCGGAGACCGAGCCCTCTCTCTCTTCATATATATATATATATACACACACAGTAATGCAATATCAACGACACTTGTATGGATTTCTATTGAATGTATAATTATATACTTACCTGTCTATACGCTAGGCTATTAATATACATGCGACAGGAGAAAAAAGCCGATATGTATACATATTCAATTACCCTGAACGCTAATCGACCGGTATCAAAGTACGAAACGGTAGGTTCAATTGACAAGATCGATTTTATTCGTGCTCGAAGCTCTTTTCCGAATGTAAAAAAATCCGAATGTGAAAAATTTCGAAGCGTGCCAGTCCTACTAAAATTCCTCGATAAAAAAAAAACAACACCCACGCACTATATACTGCTTTAATTCGTATCGAGACAATTACTCTGGTTATTGTTCTAATTGCATACGTTCAATAGTTCTTTTTACCTCTTGCGCTCGTCCTCCTCTCTGCTCTCCAATTTCTCACCGCGATTGTTAATCCTCCTCCCTTCTTTCGCTTTATCCTCTTTCGTATCCCATTTTCGACACCTGAAGGCTCTTTTTCTCGCTTGAGTTTCGGGATTGCCGATGGGAGTAAAAAAATGGTCTAGACGAATCGTAATGCAGGATGGTCTCGTGATATGTGGTATGGAAAGAAAGTCGAAGTTTCCGTCCATCGAAAGTAACATGCGTTTGGTTGGGGAGAAAAAAAAATTGACCATCGACATTGATTCCTCAAGGGCCATATCGGAAGGTCGCGGAATAAAAAGGGAGAAAGTTCCGAAAAGGACATACCTCTGATTAATTTGGAATTTTGTGTACCCAGGTATTTTTACTCTCTGATCACGAATATTACAGTGAAAGTACCCGCAAGTTTTATTTTCAAGGTAAAAACTCACAAAAACTGATTTTTTAAAAGTTTTTCCACTTTATTGTAGTAAATGTTGATCTTAGAGAAAAATATTTCCTACAAAAGTTGTAGCCTATGAAAAGATTGATCTTTTATGTTCTATACAAGTTTTGTCTAAAACCAATCTGTTTCGAGAAAAATGGGATAATGGTGCAAAAAGTACATTTTCCTAAACGACATTAGTTTCGATGTTATCTACTTACGCACTTTACCGAGGGAAGCTTGCAGTTTGATATTTAACACTATACGCACACGTAAACAACGAACAACACTCAACAAACAAACCCAAACACACTCAAACAACACAGCAAACAAACCCTAACAAACGCCAACCTTTCCGCGGTAAAGTGCGTAAGTAGATAATAACGAAACTAATGGAGTTTAGCAAAATGTGCTTATTGGAGCATTATCCCATTTTTCTCGAAACAGAATGGTTTTAGGCAAAACTTGTATAGAACATAAAAGATCAATCTTTTTATAGGCTACAACTTTTGTAGGAAATATTTTTCTCTAAAATCACTATTTATCAAAATAAAATAGAAAAACATTCAAAAAATCAGTTTTTGTGAGTTTTTACCTTGAAAATCAAATTTGCGTACATTTTCACTACCATATTCGTAATCAGCGTGTCAAAATCCACGGGTACACGAAATTCCACATTAATCGGAGGTATGTCCTTTTCGGAACATCGATAAAAAAAAACTTATGCAGAAAATGTTTTTTTCATTCAAAAATACAATTAATAAAAATAGAATTACAGAAAATAAATACAAGCAAAAATTGTATTGAAAAATAATCGTTCGTTAATGTCATTCTCACGATTGAGAATGGATTGAAGCAATCTTCGCATAGTTCGCGGGGACAATAGACCGAATTCGCGAGACGTCGTCACTGACGCATTAACGAAGACGGTCAATTCGTTGTGTCTCCTCGCGATAAAAATAAACGAGACATCGTTCGATAAGAATATTAAGGATTAAGGTGACTGGCCCAATCCCCCGCACCATATATCGCCCGTATATATTGACGTCGTCGCGGACGCGCGGCTAGGAAGTGTCGGGGAATGACAAAACGTCGATGCGCGGGAGGCGTAAAGAACGCGAATAACGCGGGCGTTATGACCCACATTACGCGCCAATTACTCGATTGCTTCTACATTCAATATCACCGTACACCTTTGTCGCGTAAACAACGAGACGAAAACAAATTGCTTTCGTTTTTTCGACGAAAAAAAAAACTTCGAGCTCCCGTTGTTCTAAAATATTGCTCAATCAAGAACGGCAAAAAAGCGTATTGCATTACGTGTCGTTCGTTCGATGAAAAAGCCAAAGCTCATTCTCTCCTCTTTTGATATTATCGAAAAAAAAGGGGGAGAGAGAGAGAGAGAGAGAGAGAGAGAGAGAGAGAGAGAGAGAGAGAGAGAGAGAGAGAGAGAGAGAGAGAGAGAGAGAGAGAGAGAGAGAGAGAGAGAGAGAGAGAGAGCGAGCGAGCGAGAGAGAGAGAGGGGGGAGAGGGAGAGGGAGAGCTTGCGCGTCTCGTTTGTTCGATGAAAAAGCTTCAAGCTCATTTTCTCATCCTTCAACGTGACTAAATTGTAAAAAAGTTTATTAGCATCGAGGGAGAAAATAAACGGAAAAAAATAACTCCCCTGGTTCGCATAATCATTGGAAAACAAAAGTACTATTACAAAACTCTGCCTCTTTTTTTTCTCTCTTTCTCTCCGTCTCGCTCTCTTTCTGTAATGACTATCCTCTCGTAGTTTCAGTCCCTCGGCAAAACTTTTAAGGATCGTGCACTCGCTTTACAGCGAAGCATATTAGACTTTTTTATTCCGAGCTTTTTCTACTCCCCGCAACGTCCCAACTCACTTCCCCATCTCTCCATTCTACACCCTGTATCGTCTCGTTTCGCGACGATCGCTTTTTCGCAAAACATTTCGCGCTCCCGCGAGCTTACATCGCGATCCGTTCCACGTACGCGCGTTCGTCCATTTTTTTTTCCCCCGTCCACTTTTATCGGCCCGATGCACCGTGAGTTGCGGATAAAAACGGATAAAAATGTTTGCCCAAGCTGCGACGTACAGTGCAACCTCGATTGAATAAAGCAAAATACATCGAATATTATTATAACGAAACAATTGTTTAATAATCGTATTGCAAAACAATTATTTCGTATTATTAGAAAGCTTAGAATATTTACTTATAAACTAAATGTTATTAAAACTTATAAATTCATAGATAGATTAAAACTATGAGACGTATATACTTATAAATTTATGTAAAAGATAAAATAAAAACTTATAAACTACATATTATTTAATATTCGTAAAATATCGCTGAATTATAGGACGATACAATAATACCAATGTCATGAAAATATTATTATATTGGTATAAAATATAATGATAGTACGCCAAAATACAAGTACCATTTATTTTCCAATGTGTTAGGCACGTTTATCGATACGGTATTGTGAAATATTTATCGGCCGAGTTTGCGCTCACGCAAGCACGGTTTTTCTGGTCTTGTTGCAAAAATGATTCCGTAAAAAGTATCAGCGACAAAAATGCCGCGCATCTCGTGAATCCGAGGGCCTTTTTTTTATCCCGCGGACAAAATGGCCAAGGACTGTCTGCGTGAAAATGATATCTCTCGTTTCCATCGAGCACATATCTGTCTACGTCACTCCGCGACGATCGCGGGCTCGCGTCGCTCAGACATGCTAATTCGGTTCCAGCAGAGAAAACGCAACCCCTCGTCTCTCAACCTCTCCCCCTGAATCGACGAGACATCGTCGTCGACGGCGACCGCGGCCACAACATCGCCGAACCCGCGAACGACGTACAAAAAATTGAAACTTCTTTATATACGTACATACATATGTATTTTTGTGTGTGCATATGTATATACACACGAGCAGAAGCGGGAAGATGATTTTGAAAAGATTGAACTTTTAGGACCCTCCCATTGGAGTCAATAAGCCTCATAGTCAACATTCTCCAAAAGTCATTATCAAATATCTATAGTGATGAAGTTTGCATCGTTGGAATGCAACAAAAATTCTTCTCCATTTTCTTCAGTTCTTTATTTTTTTTTATTTTAAATATTTTTTCGCTGGTTTTAGTTATAGATTCTTAATAAAGATTCTCGAAAATGTTTTAGTAATTTTCGTAGTCTGAATGTGCCAAAAGAAAATCGGCAATACGAAGAAAATTATATTTTCGTTGCAGTCCAACGATGCAAACTTCAATACCATCAATATCTGCGCAATCGCCTTCGGATAAATTCAAGCATTTTTTTATTTCAAGCATATTTTCATTTTAATCATATTTTAAGCATATTTTCAGTTCAAGCATATTTTTTATTTCTACTGTATTTTATAGGGATCGTTTCAAAGATAGTCCTAGACATGAAATCATCGATTAATTTTTAAAAATTAGCGGGCCTGCATAAGCTTGGAGCCAAAAAACACGTGCATTTTTAATATTTTTTTCTGACGAGAGTTTTGGGATTAGGAGGTCTGGATTTACGCACAATTACTACATA
>OZ023320.1:16136603-16186603 GCA_964007375.1 Ophion obscuratus
TTCCTAATAATGAAGTTCGAGAACATTCGAGAATAGGAAATACAAGAATGGTCTAGAACCTTCCATGCCGCAGGACATATAAGCGAGTCAGATGTTCCGCGGAGTCAGTATGAGCAAAGATGGATCAACGTGCACTTCGAGCAATCGCATATTACGAATTCTTGCAAGGGCATTCTGTAAGAGCTGCAGCCCGTAATATGTGCAGTGCGTTCAAGGCTAATGTAGTTAATTGTTCAACGGTCTCCCGTTGGTATCAGCGTTTTCATTCTGGCGATACATCTTTTGAAGACAAACCTAGGTCCGGCAGGGAATCGATTGTGAACGATGAAGAACTGCGAGCACTTATAAAGGCAAAGCCTAATATGTCGTCACGAGAATTAGCCAACAAAGTCAACTGCAGTCAGCCCACGATCCTTCGACATTTACAAGAGATGGGATATAGGAAAGTTGTTTCGTCTTGGATACCGCACAATCTCAGCGAATCAAACATAGCAACACGCATGTCCATCTGTCTTTCACTTCTGCATCGTCTGCAAAGAAAGGATTTTCTTCAAGAAATAGTCACTGGGGATGAAAGCTGGGTGTTGTATGTTAATCACACGCGCAAGCGTCAGTGGCTATCGAAAGGAGGAAAACCAGAACCGACCCCTAAACAGCCCCGTGAAATGAAGAAAGTTTTACTCTGTTGTTGGTGGGATTCTGAGGGCATGCTCTATTACGAATTTCTGCCAACCAACACCACAATACGGCAGAGATTTATTCTGCACAACTGCAAAAGGTGGCTAAAATTATGAAACAGAAAAGGCGTAAACGTCTTCACGTTCGGCTTCTCCATGACAATGCTCGACCCCACGTCGCTAAGATGACACAAAAAACTATTTCGCAGCTAGGATGGGAAGTTCTACCATACCCACCATGTTCATCAGACTTAGCACCTACCGACTATCACCTGTTTCGAGCTTTGAAGAACTATTTACGGGATAAAAAATTTGATGATCTGTCAGATCTCAAAAATACATTGGACGACTTTCTTGATTCACGATCAAAAGAATTCTGGTCTGCGGGCGTGCAAAGTCTACCAGAGCGTTGGGCAAGAGTTGTAGATGCGGAGGGAGCCTACATTACTGAATAATCGTTTATTGCTAAAATAAAATATTTTTCCTTTTTTACTCGTGTTGTGTGTTGCAAGATTCTTGTACCAACCCAATATATGTTTTGCGGTTTAACATTTTTTTTTGTTAAGACCGGAACAAGTAGTAATCTGAGGGTGCCAGATCTGGCGAATATGGTGGATGTGTTAGCACATTCCATCCAGTTTGTAACAGCTTCTGATCACGTACCAAACTCGTGTGAGGTCTGGCATTATGGTGAAATACTGCATCCTTTCTGTTTTATGTAATCACTCAATTTGTCCAGATGATGACAACACACTTGAGGACTAATTGTCGAATTGTTCAGTAGATGCTCATAAAAAACAATTCCTACACGTCCCACCAAACAGAGCATCACTTTTTTTCACATTTGCGGACCAGTTTTGACACTGACGTTCCGTCAACACATATTCTCCATACGTCCCATAATTTGTCTCTTGCTTCAACAGCATTCTTGCCTTTCCGACGCTAAAAAAGCAATAAAATTCCGAAAACATCTGCTATTGATTTTCCAAATTTTTCATAACACAAAAAAAAACAATTGCCCAGAATCAAATAGAATTTCTTACGAATAAGCCTTGAAATGTCAGCCGACGAAATACCTAACGACCCTACGATTTGGAACGATGTTGGCTGATTTCTAAAATTCAACCACCGCCTTTCTTGGGGAAAAAAAAAACGATATTACTTTCCGACCAAACCAACACATACATACGAAAGTTCACAAACTCACATGTGAGTGCGGGAAGAGCCTCGCTCCGCCGACGTCACGTGGAAATGCACGTGACTCACTCGTTTCCGCCGTTTATCCCCCATAATGTTCCGCAACCAGGTAGACCGGACTTCAAGGAGAAGAATGGACGAAGAGTGGCGATATCGCTGAGGGAAACGGAAGAAGCAGGAAAAATGAAAAAGCAGACGAAAAAGAAAGCATCCAGAGGAGGAAGAACGAGCGAGCTTCACGCGATATATCCTGCTTCGTGGTCTAAAAATAGCCGAAATAAAACGAGCGGACAGTCGGCGTAAAAGGGATGAGAACGACAGGGGTGGAACACTGGCGTGGACACGGTCTCGTCCAGACGAACCTGTTGAAACGGACGAAAACAAAACAAAAAATAGAAAAGTAAAAAAATGGAAGGAAATAGCGATAAAGTGCAACATTGGCCAGCCTTGACTTCAGCGAGCTTTTTCTTCGCAGCGCCCTCCGCGGCTATTATAATACCTTTGCCGGGTCTCGAGGCGTTTCTCTCTGTACACTTGGGAGTACGTGCTCGCCGCGTTTCATCGTCCGGAGCCCTTGGAATACAACTGGGCTCGTGTATGCGCGTGTGTGTACACCAGTTGGACAAAAATGCAACTCTCACGCGTTGGCGCTGCAGGAACATCAGGCAGGACTGTAGCCGCACCGTCATCGAGAAGTTACCAGGATACGTCTGTCTGTGTGGGCCTGCATATGTATCCAAGTAAAATGGGGGAGGAGGAGGGGGGGGAAGAGTATGCTTGCAGAAAGCGGATGTGAAGTGTTTTTTGCCGGCATGATTCCCCGTGCGCTGGCTGATCCAACGGAGAGACAGAGCTGGAGAGATGAAGGAAAAGTGCTGTTGGAGCGAGCGCGATGTGAATGAGCCTTCAACCCGGCTATGAACCAGAGAGACGCGAACCTGTTCGTAACGAGCCGTTTTATTTCGTCTCTCGTAGACTCTTTGCTTTCCCCTCGCATGCGCCTATACATGTATCGAGGACACGCTAAATATAGATATATTGGCCAGGAAAAGAGGAAAGGAAGGAGCGATTAAGGTAAACCTATCGCTTCGCACTAGTCACACCGCTGATCATACCTGAAACTTGTACAATTTATATTTTCAACGTATGAAAAAAAAATTATTTGTAGTTAGTAAAATTTTCCATGTGTCAATTGTTTAAGGGGAAAACCTAGGAGTCGGAAAAAAAGGTCATTTTTGTGAATTTTTTCAAAGAAAACTATTTGAAATTTCGGATTCGGGTTTTAATTATCTAAAAGTGTATACAATCAAAAATATGTTTAATTTCCTTTATTTAAAAATTTCAAAAATATACAAGGATATTGTATGATCCTTGGGAGCGTCGTAAAAAAATCTGCGTATACGGTACCCACTGGCGTTTCTTCAAAAATCATCTGAAAAAAAAAGACCAAAAAGATTATTGAATTAGATACTATAATCTAGTAATTGTCATAGCCGATTTTGAAAATATCGATTTATGACAAAATGGCGGACGTTTGAACATAAATAGTGATTTTTGGGCCAAAAATTAATTATTATTTTGCCTATAAAACAAAAAGTAAGTAACGGAAAAAAAAATCCTATGACAAGTACTACATAATGGTGTATAGAATAACCACAAAAAACCTCAAGGCAATCGGTTCATTGGTTTTCGAGAAATTTTGAGTACCGATTTGAAAAACGTGGTTTTGAGAAAAATGCGTTTGAAAATTTCGGAATGAATAAATCATGAAAGGCCACAGCCGGGTAAGTAGGGAAAAATTGCCCCCGCATTTTCTCCAGCGAAATTAGGAGTATATTCTGAGGTATAAAAAAAAACAAATTTTCTGAAAATTTCATCCCCGTCAACGCAATGGTTTTGGAAAAATGAATTTTTTTTAAATAAAAAAAAATAAAAATTCTCGAAACGCTTCAGTGGATCGATTCGATTTTTTTTTTTTTTGGTACTTGTTACGATCAAACGTGTTACGAAATAAAATTATAGAACATCTTGCGAAAGATTAAGGTTAAAAAAAATAATGTTCCTTGTTTTATTTTTCTTACTATAATCCACTTGGGGTACAATAACGAAATTTTTTTCACATAATCTTTGGGCACCTTATTAGATTATATAATTTTTTCAAAATGATCGGTTTGGTACGCCACAGTGAAAAAAAAAGAAACAGACTTTATTGATATATTTTAGTTATATAGATATATAACTAAAACATATCAATAAAGTCTGTTTCTTTTTTTTCGTGTGTCGTACCAAGCCGATCATTTAGTCACATAGCAGACTTTATTTATATATTTTAGTTATATATCTATATAACTAAAATCTCCAAATCGCCGTAGAGGACTATCGCAAGCAAACGTGCAACTTCGCGTCTGATTTGTCAAGTGGATCATTTCGAATCATCTGGAAGTGCGAAGCCTCCGAAAGTTATTGGATATTGGTAGAATGAAAGCACGTAAGGGAGAAAAGAGAGACGAGGGCTGGCTCGGAGTGAGGTAGGCCCAGGATCCATAATAGGGAAGCATACTGACAAGTCTTTCCCTTCTTTTTTTTTATCCCCTATATGCCTCTCGCTTCTTCAACCTACCAATCTTCTATATATATATATATATATATATATATATATAAGCCGAGCTTTATCGTACGCCCGGAGTTTGAGAGCTTTTGCTTCGCTGCCAGGGCTAAAAGCCGCGGGGGTTCTTGTACTCATCGTCCCAAGGTCGTCTGGTAGGCGGTCTTATCGATTCCGCCCCCGAGGCACCATGTTTTCACCCCAAAGCCGACGAGGACGCACATACACCGAGATGAAAAAAACACCTATAAGTCCACCCCTACATACGAGACGTATTCTCCGGGTATTTCGATACTCTGAGCTCCGTGTGACACACTGACGTGGATACACGCGATGCTTGATGAACAAAACACATATACGCGTATACCCGCGGACTACCGGAGGCTTGATAACGCAAAAAAAAGGTCTCAGAGTCGATCCAAAGAAGCGATTTATATATTTGTGTATGTGTGTATGTATTTTTTTTACTTCAGGGCCGCCAGACTCGCACTTTCATCGTCAGACACGATATCGTCATGCCAGCGCGCCCTTTGTTGGCACAGAGAGAGAGAGAGAGAGAAAGAGAGAGAGAGAGAGAGAGAGAGAGAGAGAGAGAAAAGTTTCCAGTCTGTATTCCCAAAGATTCAAGGACGTCCTACCTTTTTCCTTCAGGGGTTAACACCTAAGAAATTGCGTCTTTCTCCTTTCTCGTCCTTTGCAGAAAAGAAAATCCCTCGGATATCTCGCTTTTTCAAGCCCCCAGAACTTATCCCTGAGGATTTTCTTTCGTAGCCGCCCTACCGAAGGATATGGCCCGGCGTTAATTCGAAATCAATAATTGCGCGTGAATTCGCGGCTCGATGGCGAATTCCAAGCTCGCCCTAATTTCCGTCGTTGCGCCGCGAGAGACACGATCAATCAATCCACACACCCCCCCTTGTACACAGTCGAAAGGCTCGACGAGGCGCTTTTAATAGGTTACAGACACGGCCTGACCCCGAGTTAATCGACTTGCTCGTCCAGCTAGAAAAATTCGGTCCCTTTCGCGGGTATGCCGAGAGGGGAACGAGCCCGAGTGACCCATCGATGTGTCGATAATTTTCCTGGTTCAGGGCTTGCTCGTCTTTGTGGAGATGCGAGTGACTCTCGTTTTCTGCCCTCCTCTGTACGGGTGCTGCATCGTGCAAACGTCTCGTTTCGCAGCCATGCAGACACCAATGGACTGCCAGCGATTATCAGGTCGCGATGAACCTCTGATCGCGTTTGCGGAATCGGGACGCGAATGAGGGCATACGTCTCAGTGATTCCAATGCCCTGACACTTCCTCCGGGAACTTGCCATTTTCCAGAGGCTCCTCCCTTCGAGAACATCTGTTGTCATGAGTGATGCCAACTTCCACAGAATGTTCTCCCTAAGACCAACTTCAAATCCCCCTTGATGCCGATGAAAAAGCCCTAAAGTTTTCATTGTACACCCTGTTCGAGTACTCGACTTACTTTGCAATCCAATAAAACTCGCGATTACACAACCAACTAACGGACACAACCTCAACGTTACTGACAACGTGAAAACGTTGAACCGTTAAGGGAGACTTTGTCCTTTGAGTGCCATATTTCAGGTGTTTACATTTTATTTTTTTTGAAAGGAAACGAGTAAAGCTTTTTGAGTGCGGTTTTTTTCTTGCTTTTATTCGTGATATACAGAACGTTAAAAAAAAACAAAATGGCGGCCGTTGCAGCTCCGTGAAAACAGGTCCTCAAATCGCGGGAGGTAAACGGCTGACATCACTGCCCCCTCTTTGTTGATCTGAAACACAAATTCAAAGCATATTATCAATCTGTGACCCTTTGGTCGTGGAATGACGGATGGGTTTGTCGTTTAGTACAAGTTTTGGAAAATGGCGGCAATTTAAAAAAAATCGAATTTTCGCGTTTTTTTCGCATAAAAAGATAAATAATAAATGCAAAAATGTATCTATCGAAAAAAAATGATCCGTAGTTCCGTGAAGACATATTTTCTGAGTATACTCTCCAAATTTCAGGTCGATATGTTAATTACAGCTGTCAGGAGAATGTCAGCCATTTTTTTAAAAGTGTTTTCGAGAAAAACGCGTTTAAAGTTTTGTAATGTGTTTAAACAAATGTGTTTATAATTACCGCTAATCGGCGGTAATCTTCTAGCTGCTCGTGTTGAGCCGCCAACATCTCCCGTTGCAATTTCAAGGGCAAAGTCTCCTTTAAAGCAAAAACGGAATTCTCTTGATCAGCAAGTTGTTGGTCGTAATTCGAAATTCGAAATAAAATTTGAAATAAGATACGCAGACAACAAACTAAGGGACACAACCTCAACGTGACAGCGTGAAAACGTCGAACACTAAAGCGGTAAAAGTGAAAACGGAATTCGTTGGTTTTGACCAGCAAGTTGTTATTCGTCGTAGTGCGAAATTCAGCCACCAGTGCCACTTGTCTTGCTAGTACAAGACATGAAGTATGGCATTGGTGTAAAACATTTTGAAAGGCAATCGATTACAATTGAGCAAAAAGAAAAGTGATCCTCAAATTTAAGGTATTCCTTTCACGAACCCAAATATTTTACACTTAACTGATTTTCGTCTATAATGAAGTAAAAATACATCCCAGTATACTGGTAAAATTTCAAGCCAAGTTACCGAACCTTTAACGAAAAATTACGGCCCTAAAAATCGTCTCACTTATACGGCGCTTTATGGACATGTCACGCTGGCCACATGTCTTTCTAATAATTTATACACTAAATAACTCTAGATGACTAATACAAACTGCTCACAGGTGTAAAAAAGTCTAAAGATTCCGTAACAACAATAAAAACAGAGGGTCACCGAACGTTTAAAGAAAACATTAATGTTAAAACTTGAAAAAGTGTGGTTAGCAGAAGAATTTTTGTAGCCGTGACGTTTCAAATAAATGTAAAAATTTCTCAATCTACTAAATTTGCGCGAATTTTGTTATTCTAGTTTATCGTTGTGTATAATAATCCATTATAACTTGTTTTTTTTATTAAGCGCAATTGTAATTTATCGACGATTCAGAAGGCCCTGCTTATGCCCCCACAAAATACGGCCCTCCGCGAAAGGAATACCTTAACGTTTAGTTTGTAAGAAATATTTATTGCGAATGAAAGATTCTTCGCAGGAATATGTATTTCGAATATATAAAATATATTATCGCATACATAATTTCGACGATCGAACGAATTGACCCATTTCAATTTCCGATCGAATTAATTGAAGATACATTGTTTTCTTTTTTTCACTTAAAAAAATATACACTTTAATTCTACGCCCTCAAGAAAGTTTTTAAAATAATGTACCCGCTAAAAAATCCCCCTAAAGAATACCCCTGAAATTGGGGGGCAACACCCCCAAGTTTGCATCACTGGCCTCCAAGCCCTAAAGGAAAACCATGAGGAGCCTTTTACCGAGGACTGGACTAAGATTATCTGGAGATATTAGCGAAAGAACTGACGAGGGAGCATAACTTGACGTTCATTGGTCTTTTTTCCAGGGTGGTTTTTGCGAGTCAAGGGGGAGTGGGGAAATGACGACCAGGCGGACTCCAAGGGGGTGGATACGTCTTGAGGCGGGGGCCTGAATTAGAAGGTCCAAAAGCGTTTTTTCGGGAATTTTTTAGAAGGGAAAGAAAACGAGTCGGCCCAGTAAACATTGAGGTATCTTTTAATGGATAGTTGAAATGTATAAAAAAAATTCAACATGAAACAATAAATGACTGCAGATTTGTCAGCCTATTCCATGTGCGTCTTGCCACTGCAGCCCCCAATCGACGGGAAAGATGCAGAGGGTAATTCTTGACAATCAAATAAACCAATAAAATGTTCAATTGTCATATATTTTTCTTCTGCGTGAATTAAGGGAAGGTTCTGCCTTGTTGGACCAAAAAATCTTCGATTTTTCACCAATTTTTTATGCGGTCTTTATTGAACATCAAAATATTTTTTAAAGTTTGACAAAACATGGTGGTGGGAAGATATAGTGAGCAGAAAACTGTGAAAAATTTTGGGAAATAAACAAACTTCCTTTCGATCGCTCACTATTTTTTTATTCTTCAATATTTCTTCTTGATTTTAAAGTT
Source organism: Ophion obscuratus (assembly GCA_964007375.1). NCBI lineage: Eukaryota > Metazoa > Arthropoda > Insecta > Hymenoptera > Ichneumonidae > Ophion > Ophion obscuratus. The sequence goes on from OZ023320.1 coordinate 16,145,189, forward strand.
CTTTGAATCAATAAAGACCGCTTACATACCAAATTTTTAGGGAAAAAAAAAACTGCTTTCCGATCGGTCACTATTTTTTCATTTTTCTTCTTGATTCTAGACTTCTTTGATTCAATAAAGTCCGTCAACATATCAAATATCAACATTCTATATTTAATACTTTTAGCATGAAAAATTGGTGAAAAATCGAACATTTTTTGGCCCAACAAGGCAGAACCTTCCCTTAAGAAAAAGCTGAAAAAATCGTCAAATTATAACTTTTGTCAGGTTTGAAAAAAAATGTGTTTAAAAACACTTTAACGTGCTATAAAAATTATTGAAAAAGAATCTTTTAACAACTTTTTTAATTCACTTGGAAGAGATTTTCATACTGAAGAACATAAACTTTGGTTTTATTCAATAGATCGTTTAGTTTTCAATAGGAGGAACTATCAATTGCTCCTTTGCTTCTGGCCTTGTATCTTCGAGCATATTTACAATTGGCCTCTGTTACTTTGTAAATATATTCTTGGCTAGTTTATCTATCGACTGAAGCAATTAAAAAAACGATTTTTCGGAGCTTCTAATTCAGTCTCTGACCTCAAGTAGATAGAGGTGGGTCTAGTCGGCGGCCAGACAAGCGCAATTACATTTTCGTGACTCTACCGCCCATTACACGAGTACATACATGTTGTTCATCGTTCCTGGGGACCGTGATGACACTCCGGTGAAACGAGAATGTGGGGAAAAAAATTCTACATCAACATCTACGTACACACGCGTAAACCCGTGACAAAAAGGATCAGGATGAGAAAAAAAAGAGCTCGGCACATGATGCCCTGCGTCGATACGTTCAATTTGCTCTTAGCGAAAATACGGCTCGCTGTTCAATGGCGACGCGTTCGAATATGTGAGAGTGCAGCTCCGCTCACGAGATACGCGTAACGCACGAGACAATTTCTTAAATCCGAGTACCCTTTTGTCAAAAGTTCAAGCTCCTCTCTCGCGGGGTTATCGGGCTCATTAACTAGCCAGACGACTCTCCCATGGAGCTCGCCAACGGCGAATGTTCAGGTACCGTTGAATCGTTGTACACGATTTTCGGGATGAATAGGAGAAGCGTGGAAAGCGAAAGGAAAATTCGCTTTTCTTGATCCTTTCCACAGACTCCTTCATGCGTAAAAGTGCGCCCAGACGGCGAAGGAATCTTTTTTCTCTTCTTTCCAACTCGTGCGAATCATCGTCCCTCTTTTACCAACCCCATTCTCGATTTTCCGTGAATCGGGTGGACCCGAGAGTGCTCGGGGTGTAGAAGAACGAACGGAAGCGACGAGTGACATCGCGAGAGAAAAGCAGGGGAGGAGGGAGAAATTGGGAGAATGCCGAGAGCGAGAGAGAGAGAGAGAGAGAGAGAGAGAGAGAGAGAGAGAGAGAGAGAGAGAGAGAGAGAGAGAGAGAGAGAGAGAGCGAGAGAGAGAGTGGGGATAAAATATGCGGGGAAAAATAAATATATATCTTTGAGCACGTATATGTCGGCGTCGTTTATTCGTGTGGACGGAGAAAAATACGGGTTGCTCAAGTGTTCGCGTGTACGTGAGGCCGAGTGGGTGGTGCGAATCCGTCTAGACGGTTTTCTCGCTCGATTGTGGCCTGAGAGAGAGAGAGAAAGAGAGAGAGAGAGAGAGAGAGGGAGAGAGAGAGAGAGTTTGTACGCCGGGGCTTGGGATCCACGAAGCTCGACGGGGGTGGCTCGTAAGAGAGGGATGAAACATGGCATAACGGAGAAAGTTGTGAGGGCGTCGTCGTCGTCCTCGCCGATGATGGCGGCTTCGCGAGACGCGGAGTTATATATATATATATGTGTCTGTACATGGATGTACATGTACACAGACGTATATAGGGAATATGAGGGTTGAATCGGTGCGGGAAGCTAGGAGACCAGTGAAAGTCCTGGCGCTCGATAACCCCCGGCGTCAAGGTCACGGTCACGGCCTCCATTGCTTCCACAGAGTTCTCTCCTATTCTCTTCCTCCTTCCTTCCCCCTCATCTCCTGCCCGTTTCTTCGTTCATCCCTCTTTCACTCCCCGTCTCTCCCTATCTGTCTCTCTGTTCCTTCATCTCCTTATAGCAGCCCCGTTTCTTTTTCTCTGCGCCGCTCCTTTCTCCACGGAGGGCGCGTTTCCTCGCCCGGTTTCCCCGTCGTAACGTCAAACGGAATACGGCAAGCTCTTCTCCCACTTGCCCCTCCTCTTCTAGCCGCAAAGAGACCGAGAGGGAAACTACCCTGGTATCAACGGCAGTCGCGCGACGCCACTCTCTCTCTCTCTCTCTCTCTCTCTCTCTCTCTCTCTCTCTCTCTCTCTCTCTCTCTCTCTCTCTCTCTCTCTTCCTTTCGCTTTCCTCGATATAAGGGACGCCCTCGCCGACGATTATCGAAACGATACGGAATTGGCGTCGTCCGACTGGCTCCGTTCCTCCACCCCTCCCGTCCGTGTGTCCGTGTTTGCCTGGCCGTACCTACGTGTGTTCTCGTTCCTTCGTTTGTCCTTTTTTGCCACACAGTCTCGTTTTTCTCCCGTTTTTTCGCCAACCTCCCTCCCCCGCCATGTTTCTCTCCTCGTTTCGGAAAAACTCCGCGTCTGCAAACTTCGCGCGGTTAATAATGTGATGGAAGGGGGGGGGGGGATAGTCGCTGTCTCATTGCCGCGAATCGCCGGTAAGTTAACATTTTTGTTGCTCGATGTAGAGTGGAATATAGTGATTCGTTTGGAAAATCGACATGCTCGTAGTTGACGGTATTTCCAATGTTATTACGATCAACAAAAATTGGGACGTGCGAGAGGGAAAATCGTTCGCTGTTCCTGTGCAGAAATTTGTTGGGGAGTCCCCGCATCCTATCACATCCCTATAGGGATTCGATAGGAACGCCGGACGGAAGGAGCCCACATTGGAATTCGAGTGGATTCCACGCTATATTCCGATTGACGTCGGTTGAGAATTTTTTATTTGAATTTCTTAACCGAAATTTGTTGGATCTCCAAAAAAGATATCTTTTCGTGATTCCGTGCATCAATTTGTTGGGTAGTCCCACGATGCACGTACATCTCTATAGAGATTTGTTAGGGACACCGCACAAAGAGAGTCCCCATTGGGATCCAATTGGATTCTCCTTCCCAATGAACGCGGTTTGAGAATTCTTACCACGTTCGAATTAAAAATATCTGAAAAGTGATGAGAAAAAACTCGGCTTGTTGAAACATAACCTGCACACTTCGTGAGCTTGTACGTCTGTGGTGATATTATGGCAAAGTGCAGTAAAATAAATAAAATACGATAATTGTATTTCACGCCTCTTCTTCGAAATAACCTAGCAGATTTTGAATCAAGACAACTGGAGAATGAGACGAAATTTGGAATTGCCAGTGATGCTTTCAGCAAAAATATCCCAAGCCTGTGGACTACCCGAAATCGATCTATTCGCTAGTAGAATAAATACGAAATGTGAATGATCCGTATCGTGGAAAAGAGACACGTACTCAGTGGCTGTGGATGTACTGATAATTGATTGGCGACCGTATTACTTCTATACCCCCCTTTACTATTATTTTGAGAATATTAAGAAAGATTCAGTACGAAGTGTTGAAGTGACTTCCCAACCATCGTTCCCACTTTATACGTCAATGTTAGAATCGGACCCGATATATCTAAAACGTTGTGGAAACGTCTTTTCCTGGTAGTCGACATGCGGGAAGCTTTCTCGATGAAGGGAATACCATAACAGGCATTAAATACGGCAATTTCGTCCTTGAACGAAGTCTCTCTACAACAGTATGGAACTGCCTACAAGAAATGGCGATTGCTTCTCAATCAAGAAGTATCAAGATCTGGAACGGATCGGCTGACGAAATGTTGAGCTTCTTAGAAAAAGAGTTCGACAACTGAGCCTCATACGGAACAATAAACAGTTTTCGATCAGCTCTCGCGGTTATTACAGGACCAGAAATTGGCCAGGACCACCGAATCCAGAAGTTCTGTAAAAGAATGCAATGAGATCCATCAAAAATCGTATTGGATTCTGTTCGATAATGTGGAAATTCTTTAGGATTCTAATTGGATTCCCCATTGGATTCCAATGGGAAATCCCGATTAGAATCCAATGTACAAGCATGACGTTTTGGTATCAGGAAGTGGGTGCAAGTATGGGAATCCAATTGGATCCCTACGACAAATTCTGCGCAGTTCGATCCGCCGCGAAAGCAAAGAGGCAACCGATCTCGCTCGCGGTCGAGTTAAATTCTCGCACGTTGGAGGATAAATGAACACCGACCTACATGCTCGATGGAGGAAAAAAAATGAAAAAGAGAGTGCATGCGAGCACACACACACACATGGGGCACATCGAATCGGCTTGGTAACGCTGCTCGAAGCTTATGCAGGCCGCGGTGATACAATCCTATTACGCATATTGGACAAGATTGCCGGAGTTTTTCGCGTTCCTGGGTGTGCGAGAATTCACGGTTGTGCAACGAGAGACCAAGAGAAAGAGAGACGTATCGGAGGCGTATGCGTCTGTAGAAACTGAGGGATACACGAATCGCGGTCACCGTATGCCTCGTCCCTTCACGCAAACTACAAGCGCGCACGAGTGCACGGAGACCCGTTACCCTCCGCTATGTGACGGGCTTTGAGTCTCTATAGCCGTTAATACATCTTGTCAAACGTCTGGTATCTGCTTATCGCTGTTGTATCCCGACGTTGAGAGCATGTCACCGCGCGAACGTTTTTACATTGTGTCTAAGCTAAGACGGAGGCCTGCATTTCCTCAAAAAGCATGCCGGGGCAATACTGGTCGGGGGAGGGAGGAAAGGGAAGGGACAAGGAAATTTTGCCGAAGTCAAGATGTGGCAACATTGGAAGGGCGGGAAAGAGAGGGGACAAGGAATGGAAGTGCAGGATATGTAAAGTACAGAATGAGTCATTCGAGCACCTGTTTAGGGAAGTTTCCACTTTGTTGGGCCAAAAAATGTTCGATTTTTCACCTTTTTTTTGTGCGAAAAATATTGAATACAGAATGTTGAAATTCGGTATGTTTACTAAGCGGTCTTTATTGAACATGATAATATTTTTTTAAATTTGATAAAACATGGTACTGGGAGTGGGAGTAGCCACGTGTGTAAGAGCGCCGGAGATGATATTCTTCACTTCCGGAAGTCCTAAGTCGTGAACAGATGACCTGAAGCAAAAAATCAAGCATGTTTTTAGTTTCCATAATTTTGTGTATGAGTCGAACTAGAATCAAGAAGAATAATTGAAAAATGAAAAAAATTGTGAGCGATGAAAGGGAAGTTTAGTTTTTTTCCAAAACAAATTGCAGCTTTTTGTTCAGAAAATAAAAACGTTTGGACATTGTTGGATAATTCTAGTCCAACTAATGAAGACGTTTGTTGTACACGTACCTGTCAAATTTCATAACGATTGCTCATCTAGGGCGTGTATAAGCACTTCCGCATACTTGGAAAACGTGGTCGGGGACACCATCGGGGTGACATTTAAAAAAAAAACGATTTTTTTTGCATTTTTCGATAGTCTATGCGTTCAAGTATACCTTACTACTATACTATACCTATACTTTTATCGATGTACGAGGACAATAAAATCAATATTTTTATCTTTCAACGCGTTTTTTTCCTAACTTTTCTGCAGTTTTAACTCGAGTAGAGATCATCCGATCGACTTGAATCTTATTTTAGCGTATTTAGTATTTGTTTCTTCATAAAATGACGCTCCAGTTGTTTGATTGGACAAAAATGTCAATTTGTCATGCCCAAAAATCATCAGATTTTTTATCGTAATTTGGAACTGTTTTTCAAAACTCCACCATTTTGTTGGATTTTTTTTTTTTTTCACAATCATGCGTCATTGTACAGGCAATACCTTCTAGATTAATGAACTTTTTTATTTTTTGATGTTCGGCACTCTGAAGGCCGCTTTTTTTCTTTTTTTTCGGAGTCTTGGGAGACGACACATAAGTCGAGGAAAATTTAATATTTTCATACAAAAAAAATTACTGTATATACATAATTTATACACAAATATATCCTCGAAATTTCAAAACATTCAATGCAATACTTTTTTTTCATTAAGTGATGCCCCTTAAAGTTGAACTGAAGTTTATGTGCGAATAAAATGAAAAGTTTCCTACTTACACGTAATCTGCTACGCCAAGACCATGGAGTACACCTTCCTCTTCATTGGCTATTTCCGATACAGCGAAATAAAAAAAAATAAACGGTTTTGGCCCAACAAAGTAGAAAAGTCCCTCCATCTTTAGGGACCCAAACAAAGGAAGCAAGAATGAAAGCAAAGGAGAGGATGGAAGGAATAGACGATTTGATAATAAAGAGAGAAATTTTAAATATGTTGGGTGGAAAAATACAAAAAGGGATATGCGACTACTTTAGGGAAATGGAAGAAGTGTGCAAAAAGATGAATAAGCCGGAAGAGGTTGGGGGAAGAAACGAAGTGGAGGAATAAATCTTTAAAAAGTGACAAATCTTAGATAGCACGAAGTGCAAGAACGTGTGGCATAATAAAGGAATACGTAAGCGGAAAGTTATTGTTTTGTAAAAAAAAAAAAAATTTTTTTAAATTCGTGCCTATACAACTCAATTTGATTGATTTTATTGATCATACCTTTCTATTCATACATGTTATCGCTAAAAGCTGGCGTAACGCTGAAAACCCGTTCTCAGCTTTGGGCGGTACTAATTTCGCGACAAACAAACCCAAACAAACTCAGACCACACCAATGAAACGAATAAACGTACACTGAGGCAAACTAGTTTTCGCTGGGCAGATTGCACTGGAGAAAAAAGTGATCGAGGTGACTAATAAATGCGGTTTGGGGCAGTATTTTGTTTTCTACTCAAGCTACGAAACGCGACTTATTTCCTGTAAAGCGTTTCATTGACGGGTGTCCATAAGCCTGAGGCTCAAAAAACTGGTCGATTTTCGGTTTTTATTCCTGACGAGAGTATCAGAATTACGAGGCTGGGATTTTACACACAATCAATACATAGTCTTGCCAAGCTTGAGTTGTATTTTTATCGAAAAATATTGATAAATAATAGAGTTTAAATAATTTAGAAATAAATGAAAAGTTTAAAAATGTACTTTCTGTATAATAATAAAACTTTCGTGTGCCTGGATACTTTGGTGAAATTTTCGATATCATGAAACTAGCAAGCTGTAGACAAAAGTTCGATTTTCGAGCCAAAAACAACTGCGATCATTTGTTATTAAGGGCGGGGTAAAGTATAAAATTTGTTTTTTTTTTTTTCATTTTTTTTTCATTTTTTAAATGAATGCATAATATATCAAGAATATTGTGTTAAAATTTCAAGTCGATCGAAGTAAAATTGACGAAGTTATGAGTATTTGAGCGTCTATTGCTCCATGCCGTTCTCTTCTCTTCTGCGTTTTTCAAACCGTTTTTCTGAGACTTGTCATATTTGAAGTCCGTGTGCACGATAACTCAAAATCTACTGGACCAATCGCTTTGAAATTTTGCACAGTACTTCTTCACATAATTCACCAGGTATTGTCGAGAGCTTTTTTGTTTTTTTTTAATAATTACTCATTTTTCAACAACAAATTAGCCGATTTTTTTTAGCGAAAATCGGGATTTTGGCTCCCAAGTGCAACGAAAAGTCGAAAAATCGAAAAAAAAATCCTCCCCTCATTACCTCGACAAACATCTCCTTTAAAAAATGCATTTTGATTTTTTTGTTTCAAATGATTCTGTTGCGAGTTATGGTGCACACCGCAAACCAACTTTTTTTCGAGGCGCCTCCGGGGTTTAATTTTCACTCGCTCAATTTTGAATATTTTGCAATGCAAATTTAGGAGAATGTTGTTTAAATGTTACTTTATCATATGTTAATTTTTCAATAAACGAACACTATTCGTTACGCCAAAAAAAAATCTTAAAAACATGCCTTTTTTCGCCGAATTAACTTTACCCCGCCGTTAACAAATAGGTGAACATATATGAAAATCATCGGGTCATACGCTAGAAAGTGTTATAAACTGTGCTCTGTCCGAATTTGAAGTGAATACAACTAGTTGGTTTTGAGATACGACTCACGTGACGTTGAAATTTGCATCACTGGAATGCAACGGATTTTTTTCTTAATTTTTCACTTTTTTATTTTTATTATTAACAAAAACTTTTTTTTGCAAATTATGGTCGTAAATCTCTAATGAGAATATGTGGAAATATACCAATGATGGACGTAGCCTGCATCAGCCAAAAAAAAATTGGATAATTAAAGAGAATTAATTTTCCTTGCGTTCCGACGATGCAAACTTCGAGCTCATCGACTCACACCGTTTCATAAAATATACAGTGGGAAAAAAAAGGTATTTGTAAATTTCACACGAAACTATTGTTAATTTGGCTTGATTGTTTTGTTCGTATTCTCTCAAGATTTTAGTAAATTGCCACCATGTATATTTAGGATAAACTATCGAACACAGAAACTTAATAAAGCATTTCATTTTCGTTCGAAGGATAATTTAAAAAAGACGACGTGTACAAATTCCTTTTTACCCTCTGTATGTAGTTTCAAGAAAAACGCAAAAGATAAAAGGGCAAATCGCAGTAGGGCGATCCGTCGCTTGACAAAAATCGTCATAAATCGGTCAATTTTTTGAATTTGACAAAATCTTTGTTACAAATTAAAGTTGAGACCCTATAGAGCTATGTATTGAAACAACCATCTGTCTGAAATTTCAAGACTATGCAGACCCCGAAAGCAGTAACGAGCATCCCATGGAAGCCACGAAAAAAAACTCATTGAATAGATAAATACTTTTTCAATTTCTAAGCCTGATTAAACGCCCTGATGAAACCTGTGATTAACCCGGTGCACTCGAATGTAATTCTCGGGTTCATAACTATTTGTAAAAAAAAAAGCAACCCTTGAGCACTTATTCCAATGCACTGGAATAGACAATAGTTGTACGAACTAGATGAGCAATATTTATCGTTAGTTCGAAAGTTTTTTGGTTCCTACGCGCAAAAAATTGTTGGAAGATCGTTAGATTGTTTCTGCACGAACCAAAAATTTGCTCGGAATTGCCTGACCGCATAATTAGTTCGTACAATTTTTTTCCGTGTAGACAGTTCAATCAAATTGTTAGTAGGAGAAAACAACGATCACGCGAATAGATCATCAGGGTGCGAAAAAAAGTTGCCTATTTACATGCATATTGCTTATCTACTTGCATATGCAAAAATCTTGCATGCGTAAAAAAAACGATATATTGCTCACGTTCCGTATATGTTGGGTGAAAAATATCCTGGATACGCACAGACGAAAAATAATTTTTTTTTAAAGCCATCACTCAATTTATTCTCAATATATTCCCTGAGTTGCTGAGTTCCCTAGTTGCTGCCTATAGTCTCGTGAGCTCCCTCAGTTGGGTAGTTCTCTTAGTTGGGAATTCCCTCAGTTTTAGGTATTACCAGTTGGGAAGGGACCTCAAAATCCGCTAGGGTAATACCTAAAAACCCTTCCCAGCTGGTAATACCTAAAAACCCTAGCGGTAATACCTAAAAAGGTAATACCTTAAAGCCCTTCCCAACTGAGCCCTTTCCTATCACTTCCTACCCGCACTTAGCTAACCTAACTTCCGTTGGGTCCACAGCCGTCTTAAGGGGCTATACCAGAGTGAACGCCGAAAATTTGCGTGATTTTCGGGAATTTTTCGGAAGACAAGTTCTCAATTAAATGTTTCGGAAAATTAAGAACATATTTGGCTATATTTGACCTATATTACATAATTTTTTCACAGAAAAATATTGAGATCCAAGCGACTTATGCGCTGCCTTCGGAGGTGCCAAAAAAAAGTTCCTCCACTGCTGACATGATTCCGGCCGATTGAGTAGCTGAAACCGAAAAAGGAAAAAATGTCGTTAAACCGGAAGGTATTTCCTGTACAATGACGTAGGATTTTCGAAAAATATCAAAATCTAACAAAGTGACGTAGTTATGAAAAAAGTCTGTTTTCTTGCCTATAAAATGGACGTTCTTTTCAATGCCAAATCGTCAATTTTCATCCAATCAAAAATATCCTACGTCATTGTAGAGTAAATATATTTAAGAGTACTCAGTTCAAATTTCAAGTCAATCGGATAATTGCTCTTTGAGTTACAATGTCAGAAAATTTGAACAAAAACTCATTTCAAATGAGTGAGAAAAACGCGTTTAAAGATTTAACTATCGATTTTTGCAAGATCAAATTATATAAATGATAATGATATTCTTCAAAGTATAAACTGTCGAAAAAGGCAAAAAGAAACGATTTTTCAAAAGTGTCACACTGGTATAGCCCCTTAAGCTGCATTGTGCCGCATTTGCCGAGGGTACGGGGAAATTGGAGGATCCCTACTAGTATAAGCGGTCCCATATTCTTCCGATTATCTGGTGCACAGACGTTTCACTCAAGTATCTACTCAAGTCTCAGAAGTATTGGCCTTCCGCTGATTGGTTGATGCGCCAGCCGGTGTACGGCTAAGCGGTGACCGCTCCAAGTATGGGCCATGCATCCTTGTCAGTCAGATGATATCCTCAACATCGTCGTATCCTAAATTCACGTGAACCGTTGAGCAACTTTTGATGCGAGTTGGTAAAGCGAAGGTAGCGAAGTGTTTTTCATTTCATCGCAGTTCTCTTTGCATTCGATATGCCAATTGTCTCTGATAAGTTGATTTTGAGGTAAAGTGACTCAAATTGAATTGATTGTGAATAAAATTACAATCAACTCAATATTTTTGCATTGATCCCATTCTCCTATCCCATTCTCGTGAATATTAAAAAAAAAGGTCAGTAGACCGAGACTTGAACACATTTTGTCTGAATCAATCATGTGTCATATGGCGGAGTGAGTTTCGACGGATTGTCGAACTTCGAATGTCACATGTTCATATTTCTTTTTTCGCGCAAATTTTCGATATCCTTGTCCAATTTCCCGTGGGACGAAAAATTGAGTGTAAGAATATTTACTTTCAAAATTGAATAATGAATTTGCTAATGAGTGCGAGAAGGGTTGCAGGTAGAAAGGTAGAGGGTAGAGGGCTCGATTTAAGAGTTAACAGGATAAGCTCAAAGATTTGGCGGTACAGCCTTGACCCCGGTCGATCGATCGGTGTACCCGGCAGTCGCCATGGCTACGAAAGAGAGGTCCTGCGAGAATCCCTTCACACACGCACTTACGCACTCCGACACTGATGAAATCCAGAAGAGAGATAGAGATGGAGAGAGGTTACGGATATCCACAAGTGGCAAGCAAAAGGGCGCGGGTCTTCTGGTTCGGGACGCAAAGCTGCATGGCTGAGGGTCCTTTGATTGCCAGCATTCGGTACAGATAGGCCTTCCTGTCTTTCTCTTTCTCTCTCTCTCCGATCCTTTCGTGTCGCGCGGATGCCGGATTTCTATTCCGTCGGGACTTTCAAAGATTCGCGAGGGTACCCTTTTTGCCTTATTCTCTACACTCCATCGTACTTCGGATAAAAAAGTTGTGCGTTCACGGGATATCGCGACTTTGGTCATCTCACACCGGCCACAAGACCAGCAGGAATAGGGACGAAGAAATTAACGGCCCTGAGAAGGCCAAAAAAATCCCATCTGAGGCTGAATTTTTCGCACACATGCGCTAGCTTAAAAAAGCGTCTTTTTTTACCCTCGTCAGGGCGGACGTATAATTATTTTGTATTTTATACATTTGATCGCGACTACATTCGTACAGTCCGTAAACAAATCTTCGCTACGAGGGTTGGCGGTAGAGCGTTGGTAAAATTTTCCAAAATGACCCTTCACCAATCCCGAAATCGTAGAACTTGTGAGCACGGACGAAGCGACGCGGTGTACAGCGTTGGAAACGAGTTTTACCAAATTACAATAATTATTTAGGCTCGCACGATAAGGTACAAGCGGTGCGATAACTTTTTTTAATCAAGGGACCTTATTAAAATGGACGGGGCGGAGGCGAGGAGAGACTCCGCGAAAAAGTGAAATGGAGAGGTAGTCGGTTAGACTGGCGAGTTATAGGGCTAGGAAGGGAAAAAATAAACGAGAGCAAGGAGAAAGTACATATAGCAGCAGACATAAATTACTAGGTCTCACAGGTGCCCTCGACGAACAAAGTTGTTTTTTCTTCACCGTTTTCCTTCTTCCTTTTTTCCCGTCCTTTCACCCTCTCACACTCACCATCTCACTCTCACTCTCTTACTCTCACTCTCACACTCATCCTCTCACACTCACCCTCTCATATTCACCCTATCACACTCACCCTATCACACTCAACCTCTCACAGTCACCCTCTCACTCTCACTCTCACCCTCTCACATTCACCCTCTCACATTCACCCTCTCACACTCACCCTCTCACATTTACCCTATCACACTCATCCTATCACACTCACCATCTCACTCTCACTCTCACCCTCTCACATTCACCCTCTCACACTCATCCTCACCCACTCACACTCATCCTCACCCACTCACACTCATCCTCACCCACTCACACTCACCCTCTCACACTCACGATCACCCTCTCACGATCACCCTCTCACACTCACGCTCTCACACTCACCCTCTCACACTCACCCTCTCACACTCACCCTCTCACACTCACCCTCTCACACTCACCCTCTCACACTCACCCTCTCACACTCACCCTCTCACACTCACCCTCTCACACTCACCCTCTCACACTCACCCTCTCACACTCACCCTCTCACACTCACCCTCTCACACTCACCCTCTCACACTCACCCTCTCACACTCACCCTCTCACACTCACCCTCTCACACTCACCCTCTCACACTCACCCTCTCACACTCACCCTCTCACACTCACCCTCTCACACTCACCCTCTCACACTCACCCTCTCACACTCACCCTCTCACACTCACCCTCTCACACTCACCCTCTCACACTCACCCTCTCACACTCACCCTCTCACACTCGCCCTCTCACACTCACCCTCTCACACTCACCCTCTCACACTCCCCCTCTCACACTCACCCTCTCACACTCACCCTCTCACATTCATCCTCTCACACGCACCCTGACACACTCACTCTCTTACTCTCACCCTCTCACATTCATCCTCTCACACTCACCCTCTCACTATCGCTCTCTCACACTCACCCTCTCACATTCATCCTCTCACACGCACCCTGACACACTCACTCTCTTACTCTCACCCTCTCGCACTCACCCTCTCACACTCACCCTCTCACACGCACCCTCACACACTCACCCTCTCGCACTCACTCTCACCCCCTAACTCTTACTCTCTCTTTCTTCCTCGTTATTTTTCTCCTTCCCTCTTCCTACGAGTGGTTAAAGGTAAAGCTCGTAGACCATCCGGCCACGTGTTGGTGTACGTCAGTGTATGCTCGGGAGAGTTTCCCTCCCCTAAGTGTGTTCGTAAGGCCGTGGATATAACGGCAAAAAAAATGACGCGATGCTTAGCGAGGGAGACGACGTTGAGCGGTTCTCTGTCGCTTAACCTACCTTAACAGGAGAGTGTATGAGAGTTATAAGACCGAAAAGGACAACGCGACGCGTCCTCGCACACACCCTCGCACGTATACGTAATTACCAAGGGACGGGGCCGCGCCAGCTACACTTGAGGATGAGGGACTAAAGACCGACAGGAAAGTGGTCAACGTTCCTTTCGCAAGGAGAAAGTGAGAATCCGCTAATACGTTTGTAGTACGCCTTTAGGTAGTACGAGCACGTACTTAATTATTAGATTGATGCGAAACATTTTCTATATATTACGGATAGTGCACACAGTGTGGGCTTGGAAACTCTAGCCAGGTTACCGGCTGTTTAGACTAAACCCAAAGTTGGCAGATTTTGTTTCTTATGGAAAAGACTTCGTGACCTTTCTCTCATTTAGTTTTAATTCTTATAACGCAATAAGACGAATGTGAAGAAAAAAATTCTTAATATATTTCCGGGATTAAAATGATATCGAATAAAATAACGATTACCGAAAGTTTCCATTTGAATTCTGTAGTTGATGGTCGCGATTATTCGGCGACTGTAGAACTCTTTCTGAACCAAGATAATGACTCTAGAATTCAGAACTACTGCAATCCAATTGCAATAGTCCTTTCATTTCAACTTGAATTTCTTACTGCAACTCCAACATTAATTAACAAATTGACAATCGTTTTTCAAACTATAGCAACTAAGTTACTATACATCGTACAGCTTATGTTCCGGAGTCCATCTTTTGTCTATTCAAGCAATGCAAACCAAAACCTGTCTCGGTATGTCTCCGACTGAAAAGCACAGAACATCATTACGGTTTTTTCCAACATTGGAATAGGGGCATCGTAACAGAAGAATGAAAAACCCGATTGGCTTGAAACTTGAAAAGCAATAAATTGATGAGAAACAATCACCCCCATCTGTCGAGCGATGGCAACCTAACATCGGAAATGGAATATTCGCGATGGCCCATATCTGCTTCGAATTCTGGCCGTTCTACGGTCGATTAGGATGAGCAATAAAAAATCGTCTGGCTATAACTTTGTACCAAGTTCGAGACGTCTGAGTAGGGTAGGTCGGAGGGAGAACGAGTCAGGGTTGGTTATGTGTCTGATGAAGTAGAAGCTCGTAAAAAAAAAAGAAAGGAACGAAAATAGAGGGCGTTTTACGTTTCGTCCTTGGAGACAATTCTGCCGTTATATCTAGAAGCTATTCGTGTTTACCCTCGCTACGCAGAGACAACAATATCAATACGGTGAGATACATATTTGGACGATTTTTTTGGTACAAGGATCGTTTTGATGGATGGTCCTTGAGACCTTTGGGCTGTCTTCATAGCGCATTCGTCTTTTGGCCTTTATCTCTCTGTGTATCTCGACCGTTTTCATCTATTACAATTGATGATCTATCCATTTTTATGATCATTGCGATTTTATAAATTCATTCGTTTCCTGTTCGTTGCTATGATGCCTCTTCGCTTTATCATCGAATTTGGAAACAGGAGGAACATCACGGTAACGTCAAATCGAAGGAACGATCATTGTTATTCTGATCATAAGATTACTGGGTCAATGACGATCCTCCGCGTGATGCGGCAGCCTGAGGTAGCGAATACGCCGAAAGGATATTTCGCGCAGTGGCGCGAAGAGTATACGCTGGAGGGGAAGGATATGGGCTAAGCCAGAGTGAGGGTAGAGTGAGATCGAGAGTGAAACCCTTTTTGGGAGGGAAAGGAGAGGGCAGGCGGGTGAAGGAGGCGAAGGAAAGGTCCACTTTCGCGTTCATAGGCCTGGGGAAGACTCAAGGGCGACCACGCCCTGTCTGCTTCTCCACCACTAACACCCTCAACATTGTACAAACCACCCCTTTGAGGTCACCCACTCTCATCACACCCCCCCACAACGAAAACCAGGCTACGAAAATTCCAACCCTCCGGGCTAGAAAGAAACGACTTTTTCTTCTAATTACCCGAACCCTGCAAATCCTGCGAGTTTAGCAGCGTTGTGCATGGCTGATACTCGGAGCGGTGACTTGGTGCATCAACCAGTCAGCGAAGGGCCAATCATTCTGAGACCTTGATGCGGATACTTGGGAAAACAGCTTTCCCACAGTTTCTATTGGAAAGGGTAATACGTGTAAACCCGCAAGGGTATTGGGAACTCAGGAAATAAAAAATAAACAAAGCATTTAAGGCGTTACCCCCACTTGTAGCGCAAAAAAAGGCCTTTTTCATGAATTTTTTTAAAGAAAACTACAAAACTTTTTTAATCGATCAATATATCATCTTAAAGAACACATCTTGAAGAACTTTCAGTAATTTTTTTATTGAAAAATGTTACATTGTTTAGTGGCAAATGGCCGTCAATGAAATAATGTTTTTATATACACGGTTTGCGGTGACCAACATTGCGGCGACGTGGTTCATCTGAAAAAAGAAATGCGGATGGGTTTAGTCAAATATAAGTATAAACTAGTCTTTAATCGAATGATTTTAAAAAATATTCATTTTTCACAAAATGGCGGACAGTCAAAGTTAATGGTTCGATTTTAACGAAAAAAGACCGCCGTTTTTTGGCTATAAAACGGCCATTTTTTTTTTCGAAAAAAAAAATCGAACGATTAAAGACTACATTTTTATGTATTAAATAAGCCTGCAAAATTTCAAGAAGATCGGTTCATTAGTGTTCGAGTAATCTTGGTCACCGACTTCAGAAATGCCATTTTGAGAAAAACGCGTTTAAAGTTTCAATTTCCGGTCGTTTGCACAACAGATTCTTCTCTTTCAACGCTCATATCTCATTCAATTTTGTTCGGATGGACTTGAAATTTTCAGGACATATTCTCGGATACTTATAATTCAAAAAAATGCAATAAAAAAAATCGATTTTTTCAAAATCGCAAGTGGGGGTAACCACTTAAAACATCATCACGCAAGAGAGATCGATGAAAATGTTGAAACCTCACGGTCCGCGTATACGTACAAGCGAGAATCAGCAATTTATTAATATTTAGCAACGCTGATGCACGAGCGAAATTATCAGGACAGCACGTTCGGCTCTTGGTGTACTCATCATCGCGATTGTCTCACGCCATGGATTCTCCGATCCACTTTCGAAACGTTGCATCTACGTATATGCCAAATTTACATGGAGATGGCTACAGATGTGCAGAATCATAAAAATAAATATATATATATAGACGCACACACACGCATAGCCTTGGCCAAAAATATCACACCACCCCGTCGGAATCACATCACCCCTTTGTTATCTCAGAATATTTCCACAGTAGTAAACCGACACTATCAAGCCTTGAGGGAGGCTTGTCCGTCACAGCAATGTGACGGACCGAAAATGGTAGTTTTTTTCCGAATTTTGTTGTCTACTAAACTATTTGTTAGCAATTTGAAGAAAAAAAGTACATCGTCAATCATACATTGAACTTCTTTTGGGTAAATGTTTATTTTTGAAACTTAAACATTAATATCGTTAGTGAGGGATAACTTGATGTCTGTGTGAAAAATGTGGTCCAACGGCCGGATCAATAACTTGTGAATGTTTGGTGTGATAAATAAAAATGTTTTGTAACCTATTTTTGGACAGTTTTGCGTTAAAAAATGTGAAATTGAAAAAAAAACGCTTCTGTACGATATTGAGGAATGGCATGAAGAATGATGTGACAAAATTTCTCGAAGACGACGTTTCGAGAAAAACGAGCACCGTCCGCGCCAGGTCTCACGCAACCGGAATAATTCGAATTTCGCGACCACAATTGAACAGCATGTTTATAAAAGTCCATATTTTTGGACAACGCAAAACCGGATTTCTAAAAAAATGTTACACTGGAATGGTCCCTTAAGGGGTGATACCAGTGTGGACGCTGAAAATTTGGGTAATTTTCGGGAATTCTTTGGAAGAAAAGTACTCAATTAAATGTTTCGGAAAATTAAGAATATATTTGGCTATATTTGACCTATATTACATAATTTTTTCATAGATAAATATTGAGATCCAAGCGACTTGTGCGCTGCCTTCGAGGTCCCAAAAAAATATTTCCTCCACTGCTGACATGATTCCGACCGATTGAGTAGCTGAAACCGAAAAAGGAAAAAATGTCGTTAAACCGGAAGGTATTTCCTGTACAATGACGTAGGATTTTCGAAAAATATCAAAATCAGACAAAATGGCGTAGTTATGAAAAAAAGTCTGTTTTCTTGCCTATAAAATGATCATTTTTTTCACTGCCAAATCGTCAATTTTCATCCAATCAAAAATATCCTACATCATTGTAGAGTAAATACATTCAAGAGTACTCAGTTCAAATTTCGAGTCAATCGGATAATTGCTCTTTGAGTCACAATGTCAGCAAATTTGAAAAATCTCATTCCGAGAAAAACGCGTTCAAAGATTTAACTATCGATTTTTGCAGGATACAAAAATATTGATATAAATGATATAAACGATAATGATATTCTCGAAAGTCTAAACTGTCGAAAAAGGCAAAAAAAGAATCAATTTTTTTTAAGTGTCACACTGGTATAGCCCCTTAAATCTTCGTATTGGGAAGCGCGACCAGAGACAAACGAAGAGTAAAGCAGTGGCCTGGGAAGATCCGCCGATCTTTCGAGTGAAGTGGCACCATGACCTCGACAACTCACCCCTCAACGTCGTGTCTATACATCACCCATAGGTAGCCCTCTTATTTGCGTCAGCACTTCCACCAATTGCGGGGAGTCTCGAATGTGCCGAAGGACAAGTACATAGTCTTCGCCTACCGACCCGCCTTTTCTCTCCTCTCGCAATTTCATTAGCCCGATCCCGTTATCAATCATTCCCGTCTGCCGCTACATACGCGAAATATCCGTCTGTGCGGATTCGAAGATGTACAGATGAACATCATGCGGAGAGAAGGACTTTGATCATGGAATGAGATAGAACGTCAATTAGAAGCCAACTTCTCGATTATAATCGCGGGTAGAAGAAAAATGTGGAAGGTTTAAGAAAGCGAATCAACCCTCCAACCCTCGATAAAGGGTTGGCCAACTTCATCCCTCGGTCGCCAGGCAAAAAAAGAAGCTGCTCGTTTTTTTTCCCTTTCTACGTGCGTGTTCGCCTCGGCCGAAAGTTTGGGGGGCACCTTGGCCGTGTTGTTTTTTTTCCTTTCGTTTTTCACCACCCCCCAGCCCCTCCGCCATACGCTCGCTCGATCCCTTGGGCCGAAGTATGGGTGCTCGAGGGCACAGTTGTGACGAGGGTTCCCTCCCGTTCTATCGGATCTGTGGGCGAACCTTAGAAGGGAGAAATGACGAGGAAGGTTAGACCGCGGCTGGTCGGGCGATAGGGCGAGCGGATAGGCGGTTGGGGGCCAGAGGGGGTGCAAAAATACGAATACGCGGTATCGCTAATGGTTGATCCTTCGGTATAGGGTGGTGGCGTGTACGTATATGTTGGACGAGAGATTCGCAAAGGGAGGGTGCTGGTTGTCGGACGGAAAGGAAGTCTGGTTGGGGTAGGCCGAGCTCGGAAGGTCGTCGAAAGGACGCGACGCTTTGTCCTCCCCCTATTTCGAGCTGTCTGTCTCTTACGATCTCTCTCTCTCTCTCTCTGTCTCTCCCTCTCTCTCTCTCTTCGCCTATAAATCGTATCTCGAAGCTCCTGCCGGGCTGAGCTTTTCGTGGTGTGGTAGGTGTAGGTCAGCAACCACCTACGCATCACCTCAATCAATAATTCCCTTCGCCCTTACTCGGCTCACTAGATCACACTGTTTTTTCGTCACTTTTCAACCCTCGTTTCGTCTTTTCCTCTTGCTTTCTTTCGATCCATCACGTACATAGAGACCCATAAACAAATACACATACGCCTGTATAGAAATCCATCATCCGCAGGCGGTCTGGAACCTTTGGGACCTCAAGGTCTTGTCGAATTCGCTCGCACCGCGAAAATAAAGCCTTCCCATCTAAACTTGATGGCTGATATTGGGGTACGTCGATTGGCTCTGTCGAAACATTGTCCTCAAGCTGTCCTTGATTATCCTAATCGGATCATAAGACTGTCCGGCTGTACATTCGCTTTTTCAGGCTCAAAACAAACTGGAAAATTGAACGAATTTTGGAAAATGTCTCTGTCCGTTTGAACTAGGTTGGCGTGGAAGAGGCTGATGTTTTTTTTTTATCGAATCTTTAGTGGGTGTGAATGAACGCTTGCTGAATTTTTGTGCACTTTGGTGCATCCGGATTCGTCAGGTATAAAGTCCGAAGATGCGATTTTCTTTTAAAAGGAAAATGGCACTCTTCGGCATTTGAAAGGAAGATTTTTTAATTAATTAAAAAAATGATTAATCATTGCCTGATTTGATTTTGAAGTTGATTTGTATGATTCGTCTGGTGTGATGATTGAGTGTGTATTGAGCTATGCAGAAAATGGGTGGAAGTTTTTCATAGACAAATAAGGTTACCGCCACTGGTGGATGGACGGTCGGGGCTCGGCGGTACTTCGAGTCAAGCAGCGTTGTGCATGGCTGATACTCGGAGCGGTGACCTAGCCGTGCACCGGCTGACGCATCAACCAGTGAGAGGCTAATGGTTGTGAGAC
The DNA here is from genome assembly GCA_964007375.1 of Ophion obscuratus. Lineage (NCBI taxonomy): Eukaryota > Metazoa > Arthropoda > Insecta > Hymenoptera > Ichneumonidae > Ophion > Ophion obscuratus. The sequence continues at coordinate 16,165,332 of OZ023320.1, forward strand.
CTTGGTGTGGGTATTTGACTAAAACGATTGTGCACCAAAGAATCAGAAGAATATGGGTCTCCACCGGTACCGGGTTTCCACAGTTTCCCAGTACCCTCGGCAAATGCGATATGGTGTAGCTTAAGGGAGGACATCACTGTGACGGACCAAAAAAGGTCCGTCGAAAAAGGTCGATTTTTTTGTCTACTTGCTTATTTATTTAAGATTTGGAAAAGAGGTATGTTATTAAGGGAGACTTTGTCCTTGGAGTGCCATATTTCAGGTGTTTACTATTTTAGGTGCTTACTATTTTATTTTTTTCAAAGGAAACGAGTAAAACTTTTTGAGTGCGGTTTTTTCTTGCTTTTATTCATGATATACAGAACGTTAAAAAAATTTTTTTTTGAAAAAAAAACCAAAATGGCGGCCGTTGCAGCTCCGCGAAAACAGGTCCTCAAATCGCGGGAGGTAAACGGCTGACATCACTGCCCCCTCTTTGTTGATCTGAAATACAAATTCAAATCATATTATCAATCTGTGACCCTTTGGTCATGGAATGACGCATGGGTTTTTCGTTTAGTACAAATTTCGGAAAATGGCGGCAATTAAAAAAAAATCGAATTTTCGCGTTTTTTTCGCATAAAAAGATAAATAAAAAATGCAAAAATAAATCTATCGAAAAAACGATCCGTCATTCCGTGAAGACATATTTTCTGAGTATGCTCTTCAAATTTCAGGTCGATATGTTAATTACAGCGGTCAGGAGAATGTCAGCCATTTTTAAAAACGTGTTTTCGAGAAAAACGCGTTTAAAGTTTTGTAATGTGTTTACACAAGTTTGTTTATAATTACCGCTAATTTGCAATGCCTGGTCCATAGAGGCATCCCTCCTCTTCTTCTAGCTGCTCATGTTGAGCCGCTAACATCTCCCTCTAAATTTCAAGGACAAAGTCTCCCTTAAGCATACTTTGAAGTTATGTCGTGTGAAGTTTTATTTTGACAAATTAAAAGTTTACATCGTTATTGAGGTATAAAGAAGCCTCTGTGTGAAAAATGTGGTTCAACGGCCTGCTCGATAACTTGACAATGGTTGGTCTGAAAAATAAAAATAACAAAGTTTTACAATCTATGTAAGTGTAGTTCTCGTTGTTCGTAGCCGTTTCTTTTTTCGAGAAAAAAATCACACAATGGCGGGTGTTAAAAAAAGTGTAATTTTGACGAAACTTTTACTTATATTCGGGGGCTTGGAAAAATACTAAATTGGAAAAACGGCTACATACAACGGTAGCTTCAGCAATTTTGGAAATTTTGGTTTTTGTAAATTGAATATCAGACAATGATAGCTAGAGTTATGGTTCTGGCAAGGTTGAGAAAAGTCGTTTCGAGAAAAACGCGATTGAAAGTTTTAGTATGCGAAAATCGTTGCGCTATTTGCTCTCACTAAATCGTCTATAACTTGGGCAATTTTCAATATTTTAACTTCAATTTTTTTCCCACATATTCTTGAAGATCTAAACTTTGGGAAAAGATCTATACTTTGATGAAGTGGATTTTTTACCCGTCACAGTGGTGTGATTAGCGAAGTGCGGGTAGGGAGTGATCGGCAAGTGGGTAATACGTAAAAGTCCGCCAGGGTAGACGTTGGAACTCAGGGAGAAAATTAAAATTGCAAAGAAAAAAAATTATATAAATAAACTTAAAAAATCTTGATGCATATAAAATTAATAAAACGAATAACCCAATAACCTTAATGTATTTCATACGTTAATTAATTATCAACCCTTAATACGTTACGACCCTAAAATTCATTCCTCTCGTAAACATGAACCAAACAAACTTAATTGTTCAATTGTTTCGACCTCCATTTCAAATTGATCGAAGAAATACTTTTTGCTTTACTGACAATCCTCGTTGAGTCGGCAATATTTTTTTCAGCTTCTCTCGAAAAGCATATCAGGCGCTGAAATTTTCATCCAAAAAAGAAACCAACTCTCATTTCCTCCAGCTGTATTCCGGTTTTCAAGCTTTTCCGACGTTTTGCCATAATTATAGAGGGAAGAAAAGAACAAAGAAAACATAAGAGCTACGGAAACGTGTGTGCGCGGTATATTGGCCGGAAATGGGATGCATTAGCAGCGGAATCGCTTTCGACGAGGCTCCCCGAGATTTTGCCACTCGCACATAATCCATAAGATCTGTGCACAACGAAACATACATATGCAGTTGTCTGTGGAGCGTAAGTGAACGCGCCGCTCTTCTTAACCGATCGTTTTCTCGCGTGAGACTCGCGAGTGTGCATATATGCATTCGAGAGTCCCGACCGGCGAGCGCCGGTGGAAAACGAGTGAGAGAAGTGCATCGAGGACGTACAGTCGAGCCCAAAAGTGTCGAACGGAATTCAACCCTTCCTTGTCACACTGGGTCATTTTGACCCGGACGAATTTGAAATTCGCTCATTTTCGCAACATTGAGTTTTCAATCATTTTTTACAATAAGGTTTTATACTTTTCGAATTTTGATTATGCAGACATATTGAGAAATGTTTAAAGTGTATAGAGGATTTTTTTCAATGAAAACCAACCGAATGGGTGTTAAGGGCAAAATCGTGGCGAAATATAAGTGTGTCAAGGAAGGGTTAAAAAAACGTCATCATGAAACACGTATTTTGTGATTATTTGGTTATTCCTTTCACGAACCCGAATATTTAACGATTAGGCGATTTTCATCTGGAATGAAGTAAAAACACATCCCTGTATACTGGTAAAAATTCAAGCCAAGTTACCGAACCTTCAACGAAAAAATACGACTCTAAAAATCCTCTCATTTATGCCGGACTTAAATGGCATTGAAGATTGCATCGTTGGACTGCAACGGAAATATATTTTCTTCGTATTACCGATTTTTTGGCACATTTGGATTGCAAAATTTACTACAATATTTTCAAGAACACTTGTTGAATATCTATAACCAAAAGCAGCATAAAAGATTTTAGACAACAAGAAAAGCAAAGAAAATGAAGAAGAATTGATTTTCGTTGCATTCGAGCGTTGCAAACTTCGACGTCATATTAAAAATCTATAACAAAAACTGGCGAAAAAAAGATTTTGGACAATAATAAAAATAAAGAAAGAAGAAAATGAAGAATAATTTTCGTTGCATTCCAACGATCAAACTTCAGCACCGTAAATTAACATATCCTCTCTTGGACCTCTAGAAATTTCTGCACCAACCTAATTTTCCTGCGATTTGGACCATACCGAGCTCGTTGGCGCCGAAAGCTCGACAGAAACGACATACGCATGCAACGAAAATATATTTTCTTCGTATTGGAGATTCTATTGGCACATTTAGACTGCAAAATTTACTAAAATATTTTCAGAAATTCTTTTTGAAAAAATCTATAACCAAAACGAGCAAAACAAACTTTAGATAATAATAAAAATAAAGAAAATGCAGATTTTTCGTTGCATTCCAACGATGCATTCAAACTTCAGCACCATGCACTTTATGGAGATGACGCGCTGGCATATACATAAATAATACTAAAATACTGTACACTAATTAACAAGTGCCTGATATAAACTGCTCAACACGTGTGAAGAAATCTAGAGATTCCGTAACGACAATAAAAACAAGGGGTCACCAAGTGTTTAAAGAATGTTCAAAGTATGTGGAAAATATTAAAGAAAATGTTCATGAAACTTACAAAAAAATGACCAGCAGAAGAATTTTCGTAGCCGCGACATTTCAGAGAAAATGTAAGAATGTCTAAATCTACTAAATTTGCTTTTTTATTCCAGTTTATCATTGGGTATAACGATTGATCGTGACTTATTTTTATTAAGGGGAGATATACACCCAGGAGCCGGAAAAAAGGTCATTTTTGTGAATTTTTTCAACGAAAACTATTTGAGCTTTCGGATTGGGGTTTTAATTATCTAAAAGTATATACGTTCAAAAATATGTTTAATTTTCTTTATTTAAAAATATCAAAAATCTACAAGGGCATTGTATGATCCTTGGAGCGTCGTAAAAAAATCTGCGTATACGGTACCCACTGGCGTTTCTTCAAAAATCATCTGAAAAAAAAAACCAAAAAGATTATTAAATTGGATACTATAATCTAGTACTTGTCATAGCCGATTTTGGAAATATCGATTAATGACAAAATGGCGGACGTTTGAACACAAATAGTGATTTTTGGGCCAAAAATTAGTTGTTATTTTGCCTATAAAACAAAAACTAAGTAACGGAAAAAAAAATCTTATGACAAGTACTGGATGATGGTGTATAGAATAACCACAAAAAACCTCAAGGCAATCGGTTCGTTGGTTTTCGAGAAATGTTGGGTACCGATTTGAAAACCGTAGTTTTGAGAAAAACGCGTTTGAAAATTTGGGAATGAATAAATCACGAAATTTGTCAACTTACATGGAATCATCGATACCAGGCCCATAGTGTAGGTCTTCTACAGTCGACGGAATGTTCATAGCTACTAAATTCGATTTTTTCTACCATCTAGGTGTATATCTCCCCTTAAGCATCCCTGCAATTCACCAATGATTCAGAAGGGCCCTGCCCCCACAAGATACGGCCCTCCGCGCAAGGAATACCCTAACGGCCATTTTTTCTCGCCGTCTTCGCAACTGAAATGATTTCGTCATCGATGAACCACGCTGCAAAACATTCACTCCAAAATATACAAAAACCATGACCACAAAAATCGAAAAATATCTATTGTTTTAATACAGAAAATGACGTCGAGAATAATAATTTTGAAAAAACAGCAATACCAATGAACAACTGTAAAAATAACATGCCCGAGGGAAAATCTCAATCTCGCACAGGCCCATGAAAAATGCAATCAAAAACGCGTTGTCGACGCGAAGGAAAAAAAAATCGACTTTTTTTTCGGGGTGCACATGCATACAGAGCGGGGCTGCAACAGTTGAGCTGCTGCGGTCCGGCGACGAGCAAGAGTGCAATCGAGAGTGCAGCGAGAGAAGGGGGAGGTAGGAAGAGGTTTGTGGCGGGAAGAGTAGGGGGGGGGTGAGAGAACCGCGGGACGACGACGACGAGGCATCGAGAGTAGTAGGAAAATTCAGGTCGCGCCTTGACATACTTGCAATCCACCACGTGCACCGCGAACAAGCCGCGCATGCGTCTCACCACGAGAGAGGAGAGTAAATGCACTATAGTGCATGCACTCTCGACTGTATATGCATTTTCGTGGGAATACCGTATACACCAGTTGAATTCGGTTTTACCTACGCTTTCTTGTTTCTCTCGTTTCTTTTTCTTTTTCTCCCCTCTATTCTTTGCGAAAGCCCCGTACTGATTGCGCTGAAAGGACGATCGAGCTTACGCGTACGACTTCCTCGCGCTATTGTGTAATTACGATGGTAATAACAATGACGATAATATTCGGTAATTGAAAAGGCAATTCTTATCTCTCCAGCACTGAATAGATAACCGTGAATATATGGAATTTTCTAATGCTACTGTCAATATTGTTATTATTCTGGAGGTCAAATATTTGTATGACGTACTCCAGTATTTTGGAACCCCGCTTTATGAGAGGACTGTGACGAGGCAAAAAAGATCGTTTGTTTTCGATTTTATTTTGTCCATTGGCTTATTTATTTGGGATTTGGAAAAAAAAGGTATGTTATTAAACATCCATTGACCTTATTTCGTGTAAAGGCCATAGCCGGGTAAGTAGGGAAAAATTGCCCCCGCATTTTTTTCAGCGAAGTTTGGAGTATATTCTGAGGTATAAAAAAAAACAATTTTTCTGAAGATTTCATGCCCGTGAACGCAATGGTTTTAGAAAAATGAATTTTTTTTTAATATAAAAAAAAATTCCCGGAAACGGTACAGTGGATCGATTTGATTTTTTTTTGGTACTTGTTCCGATCAAACGTGTTACGAAATAAAATTATAGAACATCTTGCGAAAGATTAAGGTTTGAAAAAAAAATAATGTTCCTTGTTTTATTATTTTTTTACTATAATCCACTTGGGGTACAATAGCGAAAATTTTTTCATATAATCTTTGGGCACCTTATTAGGTTATATAATTTTTTCAAAATAATCGGTTTGGTACGCCACAGTGAAAAACAAAGAAACACACTTTATTGATATATTTCAGTTATATAGATATATAACTAAAATATATCAATAAAGTCTGATATATGACTAAATGATCGGCTTGGTTCGCCACAGTGAAAAAAAAGAAACACACTTTATTGATATATTTTACTAAAATATATCAATAAAGTCTGTTTATTTTTTTTTCACTGTGGCTTACCAAACCGATCATGTTGAAAAAATTATATAATCTAATAAGGTGCCCAAAGATTGTATGAAAACAATTTCATTATTGTACCCCAAGTGGATTATAGTAAAAAAAAAATAAAACAAGGAACATTATTTTTTTTAAACCTTAATCTTTCGCAAGATGTTCTATAATTTTATTTCGTAACACGTTTGATCGTAACAAGACACAAAAAAAAGTCGAATCGATCCACTGAAGCGTTGACGGATTTTTTTTTATTAAAAAAAATCATTTTTCCAAAACCATTGCGTTGACGGGGATAAAATTTTCAGAAAAATTGCTTTTTTTTTATACCGCAGAATATATTCCTAATTTCGGCTATGGCCTTTTTATTTTAAAAAATTGAAAATTCACAACGTTTTTGAGGTATAATATAGCCTCTGTATAAATAATGTGGTCCAATGGCCGGATCGATAACTTGACACTGATTGGTCTGAAAAAAAAAGTTTTATAATCTATATAAATTTAGTTCTCGTTGTACGTAGCCGTTTTGTCGAAAAAAAATAATTCTCAGAATGGTGAGCGTTAAAAAAATCGTATTCTTTGCGAAATTTGTACTTATATTCAAGGGCTTGAAAATACTAAATTAAAAAAAAAGTCTACGTACAATCATAGCTACTACGATTGCGGAGATTTTGGTTTTTAAAACAAAAAATCGCACAATCATAGCTAGAGTTGTGATTCCGGCCGGAAAAAGTCATTTCGAGAAAAACGCGATTGAAAGTTTTACCATACGTAAAATCGTCTGTCGCTTGGTCAATTTTCAATACTTCGACTTGAACATTTTTCCACATATTCTCGAATTTGTATACATTGAAAAAATGCATAAAATCAATTTTTTGCCCGTCGTAGTGGTGTCCCTTAATTGGTTCCTATTTCGTGAAACCACTCGACAAAATGAAGTACATTTTACAACATTTTTTGTTCACACTGACTAATCAAAGTACAAAATTAAATTCTACGTAGATTATTTTCACACGTGTTCAGGAATGACAATTGGAAGGAAAAGTGCATTCCACAATTAATGTCTAATCGGACACGATGTTCATTCATTCGAGGCCGATTCATACTCGCGATTTTGCAACAATAAATAAAAAAGATAAACGGACAAATTATCAGTCGTGGGTGACGAGAGAGAGAGAGAGAGAGAGAGAGAGAGAGAGAGAGAGAGAGAGGGTGAGGGTGCGATAACCTGAATAAAATGTAACGCGTGAGTGTAAGAAGAGTCATCAAGGAAAAATCGTTTCTCGTCGTGATTGCTTTCTTTATCGACAGAGAGAAATAGCGAGATAGAGGCTGAAAGAAACGGTCGGAGAAAAAGTACACTCCTCGCGGGGTGGGGACGAGGAAGAGGAAAAAAAGTATGAGTTATACTATTTTTTAAAAAATGGTGACACGGGGATTAAGTTCTTTGTTTGTTTCTCACGTCACTTCCGGTTTCGATTCGTATCAACGTTGATGAGTCAAGGAAAGCGTAGCTTGTTCTTTCTCCAAGCACGTTCGTGTTTTTCAAGTTCTATTTGACGTTTTAGTTCTATTTGACGTTTTAGTCTATTTGACGTTTGAAGTTCTATTTGACGTTTGAACTTTTATTTGACGTTTGAAGTTCTATTTGACGTTTTAGTCTTCAAAAAACAAAAATATCACACAAATAAATAATATCGGGCAGACAATTTATGTCATTGTTTCTTCAATGAATTGAACGACGTTTCCATTTTTTAGATTATTTATTTCTCTCTCCTTTCACCCTCTCTCTCTCTCTCTCTCTCTCTATCGCATCCTCTTCTTTCCCGCTGCTGCAGACGTTTTTTTTCCCTTGTTATTCACAAACGAATATGAGCGCGCAGCATCGCGCAATCTCCCTCATTGAATCTCTTCGCTTCTCTCGCAACGTGACGCAAGGTTATCATCGTCGTTGCGCTGAGGGGACGGGGAATAGGGCGGTGAACGAGAGACGGAATAAAGAAGGATGGACGAACCGAAGGAAAAAAGGAAGAAGAATTAAGAAAAAAAAACATGTAGATAGAGACAGTCATATTCGTTTCTCATTTGCACAACCCATCGGTACTCGGTGCAACGAACGAAACGTCTCTCACGTCCGCGTCATCGGAAGAAATATTTTTCCGTCAAATTTGGCATAGTCGCGTGAAAAAAAAATCAACTTTTATTACCGAAAGGAAAAAACAAAAAATCTCGCACCGAGAATATTCGATCGATACGCGAGGGAACGGTACTAAATTAATACTGTAATATAGGAAATATACTAATAATATAGGGAACAATACGAAATTTGTCCACCTTTCGGAAAATTGCAAGTTCCACAAATCGGACTTGCAATTGGTTTCTCATCTTATTTCCGAACGTATATTTCTCGTTGGGAAAAAGTTGGCCGATGGATTCGTCTGTTCGTGGAATTTGTCTGAACGAGATATATAGGTTCGAAAAGAAAAATCTTTGCTTGGAAAGATAAGAATTCTGTCTGCTTCAGCTGCAGATTTCTTTAGAATAAAATACTGCAAATACTCTTTTTGGCACGAAATTTGACATGTTTAACACTATGAAAAACAAAAGTTGTTTACACTTCGGCGAAATGACATACACTGAATTTCAGGCTTGCTTATAGCACTTTATAGATGCGTTACCATCAGAAGGTGGGAGCCTGAATTAGAAGGTAACAAAAAGAGTTTTTTCGGGAATTTTTTTAGATGGGAAAAAAACAAGCGAGCCCTATAAACATTGAGGTATTTTTTTATGCATAGTTGGAATGTATAAAAAAAAAATTCAACATGAAAGAATAAATTACTACAGATTTATCAGTTTTATTCCATGTACGCGATGCCACTGCAGTCCCCAATTGGCGGGAACTATGCAGCTCGTAATTCTTTACTAAACCAAATAAACCACTAAAATTTTCAATTGCCATATATTTTTCTTCCAGGTGAATTAAGAAAAAGCTTAAAAAATCGTGAAATTATAACTTTTCTCGGGTTTGAAAAAAAATGTTAAAAAAAAACACTTTGACGTCCTTAAAAATTATTTAGAAATACTTTTTCAACAAATTTTTTAATTCACTTTGCAGCGCTTGTCATACAGAAGGAAATAATCTTTGGTTTGATTCAATAAGTCGTTTAGTTGTTTTGCTATCATGTCCGCCAATTTGAAAAAAGCGTGCAACTAAAAATTGGAGAAAACGCGCTTCACAATTTTCAATAGGAAGACATATAAATCTCTTCTCTGCTTTTGGCCTTGTATCTCCGAAAATATTTACAATCAGCCGCTGTAACTTTGTGAATATATTCTTGTATAGTTTACCTATCGATTTAAGCAATAAAATGACGATTTTCAACGTCTCAAATACCAAACGATAATTACAGTAGATTTTCAGTAACATCCCGTGCAGAAATTTTGACCGGGATACCCTATGCCCGATCAAATCCCGATCAGGATTTGTCATGGATTCCCCAAAACCGGTATCCCGGTTGAAATCCAACTAGCATCAGTATCGGCATATGTACGACGACGATGGCATCATTTTGAAAATTTTGGCGTCACGTGTATTTTCTGTATTACTATGGAATTCCTATCTATAGATAGGAATTTCTGTCTATAGATTCCTATCTATAAAATTCCTATCTATAGATAGGAATTACATAGTAATACCGAAAATACACGTGATGCCAAAATTTTCAAAATTATGCCATCGTCGTCGTACATATTCCGATACTGATGCAAGTTGGATTCTAACCGGGATACCGGTTTTGGGGAATAAGTCTCTGTTTATACCCACCGACATGTCGGTGGGTATAAACATGTATTTAAGACAAATTAAAATCAAATTCACAATGATTAGATTAAAATGTACACCACCCGTGAGTTCTTACGTATTTCGAGAGAAAACATTTCGTCGAGGCAAAGAAATTTTTGCAAAAAAAGTTGTGTTTCAAATATTACATTATAAATATGAAAAAATCACAAAATGAGTTGTCAATTTCCTCAAGTTGAAGAAAATAAAAATCGAATTCACGATAGTTATATTAAAATTTACACCACAAGTGTAAACGTATTTTGAGAGAAAACATTGTGTTGAGGCAAAGAAATGTTCGCACAAAAAGTTATGTGCAAAAATTTCTTTGCCTCGAGGCAATGTTTTCTCTCAAAATACGTACGAACTCACTTTTGGCGCAAATTTTAATCTAATCATTTTGAATTTGATTTTAATTTGTCTTAAATACGAAAAAATTCACAACTAATTTTGTGAATTTTTTTGTATTTATAATTTCTTGTCAATACATTTGCATTCACAGATTTTGATGTGAATTTTTTTTTAATTCACATCAAAATCTCACAATGAGTGCGATCTGCCATTTGAATCTTTGGACAAATTTTTTTTTATTGATAGTTTAATGCACCAAAACTTTATAAATGTTATTTATTTTTATAATAAATTTAAGATGTCATAATTCCATTTTTGACATTTTATTTCAGCCTGTGTTCGCCCGTGATCCTTCCCAGATTCCTCAATGAGTCCATGGGGAATCTATTTAGAGTCATTAAAGGATCCGGTTCTGGATCCCTAATGGAATCCAGTTTACGGATCTTACATTTAGTCTTCAAATCTGATCCGATATCGGACTAGATCCCGACTGGGAGCCCGGGATACAAGTCAGTATCCAGCTGTATCCCTGCCAACATTTCTGCACGGGATGATTCGAATCAATTTTCAAAATATACTTGTCAACGCGATTGATACTTTTTCAAAATCCACTGATTTCTTATATCCACATGTTTCGTTTGCAAAATTCAACGCACACAATACAATCCAATCCATCAAGAATCGTATCCCTTAGGAAACGAATCCTTCAGAATTCAAATTGGATTCGTACATTGGATTCCAACAGCGAAACCCCATTGGAATCCAATGTCCGAGCATGGCTGTTTTCCATACATCCAATGCGGATAACCAATTGGATCCCCGCCGGGAAATGGCAATGGAAACAAGTATCCCACCCAACTGGTTCCCTGCCACATTTTCTACACGGGAGGATGAAAATTAAGCTACAACCTATAGCTTCATTTTCATCCTTCGATCGTTTCGTGCTAATTTCCAATTCTTCTGAATAAACACTACGATTTTCTCGATCTAGAGAGTGTGCTCTCGTTTGTTAAGCGTGTTAACACAAATATGTGTGTAAAGCACAGTTATAGTCAACTATAAGTACGTATACATTTATACATACATACAAACGACAGCTAGTCGGTAATAGGGCAAAAAAAGAGAGTGCTCGCCTAGATAAAAATTCACTGAGGATGACTCGAGGGAAAGGTGGAATCTCTTGGGTGTTTCCACGGTGCATCGAGGCGAAGGAAAGGAGTCGCGAGAGAGGGAGGGAGAGAGAGAGAGAGAGAGAGAGAGAGAGAGAGAGAGAGAGAGAAAACGATGTACATAGTAGTTGCATCGGAGTTTAGTTTCACTGGTATTACTCTTACCTCGAGAACGTTCGCTATACCTATATGGAATATATCTATATATAGGCATACACACTTATATGTATATATATATATATATATGCGTAATAAATATACGTGCTAGTTACATGAAGTTGCGAGTTTCTTGGCTCGTGGAGCGAGCGAGCGTGAATTCGCACGCGACCTCGTCCAAGCAAAGCCTCATCGTCCGGAATCCCGCGTCGATACACGATTTCCTATTCTCTCTTTTCCTACGCGAGAGCGCGACTCTCGATCCGCCGGATGACACTCCATTACACGACAGTGCAATACACCGAGGAGGTCTTTTTCTCCGGCCCGCGCACTCGAACATCCCGATCATCTCTGTTTCGGAAGAATCAACAAGGAGGGAACAATGAGCTCGATTTGTTCTCCGTCTAGACCGCAGTTCCGCAAATACTTGCAAAATATTTTCAACTGAAAGATAACACTGGATTTAAATTTAATCGTTCAGCGTGAAAATATTTGTGTTCTTTGTTGATCGGGATGAAAAATAATTGGAACGATAATGAGGGAGGGAGGAAAAATCGACGTTGCGGGAAATTAGGGGGGGGGGGACACTTTGTTTACATTTTTTCATGGAGGGCTTGGTATCTCGGAAGTATATACGGATATATATTCATACATAGTTGCAATTCAGATTATTTTTTCATGGAAGTCTTTATTTCTTTATTGCTTTGCTTTCCACCAAGCCTTCCATGGAAAAAAAATATATTTAATAAATAATGCATATTTATATGCATGATTTATTTAATATATTAAATTTTATATTATATATAATATAAAATATTTTAATTATATATATTATTAATATATTATTAATTATATATTTATATATATTATAATATATTTAATTTATTATATATATATATATATATATATATATATATATATCCATATATAGTTTTTACAGATAAGATTTCCATAAAAATATATTAAGCAAAGTGGATAAATATGCAGAAGCGGGCCTCCACCCCAATTTCAATGCCAAACATTTTTTTTTACATTAACACCTTTATTACCCATCATTTGTGATATTCAACCCGCGGAGGCTGACATTTTTAATTATTTCCATAAGTTATGGGGTTTTAAAGTTTGACGAAACACGCGATAAGATAGGGCATTTTCGTACTCTTCTACGCCTAAACTGAAGGTGAAGAGTGGGGGGGATTTATAAAATAAGCCTTTCAGAATATAATACCGATGTAAAATTGCAAAAGTAATTTACCCCTCCCCCCTGCCTCCGTTGGAAGTTCGTGAAAATACACGATTCCAACGACGAGATTGGAAATCGGTGACAATGGTAAGTGTGTGAATGTGTTTGGGTTTGTTTGGGTTGTCTGTATGGAAACTTCTTCTTCTTTGAACTTCAAGACCCCATAACTCACGGAAATAATTAAAAATCATCGTCAGCCGCCGCAGGCTGAATATCATTAGTGGTGACTAATGGAAAGAATTTATGGCAAAGAAAAAAAAAACATTCTCGCCAAAATTGGGATGGAGACCCACTTCTGCACAATTACCATATATATATATATATATATATATATATATATAGTTTCTACAGATCCCAAAACTTCCATGAAAACGAATTTAAACAAAGAGTTATATATGTATATATAACTCTTATATATATATATATATTATGTATATATATATATTTATATATATGTGTGTATATATATATATATATATATATATATATATATATATATATATATATATATATATATATATATATTAATGTGTAGATAGATAGGTAGACGCGTAAGCACGCGATGCAAGCGAAGTCGAGTAGCCGTTCAGCATCGTCGTCGTTGACGACAACGACGTGGTCTTATCTAGGCCATGGCTAGCCTGCACACGAGCGCAAAACCGTTCCCGCGAGTTTTCCCTCCCTCCCTCCCTCTCTCTCTCTCTCTCTCTCTCTCTCTCTCTCTCTCTCTCTCTCTCTCTATCTCTCTCTCTCTTTCTCTGGATGGATGTGCATCGAGCGTTCGCTCGCACAAAACGACTTGCACTTCGCGTTAAATCCGCGATGCAACGAGAGAACGAGAATCCGTGCGCCACACGCTCCACGTCCACTTCGCAGAGCGAGACGCCGCGCGTGTCTCCGCGAGTCTCACTTTTTTCAAATTCTCTGCTGTTTGTTTTTTTTTTAAGTTTTTTTTTTCTCCTTACGGAGCGCGCGAAACGTTCCGAGGGATATATACCCGAGGATAGGAAAATCTTACCTACTTCGCGGTCTATCTCCTTTTAGGTATGAAGAATATCTCGACTTTGTACGCTGAGTAGACGAGAGTGGCTCGATGTCAGTCGCGAGAAAAGTACACCTGTTGCACACGCACGCGTGGCCGATCGAGAATCTCTTTCGTCAGAATCCCTCGCACCAATTTCATCGACGGGTATTTACGAATCGATGGGATCGACGGAAATTGAAGGCAATTTGTTCTTCGAGAGGATATTATTATTATTATTCCGCGTTTTATTATTGTTGTTTCTCTCGATAATTATTATTCCTCTCTCGTCGGAATCTTTACGAATCGAACGGGTCGAATGAAATTTACAGCGATTTGTTCTTTGAGAGGAAATTATAATTTGTTTGCTCTTTATTATTATACAATGATCTTATTATTATTTTTTTAATTTAATAATTTCCAATTTTAAAAATTTGATAATTAAATTTTTTAAATTTAATACTTTTTTAAATGTAATAATAAAAATAAGATATGATATTATTATTATTATTATTTCTCTTTTTAATATTTATTTCTCTGAATGCAAAATTGCTTGTACGAGTTCATCGACGAATATTTACTAATCAATTGGATCGAAAGAAATTTACAGCAATTTGATCTTTAAGAGGAATTTTTTTATAGAACATTATTACGCGGCTGGTAATAGAATAAAATATTATTTGAAAGAAATATTCTCTAAATATTGTTTCCCGAATGTTTCATTTCTTTTTTTTTCTACGCTCATTATTTTTATCGAGATGATTTTTCTTTTCTAATGCGAAGGGAATTCGTTTGGAGGGAGTCAAATACAGAATTCCACAGCTTTTTTTATGTCCAAACTATTGATTCCACACAATTGAAATTTTATATACATATTATCACATCTTTCAATTTTACAAAAAATAATGTTTTCCAAATATTTGAAAAGCCCCTGAGTTGTTTCGCGACGAGCACCCTAGCGTCCGGTGTATTGATCTGAAACATCAGGGCCAAGAAGTTTCAGATTTCTAAGACTCACACGCTCTATATGAACCTACAAAAGCAAAAGAAAAGTGAAAATTCGAAAAATGATACGTGTTTGAAAAAATGTTTTTTTTTCACAAAAATGTTCACTATAGTATATATACGAAAAAAAAGTTTTTTCAAATAATTTTTAAGGAACTTTAGGTTCACATAGACGGTAATTATGTTACCTAAAACTTTACAAAATTTCAACATGATCGGTCACATAGTTTTTGAGTTATCTAGTACGAAGCACAAGAAAAAGAAATTTTCAAGAAAACGCGTTTAAATAAAGACTCGACAATTTTGTGAACTCATGCCCTGCCGATTAATCTGCTATTCCGGGGTCATAAAATAGTCCGTCAGCTTCCTTGTGGAGTAAATTTTCGGCCATAAGCGCTTTTTCACGTCGTGAGCGAACTCCCCCCCCCCCCTCCCCCCAACTGAAATTTGTACCTTGGAGATAACAAAAGAGAAGTGCACGCACTTTCGATTTGCACGCAAACGATCGAGATCACATGCCCGCGAGAGATTTTCCACTTGCCGAGTTCTACCAGCCGAGACGTTATCATTTATATATATATATATATATATATATATATATATATATAGCTTGCTTTAACTCACAACGGTGTTTCGCTCACTGTGCTTTTCTCTCGCTGGTCTTCGTGTCGATGGGATTCAGTTGGCTTCCCTCTTGTTCTCCTTCTCTTTTTTTTCCTACCTTCGCGAGAGAGCTCTCCCTCGAGGAGCGAATCTCCTGAGCGTGACGGAAAGTGCCTGTAGGCAAGGTACCCGTGTAACTTCTTAGTTTCAAGGATGAGAAAGGAATATAGAGAGCGAACAACCGTGCGGAAGATAAAACGAGTGGCCAAAAGAATGAGAGAATGAAGAAAAGGGGCTTTGGGAACTCGCCCGAAAATTCGAATCGACGCAATTTTTCGATAAATCGATAATATTTGGAGAAACGCAAAAAAAAATCGATCAATAGGGTAATTAAAATGGGCTGGCGGTTGGAAATTTCTTTTGCATAAAAATCAAGGCCACCGGTCGATAGAAACGCGTAGAAATCGCTGATACGGAAAATGCAGGTGCTCGTGACTTTCATCGCGTACATCGAACCGTAATTGATGCAGTTTTAATTGACGGACTTAAATTGATACGTGGATCAATCGAGTTTGAGGGGAGCGAGATTTTTTTTAGGCTTTTAAAAACGGGAAGATGGGTCGAGTTTGAGGGTGCTCGTGAGATCGATCAATCAAATTGGAGATTGATCGATTTAAAGGGCGATTAAATTTTGCCGAAAAAATTTTGAGCTCGCGATTAGACGAGCGCGCTGAATCGAAGAGAAAAAATTAATTACGTTTTTACCGGAGATGTCAAAAACCAAAATAACCAAATAGAGATGAGTTCGAATTTTTTATCTTCAATATATGAAGGCTCTATCAAAATGTAAGCCTGGACCCTGGCTTTAGTTTAATAAAAACACCAACTACCAGGTTATTTGCATTTTTATTTTGGACAAGTCCGGTTTTGAACGAGAATGACGGACGACTCCGCATCAATTATGGGCGAGTGAGCATTTAATTTCAAATTCGTCCGGGTCAAAATGACCCAGTGTGACAAGGAAGTGTTAAGATTACGAAGTATAAACAAAACAAAAATTTAACGCCCTCGATTCGCCAACCCTCCGATCGTTTTTCATTTTAAAAAATCCGGGATACACTTTTAACATTTCTCAACATGTCTGCATAATTAAAATTCGCAAAATATATAATTGAATTGTTGTAAAAAATTATCGAAAACTTTCAATTTTGGCCAAGTGAGCATTTTATTTCAAATTCGTCCGGGTCAAAATGACCCAGTGTGACAAGGAAGGGTTAAGATCATGAAATGTAAAAAAAAATTGAACGCGCCAAAGTACAGAGAGAAATGATGGAAAATTAAAAAAATCTGATTTTTCGAAAATACCGGAGTCCCGCAGAATGGTGGACAACTCCGCATTTGAATGAAAATCTTATGGACATATCCGGTTATGAAATAAAAAAGATTCTTTGAATTGAATATAAATTTGTTTTTTTACTATCAATTTAATAATCCTACACAAACTCTTCTATATCAGGGTCACAACAATCGCATTCAATGTCATCATCGTCATCGCTGTGGTGATCTGTTATTAATTTTTCGTCCAGCCAGCTATAGCCAAGTCCGCTTCTGCTTGAAAAGGCATTTTTTAACCAATTTTAGAGTGTTCAGAGGTGAATTTGATGGAAAATATTTTAAGAGCTAATAAAGGTGTGCTTGAAGAAAAGAAAAACTATTTGACGTAATGTGGACAGGTCCGGTTTCGTTCGCCAGCTCCTCATATAGTGTTACGTGAATATTCAGTCACAATCGACCCAGAACTCGCTCGGATAATAAAGTTCACGTACATAAAATGCGGTTGCGTATCCTCTATCGCGCCAACATTGACGTCCGGCGATTAAAAAAAAATCCCGACTCGGAGTCGAGAAAAAAAACGAAAGAAGAAAAAAGGGGCACAGAAGGGGGACAAGAGTATCGCGCAGACGAGAACGTGTGCGCCCATCACGGAAAGTGAGAGTCTCTCTCCCTCTCGCTCTCTCTCTCTCTCTCTCCCTCGCGTTTCATTTACGTTTTATTGCACACGAGAGTTACGTCGATTGATTGAACGACCTAAATAAAAAAGATGAAAAAGCCCGAATTGAAAAAATCATTTCTGAGATCGCAGGTTGCCAAGATTGGGGGTGAAATTGAATATTTCGATTTACTGCCGATGTCACTTGGAAAGGGAGTTAGCATGGTGGACATAACTTTTGGGTCGAAAAACAGAATTTTCGGTGAATTTTTTCAACTGGTCTGTTTGGGCTTCAAAAACAGGTCGATTTTCAATATTTTTTTCCGATGATAGTATTGGGATAACGAGGTTGGGATTTTACACGCAATTAATACAGGGTCTTGCGAAGTTTGATTATTTTTTTCATTGAAAAATATTGATAAACAATGAAATTATAATTATTCAAATAAAGTTCCGCCGTTGCTGCATGGCCAATCGGTGTAGGTGGGTCTGGCAACTATGATGATCTGAAATGAAGAATGAAAAAATGTTAGTATAGTAATAAAACTTTTCGTAGGACCGGATACTTTTTGTGAAATTTTGCAAACTACAAAATTGGCAAGTTGTTGAAAAAAAAATCGATTTTCGGCACAAAAAATTACTTTAATAATTTGACATTAACAAATGGATAAGAGTAGTTTAAAAATAATCTGGTCATATGATAGAAAATGTTATGAACTACGCGCTGTCCGAATTTGAAGTGCATCGGACGAATACATTTTGAGATACGACTTGCACCGTTTTATGAAACACGGTG
Source organism: Ophion obscuratus (assembly GCA_964007375.1). Classification (NCBI taxonomy): domain Eukaryota; kingdom Metazoa; phylum Arthropoda; class Insecta; order Hymenoptera; family Ichneumonidae; genus Ophion; species Ophion obscuratus. Next base: position 16,183,783 of record OZ023320.1, read on the forward strand.
TCGAGAAAGTCGTGATAAAAAAGGGTCAGTCGTAGTGGGCGATCTTACCCTTCAACAAAATCGCCGCAATTCGGTCAATTTTTGTAATTTTGCCAAAAACTCTATTTAAAAAATCGTATTTTCTACGTTTGAAACTCATCTAGACCCCTTAAAAATAAATCCCAAAAAAAACTCTCTCTCTCTATTCTTCCCTTCACGCGCGCAGCCACCCTCGCAACTTCATCTCCAATTAACCCTTCCTTGACACACTTATATTTGGCCACGGCTTTGACACACTCGGTCAATTTGACCCGGATAGTACTTCATCCACCTGCCCTGAACAACCCAACGGTCGGTTTTCATTGAAAAAAATCCGGAATAACCTTTGAACATTTCTGAATAATTAAAATTTGGAAAATAGAAAATTTAATAGTTGCAACAAATGATCGAAAACTTTCAATTTTGGGCAAGTCAACATTTTATCTATTTTAAATTCGTCCGGGTCAAAATGACCCAGTGTGACAAGGAAGGGTTAAGATTACGAAACATAAAAAAAAAAATTTAACGCCTTCAGTCGACCAACCCTTCGGTCGATTATTATTGAAAAAAATCCGGCATACACTTTAAACATTTCTTAACATATCTGCATAATTAAAATTCGCAAAATATATAATTGAATTGTTGTAAAAAATTATCGAAATATTCCATTTTGAGCAAGTGAGCATTTTTATTCAAATTGGTTCCGGGTCAAAGTGACCCAGTGTGACAAGTAAGGGTTAAGGTTATGAAATATTTTTAAAAAAATTTAACGCGCCAACGTACAGAGAGAAATAATGGAAAATGAAGAAAAAAAAATCGATTTTCCGAAAATACTGGAGTCACCTAAGCCTTGAAACACGAAATAAAAACGCAATACCGAACGTCTTCTCTTCCTCGTCTTCTTTCTATTTACTTTTGTATTTTTTTTCCTCCTCTTCGTGCCCGCATTCTTCCTATGCCACAATCGAGCGACTCCGTCTTGCCACGCACTGCTGTTTGTAACCACTTTTATCTTATTTCTCTAACCGCGTGAGGGCTCGCGCGAAAACAAGAGCCTCGAGTTAGCCGAGAGCGCGACGGAGAGCGAAATCGAGAGAGAGAGAGAGAGAGAGAGAGAGAGAGAGAGAGAGAGAGAGAGAGAGAGAGAGAGAGAGAGAGAGAGAGAGAGAGAGAGAGGTAGCGCAAGAAACGCGTATGGGGAAAAGAAGATTTCGCTGCAGTGCCCGGGCGAGTGGATGAGGAAAAAGGAGAAAGAGGAAGAGAGATGGAGGAAAGGAAGCGAAAAAGAATGAAAAAAAAGACAAAAAACCGACAAAATAGAGAAAGAGTGGAATTTTTCAACGCGCATACGTACTCTAGTGTGAGTTTGGCAGTTCTCCGATTTAAAAATAGGCCGCGAGCGACCTGCAGTTGTTTCCATCACCAGCGAGATATGCGCACAGTTGCGATATCCCATTCGATGTCCCGCTACCGATCTTCTAACGGGCTATGTTACCTAGTTGTTACAGTCGAAAGTAGCTCGTTTTTGTCATTTTTTTTTCTTCAGGAAATCGTAACGATACATTTCTACCAAAATTAGGCGCTTGGAAAAGTATCATCTGGAGAACACTGTAATTTTTTTTCTGTAAAAATATTCCATTATAATTTATTTACAGCTGACGTCCGAAAAGCCCCTTTCGAAAATGTCTTTTGCGGTAAGCAATGTTAAAAAAGTGAATAAGTATTTATAACATTCATAAAACGTTATAACATTTTTACTCATCTGAACCATGTTCTTTAAAAATAAAACAGATTTCGTTGGTATATTAATTCGTCCTACGATTACGGGAAGGAATTTCCGAAATATCAAATTTACAAAAATGGCGCCCGTTCAAATTGAGAATCTTGATTTTTGCCAAAAAATGGGAATTTTTTTTTCATCAAATCAAAATTATACATCGGAAAGAAAAATGCTTCGATCAAATACTATACTTTTACATGTAAAAAAAAGCCCCAAAAATTTCTCATCGACATTGAAAACGTACTTTCGACAAAAAAAGCCTTTAAAGTTCCAAACGACATGTGTCGACACAACGGTCTGTAAATCGGTCGATTTTGATCCAATCTTGAATTTTTCAGGGCACATTTACAAGATGATATACCGTCAAAATATGTCGATTTTGAAGAAAAGTGATTTCTCGACTTTTACAAATAGACGTAACCCCTCAAAATCGAATGCACGCCAATCCAACGCTGGTTAATTCCAACGCGTCGATATAAATCGATATACCTGCAAGTGCGACGAAAAAAATACATAACTCATTATCGCAAATTTATTACACCTATTCGCTTCCGTAATATTTTTCCTCGTGCGAGCTAAAGAAAACAACAAAAGTTCATTGGCTCCACGTGTTACGTATCGATTTGTTTGCTAATTATCGTACCACAAATATTTTCTCGTATGACAAAAAACGAGGAAAAAAATCATTCGTTCGATGAAAAAAAAAAAAAAAAAAAACGCTCGACGTATCGTCTTCTCGCGGTTGCATAGTTCGACGAGGCTTTGCGATCTCTGTTGCGGTGCAGTTACATCGCCTTTCCAAGCAAGAGCGCAGGAGAGCGCAGGAGAGAGAGAGAGAGAGAGAGAGAGAGAGAGAGAGAGAGAGAGAGAGAGAGAGAGAGAGGTGCGAGTGAAACGGCGCGAGTGAGACGGTGCGACGAGAGTGGAGAATCGCGAACATCAGGGTGGGGATTAGGCCTTGGGAGAGTTCGCTGCACCTCCCGTCCATTCTTACGTCTCACCCCGCCGTTTCTCCTCGTCTCT
>OZ023320.1:16189103-16204103 GCA_964007375.1 Ophion obscuratus
GGTTTTTTTTTGTCTACTAGACTATTTATTTAGGATTTGGAAAAAAGGTGTGTTATTGAGGAGCTATGACAGCGTGAACGCTGGAAATTTGGGTGATTTTCGGGAATTTTTTGGGAGAAAGGTACTCAATTAAATGTTACGGAAAATTAAGAATATATTCGGCTATATTTGACCTATATTAGATAATTTTTTTATAGAAAAATATTGAGATCCAAGCGACTTGTGCGCTGCCTTCTGAGGCGCTAAAAAAAAATTCCTCCACTGCTGACAAGATTCCGGCCGATTGAGCAGCTGAAACCGAAAAAGGAAAAAAATGTCGTTAAACTGGAAGGTATTTCCTGTACAATGACGTGGGATTTTCGAAAAATATCAAAATCTAACAAAATGGCGTAGTTATGAAAAAAACGTCTGTTTTCTTGCCTATAAAATGGTCGTTTTTTTTCAATGCCAAATCGTCAATTTTCATCCAATCAAAAATCTCCTACGTCATTGTAGAGTAAATATATTCAAGAGTACTCAGTTCAAATTTCAAGCCAAACGGATAATTGCTCTTTGAGTTAGAATATCAGCAAATTTGAAAAATCTCATTTCGAGAAAAACGCGTTACCCCCACTTGTAGCGCAAAAAAGGCCTTTTTCATGAATTTTTTTAAAGAAAACTACAAAACTTTTTTAATCGATCAATATACCATCTTAAATAACACATCTTGAAGAACTTTCAGTCATTTTTTTATTGAAAAATATTACATTGTTTAGTGGCAAATGGCCGTCAATGAAATAATATTTTTATATACACGGTTTGCGGTGACCAACATTGCGGCGAAGTGGATCATCTGAAAAAAAAATGCGGATGGATTTAGTCAAATATAAGTATAAACTAGTCTTTAATCGAAGGATTTTAAAAAATATTCATTTTTCACAAAATGGCGGACAGTCAAAGTTAATGGTTCGATTTTAACGAAAAAAAACGGCCGTTTTTTGGCTATAAAACGGCCATTTTTTTCGAAAAAAAAAATCGAACGATTAAATACTACATTTTTATGTATTAAATAAGCCTGCAAAATTTCAAGAAGATCAGTTCATTAGTGTTCGAGTAATCTTGTTCACCGACTTCAGAAATGCCATTTTGAGAAAAACGCGTTTAAAGTTTCAATTTCCGGTCGTTTACACAACGGATTTTTCTCTTTCAACGCTCATATCTCAGTCAATTTTGTTCGGATCGACTTGAAATTTTTACGACATATTCTCAGATACTTATTTCAAAGAGATTTTTTCAAAACCGCAAGTGGGGGTAACCCCTTAAAGTTTCGTTCGCGGAATTTTCATTTAAATTGTCTACTTACGTTCATATAAGTATATGAACCGCACGTTTATAGCCGTCTACTACTATCGGGTAATGGACAAAAAAAAATGATTTTTTCAAAATTTTACACCGTGATGATTCCTTAAGGGGAGATATGCACCTAGGAGCCGGAAAGAAAGGTCATTTTTGTGATTTTTTTCAAGGAAAACTATTTGAAATTTCGGATTGGGATTTTAATTATCTAAAAGTATATACATTCAAAAATATGTTTAATTTTCTTTATTTGAAAATATCAAAAATATGCAAGGATATTGTATGATCCTTGGAGCGTCGTAAAAAAATCTGCGTATACGGTACCCACTGGCGTTTCTTCAAAAATCATCTGAAAAAAAAAACCAAAAAGATTATTAAATTAGATACCATAATCTAGTACTTGTCATAGCCGATTTTGAAAATATCGATTTATGACAGAATGGCGGACGTTTGAACACAAATAGTGATTTTTGGGCCAAAAATTAGTTATTATTTTGCCTATAAAACAAAAACTAAGTAACGGAAAAAAAAATCCTATGACAAGTACTGGATAATGATGTATAGAATAACCACGAAAAACCTCAAGGCAATCGGTTCATTGGTTTTCGAGAAATTTTGGGTACCGATTTTAAAAGCGTGGTTTTGAGAAAAACGCGTTTGAACATTTGGGAATGAATGAATCACGAAATTTGTCAACTTACATGGAATCATCGATACCAGGCCCATAGTGTAGGTCTTCTACGGTCGACGGAATGTTCATAGCTTCTGAATCCTCGACCTCGACCATCTAGATGTATATCTCCCCTTAAACCAGGCGGGACTGTCAATTGCAGCGATCGATAAAGGTGCGTTGCTCCGAAATTTGCGAACGTCGCATGCCTCTGACGAAAAGGAAGGCCGATATGTGAGGTCACTGCACGTTTCCGTTACAGACACTTGTCTCCTCAAACGACGAAAGATAAGAACCTACAGCCGTAAACTCGGTGATGCGACAACCGGAATGACGAATCCTCAACTCGCGAATCTTCATGGATGTCCCTAACGATCCCTCTTGGGCGCCCTGCAATTGGACCAGTCATTTGCATTGGAAGTGTCACCCTTCGTGTGTGGAGGTGCGCGTGAGCATCAACCCCTGCAATTGGGCCGTCTTTCGGGACCCTCGGGTCGCCCAGTAACGCAAGATCCGCCCTTTTGTCCTCCGGAGTGTATTTATACGCCGGGCAGTTGAGGAGACAGGGGGGGGGGGGGTGCGCGTGTCGTATAGATCGTAGCGCACAACCGGGAACCTTGAGAGCCCGTTCTTAGCGGATCGAGGGAATCTTTCCGGTTCTCGGGTGCGTCGACTGGGCAGCGCGGCGAGTCCCTCTCTCTCTCGCGCTCCGTTCCCCCCACCCCTGACGCCACGGAGAGGGGGAGGGGCCCCCTTTTTCTTCGTCTTTTTCATCATCTTCGCTTCTCGTTGCAACGTGCCCTTGAACAGCCGTGCCACTGCCTTCGCTCCGTCCTGAATCCAGGCGCGAATGTACATTCGTCTCTGGTGAACGGAAAGACGCAACTACGGGTATCAGGATGTGAGCGTCACGTGGGGCCCGCCCCTTCGCGCTCTTCGTAATCGAGGCCGTTCGTACAGATATACGGAGGCTCGAGCTCGGCGGATTTATCGTTCGGACACCCTGTACGCCAACGATCTGCCCTTTTCGACGCGCAAGGATTGGAAGAAGTCGCGAGCGCTCAGCCACAATGAGAAAAAAAAATCATTCGTCCAATATCTTTGGCGTTGTTGAATGAAATTTCGTTGATTCAATTGTAAAATTGTTGGGGTAAATAATCGGATTTATTAGTCCAAACAAAACGCCATCGAATTTAATAACGTGATAAAATTAAAAGTTTTTTTTTTTATTCAAAAGATATATTGTTAGCCGAGAACGATATATTATCGAAACTATCTAAAAAAGTATCGCGAACGAATTATATAGTTTCGAATGCATTTTCTGCAACGAACAAAAAAAGCGTTTCGATTCATAACATGAGTATTGTTGATTCGAGTACACAAGAAAAATTGAATTTCGCTCGTTTGATTCGGATAACATTTCTATTGAGCAAATATGTTATTTTATTTTTTTCACCATATCCGATATTGATTTCCAAGTACATTATTCGTTGAAATATTAATATTTTATTTTTATTGAAAAATATTGAGCTGATGTCAGGAAAATTTTGCGAAAATAAAATTTGTCTTGTTCCGATCAAACGTGTTACGCAATAAAATTATAGAATATCTTGCGAAAGATTAAGATTTGAAAAAAAAAGAATGTTCCTTGTTTTATTATTTTTTACTATAATCCGCTTGGGGTACAATAGCGAAATTTTTTTCATATAATCCTTGGGCACCTTATTAGATTATATAATTTTTTCAAAATGGTCGGTTTGGTACGCCACAGTGAAAAAAAAACACACTTTATCGATATATTTTAGTTATATAGATATATAACTAAAATATGTCAATAAAGTCTGATATGTGACTAAATGATCGGCTTGGTACGCCACAGTGAAAAAAAAAGAAACACTTTATTGATATATTTTAGTTATGTAGATATATAACTAAAGTATATCAATAAAGTCTGTTTCTTTTTTTTCACGGTGGCTTACCAAACCGATCATTTTGAAAAAACTATATAATCTAATAAGGTGCCCAAAGATTATATGAAAAAAATTTCGTTATTGTACCCCAAGTGGATTATAGTAAAAAAAAATAAAACAAGGAACATTATTTTTTAAAACCTTAATCTTTCGCAAGATGTTCTATAATTTTATTTCGTAACACGTTTCATCGTAACAAGTACCAAAAAAAAATCGAATCGATCCACTGAAGCGTTTCCGAAATTTTTATTTTTTTTTATTAAAAGAAAAATTCATTTTTCCAAAAGCATTGCGTTGACGGGGATGAGATTTTCAGAATTTTTTTTTTTTTTATACCTCAGAATATACTCCTAATTTCGCTGGAGAAAATGCGGGGGTAATTTTTCCCTACTTACCCGGCTATGGCCTTTAAATATCCGTATTAGTATTGAACAACCCGTTGTCAAAATATGCTTTGCCCGATTTGTTGAAAAAATGACAATTGACTCTGTAAAAATTAAATCTGCACGTATTTGAATAATACAGAGCTACGATACAATTTGCAAGGTGTACACTACAGTTTTTAATTTAAACTCACACCACATTTTTCAGAAGACAATACCAAATTTCAATAGAATTTAATCTCATTTTTAACACTTGCTTGTTGAAGAATTTTATGGCTCAAATCAGTGATTACCAGTCTAATCTCACTTTTATTTTTTTGAAGGTACTCCGTATATTTTACGCATTGAGTACCGCGATATCTTATATTTAATTTGTAAATTCGACAGTTTACTTTATCCCGGTGATCATTATGATTTTTCTTCTTGTTTAAATCTGCATTTCCATCGGTTCGAATAGTAAAAAAGCACGTCTGATCCATTATTTTTTCCTAAAAGTGCTGTAACATGATTGGTTTACAGTGTGAGACTGCATCACGTTCATCTTTCCTCAGTAATTTATAAACACCAGCTATTAATTTTGACGAATCATTTTTTTCCGCGTCCCGTGCAGAAATTTTGGCAGGGATACAGCTGGATTCTGACTTGTATCCCAGGCTTCCAGTTGGGATCTAGTCCGATATCGGATCAGATTCGAAGACTAAATGTAAGATCCGTAAACTGGATTCCATCAGGGATCCCGAACCGGATCCTTTAATGACTCTAAATAGATTCCCCATGGAATCATTGAGGAATCTGGGAAGGATCACGGGTGAATACAGGCTGAAATAAAATGTCAAAAATCGAATTATGACATGTTAAATTTATTATAAAAATAAATAACATTGATAAAGTTTTGGTGCATTAAACTATCAGTAAAAAAATTTTTTTTCAAAGATTCAAATGGCAGATCGCGCTCGTCGCGAGATTTTGATGTGAATTAAAAAAAATTCACATCAAAATCTGTGAATGCAAATGTATTGACAAGAAATTATAAATACAAAAAAATTCACAAAATTAGTTGTGAATTTTTTCGTATTTAAGACAAATTAAAATCAAATTCAAAATGATTAGATTAAAATTTGCGCCAAAAGTGAGTTCGTACGTATTTTGAGAGAAAACATTGCCTCGAGGCAAAGAAATTTTTGCACGTAACTTTTTGTGCGAACATTTCTTTGCCTCAACACAATGTTTTCTCTCAAAATACGTTTACACTTGTGGTGTAAATTTTAATATAACTGTCGTGAATTCGATTTTTATTTTCTTCAACTTGAGGAAATTCACAACTCATTTTGTGATTTTTTTTCATATTTATAATGTAATATTTGAAACTCACAACTTTTTTGGCAAAAATTTCTTTGCCTCGACGAAATGTTTTCTCTCGAAATACGTAAGAACTCACGGTTGGTGTAAATTTTAATCTAATCATTGTGAATTTGATTTTAATTTGTCTTAAGGGGTAAGGCCACTGTAACGGCCCAAAAAAAAAGGTTTTTTTCACTAATTTTTTGCTCCCGAAATTGAAGGTATTTGAAAAAAAAACTTTTAATGGTGTTATCGGGCATACATTAAACTTTATTATAAAATTTTTTTACAGTAAAAGAAAACAAAATGGCGGTTCCACAGCTATCTTCCCGGGACATGTTTTGCTTCCAGGGCTCCGCGGCACGCAGCACCACTGGTGCACTTTTGAATCTAGAACAAAAAAAAACCATTAATCTAGAGGGCTATAGCTAGAGAATGTCGATCGGATTTTAAAAAGTATCAATTTTTGTGGATTTGGCGTGCGTTTGAAAAAAAAATTGATTTTTGACGAAAAAAACGGCAAGTTTTTTGTTAATAAAAAATCAATAAATAAAGTTCTTGAAAATTCCGATCGACATTCTCAAGATAATGTAAATGTTCACATCTGGTTAAAATTTCAAGTAAAAAAAATGAAAATTGTTCGAGTTATGCTGCGTGCCATTTTGAAAAACCATGTTTCGAGAAAAACGCGTTTAAAGTTTTGCGAATAGTTTTTTATTGGAAAAAAATTAAAAAAGACGTCGCACAGGACCTTTTTTTTCTTATTCTAGAGGGTTTAAACTATTTTTTAAGCCAATAAAAAAAAATCGATTTTTCAAAAAATTTACAGTGGCCTTACCCCTTAAATACATGTTTATACCAACCGACATGTCAGTGGGTATAAACAGAGACTTATTCCCCAAAACCGGTATCCCGATTAGAATCCAACTTGCATCAGTATCGGAATATGTACGACGACGATGGCGTAATTTTGAAAATTTTGGCATCTCGTGTATTTTCGGTATTACTATGTAATTCCTATCTATAGATAGGAATTTTATAGATAGGAATCTATAGACAGAAATTCCTATCTATAGATAGGAATTCCATAGTAATACAGAAAATACACGTGACGCAAAAATTTTCAAAATGACGCCATCGTCGTCGTACATATGCCGATACTGATGCAAGTTGGATTCTAACCAGGACACCGGTTTTGGGGAATCCGTGACAAATCCTGATCGTGATTTGATCGGACATAGGGTATCCCGGTCAAAATTTCTGTACGGGGTACGTATCTCGTGCAACCCAACTTTCCTCATTGCTGTAGAGCAAGGTGAAAAATAATTGACTGAGTGCCCGGGATTCACTTCGCCCCCTCGCCCCACCCGACGAGTACCATACTCGTCCTCCATCTTTTTCTATTGGCACGCAGGAGAGAAACGTTCCGGGGAAAAGTGCGCGTTAGTCTCGGCCTGAATCGCCGACTAATGTCTCTTCCTCCACCCTGAAACTTCTCGCTCTTCCCCTCTTCGGCAATTTTCTATTTCACTTCGACTCGGTCGAGAGGTACTCGAGACTTGCTTTCTTCCTTTCTCACCCGTCCTCTTGCTCCTTTTGCAACCAATTATGTCTATCACGTGACGAAAAATTGAATTTGAATTTGGCTGATGGAGGGATAGGAGGCGAGAGAGAGAGAGCTGGTGAATATTGATTTTTTTTATTGCCCTTATCGAGTATTTGGTCTATTTAATAATTGATATATCTGGACACTTGATAAGTGGCCTCCAAGCACGAGGGTGCCTATCAACGTCTGCGTATTCGATATAATTTTCACGATGCGAAAAAGGAAAAATGAAGCTGCATAATAACGACGTGGAAACACGTGTTTCCGGTGTAAACGAATTAAACGAAAGTCCGAGATAAGAGTTATTATCCGTCCGCGGTGTAGTCGCACTTTTTTTTTATTCCCGACGGCCCGAACGTCATTTGTTTTTTGCATTTTCACCGAACTTGTGTTATTTGTCGAAAATAAGCAACGATTGGAAGTTTATTTTCTCCGTGGCGACCTGTCTTGTCTAATTTTCTTTTTTTCGTTATTTCTGTTGCAGGTGAGTTTCGAAATTTCTCGTCGCGGTAAACTTTTTTCCCCTGATACGGTGAGTGTCTAATTAAATTTACTTTTCAAACACTCGAAGAGGTTGGAAGAACGTGGCAAAGAAAAATGAAGCGACATTCGAACAGAAGAGTTCCCGACACTATCCAAGCTGTGTGTCCCAATTGTTTTTTATTCCCGCTTCCTTTCGTCAAGTCGTCTCCGTGAAGACGTCACGTGCCCATTTCCCCGTTGCGAACTCGGCGTTTACCATTCCGCGCGGAATTTAGCCTCGTAACGTCTCCCAGATGGCTGAAAAAGAAATAGGAGCAACTTTTGCTTCCTTTTCATCTCGGAACGAGAAAATACTCGGCCGTTCTTTGTACCGCTTCTTGTTCCCGAGGAAGCTCTACATTCGTTGTTCCGGTCATTCGAGTTTAAAACGCTTCTCTTTTCGTGGATCTATATATATATATATATGTGTGTGTGCGCGCATTCGCCTTACGACTGAATCTCATCGTCCACGTGGATTGTGGAACGAAAGGCACATTTGCGCAAACGAATATACGTGAAACTACGGAAATTGGTGGGAATATGGACCCACCCTGGAAAAATCATCGTTCGGGTGCCTGAATATGAATTATAATTCACTATTATAATCAAATTGTAATCAGAGTCGTAAATGTAATTAAATTATTATCAAAATCATAATCAAATTATCATGATAATTAAATTATAATCTTTTAAAATTACCATTTCAATGACTATAATTCATAATAATAATTATAATTTTTAATTTAATCTTAATTTTGATTATAACGTCAATTGTAATTATAGCTCATAATTATAATAATTAATTATGATTAAAATTATTATAATTTGTACGAAAAATTAATTAGCGCCAATTTTCCATTACCCGAAAGAGCGGACTGTCTTTTACGAAAATGCTGATTTATTTAAATCAATGTTTTTTGAGCTTTTCGGGTCTTGAGATGATCGAGAGAGCAATACAGTTGAAGTAATCCCTCGCTAGGGTAGGTACGTTGAGGGATACTTTTCTCCGATATAATTTTCAAATTTCTGCCATCTTGATATTGCGAACTAAAAAAAAGAACAAGGGATTGAATCGTAAATCGGAGATTTAAAAAAACCAGGTGGGTCCATATTGACCCCAATTTGTCAGTATACATCTGTAGACGCGGTGTTCGTGAGTCGTTACACCGGGATGGTTGATGGCCGCGATGCAACGGTTTAGCGGTGATGGATTAGAAATCGCGGCAGTTTTCCTGGATTGGGCGTCGTCGACGCGGACGATTCTCTCGTAGATCGGCGAGAGTCTAAGTCTGCGCCAAAACAGCTCTCTCTCTCTCTCTCTCTCTCTCTCTCTCTCTCTCTCTCTCTCTCTCTCTCTCTCTTCTCTCTCTCTAACAATTTTCTCTCTACACTTGTACACCAGCCGGTCAACGGTGCGTTGCATTTTTACGTGAAACTAAAACTCTCGACTCTCTTCGTATTGGTTGGATTTCTTCTCGATCTCTTCAGCACTTTTCCTCACTCCATAAGCCCGAACTCTCCCTCGGCGACGAGTTTCCGCTGTCATCGGATTTGTCGATACGAGTCTCCCCGATCGATGATCTATCGCGCATCCACGAGTTTCCGTCAGCTATAGACGCGAAAGTCCATTTTCGATTTCAAAATTTTCCAAGACTTCCTAGTTTCATTCGAAAAGAAGAAGTAAAAAGGGGTGGAAATTGGAACGGTCGGAGACATAAGGCTTGGCGGTGATAAAATCGAACTTGCGCGTTTGATTGATCAATGATTCGTATTTTCGTCGTCACACGAGAACTTGACGTCTTTTCGATTTTTCCAACGAAATTTGTTGGGGAGTCCCCAGATTCTACCACATCCCTATAGAGATTCAAAAGGGACGCCGCAGGGAGGTTTGATTTATGATTAAAATTATTGAAAGTCTTAAAGATTCGAAAACTTTAAATTCATAAAACAACGACAAAAATCATATATAATAATATATATATTTATATAATTAATTCATTTAATTATATTATGAATTTGTGAAAATCTAGTCGTTGAAATAAATCTTAATAATATTCCGATATTATGTTTAAAGAAATAACATTCGTAAATTTATTATTTTTATTGAAAAAATTATTCTATTAATTTGTTTTACATATTTGGTACGGGGTCGCATAAAAGAATCATTAATTAATCGAATAGAATATCCTCTAGTTAAACCTATTGAAATAAATAAAATTATAAATGTAATTTGATTTATATACACCATTAAATATAAATATTAAATTGTGTCCTTTGGAATAGCGGAACTTTTTCAAGCGATTTATACTTTTTTAAGGAGGTTGGAGCGGTCCAGTTGAGCTATATAGTTAAGGATTTTTTTCCCCAATATACCTAAATAATGCATCCGCTCTATAGATTTATTACGTACATGCTAATTTTACATAAAATATATCATTAAGGAGCGAGGTCTAGTTGGAACGTTAAAAAAAAGGCCTTTTTTCCGATTTTTTTTTCGGCCAAACGATAAAATAATTTACAACAAAAGGTCTTCCGTTTAAAAGATATATATTGAATGTAAACATTATAGTTTTTTCAAAGAAATATGTTTCAAAACAAGCCGATACGTATCAATGGCCGAGGACGCTGCAAAAAAAAACAGGTTTTGCGGCGATCACTCTCACGCTGTGACGGATTATCAGAAACCAACAAAACAGGGGGGAATCTTTAGTTAATGATATAATGCTCCGGTTGAACGAAGGGTTTTGAAAAATTTCCATTTTTCACAAAATGGCGGACGTTGAAAGTCAAAAGTGTTGTTTTGACCAAAATTTCACTTACAAAAATTGACTATAAAAAAAAAATAATTGTCCAAAAAAAAATCCTTCGTTCATCCGGAGGAAAACTATGTATAGACGAAGTGATATAAATTTCAACCCGATCGGTAAAGCCGTTCTCGAGTTACATTGATCACCGACGTCGAAAACATGGTTTTGAGAAAAACGAGTTTAAAGTTTTGAGTACGATTTGCATGCAGCGTCCACGACGTCCTTCAAAATTATGTATTTCGGCGAATAATGGTCTGATTTACATTCAATTAGTCGGAAAATGCTCGTAAGATATTATACTTTTAAAAAATGAAAAAAAGTCGATTTTTTGAAAATTTCAACTAGACCTCCCTCCTTAACGGGCAATATTATGCATTTTTATATTTTTATTTCGTGAAAATGGAAAACGTTTTTTATTGCTGCCAACTTGAAAAAGTATAACATTATCGATGATTATTATGAGAGAACTGCGTCGGTGAATGTTGAGTCACTTATAATTATGCCCATTTATATTTGTCACGAGATTATTTATTATTATCATTAATTAATATCGAGTGTTGCCGACATACGGCAACGCCGCGGTCATTGAGGTTGGCAGCAATGCTGTTCATTCGCCAGCCACGATTCGTAGTTTTTTCCCAAACCTTGATGGTTCGATATTGAATATTAATATATTTTACATTAATATTATATGTGTATATATATATATAAATATATATATATATATTAGACTGATTCAAAAAAAAAATTTCCTTCTGGATTCTCGCGCTATTGTTGGGCACTGATAAAACAAAATTTCTCTAAAAAGATGGGCGCGGTCACTCAATTTTTAGAGGTGGCTATCTCGACTTTTTTGTATTTGAATTTTTTTTAACGAACGTATTGCATTTAAGCATAGTCATGGCTTCGGATTACGGATAAAAATCGGGAAAGTTTTGAGTTTGTTCTTTTACAAACATAACAGAGAAAAACTGACCATACGTCGAAATGCACACGAAACGATGAAAGAAATTTTCGAACAATGGAAATGTGCTGAAATTCCAACGCGTCGATTGAATAACGCAATCTTGAAATCAATAAAACTCCATCTAGTCTGTAAACAACTTTTAAAAAATCGAGTTAAAAAGAATTTGCCGTCACAAATATCGAAGAAGCGTAAATTTAAGAGAGATTTGGACAAACTGTTCAACGTTGCACATTTTCGTTCTGCCCAAAATGTTAACGAACTTGAGAATGGCTGGGAAGAAATGTAAATGAGTTTGAAGATAATATAAGCGTAGCATTTTGAAAATGTAAATATACGATTTATGAATAAAAGCTTATAATTTAATTTTTCGTAAAAAGTGCGAAATGTTAATGCGTATAAATAAATCTACATGAATAACGAGAGTAGTATAGACGCCATTATTGATCTACCTGGATTTGAATTGTGAATATTGCACCCTTTTCAAATTGTGAGAGTTTATTTTTGTTACGAAAAAGCTGCTGGATGTGTTTACGTTAATCCGTTGTTATAAATTATTAATCTTGGTGCTAAATAACAAAAAAAATACATCAACCGTAGCGTGAACGTCTTGAATCTAACCGCACGTAAAATTACACACATTCAACAATGTTTCACCTCTGGTGTTTGGTGGTGAAAAATATTCAAAAATTTCGTAAACTCGGTATAGTCTAAAAAATAAAATATATATTTTTTAAATCTTAGATTGCGAGTACCACTCCAACCTCCTTAAGGTAGTACCTCCACAGAAGAGTTGAATTAAGAAATGGCTGAAATTTGACATATATGTTATTTAATACATTATCCAAACATCTGTGCAATTTGAATAAGTTTGACCACCCCAAACCTGAGATATTTACACTTAAAGTTGGCTTGGTTTACACGTGACAAATGCGTTATGATGGGCAAACAGAGCATCATTAATTCTACCGTCAAAACTAAAATTAATAAATTGATTAAAAAAAAACGAGGATAAGCTAGAGTAAGATATCACGAAAAATGTGAAAAAAAATGAGAATGATTCACCATCTAGTTTCCAAGATATAACCATGAGAAGCCCTCACAATTTTGATGCAAAGCATGGCAAAGCCTGGAAAAAAAACAATTGGGGCAAAGCCTGGACAGTTCCGGCAAAAAGTTTACTGGCAATGGTAGATCAAAAACACAATATAAAATATATTTTACGGCATTAAATATTATCCATCGTATTATCTACTAGTACCGAGTCAATATTGCGTACTTTTTAATTTTATTTCTTACTAATTAAACCAATTATCAATCTTTTAAAAATGAACATGGTATGTAAACTTTTGGTTGAGATTTTCGCGGAGGAACTACCTTAATATAAGATTTATCCCTTTTCAAGATCCACTCATTTTCTATATCCAAAGGGTGTCTCAATATGACCTGACATGTTAAATGGAGAATTACACGATCGAGCAACGCATAGAAATTGTTATTCGCTGCATTGTTACTGCATAGTTATTGCATTAAACTTCGTTAATGGTCGTGTTATCTCGCGCCGCGGCGATGTGAATTGGCCACCAAGATCGTGCGATTTCACGCCATTAGACTTCTTTTTTTGGGCTTTTCTGAAAGGATAAGTGTATGCCAATGATCCACATAACATTCCGGAGAGCTCAATAAAGCAATTGGACGCACCATTAATGAAATTAGTCCGCAATTATGCCAAAATGTTATTGAAAATTTCGTCAGAGTGAACATTTGCAAATACCCGTGCAGAAATTTTGACCGGGATACCCTATGTCCGATCAAACCCCGATCAGGATTTGTCATGGATTCCCCAAAACCGGTATCCCGGTTAGAATCCAACTTGCATCAGTATCGGCATAATACACGTGATGCCAAAATTTTCAAAAGTATGCCATCGTCGTCGTACATATTCCGATACTGATGCAAGCTGGATTCTAACCGGGATACCGGTTTTGGGGAATAAGTCTCTGTTTATACCCACCGACATGTCGGTGGGTATAAACATGTATTTAAGACAAATTAAAATCAAACTCACAATGATTAGATTAAAATTTACACCGACCGTGAGTTCATACGTATTTCGAGAGAAAACATTTCGTCGAGGCAAAGAAATTTTTGCAAAAAAAGTTGTGAGTTTCAAATATTGCATGATAAATATGAAAAAAATCATAAAATGAGTTGTGAATTTCCTCAAGTTGAAGAAAATAAATATCGAATTTACGACAGTTATATTAAAATTTACACCACAAGTGTAAACGTATTTTGAGAGAAAACATTGTGTTGAGGCAAAGAAATGTTCGCACAAAAAGTTATGTGCAAAAATTTCTTTGCCTCGAGGCAATGTTTTCTCTCAAAATACGTACGAACTCACTTTTGGCGCAAAATTTAATCTAATCATTTTGAATGTGATTTTAATTTGTCTTAAATACGAAAAAATTCACAACTAATTTTGTGAATTTTTTTTGTATTTATAATTTCTTGTCAATACATTTGCATTCACAGATTTTGATGAGAATTTTTTTTAATTCAAATCAAAATCTCGCGATGAGCGCGATCTGCCATTTGAATCTTTGGACAAATTTTTTTTATTGATAGTTCAATGCTCCAAAACTTTATAAATGTTATTTATTTTTATAATAAATTTAACAAGTCATAATTCCATTTTTGACATTTTATTTCCGCCTGTATTTACCCGTGATCCTTCCCAGATTCCTCAATGATTCCATGGGGAATCTATTTAGAGTCATTAAAGGATCCGGTTCTGGATCCCTAATGGAATCCAGTTTACGGATCTTACATTTAGTCTTCGAATCTGATCCGATATCGAACTAGATCCCGACTGGGAGCCCGGGATACAAGTCAGAATCCAGCTGTATCCCTGCCAAAATTTCTGCACGGGTAGGTACATGGCGGCCATTTATCGGATATTGTCTTCCACACATAACCTCAATGTTTGTACCTTATATTAAAACTGAAAATATTCGTACTTTTCAAATAAATAATACGTTTAATTGATAAATGAAAATGTCAGGCCATTCTGAGACACGTTTTATTTAGTTTGGAAAATCCAACGTACAAAGTGCGATGGGATCCATCAAGAATCGTATCGGATTCTCTTCCATGGCATGGCAATCCATTAGGATCCAAATTGGACTCTCACATCGGATTCCAATGACGAATCCCGATAAGAATCCAATGTACGAGCGTGACATTTCGGTACATGGATCCAATGTGATGACCCATTGGATGCCCATCAGGAATTGGAGACAAGTATGGGAATCCAATTGGATCCCTGAGACAATTTCTGCGCGTGACGTTGTCTCGTACGCGGGGCGCTCTCGTTATCGCGGGTATCGAACGTATGGATAC
>OZ023320.1:16209103-16236603 GCA_964007375.1 Ophion obscuratus
CATTTTCGCGTGAGAAAAAACGTAGGTGGGGTGCTTTAAACCCCACAGTGGCAAGTAAGAGTTGATACGGGTAAATACCCTATTGGATGCATTGTACTTTCGTTTGTTCCAAGCCTGCAGGCAACGTACAAGATCGACCAAGCTCCCATCCAGGAAGACCAGTGAGTCTACCCGTACAGAAATGTGACCGGGTATTACCTACTTTGTGTCCGGCCTTGATCAGACTCGCCTTGTCTGATTTACCTCACCGAGCCCGCCTATGGAACCGGGAAGATCGCAAAATCCTTTTTTTACGGCTTGCCCTCTATGCTTGGAAATTACAACCTCCTGGCCGGGATACATTGCGAGCAAGTACATCTTCACGTAATGTCTACCCGGCCAGAACATTGACATGTTCCGAAAAGTGGAGCCTGTCTTTAAGAACTAAAGAAAAGCTACTTTGCTTTTCACCTTATCGAAGATATTTATAATTGATTGGGATGAAACTAATACATCCGTTGTAATTCTATTCATCATTAAAAGCATTCGTTTCATCGGTGATAATCGACGAGGATAACAATGCTTGTCATAAATACCGGGATTACTATAATTAATGATTTGAGCATAAAGAATAGCCAAATTATTTAATGAGGCAAAAAAGTAAAGCAGGTGATTCGTGGTTTTTCAAAGCCTTGTCGCCATGTTGGGAAATATCAATGTTCTGGCCGGGAAGACGTTACCTGAATGTAGTTCGCCAACAATCCGCCAGGTGGCCACAAGCGAAGAGCTTCGCGTAAGCAAGGTACCATCGTACGAGGATAAAAGTTCGTCCTGTGAGTTGTACCACGTACAGAAGTGTTATGCTTACAGCGTGCACTTACGCTTATGATTTTGCGATACTTGCGAAATAACCCTTTGCACTCTAGGCCTTTTTCCCTCGGATACTGATCCGTGTACGGTTTTCTGTCTCTTCGCCCATCAGGAAATGCGAGCAAGCGTATGTATACACAATGCTACCTTAGCGAGTAGATAACCAACAAGCAACATGTTGTCGAAATACTAAATTGAATACACTCCCGATTTTACCTCCTCAAGAATTCCAAAACTGCTGAAACCCCATTTTTAATTTCCTCGTTCCTGGTTATTTCCCGATCCATTCCCTACAACTTTCCTGGTCATTTACCGCTTGTTCTCCGGTCCGCTCCTGATCAGTTCCCCATAAAGGGAACCTATTCCAGGGTGGAAGGCCCGACCAGAGCCCGTTGTCTACGGAAGGCAGCACTTTTTCCCGACTCAAACTTCTACACGGATAGATCTCACCTAAGAACTGGTCTCCCATGACGATCCGCGAATCGTCACCGCCACGAAATCTCTTCCTTGCCCCGAGGAAAAACATTCTTTCCCCACATCCCGCGTACCTTACAAGAGCGACAGCGTCGAGAATAAGAATCAATTCCAACGATCGAATAGACTTTCGTCCATCGTAGATTATCTCGGGATCGTTCAGTTGAGCAGAATCGATTTGGGAAAAAAAGAAAAGTCAAGCGAAACACGACGGAGAGTCGAAGGAAGATACGTAACGTACGTGTGGTTACGATCGGCGCGGTCGAAGGCGCGAAGAAGTGCCGGAGGAGAAGAGACAGCGAAGAAGGAGTTGAAGGGGGGTGGGGGTAGGCTTTGAGGAACGAGAGTTAGCGGATCGCGAGAGAGAGAAGAGCCGAGGAGTCAGTCAGTGTGCCACCGGCGCCTCTACCTCCTTTAGCTGCCGTATCTCTTCTCTCTCTCTCTCTCGCTCTCCACCGGGCTATTTTATACACTCCCCTTACCCCCCTCGTGCACAGCGAGCCGGCTACCTCACGCACCGTGCTCGTTTTTTCCTTCTTCCACCTCCCCCCCGCCCCGCTGACCCCCTCCCTCTTTCTTCTTCCTGCGCGCGATTGTCGCCGCCGTCGCCGCAGTGCCGCGCCACTGCCACGGTCCACGCTCTCCCGACGTAAACACACAGTCGAGGGTGAGCCGTCGACGAGGCAATACACGCGGTCGCCTTCTCGCTTGTTCCCCCCACCCTTCAAATATCTTTCCCAACGCGCGAAATACGGTTTCACGTTCGTTTTCATTTCTTTACTTTCGCCGTATCGTCGATTGTTTTACAAGCGGGTCAACACGACAATCGCGATATATATCGTCGCTTCTTCGGACCGTACAGCTTACCGAGAGGGCGAAAGGGATGGAAAGAATGGAAAATAGTGTTTGGCAAAAGATTGCGGCAATGCACGGTGTTTGACGCGACTGTTGTATCGTTGTTTTTTTGTGCTTTTTCAAGTGCGTGTTTTTTTCGTATGCGTGGGTGTGTGCGTGCGTACGTGGGAGAAGCAGGAAGAGACATAGACGAAGTGTCAAGTTGTTATACGTAACGAGAAATTAAAATATCTATACACATTTACGTAAATATGCATATATATGCGTGTATATATTCGTGCGTGTTATGTGTATACGTGGGTGTCTAAGCGAAATCTTCGACATTTTTATCGTGCCCAGACGCAATTTCTACTTGTATCTACGAGCGTTTTTATGTGCGCACGCACGTTTGACGCTTAGACATCAAAGCTACGTGTGAAGGAGAAAGAATAATAAAACGTTTATCTCACGATTCCGATCGTATATTCGCGCAACAGTGCGCGAACGAAGAAGAAACGCCTCGAGGATTGTCGAAGGCTCGTTTTTTGTTTTTTGTTTTTTTTTTTCGCACGGAGTTGCAACGGTGGGCCGAGAGACAGGAGAGCCGGCGTTGTTTTCGCGCGCTGGCGCGCTCGCCGAAGGGAATGTGTAAGAGAGAAAATACAGGGCAGAAGAGAGCGAGAGAACAGAGCGGGCATTTCGCGGCGAGGAAAACATTGGAGTTCGGAGAAGGCGAGAGTCGCAAGATCGTCGAAGTGGAAGCGAAAAGCCGGTAGGCGAATCGCTCGGAACAAGTCGTACGTTAGTGAGATCTGTTTTGTTCGTTGGATCGTCGATTATGCGCGGATAAGGGCGAGGCCCGGGGAGAATTCCGGTTAAACGCTCTCGAGAGTTCGGACTTTTTAGGCTCGTTTATCGTTAGAATAGAATATGGTCGACCTCGCGACCTTGGAGATTAAGATGCTCGGGTGCTTCGCGTAGAGTATTCCGCGAGAGTCTCATTGGCCAGCGACGAGCGGAAGTCACCCCCGGTGAACCGGAAACCTCAGGCAGCATTGCGATAAAGCTCGAGAGTGAGCGTGAAAAAGGGGGCACGAACAAGGCCGAAAGATGCTGGAAGATCAGCCGCTCGATCTGAGCGTTCGCGTCGGCGATTACGCCGAATTTGCGCGAAACGAGGAGAAGAATCACGATGATCGCGTCGATTGTGAGAATCGGCAGAACGACGAGGCGCGGGAGAAACATCGAAAGGATATCGTGGAAGATTTTGCGAGCAGCGAAGCTGCGGCCGCGAGACTTCGCGGCTTGATTACCGCCTCGTCAACCACCGGGGAATATCTTCACGGCGAGGATCGCAACACATGCTCCGAGGACTCGGACGACTCGTGCTCCGACAATAATCAAAAGGACGGCACGAGATCGAGATCTAGACCACCCGGCACCAAACCGTACAAGAAAAACCTCATGAGGAGATATCGTGAGTTTTCTCGTGTTTTGGGATCTTGCGCATCACTGCGGTGCCCCCTTTTTCGTTTCAGCGCGAAACCCAGCCCCCCAGCGCTCTTCGATATGCTCGCGAAGCTCGCGACGTTGGAATGCAACGATTTTTTTTTTTGGTAAATATTTACAAGTGGGGCTCCAGCGGGAAAAGGGCTTTGGAAATTTTGTACCGAGTCGATGTATTTCAGGGCACTTTGTTTATAATATCTAAGTCGGGGCAAGACAATTTCAACCCTTATTTCAACCCCCAAACGCTTTTTTTACCTTTTTAAAGGTATGGAGGAAACGGGTTTGTTTGGGTATTTTTTCTTTCTTAATAAAATACCCCTTCCCCATCATAAAAAACATATTTTCATACTGCAGAATAGACCCGAACGCGTGAAAAAAAAATTGGACCCGATTAGGGCACTTGTAAATATTTACCTTTTTTATGTTTACTATTTATTTACTATTTTTACTATTTTTATTTGTATCTTGTATTTAATATTTTTTATTGTATTTTAATAATAGTAATAATAATAGTATTTTAGTAAATACAAATAGCAAATACTATTTGTATTGACTATTTTTTTGTTGTATTTTGTATTTTTTTAAAAATATTTACATCGTTTTGCGATGTAGAATGAGCGTTTGCGAAAAATTCTTTGAAAATAATTGCCCGAATGACAATTTCCCCGGTACAATTTTCTCGAAAGAATTGTTTCCCGAATGAACAATTTCCCGAACGCAGTTTATCGAACGGACGATCTCTCGTACACAATTTGGCGAATGAACAATTTCTGGTAAACATTTTGCCGAATGAACAATTTCTCGTAAACATTTTTGCCGAATACAGTATCCAGAATTTGTTTGTTTTTTTGTTTGTTTGGGGTTTTTCATTCGGGATATTGTATTCCGAGAAATTGTTCATTTTGGAAATTGTTTGGGTTCGAATACAGTATCCCATTTTGGAAATTGTTTGGGGTTGCTCTCGAATACAATGTCGCGAATTTGTTTGTCCTTTGTTTAGGTTTGTTTGGGTTGTTCATTCGGAAAGATGTCCATTCGGGATATTGTATTCGAGGAATTGTTCATTCCCAAGGAATTGTTCATTCCCAAGGAATTGTTCAAACCCAAACAGGGTTTGTTCTTGAATACGATATCCCGAATTTGCTTGCTTTTTGTTTAGCTTTGTTTGTTTTTTGTTTGGGTTTGTTTACGTTTGTTGGGATTGTTAATTCGGGATATTGTATTCGAGGAATTGTTTATTTTGCTAATTGTTTTGGTTTGTTCTCGATTACAATTTCCTATTTTGGAAATTGTATGGGGCTGTTCTCGAATACAGTATCCCGAATTTGTTTGTTTTTGGTTCGAGTTTATTTAGGTTTGATCGGGTTTTTCATTCGGGAAATTGTCCATTCGGAATATTGTATTCGAGAAATTGTTTTCGGGCAATTGTTGCCGAGAAATTGTATTCGGGAAATTGACATTTGGGATATTGTTTTTCGAGAAACTTTCCCTAAAGCGTTGAATAAGTTCTCGCTGTTTTTTTTCGTAAAAGTTGATACTTTATTTAAAAAAAAGCATTTTTAATGTTTCCCAATGTTTCGAAACTGTTGCGTGATCAACTCCTAATGATTCTGCAAGTTCAGCTAGCGGCTGACACAAGTCTTCGTGAACGTCTCCGATTCAACACTCCAAAATCCTTATTCTTGAAGCGTCCAAACCAATCTGTGCATATGTTGTTTCCGACAGAGCAGGCTCGCCGTAAGTCTCAACAAGAATTCTGTGTGCTTCAGCTGCGGATATTACAGAAAAAAAAAAGTTGTTTACGTTTCGGCGAAATGACATACACTGAATTTCAAGCTTGCTTATGGTGCTTCTTTATGCAGGGTTTTTCGATAAGGGTGGGTAGATGTTGAAATGGAATAAAACAAGCTGTGTGTGAGGTATCAACGAAATTCTTTTTTTTTTATGTGAAAGGCCTATGTATGCCATTGTGCATGGAATATAACATCGTTCGAATGACCGCCGCGGCTTCTAACGGTGGCACGGATCCGAGTGGTCCAATTTGCAATGACTCTGCCGCACAGATCCGGCTCAATGTGAGCGATGGCCTGGGTCATGTTGACTTCAAGACCTTACCCCCACTTGTAGCGCAAAAAAAGGCCTTTTTCGTGAATTTTTTTAAAGAAAACTACAAAACTTTTTTAATCGATCAATATACCATCTTAAAGAACACGTCTTGAAGAACTTTCGGTAATTTTTTTATTGAAAAATATTACATTGTTTAGTGGCAAATGGCCGTCAATGAAATAATGTTTTATATACACGGTTCGCGGTGACCAACATTGCGACGAAGTGGATCATCTGAAAAAAAAAAATGCGGATGGATTTAGTCAAATATAAGTATAAACTAGTCTTTAATCGAAGGATTTTAAAACATATTCATTTTTCACAAAATGGCGGACAGTCAAAGTTAATGGTTCGATTTTAACGAAAAAAACGGCCGTTTTTGGCTATAAAACGGCCATTTTTTTCGAAAAAAAAAATCGAACGATTAAAGACTACATTTTTGTGTATTAAATAAGCCTGCAAAATTTCAAGAAGATCGGTTCATTAGTGTTCGAGTAATCTTGGTCACCGACTTCAGAAATGCCATTTTGAGAAAAACGCGTTTAAAGTTTCAATTTCGGCTTACACGAAGAACGGATTCTTCTCTTTCAACGCTCATATCAGTCAATTTTGTTCGGATCGACTTGAAATCTTCAGGACATATTCTCAGATACTTGTACTTAAAAAAAAATGCAATAAAAAGAAATCGATTTTTTCAAAATCGCAAGTGGGGGTAACCCCTTAAGAGCATCGGTCGATCGCGGCTTATCGGCATAGACCTGCGACTTCAAGAAAGTTGGGGGTCCCCAACGAACACTCATTTTGACGATAAAGTTGTATCATTTGGACGTGCTGTTCAATCGTGTAACTTGCCATGGTGATTTGGCATCAGTGACTTAATAATAAACAACATGTTAGACAGATACCACCAAAACAACATGGCCGCCACAGGCCGCCATCATCTACCCGCGCCAATTGAAAAACCCCTTAGACGCGTTACCATCTTGACGTACACGCACGCAGTTCTGGTAACGCCATCTGCTGGAAAACAGCGAGAACTTACACAACGCCCTAATATTTCCCTATTTTTTTGAGCACGTTCAGGCTGAAAATGTCACTGAAGTATTTTTGAAGATTCTTATTAGGAATCTGTAAGCTAAAACTGCAAAAGTAGAGTTCGGATGGTAATGAAAATAAAGAAAGTATAAGGAGGATTTTCGTTGCGTTCCAACTATGCAAACTTCAAATGATGTCGAAGTTTGCATCGTTGGAACGCAACGAAGGCTCTTTTTCAATCTTCATTTCTTCATTTTCTTCGTCATCCAAAAGGCCATAGCCGGGTAAGTGGGGAAAAATCGCCCCCGCATTTTCTCCAGCGAAATTTGGAGTATATTCTGAGGTAGAAAAAAAAGAAATTTTCTGAAAAGTTCATCACCGTCAACGCAATGGTTTTAGAAAAATGAATTTTTTTTTAAGAATAAAACAACAAAAAAAATCCGGAAACGCCTCAGTGGATCGATTCGATTATATTTTTTCTTGTACTTGTTACGATCAAACGTCATACGAAATAAAATTATAGAACATCTTGCGATAGATTGAGGTTTAAAAGAAAAATAATGTTCCTTGTTTTATTTTTTTTTTACTATAATCCACTTGGGGTACAATAACGAATTTGTTTTCATATAATCCTTGGCCACCTTATTAGATTATATAATGTTTTCAAAATGATCGGTTTGGTACGTCACAGTGAAAAAAAAGAAACAGACTTTATTGATATATTTTAGTTATATATCTAAATAACTAAAATATATCAATAAAGTGTGTTTCTTTTTTTTTCACTGTGGCGTACCAAGTCGATCATTTAGTCACATATCAGACTTTTTGATATATTTTAGTTATATATCTATATAACTAAAATATATCAATAAAGTGCGTTTCTTTTTTTTTCACTGTGGCGTACCAAACGGATCATTTTGAAAAAATTATATAATCTAATAAGGTGCCCAAAGATTATATGAAAAAATGTTCGCTATTGTACCCCAAGTGGATTATAGTAAAAAAATAATAAAACAAGGAACATTATTTTTTTTCAAACCTTAATCTTTCGCAAGATGTTCTATAATTTTATTTCATAATACGTTTGATCGGAACAAATACCACAAAAAAATCAAATCGATCCACGTACCGTTTCCGGAATTTTTCTTTTTTTTTCGATATTTAAAAAAAAGTTCATTTTTCTAAAACCATTGCGTTGACGGGGATGAAATTTTCAGAAAATTTGTTTTTTTTTACACCTCACCTTTTTTACACCTCCAAATTTCGCTGAAAAAAATGCGGGGGCAATTGTTCCCTACTTACCCGGCTTATGGCCTTTTATCCTGAAAATTGCGTCGGCAAAATTCTAATAACGATTCCAAAAAACGTCTGAGTGTTTTTAGTAACCCAAATTTACAACAAAAACAATTTACAACAAAGTTCGAGCTACTAAACTATTCGTTGCGTTCCAACGATGCGAATTTCAATATTTTTGAATCTACGCGTTTAAGAAAACCGTATTTTTTTTTAGTTTCAAGACCCCTCAAGGATACTTACGATAACGCGTGGTCCAGTACCAAATTGACCGCTTTTTATTCTCTCCCCTCTCATCTATAGCTCAATATCAACGATAGCGATGATTTTTCACCGAACCGTCGTCTCCGAGGCACGCTGAAAAATCGCGAAAACCTAATCGCTGCAAACTACGCGCGAGGCAGCAGCGTTTAATCGCAAAATGTCTCTACAACCGATAAAATCCCCAAAAACCTGCCGCTTTCTTCACTAATACGCTCCCACGATATTTTTAACGCACCCGAAAAAATAAAATCCACATAGTTGGCTCGGGCTTCGAAAAAAAAAAGAAGAAAAAACAACGAAAGCGAGAATCCATATCGAAATATCACTCGCGCGAAATATTGGTCCACAAACGCGATTTCCGCGGCGAAACATTGACGCATACGTAATCGTTTATCGTCGAGTGCACGATACTATTTATCTCGCATCGAGCCTCGCTTTACACTGTTAACGCTCATTCGGATCGTCGCGAATTTTGAATTGGTCGCGAGAGCGAGAGGGACCCAAAATTTACGTACACGCGTGTACGTATGTGTTTGAATATGACGGAGAGTGTAGGAGAGACATGAGAGAGAGAGAGAGAGAGAGAGAGGGAGATTGATTGATTGATTGATTGATTGATTTATTGATTATTTATTTTCTGCCTTGGTAAAAAATCTCTAGACAAAAAATGTGCAGATAAGGTAGACTAATAATAAAAAAGTAAACAAGCCCAACATGCATGTTAAGTAACATGAGATATGTTTTAATGCATAGTTTGCATTAAACTATGCATTAAAACGAAAAAACAAAGAAGGATTTTCATTGCAGCGAAACTATGCAGCGAAATTTGCACAGAAATTTTTTCGTTGCTAACACTTTTATTAAACTCTCTATGATGTCACACTATAATTTCACGATGTCATATGACATCATAAAATTATATATATAAAATGAACAGCAGTTAAATAAAGTACACAAATTAAACGCAGAAATAAATATTTAAAAAAAAACGCAAAAAAGTGATAAACAAGAATAAACATAAAAAATGGCATTCAAAAAGAGACAGAGAAGAAAAAAAATTGGACGATTTTTTTAAGCCCAGTTTACAATCAGAGACGCTAAAGAATACGGCTCTTGAACACACAGTGCGTGAGTACTTGTGTGCCAAATTTTGGCAGAGAAAAGAGATCCGAAGCGTGAAACTGCGTGTATATATATATCCTATGTGTATATATCCACACGGGTATGCGTACGTGTATCTTCATACGCACATATGTGAGAGATAAAAAAAAAATCACGCAATCGTACCTCGCGAAGGTCGCGAAAGCTGCCATCAACTTCGCGAACTCTTCACGAACTGATTATAACATACTCGATTCTCTTTGAGTATAAAAAAATTTCTTGTATAACTCGAGCGATATTCTTTCCTCCGATTTTTTCTTCTTTTGAACACTACGATAATAAACGCAGGCCGGCCTGTAACCTGCCCCAACCCTGGCGAAATTTATGCTCGATTTTTTTTTTCGTCTCTCTCTCTCTCTCTCTCTCTCTCTCTCTCTCTCTCTCTCTCTCTCTCTCCTCTCTCTCTCTCTCTCTCTCTCTCTCTCTCTCTCTCTCTCTCTCTCTCTCTCTCTCTCTCCCTCTCTCTCCCTCTCTCTCTCTCCCTCTCTCTCTCTCTCTCTCTCTCTCTCTCTCTCTCTCTCTCTCTCTCTCTCTCTCTCTCTCTCTCTCTCCCTCTCTCTCTCTCTCTCTCCCTCTCTCTCTCTTCTCTCCCTCTCTCTCTCTTTCTCTCTCTCTCTCTCCCCCTCCCTCCGTCTTTCCTTTTTATTCGATACCCATAGCCGATAAATTATTCGCCCGCTCAAAGAAATAACGAGCTTTTGCCGGCGTACTTTGCACGTTACGCACACCGAGCAACACATGTAAACGACCATGGAAATTCTCTCTCTCTCTCGCTTTCTCGCTATCACTATTTTTTTTTTAAAGAATTTTCGTTTTTTTTTTTCATTAACCAACTTGGGCAGCTTTTTTCGTGTATTGTGATCGAAGCGAATTTCGGGACACGTGGGAAGGCCACTGACACGAGCGAGCTCGTTAATCAGCGCACTCGTGTGACAATGATTTTTATTGAAAAAATAATGAACGACAGACGGGGTTGGGGGTCTCCCGATAATTTTTTCACTCGGCGTTACATCGTCGAATGTTAATGAAGCTCCAAAGTGCACAATCGTTCAGCCTTCGATGTCAAATACCGGGCAAATAAATAATACCAGGAACAAAACGAACAATGCAGGAAATTGACGAACCGGAAGTCCGTTATAGATTACGATACCTGGCTTTCTTAATACGAGTTATCGCGTATCACAACGAGCGAAAGATCGACTCGTGTTTAATGTTGAACGAAAAAAAAGGCCGAAGAATTTTTTTTTTTTTTTTTTTTTTTTTTCAAATTACTTACAATATTGGTTTTATGTTCTTTTATTTTTCGTATCTTCGTCAATTATCAGCAATGTGATTGCGGCGTATTTAAAAATAATCCGTGGTTTCTTTTTGGACAAAGTTCCGATAAGGACATACCACTGGTTAATTTGAAATGTTGTGTAACCATGCATTTTTATTCGCTGATCACGAATATGATAGCGAAAATATCCGCAAATTTAATTGTTAAGGTCAAAACTAAAAAAAACCGATTTTTTTTAAGTTTTTCTATTTTATTGTCATAAATGTTGGTCTTAGAGAGAAATGTTTTTCACAAAAGTTGTAGCCTATAAAAAGATCGATCTTTTATGTTCCATACAAGTTTTGTCTAAAACCAATCTGTTTCGCGAAAAATGGGATAATGGTTCGAAAAGTACATTTACCTAAACTCCATTAGTTTCGATATTATCTACAACTCACTTTATCGCGGGGAGGTTGCGGTTTTATTTTTAACACTAAACGCATATCTAAGCAACACACAACAAACAATGCCCAGCAACGCCCAACACACAACACAACAAACATACCCAAATAACAAACAACGCACAACACAACAAACAAACCCAAATAACAAACAACACACAACACAACAAATAAACCCACAAAAACTCCAACCTTCCCGCAGTAAAGTGCGTAAGTAGATAATCTTGAAACTAATGGAGTTTAGGTAAATGTACTTATTGGAGGATTATCCCATTTTTCTCGAAACAGAATGGTTTTAAACAAAAACTGCATTGAACATAAAAGATCAATTAATTAATAGGCTACATCTTTTACATGAAACATTTTTCTCTAAAATAAAAATTTATCATAACAATGTAGAAAAACATTTTTTTAAATCCGTTTTCGTGAGTTTTGACCTTTAAAATCAAATTTGCGGGTATGTTAACTATTATATTCATAATCAGCGAGTCAAAATACAAGGGTACACGAAATTCCAAATTAATCGGCGGTACGGCTTTTTCGGAACTACACCCTGCTTTTTTCTTCGCTATTGCGGCGCTTATATTTCAGTCGGACTGACTTCTCGTTAGTCTCATGGAGGATTTAACCCTTCCGTCGGAGATTCGAGGGTGAAAAGTAGGCCCTAAATAAGAATGGGCGGTTGGACGTCATTTGGCAGGGATCCGAAAAAGATCTTTGACCGTGGGTATTCTGGCACGATTCGGGACGAAGGTACGGGCCCATTTTCAGGCGAGAACTCTGGTCATCACGCCCCCCTCTCCTCAGCCGCTACCCTTGGCTACTGGTACGTGAATCTTGGAGAAAGTTTCTCCAGGGCAAATTTTTCGGGAAAAATTTCTCTCATTTTTCATTTTAGTCACACTGCCGAGGTTTCCCTATAAAAGAAAAACCTTTTTCTTCGCACATCTCACGGCAAACGCATCGGGGCCAGCCAGGGCAAGAGAGAGAGAGAGAGGAAATATTGCTACGCAAGTTCTCTCGTAACTTACTTCCCTACGGGCTTTCCCGGCTCATGCCTGAGACAATTTAAAACTTTCACTCGCACAAACGTGTTCCGATATACGTCGACGATTATGCACGCTATGCCTTTGAGCATTTGTTCCAAAGGTCGTCACGTATCCAAGGGCAACGATCAACATTGTTCAGAATTATGTGTTGTGCAATTGTTCAATATCGAAGTACCAATGACTACTCGATTCACTCCGATTATACCACCCTCAAAGGAGGACGGTGACGGACCGAAAAAAGCTCGTTTTTCCGATTTTTTTTGTCCACTAGATTATTTATTCGGGATTTGGAAAAAAGGTTTATTTAGTATACATTTTTTTTTAAATTAATTAACAATGTGATTGATCCGCCCGGACCAACAACTCGATAATGGTTGGTCTGAAAAGTAAAAATTAAGAAGTTTTATGATCTATATAAATTTAGTTGCAATACGTAGCCGTTCTTTCTTTCGAAATTTTTTTACTCAATGGCGGGTATTCAAAAAAGTATAATTTTGGCGAAATTTATACTAAAAAAATACTGAATATCAAACTACAACTATATATATATATATATATATATATATATATATATATATATATATATATATTAGACTGATTCAAAAAAAAATTTTCCTTCTGGATTCTCGTGCTATTGTTGGGCACTGATAAAACAAAATTTCTCTAAAAAGATGGGCGCGGTCACTCAATTTTTAGAGGTGGCTATCTCGACTTTTTTGTATTTGAATTTTTTTTAACAAACGTATTGCATTTAAGCATAGTCATGGCTTCGGATTACGGATAAAAATCACATCCAGCAGCTGTTTCGTAACAAAAATAAACTCTAACAATTTGAAAAGGGTGCAATATTCACAATTCAAATCCAGGTAGATCAATAATGGCGTCTATACTACTCTCGTTATTCATGTAGATTTATTTATCCGCATTAACATTTCGCACTTTTTACGAAAAATTAAATTATAAGCTTTTATTCATAAATCGTATATTTACATTTTCAAAATGCTACGCTTATATTATCTTCAAACTCATTTACATTTCTTCCCAGCCATTCTCAAGTTCGTTAACATTTTGGGCAGAACGAAAATGTGCAACGTTGAACAGTTTGTCCAAATCTCTCTTAAATTTACGCTCCTTCGATATTTGTGACGGCAAATTCTTTTTAACTCGATTTTTTCAAAGTTGTTTCCAGACTAGATGGAGTTTTATTGATTTCAAGATTGCGTTATTCAATCGACGCGTTGGAATTTCAGCACATTTCCATTGTTCGAAAATTTCTTTCATCGTTTCGTGTGCACTTCGACGTATGGTCAGTTTTTCTCTGTTATGCTTGTAAAAGAACAAACTCAAAACTTTTCCGATTTTTATCCGTAATCCGAAGCCATGACTATGCTTAAATGCAATACGTTCGTTAAAAAAAATTCAAATACAAAAAAGTCGAGATAGCCACCTCTAAAAATTGAGTGACCGCGCCTATCTTTTTAGAGAAATTTTGTTTTATCAGTGCCCAATAATAGCACGAGAATACAGAAGGAAATTTTTTTTTTGAATCAGTCTAATATATATATATATATATATATATATATATATATATATATATATATATATATATATATATATATATATATATCAAACAATACTCAACACGAATTTACTTAGAAAACACTAAATATCAAACAAAAAAAAGCCTACGTACAACAATATCTACTGAAATTACGAAAATTTCGTTTTTTTTTTCAAAATAATTTTTTAATTTAAATTTGTAACTCGGTGAATTTTCAATATTTCAACTCGATTTTTTTTTCGCGTATTGAATATGTATACTTTGAGAAAATGCAAAAAAAAAATCGATTTTTCACCCGTCACAGTGGTGTCCCTCAAAGCCCCTTTTCCGCAACATTCCACACAACAATGAATTTATCGACGACGTTATGGCGTCAAATATTGAAAAACGTCCTACGCCCTTCGCGAAAGCTAGCATACATTTACATAAGGGCCTCAACCTCGCCGGAACGATTAAGGGCCCTTGAGGTTAAACTTTTCGACACTGTGGGAAGAAGGGTTAAAAAAACCGCTCTGCGAGGAAAAGCCTTTGGCGCATGGTACGGAGGCTCGGACGTAGGTATTTACAAAATAGAGCTGCGCGTACATACACTTCTCTCTTTCGGAAGTAAGGGCCGTGGGCGGTCGAAGGGATAAACCGTCATATAGCTACCGTTTGACTCACTGACTTCTGCGGCGAAGCTACCGTTTCCTTTCTCCACTCTCTTTCTCCCCTCCTCCCTTTCGCCTCTGCCCTTTTTTCTTACTTTGGATGCCGGAAAAACTTTCCAAACAGCGCATACCATCTAATCCACGCAGGTTTTCCGTATCCAAACTGGTACCTGCTAGTTTTCGCGTCAAAGTCTCCGTGTAGGATGAATTTATGTTTGTATTTATGACACCTGGGGTCTTTTGGGGCCTTGCATGTACCTACAAAGGAAAGAGAAAAGGGCTTCGCCACTCTCGTTCCCGTCAACATTCTCCGGGATATCGATAGTCACTCGTTCTCTCTCTCTCTCTCTCTCTCTCTCTCTCTCTCTCTCCCCCCTCATATACTCGAAGTATATGATTTTCGCGAATGACACCCAAATATATCTGAGCTGCTCACAGTCCGAACTGGAATCTTTCATAGCACTGTTGTCCCAATATGTGAACACCACAACTATGTATGCCAAAACCAACGGGTTACAATTAAACCTTTTTAAATCAAAAGTTCTCATCTTGGGCAGCAATGCATTTGTGAGCCAGATCGATATCGCATCTTTGCCACCCATAACAGCAAACGGAATCGTCCTCCCTCATGTACGCGAAGCGCGTAACTGAGGAGTAATAATGTCATCTAATCTATCACGGAACAAAAACATTCTTTCTTTATCGAGCAGGGTTAATTGTACTTTATATAAATTAACGGCGGGGTAAAGTTAATTCGGCGAAAAAAAGGCATGTTTTTAAGATTTTTTTTTTGCGTAACGAATAGTGTTCGTTTATTGAAAAATTTACATATAATAAAGTA
The DNA here is from genome assembly GCA_964007375.1 of Ophion obscuratus. Taxonomy (NCBI): domain Eukaryota; kingdom Metazoa; phylum Arthropoda; class Insecta; order Hymenoptera; family Ichneumonidae; genus Ophion; species Ophion obscuratus. The sequence goes on from OZ023320.1 coordinate 16,224,449, forward strand.
ACATTTGAACAATATTCTCCTAAATTTGCATTGCAAAATATTCAAAATTGAGCGAGTGAAAATTAAACCCCCGAGGCGCCTCGGAAAAAAGTTGATTTGCGGTGTGCACCATAACTCGCAACAGAATCATTTGAAACAAAAAAATCAAAATGCATTTGTTAAAGGAGATGTTTCTCGAGGTAATGACGGGAGGATTTTTTTTTTTTTCGATTTTTCGATTTTTCGTAGCACTTGGGAGCCAAAAACCCGATTTTCGCTAAAAAAAATCGGCTAATTTGTTGTTGAAAAATTAGTAATTATTTAAAAAAAAACAAAAAAGCTCTCGACAATACCTGGTGAATTATGTGAAGAAGTACTGTGCAAAATTTCAAAGCGATTGGTCCAGTAGATTTTGAGTCATCGTGCACACGGACTTCAAATATGACAAGTCTCAGAAAAACGGTTTGAAAAACGCAGAAGAGAAGAGAACGGCATGGAGCAATAAACGCTCAAATACTCATAACTTCGTCAATTTTACTCCGATCGACTTGAAATTTTAACACAATATTCTTGATATATTATGCATTCATTTAAAAAATTAAAAAAAATTTAAATACTTTACCCCGCCCTTAAGGGAGACTTTGTCCTTGGAGTGCCATATTTCAGGTGTTTGCATTTTATTTTTTTTAAAGGAAACGAGTAAAGCTTTTTGAGTGCGGTTTTTTTTCTTGCTTTTATTCATGATATACAGAACGTTAACAATTTAAAAAAAAAAAACCAAAATGGCGGCGGTTGCAGCTCCGCGAAAACAGGTCCTCAAATCGCGGGAGATAAACGGCTGACATCACTGCCCCCTATTTGTTGATCTGAAACACAACTTCAAAGCATATTATCAATCTGTGACCCTTTGGTCATGGAATGACGGATGGGTTTTTCGTTTAGTACAAATTTCGGAAAATGGCGGCAATTTAAAAAAAATCGAATTTTCGCGTTTTTTTTTCGCATAAAAAGATAAATAATAAATGCAAAAATGTATCTATCGGAAAAACGATCCGTCATATTCCGTGAAGACATATTTTCTGAGTATGCTCTCCAAATTTCAGGTCGATATGTTAATTACAGCGGTCAGGAGAATGCCAGCCATTTTTAAAAACGTGTTTTCGAGAAAAACGCGTTTAAAGTTTTGTAATGTGTATACACAAATGTGTTTATAATTACCGCTAATCGGCAATGCCTGGTCCGTAGAGGCACCCCTCTTCTTCTAGCTGCTCATGTTGAGCCCCTAACATCTCCCGCTGGGCACAAAGGACAAAGTCTCCCTTAAAATATCACCGTAATGCTCTATCTCGTGAACTTGGAACTACTCTCGTAACGTCCCTGGTCTTTCTCTTGGTTGATTATTGCTGCTTGGTCTGCAACGATCTCACGGGTGATCAAAACTTGAAACTTCAGAAATTCATCAATAGCTGCACTCGGTTGATCTTTGATCTGAGACGCGATGAGCATATCACACCCTACCGGCGACAATGAAATTGGCCACAGTCAGATGTAGACGACTTTACTTTCTTGGGATCAGCATTTTCAAAATTCTCCACAAAAATTCTCCAACCTGTTTATCCGAAATTTTCATTCCACTAGCTCGAACTGTTCGGCCTGGACGCTATCCTTCCAACCGTACATTCTATATACCGAACCACAGAACAACGACGTATCGTAATTCTTTCCATTTAGCATCTGCGTATTTTTGGCACTCCTTGCCAAATGAAATCACTTGCCTACCTACTCTGGCTATATTCAAGGCACGACTATTTTCATTCCTTTCCGAGCGAGACACTGCAAGTTGTTAACCGCGACTCTTGCACTATGGATGTTGCTGAAGTTTGCATCGTTGAAATGCAACGAAATTTTTTGTTGATTTTTCTCCATTTTCACTGTTATCCAAAAGAACTTCTGATCGATTTAGGTTGTAGATCTCTGATGGGATCTTGGAAAAGGTCACAGTATTGACATGTCGGAAAAAAATTAGCAATTTAAAAAAAAATTATTTCCGTTGCGTCCCAACGATGCAAACTTAAATATCATGCACTATGGAACATTAGCGTCTAAGTGAATCGTTCAGCGTGTATTCCACTCTGTAAAGCACTATGATACATTATCTCTAGTATAGTTTCTTTTTATCTTAAATCTTTAGTTTTTTTTTATTTTTTATTTTTACTGTTATTTTATTTCCATTTGTATAATTTATTTTTATTTTTCACTATCATTTTCATTGCCACTACTACGACTTGTTATTACTATCGCAGATATTCTTTTACTGTTCGAACTGCGTTCGAATGCGTTCTCTACGGTTATGTTAATTCTTACTTATTATCCACGAAATCATGTACACAATGTTTATAATTCTCTGTTAGATTTTACCTCAAGATAACTACGGCATAAATAAACCACTCTCTCTCTCTCTCTCTCTCTCTCTCTCTCTCTCTCTCTCTCTCTCTCTCTCTCTCTCTCTCTCTCTCTCTCTCTCTCCCTCCCTCCCTCCCTCCCTCCCTCCCTCCCTCCCTCTCTCTCTTTTTCTCTCCCCCCTCCCCCTCACTCTATTATTCGACAATCGATAATCAATCAATCTGCACAGCGCCAAAGCTCCGAAAATAACTGTCCGGAGTCTCGTAACGTCCGAACCTAAATATAAAATATATGCACGTAACAAGAGGCTAAAACGAACCCATCAACCATAAACGACAGCCGGCTTGACACAATCGTCCCGACGTCTATACAATTCACCGGGAGCGAATCCGTAATTGTTAATCAATTGCGCAAGACTATTATTATTCAATCGTCGAAATGAAACGGTGAGAATGAATCTTGTAACTGTCGTATGAATAGCTCAAATTCGGGCGCTGATAGAGACACCGCAATACCTGTAAGTAATAACAGCCCGCCCTTCGTGGCTATATATGGTTCTGTTAGGTATACCATATTTCACGATTAGAAGTTCGTGACGATCGAACAATAAAGTATTGCGCGGTGAGGCTCGGTGGATGGCACTTAAGGAAGGAGATAGGCGGGGCAAAAATACCTGACTTCCGGGATGTTCTTGTTTAGGAAGATTTTTTCATCATTCTTTAAACTCAGGGTATGTTTTGTTAATACTTTTGGCTGTTACGTGGTATTTTTTTATTACCCCTTAAAAATAGCGGAGGAAAATAACCAACGAAGATTTTTCTTTCGTTAACACTCGTTGGCATAATGTGAAGGAAGAGAAAGTGTGGTATGTTGAAAATCAATGAAATGGTACGCTTTGGAACAAAAAGATTGAACTTTCCGGAAAAAATTGCTACAACGGGCGATAAAAAATACTTATTCTTATTTTCTTAAACATTCAGGGTTATGTTTTGGACCATAAGGTGAGAAATATTTATAGCAAATTTCATCAGAATCGGTCGATTCGTTTTTTTTAGCTATACGTCACGCCAGTTTTGATAAATGCAGTTTAGAAGACCATCCCATACCTCCGGTGTTTTTCAAGATTAATCATGAAAAAAAATACCATGTAACAGCCAAAAGTAGTAATAAAACATACCCTGGGCCTAAAAAATGGTGGAGAAATCTTTCCTATAAAAAAAATCATGAAAATCAGCAAATTTGTTGCTTGCCTAAAGGTGTCTTCCCCCTTAAATAGCTAATGATTCAGGGAAGCCTTTTCCCATTCTCTGTCGATCTCTCTATCTTGCACTCTGTCTAGTATCTCTCTCTCTCGCTCTCTCGACTCGGCGTATACCGGGCTCATTGGGATTCAGGATATTGGCCCGTCGCGAAAGGAAGGAGGAACTTCCTGTCTGTCTCACACTGCCTCACACTGCTATACAATACTCTACGTGTACATACGCATACATATAGTGTGTGTGTGTATAGATTCAATTAATATAAAATAAAAATCAATGAACACCCTTAGTGAAAATCGTGCTTTTTATTTAATCGACTTCCTTGCGATTAAACCGACGAGATTCGTTTCTAATCGACTGGAAAGGCCACTATGTGAAGGCGAATAGAAGAGATATCGATGAACGCAGCGAGGCAAAATGTTCGTATTGATGTTCGCATCGTTGGAATGCAACGAAAATATGTTCTACTCTTATAGCAGTAGTTTTTTATAGCCCATTCGAGCAAGGGAAGTCACAAACCTTTTTTTAACTTCTTTATTTGAATGTATAACCAAATATTGCAGAAAAAATATTTTTTATGATAAAATTGAAGAAATTAAAAAATGAGAAATATTTTTCGTTGCGTTCCAACGATGCAAACTTCATGGTTTCGAAGCTTGCATCATCGGAATACAACGAAAATATGTTTTTCACGTATAGCAGTAGTTTTTTTCCGGCCCATTTGGACGAAGGAAGTCACTGAAACATTTTTCAGGATCTTTATTGAAAATGTATAACGAAATATTGTAGAAAAAATATTTTGGATGATAAAAATGAAGAAATTCTTCTTGATCTTTGTCATTCTGCTATTTTGATTATCATCTGAAACTTTTTTCGCAGCCATTAGTTATACATTTTTAAGGGAGACTTTGTCCTTGGAGTGCCATATTTCAGGTGTTAACATTTTTTTTTTTTTTAAAGGAAACGAGTAAAACTTTTTGAGTGCGGTTTTTTTTCTTGCTTTTATTCATGATATACAGAACGTTAAAAAAAAATTTTTTTTTTTTGAAAAAAAAAAACCAAAATGACGGCCGTTTCAGCTCCGCGAAAACAGGTCCTCAAATCGCGGGAGGTAAACGGCTGACATCACTGCCCCCTCTTTGTTGATCTGAAACACAAATTCAAAGCATATTATCAATCTGTGACTCTTTGGTCATGGAATGACGGATGGGTTTTTCGTTTAGTACAAATTTCGGAAAATGGCGGCAGTTTAAAAAAAAATCGAATTTTCGCGTTTTTTTCGCATAAAAAGATAAATAATAAATGCAAAAATGTATCTATCGAAAAAACGATCCGTCATTGCGTGAAGACATATTTTCGGAGTATGCTCTCCAAATTTCAGGTCGATATGTTAATTACAGCGGTCAGGAGAATGTCAGCCATTTTTAAAAACGTGTTTTCGAGTAAAACGCGTTTAAGGGGGGATTGTCTTTTTTTTTTCGCAAAATTTACCGCTTTTTGGGATTTTTTTTTATGAAGAAAGTATACAACGGAAAACTTGTGAAACTTGGCATATAGTTTTATTGATCTGTTTACTACATACAAAAAATTTTTTAAACAATTTCATCAAAAAATCCGCCTCCCACCCCCCTCGACGCGCGATGGTCCTTTTTTGATGGTGTGCACGATTACGGCCTTCACGTTCATCCTGCAACAAAAACCCAAAAAGCATTTTACTTTAGACACGTATAGCTATCGTTCGATGAAGGGGAAAAAAAAATTGACGATTTGGTGACGTTTTGAACTTGAACTATCGATTTTTCGAAAAAGATTGATCGATTTTTTGTTATAAATAAAAAACTATTAAACGTATTGCTTTTTTGCTTCATCGAACGATAAAAGGATGTCAGCTGAGCATTCTGTCCAAATTTGAAGGCAATCGATTGAATAGTTTTTGAGAAATCGTGCACACCATCAAAAAAGGACCATCGCGCGTCGAGGGGGGTGGGAGGCGGATTTTTTGATGAAATTGTTTAAAATTTTTTTTGTATGTAGTAAACAGATCAATAAAACTATATGCCAAGTTTCACAAGTTTTCCGTTGTATACTTTCTTCACAAAAAAAATCCCAAAAAGCGGTAAATTTTGCGAACAAAACAGACAATCCCCCCTTAAAGTTTTGTAATGTGTTTACACAAATGTGTTTATAATAATCGCTAATCGGCAATGCCTGGTCCATAGAGGCATCCCTCCTCTTCTTCTAGCTGCTCATGTTGAGCCGCTAATATCGCCCGCTAAATTTCAAGGACAAAGTCTCCGTTAATGAAGATTCTCAAAAATGTTGTAGTGACTTTCGTAGCCTAAATGTGCCAAAAAAAGATTTGGGAGTACGAAAAAAAAAAAATTATATTTCCATTGCACTCCAACGATGCAAACTTCGATACCATAAGACTTGAGCAACATGGTGCTTTTCAAGCAGGAGGTGCGTTTTCACGTAGAAACGAAATTACGCAAACTGTTGCATCGTGTAAGATCTATCGCGAGGAAAAAAGGTGTATATCGAGCAAAAGTACGTTTCCTACGATTTCGCGGCCCTTTTCTCTGGTACCTTTCGCGCTCCGGCGATTTCCCTCTCGTCTCGTCGAACCGACTCGGGGGGAAGATCGATTTTTCTCGGATATAATACGCGCTCGGGGTATTTTCCGCGCCGATCGGCCCGGAAGGATCGGCCTGCTCTATAAAGTGGGCAGGGTGCGCGCGAAGGTGGAGGATCCCGAGATACCGGGGCACCGACGTTTCGTACGTAGGCATATGTGTACGGGTATAGCGGAGATAAAATCGAGACAACGTTCGAGCGATGCATAGAGCCGGAGAGGGCGCAATAGGAAACTGGGGTAGCCTGTCCTTGTGCTCTTGGATGGTTATTGGAACGTTGGCACGGATACTCTACCTCGGCATTCTCCGTCTCTCTCTTTCGCTTTCGTTTCATCCAACGGGTGTACCAGAACGAGATCGTTGACTATTAAAAGAAAGATTTATCTATTATTTTTTTTTTGCTGCCGTACAAGCGGATACTTTGCTGAAATTTGGCAAATTACGGAAGTAGCAACTTGGGCGGAAATTGCCGAGGAGTTCCAATTGGATTCCCATACTTGTCTCCATACTGCCAAAAAAAAGTATATTCAATTTAAATCAAATAGGTTTTTTCCTTGTCTCACGGCCTACTCGATCTTATTTGTTTCAAAGATATTTTTCTATTTGTTTTAGCTATTCACTATATTGACATTGAATAAATAAAGATTCGATTCAAAGAAATCTTGATTTGCTCACAATGTAGACTGTGAATCTAAGTGTAGTAGATGCATAAAATATTTCATAAATCGAAAATCAAATGAAATATTTAATTGAGAGTTTTAACACTACGATTCTGTCTCGTAATTCGTAATTCCGTGGTATATATAAATTTGTGTGTGTGTGTGTGTGTGTGAGGTATCCCAAGTGTTTTCGAATGATCTAAAAGCCTGACCTTCTTCAATCTTTTTCAAAGTTGGTGATGTTTTTGTATCATATATTTTGAGTACGTGGCATTTTTTTCACATTTTTATCAGCTCGCTAACTCGGCTAACTCGGAGATAAGATTTTACACGTGATAAAATTTGAAATGATCGTATCGTAGTGATCTTCACGTCGTACGAAAAAATGTCGTCTACAAAAAATGATGCGTTTTCCTATGTATTTTGAAAAAAGTTTTCACAATTTTCCAAGTACTACAACACTAAAACAAAAAGAAAAATCTGTCATTTTTTTTATTTTTTAACCCCAATGACTAGGTTGATCCTGCTAAAATTTAAGCTGAATTTTCTTTTATTAGTGTAAAACTACATGTGTAAGTTTCATTCTGGGCTGCGCTTGCGTTCAGTTAATATCGTCGTCTTAAATTCGATGGGAAATTGTTTTCGTTGAATAACTCGGCGATTTACAGTTTTTTAGTCACAATGGTAATGACTAAACTTGTAGGAAATCGAGTGCTTGACAACTCTGGTCATTACAGTTTTTTCTCTACTGTCGATATTTTTCGAATTAAACCTGAAAAAAGCGGCTATTACATTATCTGGTTTATTTTTAACTTTAGGGGCATAAACGAACATGAAGGAACTCGTAGAGAATTTAAGTAAGTAAGAATGAAATTCTGGACAATGTTTTTTCCCTTCTTTTTTTCCTAAAATCAATATTTAAGGTCGTACGTCAACGGTAATAGAAAAGATCGAATGGTTCGCGAAATAATATTTTCACGCTTCTCGTTTTTTTTAAATATCAAATATATAACAGTGGAATATGGTTGGGAATGTATCAAGGGGAAAGGACCCTGTAGAGATGGAATAAAAAGAAAAAAAACATACCCTAAGTGTCAAAAAAGGTGAAGAAATCTTTCCTTTAAAAAAAAATCATTAAATCAGCACGTTTTTGCTCGCCTGAAGGTATCTCCACACAAAGATTGTCATAGCTCGGTCAATTTTTGGAACTTTTATAAAATCCTTGTTGCAAATAAACGTTAAGACCCTAGGCTAGCGGCTATGCAAAACTTGAACTACACAACAAGCGCTTTTTTTTCGTAATAACCTTGGTAGAAAATCTTTAATACGATATGACCCTAATATCCACTCCCGTCGTACACATGAACCAAATTTCCGAGGCGCACGCGAGCGAAGCCGGGCAAAAGGCTCGAATATATATACCGAGACAAGGAGAAGGACAGCTTTTGATAACTTAGTAAATATCAAAGCTTCGGGATGTCCGATTAATCGTATCGAAATAAGTACGTTTAAGACATCTGGGCTCAATCACGAGACAGTTGAGATGTTTATCTTACGATCCACTCGATAACGTTGCTACTCTTGTTTTTCTCATTGATCAGACATATATGCATACAGGGTGTCCCGTTATGAATGGAGAATCCTGCAACTGTCGATAATTCAGATCATGGTCCTACTATATGCTGGAATTTCAGTTTAGTGAAAGTTCCACGGTTTCCGAGATAAAAATCATCTGCTTTTGGTTTTTCGCATGCCATTTCTACAAATGATAACTTTTTTTTTACCCCGTTTAAAAAAAATACTCCTGGTTATTTGTTTTATCTAGAAAATCCTTCTTTTTAACCTTAAATGTTAAGGAAACTTTGTGAAAAATGATCTTATGCAGAATTTTCGTACATGCCAATTCGAAAAAAAACAATGTAGTACGCATATCATGCCAATTACTTCGAAAAGGTGCTTAGTTATCGTCGATTCGTATCATTTGTAGAAATTGCATGCGAAAAACCAAAAGCAGATGATTTTTTTTCTCAAAAAATAAAATAAAGCCCAAAATCTCGAAAACCATGGGACTTTTACTAACAAGGAACACCCCCGGGCGACACCCGTCGATTTTGTTGAAATTTGGATACGTTATAAAGCACCGAAAAGTGAGCGATACGTATTTTTTTATATCGGCGGAAAAACGGTTTTAAGGGCTGAAACGCACCCTCAAAAATGGGGATGTTTTTCGTCGATAACGTTTTAACGGTACGAGATATTAAAAAAATTCAAATTGCAGAAATGTTTATTTTTTTTGTGCGCTATACATTGGAGATGAGAACGATAACGTTATCGACGAAAAACATCCCCATTTTTGAGGGTGCGTTTCAGCCCTTAAAACAGTTTTTCCGCCGATAAAAAAAAATACGTATCGCTTACTTTTCGGTGCTTTATAACATATAAAAATTTCAACAACATCGAAGGGTGTCACCTGAGGGATGTTCCTTGTAAAATGAAATTCCAGCATATAGTAAGACATGATCCGATCTATCGACAGTTGCAGGATTATCCATTCATAACAGGACACCTTGTATATGTGTGTGTGGGTGGGCGTGTGCTCGAATACGCACTTATATATGTACACATGTATTATAACAATCCTATCGTAATTGGAGAAATTTCAATGTCATTTCTCTCTCTCTCGCTCTCTCTCTTTCATATCAACACCACCACAATTATCGATATAAATGTATATCCTCGACATTTCCACCCCAATATCATATTACTAAGTATTTTCATTTTGATTCATATTATTCAATCGAGGCAATCGATTATTTCCGTCTCATCGATACTCGCGCGTGTACGAGAAAGTCACGTGAATCGGTGCTCGAAAAAAAAAAAAAAAAAATAATAATTCATTGCAACAAAAAGATTCGTGGTTGGATAAGCCCGGTCGAACATAATCGCGAAGTTTAACGAGCGCGTCGCGGCTAACCAGAGCGTGCAAAAAAGGGCGTCGTTTAAATTAATATATCATCGGGAGATGAGAGGCGTGAGTGTACGGAGAAGCACAGAGCGAGCCGGGCGCTGCACCCACGCGAGGGGAGATCCACATCTCATTAGAATTGAAAAAAAAAAAAAAAGTTCTCGATTCCCCGGTCTTACTCTTTAATTTAAAGCTTCAGTGGGAATTAAGACTTTCGATAAAAACGAGAAAGCGAGAAAAACAACAAGAAATTACGTATTGTTCCAAGACCAAAAATAACTCACGATAAGATGCGCGCGAAAATTACATAATTATCTCTTTAACGGCGGGGTTAAGTTAATTAGGCGAAAAAAAGGCATGTTTTTAAGATTTTTTTTTGGCGTAACGAATAGTGTTCGTTTATTGAAAAATTTACATATAATAAAGTAACATTTGAACAATATTCTCCTAAATTTGCATTGCAAAATATTCAAAATTGAGCGAGTGAAAATTAAACCCCGGAGGCGCCTCGAAAAAAAGTTAGTTTGCGGTGTGCACCATAACTCGCAACAGAATCATTTGAAACAAAAAAATCAAAATGCATTTGTTAAAGGAGATTTTTCTCGAGGTAATGACGGGAGGATTTTTTTTTTTTTTTCGATTTTTCGATTTTTCGTAGCACTTGGGAGCCAAAAACCCGATTTTCGCTAAAAAAATCGGCTAACTTGTTGTTGAAAAATTAGTAATTATAAAAAAAAACAAAAAAGCTCTTGACAATACCTGGTGAATTATATGAAGAAGTACTGCGCAAAATTTCAAAGCGATTGGTCCAGTAGATTTTGAGTTATCGTGCACACGGACTTCAAATATGACAAGTCTCAGAAAAACGGTTTGAAAAACGCAGAAGAGAAGAGAACGGCATGGAGCAATAGACGCTCAAATATTCATAACTTCGTCAATTTTACTCCGATCGTCTTGAAATTTTAACACAATATTCTTGATATATTATGCATTCATTTAAAAAATTTTAAAAAAATGAAGAAAAAAAATTAAATACTTTACCCCGCCCTTAACCGATACCGACAGGAGCTTGGACTTTGAATCTTCGAATCTGTCAGCTCTCGTTCGAGAACGATTAATCGCCAACCACCATAGATAATTATCATTTTTGCAGACTGCAATGGGATTGAATCTTCTCCGAAGTGTGCCCTTATGTCTTCTACAATGAACTTGCAATTTAACTGCGTTAACTCGGAGCCCAAAAACAAGTCAATTTTCAATATTTCTTTCCAACGAGGGTATTGGGACGAGGTCGGAATTCTACATGACGTTGGAGTTTGCATCTCTGCAAATTGGAAAAATCTCATTTCGAGAAAAAACGCATTTAAAGATTTAACTATCGATTTTTGCAAGATAAAATGATATTGATATATATAATATAAATGATAATGATATTCTTGAAAGTACAAATTGTCGGAAAATGTAAAAAAAATCGATTTTTTGAAGGTGTCACACTGGTATAGCCCCTTAAAGTTTGTTTGGGTTACATAAATACATTAAAATTTTTTTAGTGTATTTCGAAAGTGTATTTATTAAGGGAGACTTTGTCCTTGGAGTGCCATATTTCAGGTGTTTACATTTTATTTTTTTTAAAGGAAACGAGTAAAGATTTTTGAGTGCGGTTTTTTTCTTGCTTTTATTCATGATATACAGAACGTAAAAAAATTTTTTTTTGAAAAAAAAAACCAACATGGCGGCCGTTGCAGCTCCGCGAAAACAGGTCCTCAAATCGCGGGAGGTAAACGGCTGACATCACTGCCCCCTCTTTGTTGATCTGAAACACAAATTCAAAGCATATTATCAATCTGTGACCCTTTGGTCATGGAATGACGGATGGGTTTTTCGTTTAGTACAAATTTCGGAAAATGGCGGCAATTTAAAAAAAATCGAATTTTCGCGGTTTTTTTTTCGCATAAAAAGATAAATAATAAATGCAAAAATGTATCTATCGAAAAAACGATCCGTCATTCCGTGAAGACGTATTTTCCGAGTATGCTCTCCAAATTTCAGGTCGATATGTTAATTACAGCGGTCAGAAGAATGTCAGCCATTTTTAAAAACGTGTTTTCGAGAAAAACGCGTTTAAAGTTTTTGTATGTGTTTATAATTACCGCTAATCGGCAATGCCTCGTCCATAGAGGCATCCCTCCTCTTCTTCTAGCTGCTCATGTTGAGCCGCTAACATCTCCCGCTGCTCAATCCGGGACAAAGTCTCCCT